>CM054382.1:59595000-60285000 GCA_028858755.1 Ara ararauna
GAGGGGCAGGATCACCTCCCTCGACCTGCTGGTCACGCTCCTTTTGATGCAGCCCAGGATACGGTTGGCTTTCTGGGCTGCGAGGGCACACTGCTGACTCATGTTTGTTTTTGCATCACCCAACACCCCCAAGTCCTTCTCTGCAGGGCTGCTCTGAATCTCTTCTCTGCTCAACCTGTAGCTGTGTCTGGGATTGCTCCCACCCAGGTGGAGGACCTTGCACTTGGCATGGTTAAATTTCATCAGGTTGGCATCAGGCCCTCTGGATGGCATTCCTTCCTTACAGTGTATCAACCAAACCACACAGCTTGGTGTCATCGGCAAACTTGCTGAGGGTGCACTCAATCCCACTGTCCATGTCACCGACAAAGATGTTGAACAAGACTGGTCCCAACACCAATCCCTGAGGGACACCACTCGTTACTGGTCTACAGCTGGACATTGAGACATTGAGCACTACTCTTTGCGTGTGGCCATCCAGACAGTTCTTTATCCACCTAGTGGTCCACCTATCAAATTGATGTCTCTCCAACTTAGAGACAAGGATGTCGTGTAGGACAGTGTCAAACGCTTTGCACAAGTCCAGCTAGATGACATCAACTGCTCTACCCCTGTCCATCGGTTCCATAGCCCCATCATAGAAGGCCACCAGATTGGTCAGGCAGGATTTCCCCTTAGTGGAGACATACTGGCTGTTAACAACCACCTTGTTGTTTTTCATGTGCCTCAGCATGCCTTCCAGGAGAATCTGCTCCAAGATTTTGCCAGGCACAGAGGTGAGGCTGACCGGTCTGTAGTTCCCCGGGTCATCCATTTTGCCCTTCTTGAAAATGGGGGTTACATTTCCCTTTTTCCAGTCATCGGGAACTTCACCTGACTGCCATGATTTTTCAAATATAATGAACAGTGGCTTAACAACTTTATTTGCCAGCTACTTCAGGACCTGTGGATGGATTTCATCAGGTCCCATGGACTTGTGTACGTTCAGGTTCTTAAGATGGTCTCGAACCAGATTCCTCTCCTACAGTGGGCCTAAGGTCTTCATTCTCACAGTCCCTGTGTTTGCCTTCCAAGTATACCTAGAAAGGATTTTACCTGGTAATCTGTAGTCAACCAAGTGACTTTTAAGTTATGACCAATTTTCCAACTTAACTCCCTCTACCAGTTAGTCTACCATGTCTAACTTGTCATTTTGGGACAGACACAGTCTTTCAGATGAGCTTTATTACAGCTGCAGTGACTGATAAGGGCCATTACACGTACCACAGTGGAATAGCTGAACTGCTCCTGTGGAATTTGAAGAAATTATCAGTATAACCACGGATTTTGTTTAGATTATTTCATGAGGAAAAAACATGATAACAAGACATCCTAATTGACTGTATCCCATGAACATCGAAAGTGTCAGAGCAATTTCGCCTTTAAAGCACTACATAAAATATTTTATCACATCTCTGCCTCAGTAACTTTAATAAACTACACAGCCTTCAGGGACCAGGCTCCTTATAAATTAACTGCCTTCAACTTGCTGCACAAGGGTCTTTATCTCTTGTCAGCTTAATTATGTGTTTAATTTTATTTTTAACATTTTTTTAAATGACCCATACTGAGAGAAACCTAAATTGTTTAATTATACAAATGAATATGATTATATCTAGCATGATCAAAGCACTAATTTGTCATATTAGTGTTTTATATGGAGCTGATAGTTCCATTGTAGTTCAGTCTAAAGTTTATCAGCTCACCTTTCCAGCAATAATTTCAAGTTTAACTTTGTTTCACCACCCTCTTACAACTAATTGGCTGTAGATTTTCCCCAGTGTCTCAACAGAAGCTAGACTCTAATAAGTTATTAAGCAATTACTAATGTATTATTGCTTATGTATGTGTGCTCCAAATTTACACTCTACTACTGAAAGGCTCAAATAAGTGTCTGGGTAGCAGAACACAGCTGCACAAGGCTTTTCCTTTGGCAGCAAAATTTCTATTTTAAATATGGGACTAAACCAAAAAAGCTGCTTATGTTACAGATCTACAGCAAAACCTGCAAGGAAGACCTTATCTGAGGCCTAAGGTGCTGAAGAACAGCATTACCACTAGCTGGTACCTGTCATGAAGCACACTGCCACCACTGGTTGCAGAAGGAAAGGGAGAGGCCGAAGCCCAGGAGCTGGGCTGTCAGCTCCAAGTAGCACCACATCAGCTTCCTTTGCTGGCATCCTTCCCTGTGATCCCCCAGAAATACTCTCCCACAAAATCCATTAAGATGAAAAGCACCATAGCTGCAGCATTTGCACAGAGAACATGCAAGACTTGCTTCCAAATCCCACCCACATTGAGACCTCAACCCACTCCTCAAAGTACATTACTCACTTATGCTATAGGATAATGCAACAGGGAGAAGAGACTCTTTCATGATGACTTGGATCTTTCTGATTATTTGGTTGCAATTTGGGGAGGAAATAAAAGGAGAAGCTTCTCAGCACTAGTCCTCAGGACAACATTCACTTATAATGGTGCTCGATATCCTACTACGTGCTCCCAAAGACTGAAATGTCATTACATCAGAACAAAATCAGTAGAAACTAGGTAATTCTACTGCTCTATGGCAACACAGAGAGTCAAGGTTACCACCAAGTATCGCACTGTGGCAAAAATATTGATAAGCTCTGATAGGCAAGAAGATTATTCTCCCTTCTATTCCTAAATAATCTCTACATTGGAGACCTCATCCACGAATGAAACATTGTTGATAAAAATGGGAACTGAAGCCAGGTCTCCCACTGTCAGGGGAAGCGCTCTAAACACTACTCCATAGCAGCTGTGCAGAAGGCAGGACAACAGAACAGTGCCACAGAAGATTTGGGGTGGGCACAGAGGTATTTAATATCCACATTCATTATGGCTTCCCATATACAAGGTTACAATGAATGGATAACGCATTCCTAGAGCACTGAGTTACGTGCTAGGCCCTTAACTTGAGCTGAATTTAAATTACTAGCTGCCCTCACTTTTCAGAGAGTAAGAGAGTAGGAAAGAGAGCTAACAGGATTTTGAGAGGAGACCGAAGATCAACAAAGAACTTTAAAGACAACACAGCAGTGATGAGACACTATGGATAGGCCTGTCTTTCTGGAAGTTGTATCTCCCTTCGGCAGCTCTCCATAAGTCTTTTCAATTGCATAATGAAAATTGTTAGTATTTCAATCCCATGACTTTTCAGCCAATATCGTGATTCTTTTTGATGGGCTGACTCATGACCTCTGCACATCAGAACTGGCAATAACAGTATGGTACATTTTCCTGCCCTAATATTAACATATCTTATTTCCCTTTTGCAGGAAATGCCTTAGAAGTCATAATCATGTAACATGATAAAGGAAATAACTTCTTTCACATTTACTGAAGGCCTGCAACAACCTTTCTTCTCCAGCCACATAACAGAATCAACAGAAGCTGTGACAGCAGGTGTATGTCTGGTAATATGATGAAGAGGTAAGTACAAGTTGCTTCCCTACTAGGCTATATAGTCTACCTAGTCAACAGGCTTGCCATTTCTAGAAAGCAGAGTAGCAAGAGCAGGCAGTGGTGAGAAAACCCTTTATGTCAAGGAAATGCCAGCTATCACAATAGCTAATTTGTACCCGGGGTTTTTGTAAATATAAATTTGAAAGTCAGGTCAGTGGAAAATGTATCTTTTTTGAATCTTTCAGTGCCAGGATGACATTGGGCAGTAGATGGGAACAGTGCATCGTGACGTTTGATTGATGATGGCTGCACTGCACATACGATATGCACAGTAACTTCAGAAAGTGATAGCACCTGGAAAAAGTCCACTCTGAAGGTCAAAGCTGACAGAACCTTTATATACGTGGGAAGATGCCAGCGGAAGAGCAATAACTTTGAAGAAAGCTACAAGAGGTAAAAGGCTGAAAAGTACAATTGCAAGATCTTGTGGAATTCATGACTTGCTTGGTTAATATGTCTGGCTGGCTGACTGATAGTTCCATTGTGGTAATAATACAATAGCTGAAAGTGAAGTTCAGCTGCCCATCCTTCTATATGGAATTTAAAACTTCCACTTTGCTTTACAGTGCTGCTCAGACCAACAACAAATGACCGCCCGTTTTCCCAAATGCATTGCAGACACTAATAAGTTATTATCCAATTAGTTTTTGCCACATGCATCCAGGCATATCAATTAGCACATGAAATTTAAAGACTCGCACTTAATGGAAAAGTTCAAGAAGGATTTTACTTACAATACTTGTTTATATAAACCCCATATTTATGAATTTCCTTACATGTGGTTATTGGAAGCCCTTTGGTTTTTTTACAGATTTCTCTGCTTTTGTCTTCACTTGAAAGCATTATGTTTTACTTGTTATTTTCCATAGAAAGGAATTATTAATGAAGCACAACGACTTCAAGGCAGACGTATAGAACAAACATTTCATATTTTCAAAATTAAAATATCAAAATTTTGGTTTAGTATAAGCAAACTGTGAAAGCCACATATTACAGGGGTAAAAGCACTGAACAAGCAATGGACTGAACCATCAAGGAAAAATTTAAAAGCACCTTCTTTTCAAGCTTCTTGAATCTTCACCCACTAAGAGTGGTTTTCAGTCATTGAAATTATGATGAAGTTAGTTTAAGCCAGAAGTTCCCATAGTGAATGTTCAGACTCCAAGATGTTCCATTGACTGTTGTATGAATTCTGGCCAGATTAAAAACTCCCATAAAAACCACAGTTTCCTCACCTCTGTAAAAGTTTGTTAAAAAGTCAACTAAACTCCCCAAAGATTCATGTTCTGATTTGTGGCAGAGTCATTACGTTTGCCTCTTAGCTTCAGTTGCTAATCTGGAAAATAAGACAGAAGCTTTTCCTCCCATGCTCCTAATTTCTCTCCTCCCAGTGATGAAGCTTTGTGGAGGAGGAAGCCTTTTGACGGTAGAAAAGCTAGACCTCAGAAATTAAAGATTAAAGGGAAAATGAGAAACAGATCAACTGGCAAAAAAAAACCAGTTTAAAGACTGGAGACTGTCCCCAATGGCCTGGCCACTTCACCGCGAAACAACAGAACTGCGTTAGCAGCTGGATACCACAATAGCTGAGCAATTTCAGGTGTGGCATACATTTGTCTCAGAGATTGGTATTCAGACACCCCACAAACCCCTGCCTCAGAAGTGCCATGCTTCTAGCCAAATGGAAGTGGCCCTGATCTGCTCATGAGCCATATACAAATTAAAAGCCTGGTGTTATACCTGTATACGACAGGGTGCGCAAATCAAGATGGCCTAACATCCTTCACCCTGACTGTATACATAAAGGTGACTTAGAATCATAGAATAGTTAGGGTTGGAAAGAACCTTAAGATCATCCAGTTCCAATCCCCCCACCATGGGCAGGGACACCTTCCACTAAAACATGCCACCCAAAGCTATTCCCACTCCAGCCTTGAACACGGCCAGCAATGGAGCATTCACAACTTCCCTGGGCAACCCATTCCAGTGCCTCACCACCCTCACAGTAAAGAATTTCTTCCTCAGATCCAATCTAAACTTCCCCTGTTTAGATTTAACCCATTAACCCTTGCCCTATCACTACAGTCCCTCATGATGAGTCCCTCCCCAGCATCCCTATAGGCCCCCTTCAGATACTGGAAGGCTGCTCTGAGGTCTCCACACAGCCTTCCCTTCTCCAGGCTGAACAGCCCCAACTTTCTCATCCAATCTTCATACAGGAGGTGCTCCAGTCCCCTGATCATCCTCGGGGCCCTCCTTTGGACTTCTTCCAACAGTTCCATGTCCTTTTTATGTTGAGGACCCCAGAACTGCACACAATACTCCAAGTGAGGTCTCACGAGAGCAGGGTAGAGGGGCAGGATCACCTCCCTCAACCTGCTGGTCACCCTCCTTTTGATGCACACTGCCAGCTCAAGTTCATTTTCTCCTCAACCAACACCCCCAAGTCCGTCTCTGCAGGGCTGCTCTGAATCTCTTCTCTGCCCAACCTGTAGCTGTGTCTGGGATTGCTCCCACCCAGGTGGAGGACCTTGCCCTTGGCATGGTTAAATTTCATCAGGTTGGCATCAGGCCCTCTGGATGGCATTCCTTCCTTACAGTGTATCAACCAAACCACACAGCTTGGTGTCATCGGCAAACTTGCTGAGGGTGCACTCAATCCCACTGTCCATGTCACCGACAAAGATGTTGAACAAGACTGGTCCCAACACCAATCCCTGAGGGACACCACTCGTTACTGGTCTCCAGCTGGACACTAAGCCATTGAGCACTACTCTTTGCGTGTGGCCATCCAGACAGTTCTTTATCCACCTAGTGGTCCACCTATCAAATTGATGTCTCTCCAACTTAGAGACAAGGATGTCGTGTAGGACAGTGTCAAACGCTTTGCACAAGTCCAGCTAGATGACATCAACTGCTCTACCCCTGTCCATCGGTTCCATAGCCCCATCATAGAAGGCCACCAGATTGGTCAGGCAGGATTTCCCCTTAGTGAAGACATGCTGGCTGTCACCAACCACCTTGTTGTTTTTCATGTGCATCAGCATGCCTTCCAGGAGAATTCCCTCTGAGATTTTGCCAGGCACAGAGCTGAGGCTGACTGGTCTGTAATTCACCGGGTCATCCATTTTGCCCTTCTTGAAAATGGGTGTTATATTTCCCTTTTTCCAGTCATCGGGAACTTCATCTGACTGCCATGATTTTTCAAATATGATGGACAGTGGCTTAGCAACTTCCTTTGCCAGCTCCTTCAGGACCCGCAGATGGATTTCATCAGGTCCCATGGACTTGTATACGTTCCGATTCCTAAGATGGTCTCGAACCAGATTAAGTCCCTTAATACTAAGAGATTTAATAATGTGTTGCCTTAATAATGTTCCCTTTTTATAGGTTGGTATGTAGTTCAATTTTCATATATACATATATACAGACCATTAGATTAAATAATTATTCCACATCTTTTGGGTAGGATTGAAGCAATCCTCACCTACTGTAGAGCTGGTAAAAAAAATAATTATATATATATAATATATAAATTACATTTGCTCTTTTAAATCACAAGAATCAGATTCCCACTCAACCTGTTAAGATCATTACTTCAGGAACATGGTACACTACTTTTAGTTACAGTGAAGATGGATTTCTGCAATAAATAAAAGCTTTCAGAAGCACAGTGTGTCATGTAAAGTCATCAGATATTTGACTTGAGAACTCCCGTCTAAGTCAGTACCAGTTAAGTGTCCATTTTATTTCCTCTATGCCTTTCTCAGTTGCTGCAAGCTTGGGCAACAGCACACCTTAGGTTAATCCTAACATTTTAATTAGTTCAGAGCTGACAGCTATTTGTTCTTTGAGTAATAAATTTTAAAGTCACTGGAAAGTAGATTAGTCTAATTTCGGAAAGCTTGCTCATGTGTTTTACTTCTCCATGAAAGACAGTCACGCTCATGAGATTAAGCTCTGGCCTGGCACAAAATCTGTTTTTCCCAGCGTATCTTTTTTTCTGATGTCATAAATCATGTTTAAATCTTGACTTACTTGTCCTGCTAGTGGCAAGTAGCTAGTATAAGACAGACTCATTTTCAGATAGAATACTCAGAGAAGTGGTGCTATTCTTGGAGCTACTGGCTGGTTTATGAGCTGATTTGGCCTCCCCTTGGTTCTATTTTGTCATGTGTGCTGCTCCAACATAACTGCCTAGGGAGGTCACCGTCTTGGCAAGCAAATTAAGTTGCTTTCCCCATCTTTGACACCTCTGGGTACTCTACCTCTCCATACATATTTCTAGAAGACCTGTATTACCCGTGCTGCTCTCCATCTCAGGCTATAGTACGCCATTTATGACAAAGAAAACTACTGCGCTCACAGGTAAGGCCTTATTAAATGGGTTATATTTGGGTTGTTTCTGGTTGTTTTTTTTTGTGAGGAACCTGATTCTTCAAGTATGGAAACTGACCCTGGTGGTTTGACAGGGTCAGGTCAGATTTAGCCAGTGACATAAAATTATGCACCACTCCTCACTCTTCAATATATATTCCAGGGAATGAAGAAGAAATGAAATCCTGTTCCAAAGTACACAAATCTTTCTTTGTGACCCCAGACACTATACAAACTTGTTTTTTTTTTTCAGATAACTTACAATATTGTAAAGTTATAATACTGAACTTCACAAATTCACTCACTGCTGTACCATTAGATTTGAACCTCACATGTGCTTCCACAAATAAAACAGGAATGCTCTTGCTGTTACAGATGCTGGAAATGACTAGATAACGCATTTCACAACCATGCCAATGGTTATTTTCTTTCACTCGTCATCTTTTGTTCACTGCCAGTTATTTCAGTTGGCAGATGTGGTTTCACAATCCTCTATAATTGTATCTGCTAGCATTGCATAGCTGAAAGTTCCTCCCCAGAGCATCTTTAGATATTTCTTATGTCCACTACAGGTCTGTTTCCCATTAGTTATTTCCTTACAGAATAATTTCTTCAGTAAATGCCTTTTATCCAACTGTGGAAGGCAATCTCCTTATCTGACTGTGATAGGAAATGGTACCACACATTCCCTTTTCAGCTTCTGGCTAGCCTGGCACAAAAATTAAGTGACTGCGCTCCTCAATAACAGCTCAACTAATCCCCTTGCAGATGTTTCTATATTTTCTCATACTCCTGCAGGGGTTGACCAGAAATGAATCTATCAGAGTGTTTTCCTACCAAAGGGGCAAAAGGAGCAGTATAATGATCTAGAAAAATACACTAGATCAGACAAGTTAAGTGGCCAGTAAATGCAAATCTAGTTATAAGTAGGTTTAAAATATTTTAAGAAATTCTCCAGGTGTTATAAGGGTGGGTATAAACAAGTGATACACTATAGATGGTAGAACACATCCAGAAATTAATTCAAAATAATTTTCCACAAGATATAGGCATTTTCACTTTTTTTTAGTAGTATTTTTATTTTTCCCTGTCCTTATACATAAATCAAACACTATCTAATCAACATTTAACATTATTCCCACCTGCTGGCGATACTCTTTCTGATGCAACCCAGGATACAGTTGGCCTCTGGGCTACAAGCGCACACTGCTGGGTCATGTTGGGCTTCTCTTTGACCAATATCCCTAAGCCCTTCCCCTTAGGGCTGCTCTCAATCTAGTCTCCACCCAGCCTGTATCTGTGACTGGGACTGCCCTGACTCCGGTGCAGAACCTTGCACTTGGCCTTGTTGAAGCTCAGGATGTTCGCACAGGCCCACCTCTCCAGTCTGTCCAGGTCCTTCTGGATGGCATCCCTTCCCTCCAGCACGACAACTACACCACACAGCTAGGTGTCATCAGCAGACTTGCCCATAATAAATGGTTTACTGTAAGGTGGATTCCAGTCTCCTGCTTTGTACTTCTAACATATACTATAATTAGCTTTGCAGGAGGATAAACACCCATCTGCCAAAACAAATTTTTACAATCATGGTGTATTATTTTCCATTTCACCTTCCTTACCTGGATTTCTATTTATGACCTTAAGAAACCCAAACAGCTTCTCATCTCTTTAATGAAGAGGTGAAGTAGAAAAATAATATTTAGAATAAATCCCTCTGCTTCTTACATCACATGATCTAGAAAAACTCATCTTAATTACAGAATTACTTTCAGATGAGTTTTTAATGTTTTGCTTCTGCATTCACTGCACCCAGTGGACAGAGGAAAGATTGTCCCCAGTCAGTACTTATATTAGATTCTGTAGTTACTGTAGGACTTTTCTCATTCCCAGAATATCATTCAGGAACTAAACTTACAGAAATACTGGACTTCTTATTAGAATAATTTTTAACTTATACTTGAATTCTTTTCTAAATTAAAGAAGAAACAAAACAACAACAACAAAAAAAAACCCAACCCTGCAGCCTGCCCCAGATGAATAACTATAGCGAGACCAAAGGGAATTATTTTTCTTATTTTAAAGGTATTTAATTTTTTTCTTAAGCAGTTTAAAATATATCCATTATTCCTTGTGAAGTATATTTAAAAATGAAAGCATTATAAATTTATTTTTACAGACAATGAGCAATCAAAATTTATAAGGCTCTCAAAATATTAATTAAAATTTAATAACTTCTCTTGAAAAAGGTGGTGGGTTCTTTTATATACATGAAAATGTTCATTTAAAAATCCTCCTCTTTTGCAGGATAAATAATTTCATCAAGAAACATCAACCAGGTCTAACAATAGGTCATTCTTATGATTTCACAGAATCACAGAATGGTTTGGATTGGAAGGGACCTTAAAGATCACCTCATCCCAATCCCCCTACCAGAGACAGGGACACCTTCCACTAGACCAGGGTGCTCCAAGACCCATCCAACCTGGCCTTGAACACTGTCAGGGAAAGGGCAGCCACAGGTTCTCTGGGCACCCTCTGCCAGTGCCTCACAGTAAAGAACTTCCCAATGTCTAAATCTAAATCTACCCTCTGAGTTTAAAACCATTTCCCCTGTCCCATCTCTATATGCCCTTGTAAAAAGTCCCTCTAAGTTTCTTGTAGGCCCCCTTTAGGTATTGGAAGACTGTTATAACACCTCCCCTGAGCCTTCTCCAGGCTGAACAAACCCAACTCTCTCATCTTTTCACTCAGGACAGAAAATTCACTCCATGCAAATAAGTTGCCCACTCAAGGGCAAGAGCTGTACAGAACTGTAGGTGGCATGGGATATTGGGATTTCTCTTGTCAAGAAAATTGAAAGAATAGCTGGGGTATAATCTAACAGCATCCAGCCTGGGAAATACAGATATACACCGACATTTGCAAAAGCTACCCTGCAGTGACTTTACAACAGAGACAAGTGGTATAACCCACTTCTCAATCCTCTGGTCAATTGGAGCTGTCAGGTGGCACCTTGTACTTTGCTAATGTGAAACTCTCAAGAACATCCAACTGCTGGGTGCTGTCAAGTATTTTGCTGAAATCTAAAGCCCTTAAGCAAGAAAGCCTAATAGGACATGTATGAAAATCATGCGAAGTATTACTAAGGATGCGACAAGTCATACAATAGGAATAGCTTCAAAGAGCAGCAGCACGCACCAATCTGTGCCCTGATTACTGATTAACATTCGGAAACATTTCAGAGAGAAGCCTGACTCTAGACAGGATTGGAAGTGATGCATGTTATGTGAGAGGTACATTCATTTTCATAAATGACTCTTCAGAGACTTTTGATAATTCCCAGGGGGACCTCCCTCTAATGATTTAACAAAGCGATCAAGGATCAAGGCACCTAGAATTCATGAACAGCATGACACTGCCTCCCTTTCATGTCTGACATCCTAAGGACAAAGAAACTATGAAAGGTTCACAGCCATAACAAAACTGAGAGTTGTTAAAATACAGCACTGTAGTGGTAATGATGACACTTACAAAGGAATTAGACTGAACTCAGCAAAACTTTCCCTAAAACAAGTTATTCTCGAAAATTTACTCTCCAACATCCTTCAGTACAAATCAGTGGTACCTTTCACACAGAGTCCATTTTCTTCTCTTACAACACAACTAACGTAGCAGCATATTAGCTGGACTGTTATTGTTTGATACTCAGATTAGTGGGGCAACTTTTATATTGATACCTTTTGTTATACATAGCCTCTAAGACCACCTAGCTATTCTCAGTCATTACTGGTGTCTGCTTTCTTTAGGCTGCATTCGCATTTATAACATTCATCATGAACTGGTGCAGTAAAGTGGCAAAGAAAAGAGTGTGCTCTATTATGCCACATTCAACACCCCAGAATGCTGTAAGAGGAATAACATGCTGTATTAGGTGTGGTTTGCTATGAAGATCCTGTAATTTTTGCTAGAATATTTCCAACTACTGAAGAACTCTGTACATTCATAAATAACAGTGCAAAGAAAACTTAGACTGGTACATATAAAAAGAAACTAGTGAGGCAAGAATTTGTCAGGAAAGTAATGCTAATACTGTATAAATCAACTTTTTGTGAAGTAGACAGAGACACAAAAAAAGGTAAAACAGACAGGGATGCTCAAGTTCATATGTTACCATGAGAAAAATTCTTCCCAGAGATCAGCATCTGGGCCCAGCAGATGCCTAATGAAAGGCCACAGCAGTTAACAACACTGTGACAGGTTGAAGGGCAATGAAAATAGATTGATTCTTGAGTAAAATCCACAGCAGCAAGATACAGATCTACGTAGGAACGCTATTGCCAGAGCAGGTGAGAACACTATGATTTCATATTAACTTTAAAGAAAATGAAGCAACTTAAAAAGCTTAACTACTAGAGTGTTTACATCTCCCATACACTGCAATCTAGGTTTGTTAGCAATGCAAAATTGGCATATGATAATTAAGCACAAAAATTTTCTGTCACATATGGAATTGAATCCTAAGCTCCTTTCCCACATGCCCATTACTTCGTAATTACTAAACCCAAGTTCACTGACTTCAGTGTGAAGTATTGCTCAAATTCTGTTTCAAGTCCTTTCTTTTTAACTCTTAAAGACAGTTTTGCTCATTTGCCTAATTAAACTGCCTTGGTTGGTGAGAAGGCAAGAATACGTTTCAGCAAGTTAGGATACATTTCCTTGAAGAACAGGAACCTTGGGGATTCTTATTCTATTAATTGATTCATTAATGTAAGTACAAGAAATATCACACAAATGTGCACTAAGTAGCATATAATTTGTTTGCAAAATAGCTTAATCTAACCCATCTTAATTCCATGGAAAGCACTGACAGTGACCTTTGTTAGAGCAGCTTTGAATTTTGCACTGAAGCTATAAGATCCAAAGGGCAATTACTAAGGAAGGAAACCAATAAATTACGTGAACTATGTGTGCTCTGCCTGCTCTTATGAATGTTTTTCAAAACAGCATTGGAAGTGCTGCCTTAAGGGAACCCTGATCGGTTCAATATATTTCATAGAACCTTAGAAAGCAAATTCTATGCCAGACATTAAAAATATGGGGAGTAGGGGGAGTGTGTAAGACAGCTGCTGCTTAACATTACTAAACATTGAGTACGGCAATGAGATTCAGTTAAGCATTGCAAAATTAGAACCTGACTCAATATACTGTAAAATATAGATTTAAATAGAATGTAAATTCTTTTTAACAAAGATGAGACACTTGTAAACAGAGGAAGAATCTAGCCTCTGATATTTTATTCATATTTTAATAATGCTGCTGTGTGTGCTCCCTCCCCTCTAAGAAAAGGTTATACCTGGAATTACCATTAGGGCAGGTAAGAAGCACTTCAAACTATTTACATCCTGATTTGCACTTTCTCAAAAGTCTTTGGCATTTGAATGCAGTGCTTGATTAAAGGTCCTTGTTCCACCCAGGAGACAGATAGCATTCCCAACTCATGCTTTTCTCCTCCTTTGTAGGACATTGCACCATTTCTAAACAAATGATTTTCTAACTTACCCTAGTGGCCAAAATCCAAATCTCTAAGAAAACAGTGAAAGAACACTCCTTGTCCTAGCAACATTTGGATAAGGACCTGTATGCCATATTGGCTGCAGGTATACTTAGGAGTTTTCATTCTCTTTCTATTTTATTCCAGAACTATATTTTCTCCTAAAATAAAAGTGGATTGCAAAACTTAAAGATCTGGAAAAATACTCTATTTGGAAAGCGTTGTACAAATAGGTGCATTTTTCATGTTTGCTAACTGATTAGTAGGTTATAAACAAACCCATAATATCAAACACTGCAAGCAATTTTCAGTGAGAACTCTTTTGGTAACCCCTATCTAAAATTTTATTACTGTATTTGGTACATTGATTAAGTAATGAAAGTAATAACAAGACCATCATTTTAAGCTTCCTTGCAGGAGTGGTGTAGAGATACACTTCAGTTCATGTTTGTGTCATTTTCCCTGTCTGCTTTAAATTATGAAATGCATTATTTAAGGAGTGTGATAACAGCTCTAATTGCAAATAAAAACAGGGTGTATCTTTGAAAAGCGCCCCTGTGAGATGTTACAACTATTACAACTAAACCCAGTACTATATGAACAACACATAAAACCTGATAGAGTATAGAAAAAAGCCCAGTGACATTTTTCATGGTCTGTTCACTCAATATTGCATTTCTGAAGAAAGCATTCTTAGTTAAATTTGCTCAGTGAGGAACAGAAATACCTACTGTTATTTATGTGTGCTTAGAAGTTCCTATTATAGACGAAAGCTTTATCGTGCAAGGTGCTATATAAATAGAAAAGACTTGCTCAGCTACAAAGGACAGATGATGTAAACATTATAGATATGCTCAGTTTACAGTTGTATTGCAGTCTTGACTTTAACACTTTTCAGTTCAAACACTTCCCATCTAGTACCAGCTACTTCTAATTCCCTATTGCATTCACCAGTGGCACCACATCTCACATTGCTGTGTTTGACCCCACTGAAGGAAGAACAGGGGAGATGCCTCCTATTTAGCTCTAATAATCAGTAAGTGCTGCAAACAACATATTTTCTCCCCTACCCTTCAGAAGAGGATTCTAGAGAACACACTCTAAAGACATACAAGAAAATTAAGAACCATTGACACATTCTTCACTAGATGAAAGGTCAGATTTTATTACTGCTCCAGCTAGCCGATTTTGGCTTTAGTACTATTAAAGTGACAGCAATATCAACAATGGGAGTAGATGTTTTATTATGCAGATACTGGTGCCTGATAGAGAACCTCCTTTACCCTCTCTTCACTTCTTTATTTGATGCATACAGAAGTTCAAGACAAAGTTTTGGCCTGATAAATGCCTTTTTTCTTTAAGCTTTAGACTCAAACTTCCATCAAGTATGAAGTGTTCTCAATGTGTCTCCTAACTAGTGTGACTGGTGACTTCACCATCAGGCTTAACTGTCTTTCAGTTATAAAGCCCAAAAATATAATTAGTATATCACTCAGCACTCAATGGTATGTTCTTTATGCTCATGTAATTTATCTCCCAATTTGTCAAAGCTCCTGTCAAATGCCCATCGTTGCATGGTGCCTTATTCTAGGCCTGTCCATGGATATGAAAGTTTGGAAACCAGGCAGATGGTTTTGTGAAGTAAAGACTGTTTTGCCTCAAGCAAGATGCTTGGAGATTAAAGGAAAGGTTAATTCAAAAATAATTCAAGGTGAGATAAAAATTTGACAGATGTGTGCAGTTCTTTCACCAATCCCTTTTTCCATCATGTCACTGTAGTATTTATGTATTCTAGATCATAACTATATGAAAGTGTTCAAAATTTATCATGGGAATGAGGATCTGAAATTAACTCATCAGCAAAGAATATCCTGGCAACACTGCTAGTCTAAATTCCCTTAGCCCATAGGCCAGGAATAACTCCAGGAGCTCTGCTTTCAAAGTCCTATAAACCAATATTGTATTGCTTCGTGGTATAGATTATCTGGCGTGGCAGCACCACATTCCACTTATGTGGAACGTCAGAGTAGGCTTGTGAAATGATCTTTAAAAAGTGTTATCTTGTATAGGAATGTAATCAAGATACTTCATGGAAAATTGTAATGCCTCCTGGTTTTAAAAAATGTCATGAATGAGCAAAAAAATCTCCTTTGTATCTGGCTGGTTTGTGTTAAGTTCTACATATGTAAACTTGGAAACTCGCAAGGTATCTTGTGCCTGTATTTGGGGGAAGGGGGGGGAAGAAAGAAGCAAGCAATATCCTGATAGAGTCAAATCAGGATAGACTCATCATAAGAATCAGTCAAAATATTATTCCAAATTTGTCCTACCAGCTGTGTCCCACTCGTGCCAAAAGAGGCCAATATAAACATTTCTGACTTAAAAGCATATCTCAAACTAGGACTTTTTTCTTTTTACTAAAATAAGCGTTAAATGAATGGTTGCACTAAGCTATGAATGAGCTTTATAGAATCTGGTGGTTTGGTTTAAATAAATGGCCACATCTGGCAGTTACTATAGAACCACCATCCAAGAAAATACTTCGTTTTGAAGATAAACATTGTTGAGATAACTGGATCTTGGATGCTCAAAATCTTCCACTTCCTGCTTAGATGGCTTGGAAATGTCTTCAACACAGCCTTTTCCATAGCATTTCCACATTATTTTGGAAGTGGTTTAAAAGTCTACAGTTTTATTTTAGAATTGTCTCAAACCAGACAACACTTTAAAACAAGATAATTTCTGACATATGTTCTTTGTGACTATGCCTCAGATCCAAGTACAACAATTTTAACACAGCAAAACCCAAAGGTTTTGATAATGCTTTCTTCAGTTGTATTTCAGGTTTCATACTGTTTTGCCTCAGGAAAAGATGACTTGTACCACATCCTTTTTACTACAAAATGTTAGGCCTAGTTTTTTAGGACTACTGAGAGGGTTTCTCCCAGCTTTGCAATTTCTAACAGGTTTATCCCACCGTCTACAGCATCACAGTAGCTTGTGTGTAAGAAGTGCAGCCAAGATAAAACTTTGCCTGCAGAAATCTATGTGTTGGCATCTAGCACCTGCCAGGGAGCACAGAGTAGGGGTTACATACAGGCAGGAAACTCTCTTTGTAACTGGCCCAAGCCACACACCTCTAAGATCTCAGACCTAAACTCAAACACAGCTATTAAAAAGACACACCCAAAAAACCCTAAGCTTAATATTCAGAAGTGATGAATTTTCCTAGAGTCTCACCACCTCAGCTGTGCAAGCCACATTTCTTAATGTGGAACAAAGGGATAACTAAATACCTTTGCAAATCAGAGCCTCAGAACTGAAACAGGCACAAGACTGCTGCCTTGCTAAACCTGTGAAAGATTTGTAAACCTCCATCCTTTCTCTTTCCCTATAACAAAAACTATTCTTATTCAATTGCAGTATACTGAAGCTCTTCCACTTGTCTCGGTTTCATTCATACCCCGTTATACAGTTGCTAGGTGACTTCCCTAATACAGATCTTGGGACTAGGTCCTATCAATCTGTGCCAGAAAATTTTTGAACTCCAGTGTTTTCAGAGGTTGTTTCAGCAGTCAGGCATATCTAATGGTAGCTATTCTGAACCAGTCAACATCTGTTTCAGTACTTTTACCTTATGTTTACAAGCCTTTTGTACTGTCCACCATTTTTACTTTCTCCTGCTGTCATTTTATATGATATTTTCTTCAACTTCACAAATATTACTCTGATTGAGGCTATAAGTGAACATGTACAATTGGCAATATCCCTAAGCTGCAATATTTCATCCAGTTTACCAAGGTTAATAGTCAAGGTTTCATGCAACAGAGCCATGACTTCTGCAGCTTTAAGAAAGCCATCCATGCTAACCCTAGTTTTCCCTTTCAGCATGACTTCTAATTTGATCAAACCGTGTAAGTATCTAGTGTGAAACAGATGGTGTGTGTTTGGGAAAGTTTAAAAAGGGAGCATAATATACTCCCTTTGGCGGGCGACTCTGAAATGCATCTGTTCTCTCTGCAGCAAGGCTCTTCTCCCTACTGCAGGCAGGCGCTGTGAAAGCCTCCACATGCAGTACTCACAGTGTGCTGTCCGAATCACACTGTTCATGTTACTTTTAAATCCCTGGTCCCTTTTGAGCAGCATGCTAATCAAGGCAGTATTTTTTTGATAAAGGACAAACATTGACAAAATTAGGAGTAGACTTTCAGAAAACTGTTTCATTCATAGCTGCGGGATTGAGGGCTAGAAGCCTTCAAGATATTCGGTCTGAAAAGCACTAACAAAAACTACATCAGGTTTTACATCAGGGATACATAGCCTGTGACTCACACACGTGTGCTAGTACACAGGCAGGCACTAAACAGCAGCAGAACACGAAGCAGGTAGATGCAGCATCTCTGGGAGTTAGCAGCTTCCACCAAAATCAGAGTTCTGCAAGAAGGAGCTAAACAGAGACACCAGTCATCAGACTGAGGGACAGCCCCACACTGAGTGCCTCCTCGTACATGTCACCTTCTCATCTGGGGGGGAAGCAATCTAGCTGGATATTCCACCTTTAAAAATATGAAGCACCCATTAAAATGGTAATAAAATTATTTATCATTTCTTAACTCAAAAAGATAATGGCTATGAACTTGCTCTGAAATCTAAGGGGGCATTAGGTGGCCTAAATCATTTCCTTCTATTGTTAATCATGCTGATATGGTTTTAAATCTTTACCCTACACACACTTAGCACCAGTACAATAGTAGATCAGAGCTTGGCTTAACCTGCCAACACAGAAACATTTTTTGGGCTCAGTCAGGAGGATGGATATTTGTATAGTGAATAAGCTTTAATAAAATCCTAGCCAAGAATGCCAAGAACATCTTAACTACAATTATCTTTGCATTACTTCTGGATTTTTCACACCTCATGCTTGCTGTACAGGCACTCACTTTGTAGAGAAACTGTGATTCCAACTTCACTACTTGAGGAAAAAATACGCAGATCAGGAAAATAGAATCCAAGCCAGAACAAGCAACTAGAACAAAATAAGTTTACAAAGTGCTCTGCATCTAGAATGCTACTCGTCCTATGCAAACCCTCTCTCCAGAATTTATTCTTTTCTTCCCAGAGACTCTGTGGTAATTGTGAGAGGAAATCCTTGGAACCAGAATTCATCTATTTTATTTCCAGTATCTTCAGGATCATTTATGTCAACAGTTGCCCAGTGGACAAACAAGACCGATTTACACATCTGTTTATCGGCAAAGCAACTTCATGCACTGACACTGAAAAAAATATAATCTTTATTCAGCTAATTGTTTTGGGCCTTTCAGTATTGCTACTCCTTTAAAAAGTAAATCATTACCATACTCTGTGAGACTGCAAAATACGTGATTGCATTTTGGAACTGTGCTACTAACTTAATACTTCTAGTAATTTATTGTGATTTCTGACGTTTTGAATTAGTTCTTTTCATCTCTTATATTTACACCAAAGGTAGAGGAACTGAAAGCTCAATCTCAGCAGCACTTCAGAGTGGTAATAATCTTGTGAAATGAGCTCTTGGTTACAGTATTCCTAAAATACCATTTTTAAAAATCCACTTTTTCAGGTAATACAAAAAAATAATTAAATTGAATGAAATGCTTTGAGACTGCCACATTAACACAAAAAAAATGCAGTGGAAAATTTTATAATGAAGATTTTAAAAACATTAAACATTAAAACATTAAAAACATAAAACATTAAAATTCAGAGGAAAAATAATGTATTTAAGTATTTAGTTAATACAGGTTTTATTTTCCTCTTCAATTTGCAGGATAAAGTGCTAGCCATGAGACACACAGCACTTGGATACATAACTTATAAACTAATGTTCACAGAAAGCAGTTGTCTGTTCTGCAGATACTGTTTCATTAATCTAAATGATTAAGCATTCTATATTATCACTTTTTTAAAGCATGAAGTGATTAAAAAGTAATGGGACATTCTGGAAAATGCAATTCTGTACTACATATTGTAAACCTCAGTCTCACTTGTTATAAATACTTAAAGAGAGAAAAATAAAATTTATTATTTAAAGGCAAATAAAGCTACACTTCTCTCAAACTAGAAGTCCCAAAGGCTTTATTTTCAAAAGTCTTTCCTATGAAAGACTTTTCCAATTTATTTTCAAAATAGAAATCAGCAGGACAAAGGACTAAAGGGCCCCCGTGGAACGAGAGTGTGGGAATGATATTCTCTTTCTCTCTAAGATATGTTGAGCTACAGAAAACTGTAAAATGTTTGGCCATGACTGGGAAGAATTTGCTTAGTGACATCTTGCTGATCATGACCTTGTGGTTAGTATAAAACAAGACAAAATTAATTCAATACTTTTAGCTAACTGTATTCAAATACAAGAATGACAGGTTTTTATCAAACTAGAATATATAATCAAACACGAGTCACAGATGGCTAAGCTGATCCTTCAGTCACCTGCGCTAGTGCCAAAACAACTACTTAACTTTGACAGCAATGACAAAGTCAGAGCCAGAGGGAGGTCCAGGGTTCTCCATTTGCAGCTAGGGATGTATCACTTCAACAAGGTCCCATGGGGGCAACAGAATTACAAAGTCCATGCCTCCCTCACCTGCGAACTAACAAACATAGCTCCCCCTCTCCTCTAACAGAGCTTGGTACATGAGCAAACCTTGAAATACTCAGCTGGATAAAACACATATGTGATGAGAAAGCCGAGATGTTTCCATAGTATCAGTACTAGTAGAAGGGGTGTGCTGACCAGCAAGTGAGGGCCCAAAAACTTAATCTTCCTTCAAGAACAAAAATTCATTGAAGTTTTTAAGTCTTGCTCAAATATTTTTTTAAACTAATTCCTGCATAAATACAATCACACAGTGGGAAAACTGTCTTTATCAACAGCCAAAATCCAGTATGCCCTACTTTAAATCACATTTGAATAGGTGGATGTTCTTGCACCTACTCAGCAGTCTCAAATTATTCATCTAAGAACATTCATAAGTATAAAAATTATGACTGTCTTACACCTCCAGGTGAAGTTAGCAGAAAACGAGAGCTATATTTTCCAATTAATCATCATAACGAAGCTTGATAACAAGGATCTAGGTAATACAAAGGTAACTATAACACATACTGATTAGGCTCCATCATAAAAAAGACTTTTACATAAAATGAGACACATGTAAACAACAGTTTTCTGATCAATACCATGATGAAATTGCTACAGCTTTGCCATTTTACTAGAGCTACTTTCAAACATTCATTTGCTTGCCACACAGGAGTACTAGAGAGCTTGTAAGTGACCAAATCATCTGATCCAGCAGTGCAAAAATCAAGTATGCAATCTTTTGGGGAAACACTGTGCCTCCAAGCAAAGCCAGCAAAGTAGAACTGCGGGCACATTTTACTTACAGGTTTAGCTATTTATCAACAACTCCCAGTTATGTGACTGATGTTCAGTGTTACTCCTGAATGATACTGACAAACCTTTTAATCCACTAGCTTTAAGTCAAATGCTCAAGGAGCGTATTTGTAGCTGTGGTTTTACTAGTAACAGAACAAATTGTACAATTTGTAAAATCTTTGGCAAAATGTTTCTTTCAAATGGTAATATAGAGACACAATCTGAATATAACTTGGTTTAACTTTAAAGCTGCAATTGTCAGCCATATATGAGATTTACTGATCTCTGCCATACTTTTATGAATTCCAAAGGTAGCCTTTACTTTTGCAAACATATGGCAGAACTGTAGAATAAAAGCAAATGTGGAGGCCTCATAGCAGCCTTCCAGGATCTGAAAGGGGCCTATAGGGATGCTGGGGAGGGACTCTTCATGAGGGACTGTAGGGAGAGGACAAGGGGTAAGGGGTTCAAACTTAAACAGGGGAAGTTTAGATTGGATATGAGGAAGATCTTTACTGTAAGGGAGGTGAGGCACTGGAATGGGTTGCCCAGGGAAGTTGTGAATGCTCCATCACTGGCAGTGTTCAAGGCTGGGTTGGACAGAGCCTTGGGTGGCATGGTTTAGTGGGAGATGTCCCTGCCCATGGCAGGGGGGTTGGAACTGAATGATCTTAAGATCCTTCCCAACCCTAACTATTCTATGATTCTATGCAAGACATAAAAAAAAAAAAGAAAAATCTCAGTTTCATAAATACTAGCAGTATCCAGAAATCTCAGGGAAGCAGAAAAAAAACCCACAAAAGCTCACATTTAAAAATGTAAAAACACCTTCAGCACATGCTAAACCTTTAAAGATGATAGATAATTACACAGCATTTGAATGCTGATTATTAATTTGTATTCTTTGCTATGTGTGTAGCTAAAAATGACTCTGGCATTAAAGCCAGAGCTAAACCCAAGCAAACATGTTCTGAAAAAATAACACCCTGTTTGATTATGATAGCAGGGGGAGGAGGAGAGGCGCAGACAGAATGGCCACATCTACACCAAGCACTCAAGAACAACTTAATGGCCAACACCTACTCTAGCACTGCAGAAGCTCAGGTCTCAGGACCTACAATGCTCCTAATAGAAAACTGCTCCCAAGGACCTGCAAGCTCTGCAGCTGGGGAACCTGAGCATAGCCACAGCCAGAACAAGATAACAACTGCTGTTTCTGCCCACAAAACAGCTGAGGTTCTCAGGAACCTGTCTTGTGGCAAGATCTTAAACTTTTTTCTTAAGTTACTACTTTTTCTGGTATGAAAGACCTATGCAAGAAAAAATAACCATCTGTGGGTTGAGCAGATCAGAGAGAAGGTAGGAGTCAGAATTCAGTTGCTGTTCTCCCATTCTGGGCCTACAGACCTTCTGATTAGAAACATCTTCCTGACTCAAATAAATTTTCCAACAATTAAAGATACCACATTATCTAGGCCATTTCATGATTGTCTCAAAAACTGAAGTCAACTATTTCTCCCAGTTTTGCAAGGCTGTTTCAGAATCTCTGTCCTCCAATACTCAGATGTCTTCTAATATCCATTCTAAATTCATTCACTGACATTGTTAACCATTTGGGTTTAGTTAATACCAACTTTCCCTCTTGGAAATCAAAGTTTACAGGGTAAAACTTACAATCTCTCAGACTGCTTTGCTGGAATAAACAAATAAAGCTCTTTTGGTATAGTTGTTCTTTTCTTCCCTGACCTTCTCTGCACCTCTGCCAAGGGTAGTCACCTTTTATGAAGATAGATGGTAGAAAATGTACACAGTACCCCACAGAGCATCCTTCAGTTTTAATAATTTTTATTCCCCAGTTCAGCCTGGAGAATGACTTTTTCAGTACTCAGACCAGAAAGACAAAGCATACACAGGCAAATACACATTCTTTGTACAAGTAATTCCAAGCCAATAATGTATCTCCTTCAGTGGGTATGATATGTAATAGATCCAAAGAATGGGACAGCCACCTGACCCACAAAAGCAAAACTAAGACTCATATAGGTGTACATAAGAATATTTAGTTTATTTGTATAAAATGCAAAGTTGGGCCTATGATATTTCATTCCCCCTATCCTGGCATAAGAACCAATACTAAGTACAGATCTGTCTAAAAACTTCAAGAAGCTGAGGTGGGAACTATTTAAGAGTAGAAATGTATTTTAATTAGATCTTGAATGGCCAAAATATCAACTGGCCACTTCCAACAGACAATAGTGAATCCAGTTAATGCTGGACCACAGGTGAAATATATTCTGAGAAACACAATTGAACATGTCTCAGTAGATCAAAGACAATAACCTTCTGAAACTTCTCATTTTCATTCCTATATAAGCATAAAAGTATCCTGCACACTGTTTGTCTTTTTTTTTTACATTAAATCTACCTTTATAATGCATCTTGTCTATTTTTCATATGTTGGAGATGAGTCATGTCACACTCCAGTCACCAGTAAAATCCTACTTTTGTACCTACGTGTGTATCAACATATGTTCAAGTTATTAAAGACCTCAAGTACAAATAAAAATACCATAAGGCACTCTAGCTTTGTCCATTAACAATTGGTCAAATAATCAATGTCTGAAATATACTGAAAACATTAATTATTTAAAGGAGTAATAAAGACAGGTCTGCTTCTGCATTCCCTTGTAAAAGTAAAAAAACTGTGGTCTCAAAGTCTTCTGCTTCATCACAGGGCTCCTACATGTTCTGTTCCCTAGGGGTTTTTTTGCTGTTTGAAATTAATTCTAATTTTAGGGAGACACTGAAACACAAGACAAGATAAAATGCTGAGAACCATGTCTACCTTCTTTTTCAGTCCTTTTAAGTGCATATGTTATTGCCCACACACATCTAGCATATAATTGTTGGCAGTGATGGTTTTTGGCTGGCACATCCTTTAGTGGTTGAAGGTTTCTGTATTGCTAAAATGAAATGGTATGACTGTCTCAGAAAGAGACAGAATAGGGGGGTGGGAAAAAGTTCGTATTGACATACTGCTCTTTCCCAATTAAGTTAAATATCACCACAGTAGGAAAATGCTTTGCTGAGAGATTTGGTCTCTACCTTTGCCACAAGATTCTGGCAGTTTGCTGGCATTTGGCAGTTATTTTTACCACACTGTAGACAAGGTTAAGGGACAAAAATAACTCCATTATATTTCTGTCTGGCAGACTTACATTTGCCCAAGGTCAAATCTCTCAGATAAATATTTTTAAAGCTAGAATGGCTCATCCAAATTATGTTTTCAGCTGCTGCGGGTGCACGGTATTCTCTGGTAATTCAGGGACAGCAATTCCACATTGGGCACCTGAAGGAGCAAAAGACAGAGGCCACACAGAAGCCACTTCTGTTTCTCATCATTTATAGGCTTACGGTCCTTTGATTAGACAAAGGATAGATAAAACTTGGACAGTATCTGCAAATTTCCACATTGTCCTGCCAATTCGCCTGAAGCCTAATCTGGAAAGCCTGCTTTAAGATGTCAGAGGGAAGTTCATCCTCATGCTCACAGAGGCTGCCAAAAAGAATGTAATTGTGACAGGTTTTGTTTTTTGTTGTTGTTTTTCTGAATGTGAATACCATCAGCTCCTTTCACACAGACTCCCAAACAACCATCAGATGATAATGAATTTCTGTCAATACAAACTCGAGCCAAATGTGAACTGGCAAGCTACAAATGAAAGACTATGTATCTGTTACCTATCACCTGGGCTATCCATTCCTTCTTACTCACACTTATTCTTAATTTACAAATAAACTGTCATTCAAAATCAAAGACTAAAATTAGCTGTGCGAAAAGGAAAAAAGGAACACTGTTTAAAACACTGTTTAGGGTAGCAAGACATGGTGAAGCCATGAAGTGGGGAGGAAATACATTGAGTACACTATTGTGTCAGCTGCTAGCTTGTTCTGCGAAGCATCAAGCATAATTCCACATTCAGCCATGACTTTCCATTCTCAGCCCAGCCTCATCCACAGTCTTTGATTGGGAATACTGGCGAAAAGTTCATACTTGTTTTACCTAAAGGCATTTTCCAGATGAGAACTCCCTAGGAGGGAAGCTAGGAGTCCCCTTTATTTCAAACACGTCACAGCCATGACCCCTCACCACTGTAAGCTCATGAAAACAGTTATAATAACCAAAATGATTCCACAACTAGATATCACAGCAGATAATTTGACACCCACTGTGTTTTCAACCTTCCCATGTAAGGTGGTTCATTAGACTTATCAATGAGAGATGACACAGAAATAATGTCAGTTACATGGTATGTTATTCACACGTACTCTTCAGGAAATGGAACTAGGGCTAATGGGTTAATTTATTTCATTTTGATTGAGTAGACTGGATCCTTCCACAGGCTGCTGATTATTTTCATTGTGTTCTGAGATTCAAAAGACCTCTTCATAGCCACCACTAGGAAATATCTGAAATTTAAAAGCTCCCTAATTTTGCAAAATACTTTCCATTGCACAGATAATGTGCATGCACTGTATTTTAACACAGTGCCATCTATTAAGAAGTTAATTAGTTTTTAATGTACACTAAATGTCTGATGATGTTTTGTGCAGCAATGACGACACTGCAAAGAAGGAAAAACTAAGAAATAAATGGATGTGGGAATGGCTCTAGGGCTGACAGAGACATCTCAGCACCAAATGAATGGGAGGCTTGGAAGGATACCTGCTCAAAAACAGCCACAACGTATGTTCTCAGATGAAATTTACTGAAACAAGGAGTATGCAAAAAGAAAATTCTATCAAATACAAAAGCCGGTACCATTTTTTCCCTGCTGTGTCATTCAATCTTTGCCTCCAATGGAGCAGGTGTGTAGTTGTAATTGACCTTCTTGCTATGTCCCTCCACCTGCAGAAGTGAATCTGCTGAAACAACCCTGGGTCTACATAGGGTTCTGGGAACCTGAACCCAGCAACAGCAACCCATTGTGATACATACACATTGAACAGGATAATGAGTTAAAGAATTTCAATTACTGCCAAAAATGAATAAAATAAGGCAAACCCAACCCGCCAATGTTTTAGTGTAAGAGAAGAGGGAACAGTTAATAATTTAATCATTAAACTAAATGTCAGATGAATATCTGGAGTTTGGTATCGATGTCACATGCTCCCTGACTATGTACTGTGGCATTCAAAAACCCTCTCTGTGTTTTTCATCTAACAGTAAAAGTTCCATCTATAGGTGGAGACCTTTGTTTCTCTGTCACCTACAGCCCTGTGGTTACTGAGAATAAGGGCTATTAAATGTGCAGTTTACAAAACATTATTATTTCATATTCCTCTACATCAATTACTAATGGAATGCAATTAACTGATTCTCTCATGAACTGTGATACCAGATATAACAAGCCTGATTCCTTTCTCACTGTGGAATAAATTAGCAGTAACTTCATTAATGTCAATAATATTGTATAGTATAAAAAGCATGAATGGATGAAAAAAGAGATGAGTTAGGACAAACTAATATCAGGGCAACACATTAGAACAATATATCAAGCCAACGAATAACAAAAATTAATTAATTTTAAAAACACTGTTACAAAAATGTGTTCAAAACTGCACTCATTACAATTCCAAAAGCCTTACAAAATGCAATACCAGCCAGAAATGCAGTTTAGTGAATTCTACCTAATGTCTGGGCAATCCACTGCTAAAAGGTAGCAGTGAGCACAGAATTGGTATTTCAAATTTTACTTTAATGGATTAACTTGTCTATCTCACACTAATTTAAAATTTTACCTTAATTTGCCTCTAAAATGTGTGGTTTTGTAATTAATCATAAATACTTCTCTATGCTTTCAAATAATAGTTTAAAGCCTGTAAGAAAGTAACACCTAGTCTTGAACACCAGACATATCTGAGAAAACAAGTTTTGCTTACAAGTAACAACATTTGTGTGACTTTGAAGGTCACAGGCAGAATGTTTAACTCCTATGACTGCTGCGCAGTATCTTCCTAAAACAAAGACCAGGGCCACAGCCTCCTGATAGTGGACTTCTAGACATTGCCTCCAAAGGCAATGATCTTAAATGTGAGGGGAATTAAGAATTATACAGTTATTAGAGACTGCATTTGGTGCAGAGATAGTTAAAGGCTCCATGTGTTAAGTTATCCATGATTCACAAGATCTCTGCTTATTGAGATCCAAACTGTACAGTCTGGTTGGAGTAGAATAAGAGTGGATAAGAAGAACAGGAAATACCATCCCCCCTCTGGATACACACCACTGATTCCTTTGCACCTACCGAGTAGAAGGACGTGACAAGATATATTTGTTTGTCAGTTAATATTCATAAAAGGTGTGAATAGAATTCAGAACTTTTTAGCACAAAGCAAATACAAATAAAAGGAATACTCAAAACTCTTTCATTTTTTCAAGACACAGCAGCCTTTTCTAAGCTTTATTAGAAAATTATCATGCCAGCTGTCTCTTTTCCCTGACTGTTATTCACACAATATGCCTCTCTCTTGTTTCTTTTCAGCTTTGTACATGTATAATAATGAGTTTTCTAGAATGGAAAACCCAGCAGAATATTAAAATTGCAGAGAGCAGCTCTTCAAGTTAATTTCAGCAAAGTGCATCACAACATAATATAATGTAGTAAGAATGAATTTCTAATAGGAATTCATTCATTGAAAAATTAATTAAAGAAAATGTTACTGCTAATATAGTTTTCATATATGTACTGTTACATTTTGGCTATAATAAAAGCTAAACGTTTAAAAAGCCAACCTGCTCACAACATATTATCTGGCCAGTAACATGAATATTATCTTTCCACAATACTATAGCAAATATTGACTTCAGAAATGTACTCTTATTATATTATTGAAATACAAAGCAGGGGGAAGCCCATTCCCCACAGTTACATTTTACCAAATGCTAAAATAAAAAAAAAAAAAAAAAAATCTGCTGTACCATTGTCAAAATGAAAGTAATGAGAACAATCAAGCTTTTCCTAATGATATTCATTTAAAAAGGTAAGAATACAATGGAACAAGAAGGAGACA
The DNA here is from genome assembly GCA_028858755.1 of Ara ararauna. Lineage (NCBI taxonomy): Eukaryota > Metazoa > Chordata > Aves > Psittaciformes > Psittacidae > Ara > Ara ararauna. The sequence continues at coordinate 59,622,948 of CM054382.1, forward strand.
ATGTCAACACACAAGAAGATTGCGGTATTACATATAAAGAATGAGACAACCTCAAGAAGTAAAGTGATAGAGGTAGGGTGAAATTCAATTCAGTGAAGGCTACACAGCTAAAGACTAATAAGAAATTATACCATAAACCAACATTAGAGCAATCTCAAAAGGGGCGTGGGAGAGAAAAAGACATGCATGGTGATACAGATAAGCTTCCAAAAATGGCACATATGATAGCAGGTAGGTTACATTAATCATTGCATTTCCAGTGGAGATTAAGAAAATACTCACAGAACTGCATAAAGCACTGACAAGACCCTTTCCACACTCCTGTGTACAAAAGTGAATTGGAACAGATGCAGGAAAGTATATTACAATAATGAGGAAGGGACATATTATCCCATAAAAGAAACCTGCATGCATTGCCTTGTTTAGAAAAGTCAGAAAAAGCCTGCAGATAAAAATACTTGTTCAAGGGAGAAAAATCAAGCTAAAGTCAGCGCTAGAACAGAAATAAATAGCCATGAACAAAATCAAAATAAACTGGTCATGAATAAATTTAGCCTGGAGACTAGAAGACTTCTAACCGTCAGAGAATGAAACCAGAGAAATGGCATCCCAAGGCAGAAAAACATGCCTAGCTTGAATTTGGAACATAGCCGATTGTGAAAGGTTAGGTGAAATAATTGCCTGCGACAGAAGAGGACCAGGCAATATGTTTCAGGAGACTTCTTCCAAACCCCAGGTTCTTAGATTCATATTCAACTATGCAAATTATGCTCATTCTACATCAAACAGCATACATACACCTCTCTTCTTCATAAAGCTAAAATGTTTTTCTGCATGTTTCAATTTTAACCTTGATTTCATTTGTCCTTTTTTTTTTTTTTTTCCCAAAAACTTGTCTTAAATATTTGCTCATAAAATCACATTCAGACATCCAAGTTGTTGTCCTAGGTACTCAGTACTCCTATGACATGTTGCAAATGTAACAGAACAACTAGAAGCAATCACAAAAGAAAGCAGCCTTTACCTTCATTAAGATATTCACCATGGGAAATTAAGGTTTTAATCTCCTTAAGGAAAGAAGAAATCAAACTTGAGACCTTACATATTATGTAAAACCTCTTGACACATCCCACACAAATATATCCAATATACCCAGGCTGCTCAAGGAATCTGTGGCTGCCCCATCCCTGGCAGTGTTCAAGGCCAGGCTGGATGAGGCTTTGAGCAATCTTGTCTAGTGGAAGGTGTCCCTACCCATGGCAGGGGTTTGACACTGGATGGTCATTAAGGTCCTTTCCAACCCAAACCAGCCTGGGATTCCAAGTTAAAACATATAAAAAGAAAACAGCTTTTTAAAGTCAACTCAGAGGAGATAGGAGGCATGACCTACAAGCTGTGAAAGCTAGGCAGGTGGGACTGGCTCCCTGCTGTCCTCGGCAAAGTGGCAAAAAAGACAGGTGAGGAGAAAAAGATTTAAGCCCCACAGCTATGCTCAGAATTTCTACTTATCCCATACAATTGCCTGTGTATCTCCAGCTAGGGTCTCCCTGAACAACACGCATGCTGTTTTATCCCCTTCGCTGAATTGCCTCAGCATCCTCATATATTAGCTCACATAAGCGCAGCACCTAACACTCTGCATTCTACCTTGGAGGCTTTTTCTGGGATATACATACCCAGATTTAACTTTCTAAAGGCTTTAAACACAGTTTTCAAATGTTTAGCCACATGCTGGAAAGTAAGTAATGAAGAGACAATGATCAGAAGAGGACAGACTGATAAGATCACAGAGAGACAGGCTGATAAACCAGTTGCTGGCAAGCTGCTTCTCTCCCCTCCATGTCCCTGTCCCCCCTACACTTCTTTAAGTATGTAAAATGTTGTTCAGAATACCTGATACATAAAAAAGCTAAATAATGGCTAATTTTCCTGGAATATGTTACAGATCACTATTCAGTCATATATCAGCTTTATTTAAAGCTGTGAGAAATGAAAGCCATCTGAAAAGACTCAATGTGCACAAAGTTACGTATTTAAAGGCAAGTTTACAAAACTGTATTTTAGCCCTTTGAAGCTTTTACTTTTATTTCAAGGCCAGTAGACATGTTCTTTTTTTTTTTTTTGTACCCTCTAAACGTTCCAATTGCAGCTCCCTTAGGATGAATGACTCGTGCTCCAAGCTGACTTTTTATCAATCATGTTAATTTGGAAATACACTATTGGTTTGACTTTTTATTCATCATAGTCGAAAGTGGATTGTGTTAGCCCTGTCCCATTTGCCCTTAATTAACCACCATTGAATCCCCGTATTAATTAGCAGAGCTGTTAGATATTTTACACCACTCTTCACTACAGTGGATAATTAAAAATCCCATTAATAAAACTCTGGTGCTCATAATTTGTATAAACCTATTATGAAACAATAAACCTGATTATACTATAGCTTTTTACATGCTTGGTTATTGATATGATACTGCCTTAATTTAAAAATAATTCACTGTTTTACAAAGGTTTAAGTGGTGGCTTTAGTTTAATTCATATAGCACAAGAAACTTCGGAGATAACTGACTTAAATACCTCCTGAAAGAGCCCAAGAAATAATTGGAAGGAGCAACATTTGGTGTACATAGTTGGTTTGGGTTTGGGAATTTTTTATATTCATTGGTTTTATATTTACAAACCCACAAAACTTCATTTTTATTTATAATAGAACAAGAAACTGATTGATTCCTGCTTGCGCACAGGAGGTGCGATCCAAAAGACAACTCCAAATGACAGCTACGGCTTAATTGGCATCATCCAAGGGAAGCTGTCCTGCTGAATCACTGAACCATCATTTCCCTAAGGCACCTTGGCCTTGCCACATCCCCAGTCAGCATCACTTCTGCATTTTCAGATAAAGTGCCTCAGGGCCCTTTGCCAGAAGATCTATGCCAAGGACCTCAACCCATGAAGTCCAATATGCCTTAAAACTTTCTGCCACAGTCTCTGAAGAAAACAAAGTAGAGATTCACATTCAGTAGAATATGGACACATGACAAATGTCAAGGATGTTCAGATGACAAGATATTAAAAGCTGACTTAATCCTGCTTACCTTGTAACCACAATATACCTTCTGAGGATTCAAGTCATTGAGCTATTCATGAAAACTTTATTAATGTAATTTGATCTTTTTCAGAACTCTACCAAATAGTCTTAAAATTGGTAGAATTATGATTTCTAAGGGAATCTACAATTCCTGAGTTGGAAATGAGACAATAAATCATAAATGCAACCCCTTGGACAAGGGACACCATATTTATTTTCAGATACTTGCACCAAACCTTTCTTCAAGGTTCTACCTGCTCCACAGTAGTACTTGTGCTGTCCTAGATTATTTTTTCTAAAACCTTGGTCACTGATTTCAATGGTATCCAAGATCTTCTGTGAAATTTGCTGTTACTTCAGGTTTTGAAAACCTGATTTATGTTAAATATTTCAAACTCAACTCAGTGCAGCGACTGAATACTTATAACCCACAAAGATGTTAATGCCTTTTCTGTTATGTGTTTTCAACCCAGGTTACAGTCTCTAATCACCAATTAACACTTTTTTTCCAGACAATTCCAAAATATGGAGGAGTTAAAGCCTATTCCTTGAGATTTTGAAGCCTTCTGCATGAAATAAGCAGCAAGTACTTAGATTTAAAGCAAAATACAATGACATATCATGCCAGCCTTGGAAAAAAATAAAATAAAATCATCTAGGATGACATTCAAGAAGTAGGCACAGTTTCCTCACCAAAGAAATTCATTTAAACTTCAAGTTTAAAGTTAAATCTAATTCTGCAATCCTGTTTAATTAAGCAACCTTTAGCTCTTTTCACTGAGGATTTGTTATTCCCTGCTGCATTCTCACTAGGACTAGTTAGATATGCTGAGTTTAATTTTTATCGCAGTTCTCTGGCTTTCTACCTCTGTCACATACTCCCAGGCAAAAAACCACCTGTTAAAAAGCCTTACAAGCTTTCGTTTGTACTAAGAGGTTAAAAATTAGAAGAAAGGCGCAGAAATGTATGCCAGCTCTGACATTCCCTCAGGAAATGTTGCAAGTTTGGAAAATTTTTCAATATTATGAACTAAAGGCTTGGGCTGTCACTTCTGTGGGAACTGCTGATATTCTGCTGCTATGACTTTTGTGCAAATGAAACTCTGTGTGGGTGAGAACTGTATTTAAGTAGAGTGGCTGTGAATGTATAAAATGCAGGCAAGATGCTCTGCTGCAATTTAACAATTTAGTAAGAATTTGCAACTGCAAACAAACAGGAGAGATACCTCGAAGCCAACTTATCAATAGATAGGTAAAAAACCAAAAAGAGTATCTCCCTTCAACAAGCTTTCTTTACTCATTCTTTCAACTAAATGTACACTCATGTCACAAAGTATTCCTCAGGACTGCACTAATTTAAGTTGGATATGATAAGAAATGATACTTAATAACTATCAACATCTTGAAGTGATATGCAGCTCTGGAGCTGTGGTTTGTAGACGAAAGTTACATCTATACTGTATGCTGGTTTTATACTTCATTGTTCTTACATACAAAATTCCCAGATGATGACTCACTTTCCAGTAATTTTCAACATAATATTGATTCAGTGAAATAATTTCCTATAGGTACACAGTTTCCAAAAGCCAGGTATTCTGATCTCCATCACGCATTTTGTAATCTTTTTGGAAGTAGCTATGGGCATGAACCAAGCGCTCAGAGAAAAATATTTGCAATATCTCTTCAAATCTACCTAAGAGTTCTTACAAAGCCCTGTTTTGAATTCTTTTTAAACTCTTGATATAAATTCTGAACTTTAAAAATCAGATTTAGCCAATTGACTTTTAGAGTTTGTAGCCCCTGTATTTCAACAGCAGCCAAGAGGAACAGGAATTAGCAACATCAGTATAGCCAATTTGCAGGTATGAATTTTAATGGTGCATCAAAAGCTCTTTTTACCTGTGTAAGCAATAAATATGCTGGTATCAGTTACCTTACTATAGAAGGATTTTCCTCGCTTTTCTCTACTATTAGTGAAGATCCTAGTCACAATGAGTAAGGTACAAAACTGCAGGTTTCAGAGTGTAGATTTAATGTAAATAATAATCTGGTGAAAAGAAGGAAAACTCACAACTCATTTTATACTCAAAGCATCAATATTTAGACTCTGTTTCACTACTGCAATATTTAAAATACCCTCCCTATAATCAGCACATCACACTGACACATGCTAGTGGTGGATATAACCCTTTATCTACAGCAACACTTCATTCATAAGTCAAATACAGCCACTTCAGATGCAAGACACTATCAGGCATTTCATGGAAAGAACATGACATAACAGTACTTCAGAAGTGGAAGTGAAGGAGATAATTGGAACTTTGAGGAAAATTTTTGGAAGAATATAATTAGCTGGCTTGGAACATGGCCAGAACACTAGGACTAAATAATTCTAACTTGTGAGAAATGAACCTTGAGATATTTAAGCGAAAAAGGTGACTGCTGACTTTCAAAGAAACAAAGCAAGATGCCACTGACCTAACTGTCAAGTATAACTGAAGGTGTATTACATGCAGTGGTGTTTGCGTGAAACAACCAGAATAAATGCCTTCTTTTGATTAGATTATGAAATCGCTAATGATTTCTTTAAGACAAAAAAAAAATGACCATTTTATCTAAGAAAATGGTCACAGATTGGTGGTTCATAGATGACATGAACTGACCCCCTGCTTGTTCTATTTAAATCAAGATGATTGCGACTATCCCCTTTAGCTATTTTAACTGTTCTATAGAAGAGAATTGAAGGCATTAGGTTTATTAAATACACTACAATAAAGATAATCAGAGTTACATCCCTCGCTGTGACAAAGTAATAAACAGAGTAAAGAAATTAAAACAATAATTGAAAAACCTGGAGAGCTATAATGACCTTTTATGAAATGCTATGGACTGTATGCCAACAAGGCTGGAAACTGAAGTTGAGTCTCTCACCCTGTACATCTATGCTATCATTCATCCTGTCAGCTCATTCTCCATCGCTGTAGATATTAAATGAAAGAGTCTTAAGTGAGAAGGAGATGGTGAAGAGAAGACAAAAAATATAAAAAAGCTCAGTAAGCATGCTGAAAGGTTTAAACTGTGCTAAGGAGATCTGCCATCTGGGATGCTGGAACGCAAAGAAAAGAAGCATTTGGAGTTGTGAAGATGGATCTGGTATGGTGCATATTGTTTCTACTTCTACAGATTCACCACTCTTCAAGCCAAGGTAATCTATTTCCTGAAAGTTCATAAGGCAAGGATCAAGAATCATCAATGAAACCTTTTTCAGACTATTTTCTGCAATTTGTTATTGAGCTATATAATTGCTACAGACTATATGCCCTACTTAAAGGCAGGCTTTGCTTGTTGAACATAATTCATTGCCTGACATCCTTGAGGATGAACAAATCTTTCCTCCTCCTCCATGTCAGTACTTTTTGGGATGTCTTTCTATCCAGCATGAGAGGAGATAGGAGATTAACGTAAATAACTTTCGGTTCAGCCTTTATCCTTCAGCCTGCCTGCACAGATATCCCCATCAGAAGGAGAATTACATACAACATACCCTACATGGCTATGAAGATTCACAGCTGCCTCAAAATAGCAAGGCTTTTTTTGTGGGTAGCAGTAGACCCTTGCAGATTATAGAAATGCTATTTTTATCATGACCACAGAGGTGTGCATATGTAGATGAAAGGAAGAGAGAAGCCAGCGAAGTTTCACTCATCTGGTGGCAGATGATTTCTTCATTCTGCACTTATTTTAAGGCAGTTTTTAAAATCATCTGCACCTATGAAGAAACTCGGTGTGTATTTCAAGAAGACATTTAGAATCACACAGTTTGACAGCAAAAAACTCAGCAGAAATTTTTTCACCCAAAGAGTAATTGCTTTTCAACAAATCTTTAGAAACACCCCCCTGCACTTGATTTTAAACTGTAGAAGAGTTCTGCTCTACATGGGGTTATCTATTAAACACATATTATGCCTAAAGCAGGCCACAAAGCCAAACAAAAAGCAACTAAAAAGGGATTACCTGAAAATTTCTATTTCTGTATTTTGACTGAATAAGTAAAGGAACATTTCCCTGGATAAGTATTTGGAGCCTGTCCCCCCTACTCCATTCAAAAAGAGTTTAATTTTTCTTGTCGATAAACATCCTTTCCTGTTATGACAGGCCCAGAAGAAATTGAGACTTCACTGTTACATCCCAACATCTGCCTCCACAGCTGACTCTGCAATACACACTGTATTGCCAGCTGCACATCATAGCCATAACAACCTGGGTAGCCAACACAGCAGGGTGAGCATCACTGAACACCATCTCAAACAGCAAAACAATCAGGCACAGCTCTGCTTAACCATGACAGAGGTCTAAAATAAGGGCACTCAACAAGCTCACATCACTTTGCAAATTCCTTCCTGTTCTCTCCAAATGCAACTGGCAGTTAAAAGCTCAAAACACCAGTCTTGTTTTTCCTGTCTTGGCCATATAGCATATATTAACAACAAATTATTCTGGTTTTTGATCTAAAGCAGTCTATGAGAAACAAAGCATCACTGCATTAGATCACAGGTTTATTTTCTGTTGAATTCAGCTCAGAATTTATAGCCACATTGAAATGAGTCCTTGTGAGAAGATGACTGGCTGGCAGAACAGAGGTGAATGCAGTTTCAAGCCATGTCAAGGCTACAGATATCTACCAGCATAGCTACCACAGTCATGAACAAGAACTGGTTAAATCCCTGAAAAAATTACCTGTTATGGGAAGAGTTCCCTAGCACACTCATCATCTAAATCTTACAGACCAGCATAAAGGGCAGCAACTCCACTGTAATGTTAGCCTGGGAGAGAGTCTCTGTTATATTCATAGACCTAGTAACCAGAAGCCGATTCATTGTATAAGCTATAAACTTCTGTGGAATACTTACTCATTGAGGCTTTTTGTCTTCTAATTTTAGCATTTCAGCTTCTCTAACTCAGTAAAATCTCTTCCTCAAGGAAACCGAGTCAAATGATACCTGGCAGGTCAGGAATGCACAGTAAACATGACATTGAAAGATATTCAACAAGCTTTGGATTGATAAATGCTTAACTTGACACCTTACTGCCTATAGTCACTCTACTCTTGCAAATTAGGCTGTGGGATGACAAGGTAGGACTAAAATGGTGAGAGGTCAGTGGCAATGCTGAATCAGACCTCCCTGAGCCAGCATCCATACTGATACTATCACTGCAAACAGCAGCGCCAAACTGACTCATTCAGAGCAGGATTGAGTATCTCAGTACCTGCAGCTTATTTCCCATTCATCGGCTGGATAATTTACCCTGGGATAATTAAGACAGCACTGTACTAATTTTCCATCCAAGAGTGAGCTTGGCTTTGAATGCTGTGAGAGTGACTTTGCAAAGGCTGATTTACCAATGATCTAAAGAAGCATGTGTACCACTTTAATAAATCCTTTACTGTGATCCTACTGGATATTAGTCATCCACACTGATTATTTCTTACCACTACAAAGTCTGCTGAAACTTTGGAAAAATCCTTTATTTCAGGCAAATCTGAACTCTGAATCTCCCCTTTGTAGAAAACTTAAGTAAACAGCTACATTCAGTGCTCTTATCACAAAGCCAAATGAAATGCTTCATTTTGAATTTTGAGACTACAGCTTAACTGGAAAGGTTTTGTTTAAAATTAGTAGAATACTTCCTAAGAAAGAGTTCTTGACTAGACAAATTCAATTTAAAACATTTTCAGTTACTGTGAAAGATTTTTCTGAACCTTGCTTACAACGTATTCCTGGATTCATTTCACTCTTTGTCAGCTGCAGCTCCAATCTCTACAACAATGGGATGGGCCTCTCAGATAAAGGGATTCATATAAGTTCTAGTCTCTACAGCCTTGCTGCAGTAGATGGTAAAATACCTGGCAGTCTTAAGATACAGTAGAAGAGCACCATTAAAGTAAGTGGAAATGTGTTTTTAATAAACTGGCTTTAAATTTCCTTATATGCATCATAAGCTCTGGTATCCCCAAAAGGGCTTATTAGATTCAGATAAAATGTTTTAGAAAATTCTTATCACCTAACTACTTTAAGCTGCATTAATCATTTTAAATTCCACCCAAATCATAAGCAAAAAGTCTGCTCATCTAATGAATATAAATGCTTTCCCTTCCATAGCTAAATTTCTTGGCCTGAAGTTTTACAAACATTTAATGGGAGATGTTCAGAGAAAATCCATTAAACAAATAAAAGGTTGTGGTACAAATTTTCTGTGCAATGTGTGGTGTGGAATTTCATCCCCTTTATTGCTTAGCATTTTCTTTTCAAATATCAGGGGTGGATTTTAGGTATTTAAAAGTCATTCTTTTGATACTTTTGATTTTATTTTTTTACACCTTATTATTCATAATATCACTTTAAAATTATTTCTTCACAAATCATCCTGAACCCTCCTTCCCTAGCCCAGTGGAAAGAAAAGAAATCACAGCTGATCACACAGGTCAGCAGTGATGATCTATGGACCAATATCTTACTTCAGTCACCTGTATCTCTCCATAGCAAGTATAACACCGAAATACAGATGTTTTGTGTGAGATTAAACTCCCTGGCTCCTACAGTTGCTGTTATCTAAATAAACAGCACTCAATTCTGGCAGGTTTGATTCTGTCTTCCAGACTCTGAAATCTCTGATCAGAAACTTTCTCTTTTGTGTTCAGGTCCAGACACTGTTCTTTCCCATGTTATAATCTGTGTTTATATTGAGCTGCTAGCAAGTATCACATGGTGCCGGGGTATCAAAGCAAGAAGTAGGCAGATGACACTCACTTCTGCATTAAACTCTGGCCAGCTGTCCTAGTGTAGGATGACACTAACAACTTGCTGAAAGCAGCTGGCTGAAGTGAAACCTTGATCACGAGACACCAGATTAGTCAAGGATTAATGGTAAAGGCATTAGACTGGGACTTGGGAATTCTCAATTCCTGTTTCTACTCCATTTGTGACCTTGAATAAATCACCATCCTAGAACCCCAAAAAGTAATTAGACACTAATTTTCCAAGGATTTTAATTTCTCATAGGTTTCCAAACCTAAGTGGATCTAAATCCTAATTAAACTTTCCAGATCTGACCTGAGCCAAACCTGTCAACACCAAAACTATGCTGTCTTTCCTGGTACATCTCATTATGGGAATCTTGTCTTTTGCCAAGGCTATGACAGGGATGCATCACATCAATGCCCTTGATGGACTCCTCTCAAACAGACCAGAAGTCCGAGAAGCCCATGAGCCATTCAGGCTCACAGCACAGAACAGGAGCTCATATGCAGAATTTAACTCTCATTTGTGAGGCATCCACAAAATAAATTTCTGGAACACTATAAAGAGATTCAGTTAGATTGAAAACTAAAGAGAGGCAAACGAGTTAACCTGAAAAGAACTCTTTCTTCTCTGTTCAAATAAGGTATGAAATCTCCAGTGCCACTTCAATGGAAAGTGCAGGAATAGAAATAGCTGCACAAAGCAGCTTCTTCCATCCTTTTCTGAGTGAGCAAGCATGCTGAAAATTCAGACCCCTTACATTCAGAGAAATACTAATGCAAGAGCTTCCTCAGCATATCACCTAGCACTCTGGGAACTCCCTCTTCTCAAAAGCTAAGCGACCAGCTCACTTAACAAGAGAGGATATTTTTTTAAAGTTCAAGAAGATTCAGTGCCCAAATGCTAGAGAAATAAAGTAAAAGTTTTATGTTTAACTCTTTTAAGCCTTCTGTGAAAATCCCAAATACTATTCCCAGGTGAAATGCAGCTCTGAATTCATAACTCCCGACTTATTACTAATACAGAAAGTATGTGCAAAGAATTCTAATAAAACTTATCCATGCAATAAACTCAATGAAGCCAAAGAAATTACAGTGATGACTACTTTGGTCTACTATCTCTTAGTTAGCTTCTTTCACATTCAAGTGACTGCTTTCAGCTAGCTCCACAAAACCAAAGGTTATGGATACGGAGTAACTTATCTGACACAGATGTGCTAGTTTTAAATCACACTCATCTCCAGAAGACACTGCGATCGGATCTCTGTCTCCGCACAGGAATAGAAGACAGCTGCCCTGTGGATCAGGCAGCTGGACTGCACAGAAGGCTCTCTGCAGGTGTGAAAACTTGCAGCTGTGAGGAGTTTGGCCACAGGCACAGGGCAGGTATACTGCCAAACATTCCCTCCTAAAGCCAAAGGAAGATGAACACTTCTGCAGGCAGTATTTATTTGTCCATCTTCACTGGCAAGTTCTTTTTGAAAAGCACCCTGGAGAGACATACTAGCTAGGAAGCATCTGATACTGCAAGTCTCTGGGGTAGGGAGGAGAACAACTTCTGCAGTTACATTGAGGACGCAGGGACACTTACTTTCTGAGTGTATCTTCACAAATGTCAGGGAACTAGAAAGGTTAAAAGACCATATCCCTAGTCCCATAAAGAGGAGAAAAATAATAGACTTTCCCAAGCTGCAGAAATTCAGTGCATACACTAATGAGAAGAACTATGTGCAGTTTCTCGGCCTTACAATACATATATTCCCCCAAAGTATATCTAGTGGGTGACATGAATTTAAACAGATGGATTTCTACCATCAAATATTAGTAAGTCCGTGGAATTTTGTTAAATATAAAACTGATTTCTTTAGGCATTTGTAAACAGGTTTGAGGTTCACATTTAATACCCAACAACAGTTCAAATGCTTATGCAAGTCTCATAAGTACCCTACACCACAAAATACTTACATGTTTCCACAAAACTCTTCAATTCATCCTTCTATATCCAAGAACAGAACCTGACATCTCCTCCTTCCAACTTCAGAACTTTTATTTTCAGTAAGTTAAGTGGATCTGCTCTCCCTGCTCCAGAGACCAGCCAGTCAGTCCTTTTGGTTTGAGCTCTCTGGATACATTCCCATAGCGAGGCATCACTCATACAGTCTATTCCTTGAGAACATCTTAATTATGCATAGACATAATAAAATTCTCTCACCTTATTCCTGCTTTCCTTCACCAAGATTCATCTGTTCTTTAACCTTTATATACTTTGAGACTTCAGACACCAAAATGATGCATTTAACAGATGCAGACAGAGTTGAAAGGACAGAGAAATAGACCCTTATCTAGATAGCTGGGGTTGGGGGGGGGGGGGGGGGGGGGGTTGTGCTTGCTTTCTAATAGTCACTTCAAGCTTTGGATAAGCCCTCAGGATGGGTTTTCACAACTACTCAGGAAAATTTATATGATATTTTAATTGTTCCTAGCACACCCACTCAATATTTTATTTGTACTTGCTGCAAATTTGGACTTGCCATTGTTTTTTAAGGGCATGAATTCAAGCAAGGACATAACTGTCATATGAAACAATGTTTCTAAGAAAACACAGAAACCAAATACAGTGAAGGACATTCACTATTACTTAAGCCATGCTAAGGAGATACTATTTCAGTGGAGACGAAGGAAACTTAGCAGCGTAATTCCATATGATTCAGGTACTGAATCCAATTTTCCTTCTTCCTACAATTCTTAACTGCAGCAAAGGAGGATAAATCTTTTTATGGTTTTTGCTCCCATAAACATGTTACATTCACATTCTGCAGAATGTTTTACAATCCCAATAGCTCTACATATTGTAGAGGGAACAGCATGTATTTTGCTTTGTCTTTTCCAGCACCATTGCAGTATTTCAAAGGCTTATGTAGCTGGACCCCAGCAAGGTTATGGGTACTACAGCTCCCTACTGCAATCCTCAAATACTTCCTTTATATTTTAAATACATATATAAAAGTAGTAGAAAGTTAAAATCCCATTTTAAAAATCCTTCTCTCCAGAATATAACCCAGAGTGATAAAGAACAAGACTTTTATCTTCATTTGCAGGGAACAACCTAACACAACTTAACCTGCTTTGCCACTCATGAATTGTTTCAGCCCCCCAAGTGTAGGAAAATCAACACCACTCTTTTACCCATCAGAATCTCTTTCTGACTTTCCATATATATAGATAGATATAATATGTATTCTTTTTTTAATCTTTTAAAAGGCACAAACAACCTGTCAGATACATTCAAGCATATGCAAAAATTCTAACTAGACAGACAAAAATAATCTTTGTTCTTTTCCCCATGTGCTCTGTGGGAGTTTTGTCTTGTTTGTATGATTGATCAGTTTGTATTTTACTTCAGCAAAATCATTTTTCAAACACAGACACGCAGTTTGAAAGCAGGAGAAAAATATTTGAGCTAGACCTTTTACCTCACAAAGCAGAGGCCATATAGAGAACAACTGCAGTGTTGAACAAGATTGTGAAGTGCCCCTCCAAATAATATTAGAATCCTTCTGAGAAATAGTGTGTTGGGTTCCCCTCCTGCCCCCCCCCCCCCCCCCCCCCATACCACAGTACCCAGGGTTATATGCTAACAAATTTCCCAGAAAATAAAAATCACAAGGTTTCTAATAGCCATTCTATTTTCTCTGACAAATTAAGTCTTTTGGTGAATCAAATGGCAAATGAAACACCAGAAAATTGGCAGAAAAAGTTAAAGGCAGCAAGGAATGCAGTCACCTTCAGAAAAGGTCACATTTCTTTTGGTCATTCTTTGGTATGCTGTAAAAATAGAAGCGTACCAGTACTTCCCTCTATTCCTCTTCAAGCTTTCTCTTTCCATACAACCTTACAAAGATACACTCTATGCGTTCTAATATTCCTATCACAGTTACACTTTTTCTGTCAGCAATGAAGGTGAAAGATAGTCATGCTTGCTTTCAACTGTATTAGTTGGAAGATAGTCCCTTGCTTTAACCGTTTGCAATCTTTAAAATTATCTGTTAATCATTAAGACTGCTTCTTATAAGTTATCCATTAGCTTCCATCAGGGTTCGTTAGACACCAAGTTTTATAAGTTGCATTCCTTGTACATGTCAAACTTCCATGTCAATGGAAGTCAGTGGGAGACTGAAACGTATAGAATGCAGAATTCATTATCCTTTAATTACTTTTAGTCTACAGCACTTATTCAGAGTTCTTTACCAGAAACTTACTGTATAGACTGTCCATTTCCTCAGAACTTTTGCAAAACAATGATCTAAACCAATCACTTTTATTTGCTTCATTTTAGTTATGGTAACATTTGTTGAATTGGCTGAAACTCTTCATAATTTTACAGTCAGAGGGTTAAGCCCCATGAAAGTGAAAGAGCTCACATCAAATGCAAATATTTTTTACAGATTTCCAAAGCTAAAATCATGCTTCATCCTCAGGGTAACATTTTTTTCCTTGTGGAAATGCATGTATTGTGCTAATCATAGTTGTCACTGCATACTACTTCACTGCTGAATGATGGGGTAAAGGATCTTTCATTCCTAAAATAGCTATGATTTTATAAGTGTGCTCATCAGGTAGTTTAGACAGTGTAATTTAACTGAAGTCAATCACTGGAAGAGTATTAAGAAACAAATTCGAAAAAGCAGTGTGTAGCAACAATGCAGTGAACGACCTCAACATCTTCTGCCTTAAGAGTATTCATTGCTTTTGCAATAACTTGCTCATTTTTCTAGACAGGAATTTTTAGAATCCTCTACAAATACCTCACAGTGTCACAATAATCAACACAGCAGGAGTCACTATCTTTAACATTCCCATCCTTTTTTCCCCCCTGAACAATATTGGTATTTACCTAGAAGTTTAAAGGAGAATTTTGTCATTTCTGGAAAAAAAGTAGGTTTCTTTTTCAGTACGTTTTCCAGATACCCATCCCTTACTCTGTGACACTCTGGGTGACCTTAGGTATTTCAAATGACCTCTGTAAACCTCTGTCAGCTCAGCTAAAAGACAGAGCCCCTTTGAAAAGCAGATGTTGCATCAGGGCTGATTTTTCCTGGATAAATGCATTTAAAATTAAAAGAAAGCTATGACTGTTCAATGACCTTTCAGTACACATAATGTCAAGGGCCTTTCTTTTGGAGACTAAGCATCTATCTGAAACTCCTAATGCAATTTAAAAAAGGAAAAAAAAATAAATCAGATTGTACCAGCTCACATATAAATACAGTGATAGGGATTACATTTTCACTAACACCATATGCTTTGGCCATGCTGCACCTTTTCTCTTGGCCTATTTCAACATAATTCATTTACAGTACTGTAACTTCTATTTATATATATATTATAAATAGGTAGCTTTTCATTTTAAATTCCAGATTTATGCTGGGTCTTTCATGCTGAAGCATCTTAAAATATACCCAAACTTAATCCCATACACAGACAGTACACACTGGAGCAAAATTTGTAACAACATGAGAAATACAGTCAAAAACAGATTGACAGAAAGTTAAGAAATGATGTTGGGTATGCACAGAAAGAAATATAGTTTTACATAATGAGGATATAATCCCATAATATCCCTAGGCCCTGCCATCTGAGCATGGATGTTTGCGCTTGTCAGGTACCAATTCCACATGCTGTGCTGAGCAGCTGTGGACCATGAGCCAAGTAAGCAGGGTTTGGCGGCTGGAGTGACTGACAATCCCAGGGCTGGAGAAGACTCTGCCAGCAGCAGGCATTCACCAGCTCCTCCATCAGTGACTCAGCACTTACACACACATATTTCACTGTGGTTCCAGTGTAATCTCTTCCGGACTTTAAATCCTTTATATCACTGCCTGCTCTTCTCACAGTTTTACACCCCTGCTTTTGCCTCTTAAGACAGTACAGTGTTCACCAGTTACCCTTTTTTAACAAGTCCAGCAAACCAGGATTCTTTAAATTCATCTAGTACATGAAATCAGTTACAAAACAGTTATTTTCTAACAAGATCCACACACCTCCATTTATGTGAAACTGCTTTTAGTACAACACTGCCAGAAGTACAGTCTTAAGCCACGTCTTATTATATCCTCTGTTACTCAAGTGCAGCTACTTCTAATGCAAGAACACAGCACTATTTACATAGTAAAATCATTCAAAGTTTTGATGTTGGGGTTTTTCTTCCTCATCACCAGTACTCTGATAAATATAAAGGAACATAGAAAGAAAGAGAAAACACAAGTTTACAAATTCCTGCATCCAAAACCAAAACCTGAGGCTGTATTGCTTCTAAGCCCTTACAAATGTCCTGTACACTGTAGATTGTAAACCTGCTGGTATGCCAGCTTTAGAGGGAAGAGCACTGCTAGCCACATAGCTGCCATTTATTGATGCACTGCATCCATAAAGGAGAGAAAGAAGTTTCAGTACTTGACTGACTTGATCCACATCCCCATGCAATACAGTTCATCAGAAGCAACTGGTGGCAGCAGACTGCTGTGACAGAAAGCCTGTGCAGAAAGTCTATCTCTGCATATTCATGAGCTATTGTATAGGGAGAGAGGAAATCTGAACAGACCAACAGTGCCTGGCATCTTCCCAGTTGGCCACTGCCCACTTCCTGAAGGAGGAGGAGAGCACATGCTCCAACTTCGAAAAAGGTTTCCTTCTCCTCCAGCACTCCAGACCTCCCAGTTCATAACCCAAGCACCTATCAAAGTCAATTAAAAGCAAAGCAACTGCAATAAGTGTCATTGTCTCTTTTTACTAATATACATCCATACCCTCTTGCTGCTACAAACAGAGCAGTTTTCCGACTTCTGGGCAATGTTTCAACCACACAATTCCCTAGAGAGCCTGAGAAAGAAAATTTGGGAAGGCTTAGGAGGCTACATAATGGGGACAAAAATCTCACCACCCAGGCACACATTAAGAATCTAAAGCTTGTTTCTATTGCACCGTATTTTAAGACAATTATTCTTACAGTATGATACTAGTTTATTCAAAAATGTGCTTTTGAGTGTAACAAAGGAGCATAGTAGAGCCTCAACCCTAGCTCTGAATTTCCTCATGAACAAAGAGACTGTCACTTCGAGTGTTTGATAGCCTCCTAGTTTATACGGGGTATTACCATAAATGAACAAAAATAGTAATTATTAATAAAGAGGGATAACAAGGAGTTTAAATGTTACAATGTTACTATTAAACAAACACAATTACTGTAGTTTTAATGCATACTCTTCATTATCTTCCGTTGGTTTGAATATTACACATAAAAATGAAATTGCATTTTATTTATTGGAAAGGCCATACAAGCACTGTTTGTGCTCTGCAGCCCTGCAAAGAGTAGCTGACTGTATCACTTGAAAACATTCCAAAGAATTTTGAATCATTCTCTGCAGACTATTAACTGAATTCCCTTAGATATTTTGGGAATCTATTCTACATTCTGATAACCTAAGTTGATAACTGAAGGTAATTAAATAATTAATTGTCCATGCACTCAGACTAAAGCATCTTCATTTACAAAGACATTCTCAAAGAACATATCAAAAGCCTTATTAAAGTTGAGGTAGCTAACCCGCTTTCCCCATCCTGCCCCATTATTTTCCCAGGCCTCACAGTGAGGTCAGCTGGCTTCCCAGAGAGATCTCTTGGCCATTTTTGAAGCTGGGTACAACATCTTTCTCATCTTTCAGTCGAGAACCTCCCCACATTCCCATGATCCCTCAAAGGTAACAGACCACATCTTCTATAAGACATCAGCCAGCTCTGAGCACCTTTGATGCTGCTCAGCTGCTCCCATGGCCCTGAATGGATCAAGTTCCCTCAGGTAATCCCTGTCACAATCTTTATCCACTGCAGGCAGCTCTCCTTGAGCCCTTGTCCCTGTACAAGCCTTAGAAGCGTGGAACACTGAGCCAAAGAATGCAATGACTGCTAACGAAATTATCAGCTGTAGAACCAAATCCAGGCCTGCATTGTGAGTGCTCTTATACCAACCATACAAATACTGCAGTGTAAGAGGGGGCATTAAGTTTAACATACTTGTCATGCACAGAACATATTTCTTATGCTGTCTGTGTCTTACAACCATATTTCCTCACACCAGAGGGATCAATCAATTTCATAAGCAATGTCTTCCAGGATGTTTTTGAGATTAAATGGTGAGAAAGCATTCACAATACCTTAATCCACACATGCTCCTACACATTCCACTGCAACAATTTTGACATGCAGGTCATAAGGTTGATTTGAGAACAACCAAAGCAGTTCATAAGGTTAATTTGATAACATCCAAGTCTGTAATCTGCAATCAGCTGAAGTAAGGACCTCCTGCTGCACAGGTGGTACAAAAATATCCATGCTACCCATAACAGCTGGGGAACAAAAAAATCAACAATATTGTTGTAGTAAATTTGCAATGTGTACACAAACCTTTTGAAACAAGGCACATAAACACCTCCTGTGAGAAACAAAAGCAGTCAAAAATGAAAATACAACAGTCTGCTCTGATCTACATTATTTAATGTCTGTTATGCAATCATGCCTATGACTTTGCATTAATCTTCTTTCCCATGACAGGTTTATAATCTGTGACTGCTGAATTCTCAGACATGAATACTGATCTGAGGCACCACAATCATCAGATGCTTTGGATTTAGAATCACATATTCACGGTAGTGTAGTTTTCTTATAATATCAGTCTGTCAAAACCAAGGTACCTATGTATTTCTGCAGTGCAAACTGTGCTACTAGTGAGTAACAGCCTCTATCTCCTACTGGGACTGCAGAGTAAATCTAGACAGCTGACTACCCTAAACAACTTTTACAACACAGAAGCCTACACTCTTCTTTCAGACAGACACACAAAAATAATTGAAAGGACCTAATTAGGACACTGTTAACAGAACATATAGGCACAGCAGTAGTGAATCTATCTACTATGCTACTCTATATCTAGAAGAAAACGCAGCTGTCATGGATTTCAGACACTAACTGGTCACTATCTTTTCCCAGCCTAGAACAGTCACTTACCCCTCTGCAGTAGCAGAGTTCAATGTTTCCTCTCCTGTTACCAACCTCAAATCTTCCTTCAATAGTTTCTGCATTTCCTACCAAGAAATCCTATACTCAAGCTGTTCTCAGAAGAGTTCTACGATGTTCTTTCTTTCTCCCCAGAACCCCACTATATTTGCTTGTTGTTAATTTCTTCTGTAGATTCTCTGTAACACATTGTTTGTGCACTGTTCATTATGTTCTACTGGGCTGCTTGCCCCAGTTTCTGCGTCTAATTCTGATGTTGCCATGGTACCATAGTAAGTACCAGAAGAAAGGCCTCTACAACAGTAAATCACCTTTTACTGCATCACCCTTTTACTAAAAAGGAAAAAGGTCATCTCAATACTGAGTATTGCTCCTACTAAGCTTATTTAAATGCTTATTTTATGCTTGTAAACCTAACTTCTTTAATAGGAATTTTGCATACTAAGAACTACAGACTTTTCTTTTTTGCTTCTTTGTTAATGAAGTATTACCTAAAACACCACTAAATTATTTTCCCATTAACAATTTCAACTTGTTTCTTATTTAAAGTCTTCCATTGACTGAAATACTTTAGCTAAGAATGATTTCACAAAGAATTCTACAATAATAGCCTCTGCTGGGTAACATTCCTTTTCAGATTTGAATGTCAGATAAGTAATTGCTGGTTATGGGAAACACTGAATCCTAAATCACCACACACTTGTTTCTTGCTAGACTCTCATCATGACAAGAACAAACCTATCATCTATTTTGAGCTTAGATGGGACCAGATTATTAAAAGTGTAAGGATTTTTGCAAGAACTGGTATTTCAAAACTTCCACAAGCTGTGCGGTTCGGTTGATATGTTGGAGAGAAGGAATGCCATCCAGAGGGACCTTGACATGCTTGTGAGGTGGGCTGATGCCAATCTGATGAAGTTTAACCATGCCAAGAGCAAGGTCCTACACCTGGGTTGGAGCAACCCCAGGCACAGCTACAGGTTGGGCAGGGAAGAGATTCAGAGCAGCCCTGCTGAGAAGGACTTGGAGGTGTTGGGTGATGAAAAAATAAACATGAGCCAGCTGCAGTGTGTGCCTGCAGCCCAGAAAGCCAACTGTATCCTGGGCTGCATCAAAAGGAAGGTGACCAGCAGGTCAAGGGAGGTGAACCTGCCCCTCTATTCTGCTCTTGTGAGACCTCACTTGGAGTATTGTGTGCAGTTCTGGTGTCCCCAACATAAAATGGACATGGAACTGTGGGAACAAGTCCAAAGGAGGGCCACAAGGATGATCAGGGGACTGGAACACCTCCCATATGAAGATAGGATGAGAAAGTTGGGGCTGTTCAGCCTAGAGAAGGGAAGGCTGCGTGGAGACCTCATAGCAGCCTTCCAGGATCTGAAGGGGGCCTATAGGGATGCTGGGGAGGGACTCATCATGAGGGACTGTAGTGAGAGGACAGTGGATAATGGGTTAAATCTTAAACAGGGGAAGTTTAGATTGGATCTGAGGAAGAAATTCTTTACTGTGAGGGTGGTGAGGCACTGGAATGGGTTGCCCAGGGAAGTTGTGAATGCTCCATCGCTGGCGGTGTTCAAGGCCAGATTGGACATAGCCTTGGGTGGCACCGTTTAGTGGGAGGTGTCCCTGCCCATGGCAGGGGGGTTGGAACTAGATGATCTTCAGGTCCTTTCCAACCCTAACTATTCTATGATTCTATGATTATAACTCTGGGCCGACCACTACCACCACACAATCTTTCTGCAAAGAAATGCCTTTCAATCTAAAAAAGGGAATAAACCATGTAACCAAATGATGTTAGAATATAAAGCAGAAGGTCCAATTCCCTATACAACCCAAGTACTAAAAAGGTTATGCAAACAGATAATGAACTACTTTAGCCATTTACATCCTCCACAAAGAATCAACAGACTTTTGAACACAGAACACGTGTGCATACATACACAGAAGCACACCCAAACACACCCTGCAGGGTGTCGCAACCGTGCAAGGCAACTTGGCTCAAGTAAGGAGAGTTGAATTTCTTCAATGAAATCAAACTCTTGGGACCATGTCGCATTCTTCCATATACACAGAACTTTTTTTGCACCAGTGTCTGTTGAAATACAAGCCTCACTTCTACTAGGAATGAGTGGCAATTGTTCCAGCAGTGAAAGAGAGAAGCATCTCTCTCCACCTGACACAGCTGCAGTGAAAATGCTTCGAAGACCCTTTTCCACTAACCAAGCAGTAATTACAAGTCTGCTAGTTACATTACTAAAAGCAGTATGCTGGAAGCAAGAGAACAGATAAGCTTGGGATGGTCTTTGAAATTATTCATAGGCTTTTTACCAACAGTTTCAGTAGAACTTTCAACATTAAACAGCCTGCAAACTGAGATTATCAACAGTGCATCAGTTTGTATCAACTATAATCCTTCTGCAGGTTTCCAGTTTTATGCAGCGAACATTAGCGTAACTCAGTGTTTAAAGAAAAGACTGTAGGGAGCTGGAAAACACAGATATTTCAAGCATAATTAAGAATTTAACTGTTACTTATGGCAATTTTGTTGTGCAATATACTTTATTTAATTCTTAAAAGGAATCATTTGTATTATTTTCTGATTATAAAATTCAATTTTGTATCCATTGGAAAAAGAATGGCTAGATTTTAACCTATTATTTCTTTAGCAATGGGACATTAGATGAGTGACAATGCAATTACCAGCACAAAATTTTTGATACACCAAGTAACACTTAGAACTTCAATATTTTTCACATACAGAGCTGTGGGTTTTGTAGCTACCTATTTTACCTGTGACTCAGGAGATCTTTCCAGGTTCAAGGAAAACTCCTTTAAACTTGATGCTTGTGGTCATAAGAGACATTCTACCATACCATTGTAGGAAAGGTTTGTGAAATTAATGTTTCCATTACCTGCAGAGCACAGTCATACTTCTGTAAATCTTCATGAACTTAAAGAACCTTATTAATTTGAAAAACATTTAAAATTTCCCTTCTTTAATGATACGAGATATTCTAGGCCTAATTTCTATCTCTGAGTGAAGTTAGTATGTGGGCATGTAGCAGTAATGTCAACTTATTTGACAGTTGGGAAGACACCAAGATTTACCAAATTCAATCTCTTGTGCAGAGTTTCATCTACTAATGCCAAAAAGATTATAACCTAATTATTTAGTTAGGCCATGAAAAACAAAGAAGTTAATTCCACATTTAGACTCTTCAGGTTTATTATTGTATTAATAGCTTGTATTTTTGTTTGCTTCTCTGTCTTGTTATGGACAACACAGAACATGGCCCTTTCCTTCCCTCTTTTTAAAAAATAACTGTAGAATATTATAAACATTGCAAAAGCATTTATATTGAAGTTCTTATTTGGGGAATCCTACACTCATTGAAATGCAGACTAAAACAGCCGTCGATTTCAGCAAGACACAGATTGAGTTTTGTCAATATGAAATGGCAGACGTATGCAGACATGGCTCACGTGACCATTTGGAGTTTTGACTAAAAAAGTAAGCTAATTATCACAGTTAATTACCTCCTACAATTAAAGACAAAAAGTAAAGTTTTCACTGATCTTGCGCAGCACTTAAGCAATGCTGAGCGTATGACCTTAAGTAAGTAAGTAATCTTCCTGAACTCCTTAGTAGCATTTTTCACAGCATATATATTCTGCTGCTGCACTAGGATAAAAACCTCCTATATTCACATCAGCATAAAGGTAAATAGCTGGAGAGAAATCACACATGGACAAAGATTAAAGCCATGGGAGTCTACCTCATTGTCCTTGTAGGATTCCTCCGTACACCCCAGTCTGCAGCATTTCATCAAATCCTCTACATGGTGAAACATCTACCACTTCCCTCAAAAGACTATTAAGGCTAATATATCTTAGTGCCAAGAATTTTTACTTACAGTGAGAAAGAAATCCAGCATGGGATTTCTGGGATTGTCTCATTAAATCAGTTTGTTACTATAGTATTTCAAAGCCACAGGCATGACTGAGAAATTCATTAGTATCTCTGATGCTAGCTAATTACCTTCACAGACCTCATCTATAGGTACTGCAAGTTATTCTTTGCATTTTCCACTTAGATGAAGGACATAGTAGTTGCTTTTTTATTCAGAGCTAGGAAAAATATATTCTCCTTCTTGATTTTGGCTATGCATCATAAGAGATTTTTATGGGTCCTATAGAATAAATATGCAATTTCACAAAGGCAGGTGTTCCGTTTTGCATCATGCTTCTGTTAGAACTGGTGATTTGTTCAGGTATTTTCTTCCCTCTCTTAAAGCGTCTCCTACTACTACAAATCGTTTTACTTTCTGCTCTTTCTCTCCTCCTAGGTTTTACTGGATTTCGTCACAGTTGCTGACAGAATTTCTTCATTTCATTATAGAGGACAGTAAGACTCCTCACCCATCTAATCTGTTCCAGTAGAATAGAACGAAACCACAAAACCCTGGTGAGAAACTTCCTTCTTCAGCTTGAGCTTTGCCACTTACAGCCACAGGATGTGAGAACTGCCACTCACAACTGCAAAAGCCAGTCTTGGTTTATTACCTTAGGCCAAGACATGTGGTGACTTTTAAGACTAGTATCAGTCTGTTTGGCCTGTAAGATTAAGCCTAGAGTTTCCCTGTATTTTCTCAGGACACACGGAATGAAACACAAAAGTATCTTCAGAAGTTGGCACAGCCAAAGAGAAGCTGCAACTGTGGTTAACAACATTCCTTGGCAGGTATGCAACCAGAGAAAAGAATACAGTCTTCTAGCTGTTCAGTGAAAGAACGCAAATTGTGGGTTTTTCACACGCTATCAGGATTTTCCAGAAGCAACACACTATCCAAAAGCATTGCCTAAAATAAAAGCATTTTCACATTCTTGGAGTGTTTGACTTGACCTACAATCCCATCCATTTCTGGCTTCAGATTGGCCTCAGCCAGTGTGTCTTCACATGAGTGATCTCATCCTGGCAGGGCGTATTTGGCATACAGTTATTTAAAACAGAAGCAAGTGAGATATACAGTTGATGACTATCTACGTATTGCTAGCATTTAAGAGGAGAAGCCTATATCCAGCAAGGCACATAGATTTTGCTCAACTTCAACTTCAGTAAACTACTCACATTTTCAAGATTAAGCAAGTGCTTCACCAGACTGAGACCCCAATATCCTCTAATATAATGAAGTAGAGGTAACAAGCCTATCTTACAGTAATGTAAATCTAAAGTAACTCCAGCTAAATTCAAAGATTCCTCCAGATTTACACTGACATGAAAACAAGTACTGACCTATTGTATTCACAATCCCCACAGCTACTATACCCAGTTCTTTACCTTGCAGGTTCAGTCTTTGCTTTCTCAACAGAAAGATCTATATAACTATTCCACACATGAGTTATATTGGCTCAGAAAATCAACTAACATGGGATTCAGCAGGCCTAAAAATTATGCAAAGACTGTTTTAATCAGCTTAATATTTAAAACAAAATATTCTGGTTTTCAAAGAGTACATCTACCACAAGTGCAATAAAACTCTTTGTACACAAGCAAATTAGCAATATTTTTTCTGTGCAACTGAAGGGCTGTGGACATTGCAAATTAAAACAAGTCATTCCATGAGAAATCCTGCATAATAATAGAAATATAGTTTTAAAGCAAATGTGTAAATTGCCTTTTTTTTGTGTGTATAACTTTGAATTAGATGAAAGAAGGAAAAAAAGTAACCAACCAGAGCCATTAGATCCAGAACAAAAATGGCCCACAGCCATTCCTGTTACCAGCTGTAGTTCCACTGCAATTACTGAAGCCACATCAATATACATAGTCCAAAAATAATATCACCAGAAGATATTAAAATTCTAAACAATATTTCCTTAAAGTTGTTTCTTTTTCATTGTTAATATTCATGTGTAACATGCATTGCTGCTGTCTTTGGATGTAGATGGATGGGTTATGGGAAGCCTTTGCTATAGTATCAAGGGCTTCCTGCCTGCCTTAACCCTATTAACAGTAAGTGTTTGGGGAAACACACCTTCAACTAACATTATAAATAATTGCCAATTATATTTTTGCTCTAGGATGCAGAAAAAAGTTGATTTGCAGCCAATTTCAATCCAGGAATTCCCTCACTGTCATGGGTTCAGCAGTAGCAGTCATTTTTCTGCTTCTTGGTAGCTGGTGCAGCGCTGTGGTTTTGATTTCGGGCCTGGGAGCGGCACTGATAACACCAGTGTTTTTCAGTTACTGCTTGGTAATGTTTTGGTTTGATCAAGGACTTTCTGAGCGTCATGCTCTGCCAGGGAGGAGGAGAAGCCTGAAGGAAGCAGTCAGGACACCTGGCCCAAACTGACCAAATACCACAGCACATCATGCCCAGGATGTAAAACAGAGAGCAGAGACCCAGAAGGGTGGGGGTGCACTGCTTGCTCAGGCTGGGTATAGGTGGTGAGCAATTGTATTCTTTCCTTGTATTTGCCTTGTCATTATTATTACTGGTGGTAGCAGTAGTGGTCTTGTGTTATACTTTAGTTACTAAACTGTTCTTATCTCAACCTGTGGGAGTTGCATTCTTTTGATTCTCCTCCCCATCCACCTGGGAGCAGGGGGGAAGAACGAGAGGGGAGTGAGTGAGAGAACGGGCTGCGTGATTTACAGCTTAAACCACAACACCCACACACCTTTTTCCGCGGTTCAAAGATACAGCTGAAAGAATGGTCCTCGTTCAGAAATGAATGGTAACATCTTCATAAATTATTTTCCAGGTCATTTCACTGAGTGTTTTTCAGGTATTTCATTTCATTCCTTGATAACTGACCCAAAACTTTGAGCTGGGTTACTTGGGAGATAGGCATTGTCTTTAGTGTCCTTGGGTAAGAAAAACAAAGTTATTTTTCTAGCCTGTAATTCTTCCCTATATAGCAGTAATGATTCCCTCCCAGCTCTCACCCTTTTTTATTCACAATGGCATTATGGCCTTATTACTTATTAGGATCAGAAGCAAAAACATCCATATCCTTATAAATTAGAAAATGTTTAATAAGAATGGGCCTGAACAAATTTTTATTTTAATGAAAGGATTAAGGTGCACGATAGCATTAATATTTAGGAAAAATTAAACAAAATTGCCTTTTATCTGCTGCAAACCATGTTAAATATTTAATATGCCATATTACAGGGGCACCATTTCAACAAAGCATATGACAACTTTTGTGCTGGAAACCTTCGTTGCAGTTGTTCAAACTTCAGTTTTAAAACTTCTGAAAGATAAATCTAAAATTATGTGCAGGTTTTCTAGGCAATTAGAGCAGAGACGAGCTTCCAAACCTGCACAGAAGGTCTATAGCAGAAAATTGTACGATGGTGGGTCAAAGGAGGCTGTCTTCTGTGGGCTCCACCAGCCCAACACATGGCTTATTTAGAAGGGAGCACCGAGTTTAATAGTTCTGGAGCCTATGGGAAGGCTTTCCTTGGCTTTGTTTGGAGTGTTAAGGCATATTTTTAGGCAGCTTTAAAACACAAAGAAAAGAAATTCATGCAAGTATTCCGAGGTGATAGAAGGGTGATTTAGGGCTTTTTTTTTTTTTTTTCTGGAGTCATCTAGCAGCAGATAACTTCTATAAATATTGAGAGGCAAATTCTAGCCCTCAGATTAGAATAAATGAATGTAAGTATTCCTTTATAATGAAAAAAGAGTGCTAAATCCTACTAAGAGCAGTAATATGCTTCTGAAACAAAGCAAACAGCTTTCCACATTCTGGAGGCCTGGAAACTTCCAAGCTTTCTCTAGGAGTTTAAAATAATAAATCTCAGGGGGAGGTGGAGTAATGTATCAAAATAAATAAATACCCAAACCCAAGCTGACCTGCTTACAGCCAGGCTATATATTGGATGAAATTTTAAGGCAATAATTTAACAGTATAATGTAGTAAATTTGGTAGATTTTATTGCTTTCAGATCACTGAGCTGAGAAACAAACAGAATGAAAACACTCTGAGTTTGTTCCAAAGCCAATCCTTAAAATGACCTTGAAAAAAAATCTATTACCCTTTACCTTTATCTCTCCTCCTGTAAAATGTGATAAACACTACTTAGGCATTATATTTCCATCTTGGGACAAGACTCTGAGCAGAAGACAACAAACCAGTATAACCACCTTTGTTGAACTCCTGAAATCAGCCCCCTCACACTCCACGCCCCACAAAAACCCAAGAAGAACTACCCTAAACCTTCAAAGCCTGTCAAGGTCTGGCTTTTAAAGGCCTCATCCTACCTCAGCTGACTTCCATTTTATCCACCTAAGGCAATTGTATTCACCTGTATACATGTCCTTGGCAGCTATTAACTATTTGACTGGGGAGCACCGTGAGAGGTCCAGCCTTGTTGTGCAATCCAAATGTGTTGCTTCACTTGAAAGGAACAATCATTTTCTTTCCTTCCTTTATTTCCTGTAGACATTATCTTTACTTAATAAAAACTGTTTCCTCTTTTGCAGTTAAAACCTTCACAACTGGATTATTGAGCAACTGAACAGATGACTTCAACTTTTGAGTACTGCTGAATTTTCACATCTGTAATATAATGTATTTATTTTTAAGACACTGTTTTCTGAAGTTCACATCTGCCATTCAAGGAAATACAACATGAAACTGAAAGAGGAGAAGTCAAACAGCGTCAAAGATGCAGCAGTCATTATTAGTTTCCAGATTTTCTGATTCTGGTCTACATGGTCACATTTATAAACGTCTCAAATTTTTGTGGCTTATCTATTTCACCATTTTACAGTTGAAATATTAAAAAAGACTAATTGACTATCATTTCAAAAATACAGCTGTTGAGTTTGAAACTGAGACGGAAGATATTGAGCACAGTGTTGCAGAAAATAGAGGCAAAGAAAATGAGTACTGTTCAACAACTGGTTTCAGTCTTATTTACTAGCAGTATAGTAAAAATACTATATTTCAATAAAACTGACCTAAAGTATACATTTGGATTTTTAAACTTCACTTCAATAACTGCATTGTGTTACTGTCAGACAGTTTTGTCACATTTTACATTGTTTATAATCCACACACCCCCCACTTCCCAAAGCAAAAATGTTCGGATACCAACATAAGAAGTGAATACAGAAGTACATTTTGAAAGTAGAATTCAAAATAGCAAATATTTGTACTTAAAAGTGAATATTAAAAAAAGATATTCCAATAAATAGCTTTCATGGAGGCATCAGTGACCACTAACTTCTCATGCATGTGGCTCATGCTGTCAGCCAGAATGTATTAGTGATACTTGTAAATGGTGTCTGTGAATATATAGACCACTTGTGCATCTGCTATAAAGCATCTCAGTTTCACTTACCAGAAGGTTTTTTAAACCTTAATCCATTTTGGAGGCTTCAAGAGAAATAGTTTCTCTTAATCACATGCTAAATTAAAGCTATAGGCAGCCTTTATTTATGTTAGCACAAGATTTTGTCAGTGGATACATCTTCATTCACTGCATTGCACTTTCAAAGAACTAATCCTTAAGAAGAACAAACCCTCTAACATTGAAACTAGGATTGTATACCAACTTTTGAAACAAAAAGCCTTCAGTTTCAATTGTAAATATTAAGGTTACAGCTGCACCCACAACCTGTATTTGGAAGGCAGAAAGTTTATGAGCTCAAAATCTCCCCTTCAAGAAAGGGAACTCAAAACTAAAACCAAAAATAAAACAAATGAGCAAATCTTTTGAGATGCATGCATGCAGTTTCACTGCCACCACTCTCCTTCCTATGTGCACCCTGCTTTGAGTGGTTCAGTAAGGACTAGCTTCCTCACCTGCAGAATTTCAGGGGAAACCACACAGTGGCAGTACTGTGAATGCAAGCGCTGTGCTCTATTGTGCAGCAAGGTAACAAGCTTTTAAGAACTAAAATACAGTTTCCTATGCTTGGTTACAGTTAAGTTCACTGCTACATTATATAGAAAACATCCAGGTTTCTACTGCTCTAACAGTGGGAGAAAAACATGCAGTCAACATGTAATTTACTTCCTTCTGTCACTTTAGTATCCAGAGGCCTCAGACACTGTTAGTCACATATTTCACTCCAGGCTTCTATTTTCATTTTTATCCACTCTACTTTCCTCTACTCAGATACATTTTTGAAGATCAGACTTATTGTAAACTTGGAATTCTTTGCCACAATAAAAGGAAAACAAACTGAAGGAGCATCCCCCATACAAATGTACATGTGCACACTCACCCCAGACATGTACAATTCATCTAATCTACTGGTTTCTACACTTTCATAGTACACAGATACAAGTTGATGAGTATTACAAGTGACAAATCTAGAATGCTCTGTTCATTTTAACTGTACCATGAGACGCCTGTAAAACAGCGCAGCCACACAGATCACAGACGCTAACTTCTGGCATACAGGTATCCCACATAAGGGTTGGAGGGGAACACTTTAGAATAAGTCTGAGAGAACTCTCAGTAGATCCCACAGTTACAGAAACAGAAAAGCACAACAAATCTGACATGCTGCTTTAAGACATCTTGAATATTGACAAGCACTCTACCCTTTGCGTCTTGCTTCTTCACCAGCAGACCTGCACTTTGGCATTCCCTTTCAGACTGATGTTCAAACATCCAGACCCACGCTTACTCACAGAGATAATGGCATGAAAGTAGTTATCTCTGCTAAACACTTTCAAAAGAAAGGCTACTGTTTTCTTCTGTGCATCTGATGCCCAATAACTTTTCTCCCCTTGTATCTCTGCCCTGAGTAAGACTCTTAGTTCACAGCTGCACAACAGAAATTTCCTCCAGGTGATCATTCTCAGTGTACAATTAAAGGCCAAGATTGCATGTAATATACCAGTTTAAAAGCCTGTGTGTTTTTGAGACAGAAATCTAACAGTTAACATAATCACATATGCTCACAGACCAGAACATAAAATGCAAGGTTTTTTCTTTTCTTTCAACTTGTACAGAAAACTATATTTATAACCACAATTTCCACCTCAATCAAACCCCCCTTTCATTTCACCAGGTGCACGAACAGTATTTCTGCTTTCTTCCTCCTTTTAAAGCAAATACCAGACTTTTGTCTGCAGGGGTTAACACCCAGTGAATCTGAATACGTTTCTTTCCCTGCTTACCTTGACTTAGTTTGCTTTTAGCTACAGAAGCTGCTCCTAAAGGTAAAGACCTTCTAACTGCACCTACAGTCGCACTTTTCCCCCTTGCTGAGTCATTCCTCAAGTTCACATAGCCCAAACAAGCTAAACTTTTTCACAGTGGGATTTGCGCCACAATCCCTTCCACCAGCACCCCCAGCAATAGTCACAGCCCCACAGGAGAGCCCCAGAAATTATATTTAATAAGAAAAACTACACACAAACACCCACATGCTGCATGACTCCCCTTCATTGACTGAATGACATTTAAAAGGTGAATATAAGAGCATTAAACTATGCAATAGAGCAGCAGATGGGGGAAATTTTTTTCCTTATCAAATCTAAATTATTATATCACTGCTCGTCACAAAGCTGTGAGGTAATGGTGCTTTGTAACCACACCGAGAAAAATATTAGGAGAGGATTTTATCAAATATTAAAAGCATGGTAAATTATTTTAACTTGGATACCCCTCAATTTCTTTTATGACAAATCTATCCTTTTAAGCTGAATCTCTTTTTATCTTGAGCTGCAATGGCCTTTCCTATAAATTTGCTGAAGGGTATCACACATTTCCAATCAGCTTTTTGAAATATTCTTCATAGAATGAATACACTGCTCTTTTACAGCACCTGAAAAAGGCTGAACAATGATGAAGTCTTCAAACAAAAACCTAACACAATTACTATTTTCTTCCTCAATCTCAAGAGCTGTTCCCAGTTTTTGAAGTTACTAATTTTGCTATTTGAAATCAATTCACTGCAAGCCCAGCTACCAAGTGCAATTCCCTAACAAATTTATAACTAATCCCTAATCAAACCTAATTCTTGAGCTACTGATAGGGCACTTTCTTTTCATTACTGTGCATGTCTTGGCATAGTTCCTTGAGCCACATCATGGGCAGAGGATGCTAGAGCAAGCACCCACACCTGTAGACACCTCCAAAGGAGCAAGGCACATCAACAAACCTGGGCTCTCTTGTCACCAGCACTCACCGTTTTCTCTCCAGGCTTGCAAGCATAGAGGAGGGGTGACTGTGCAAGAGAACAGAATAGGAAAAAAGAAGGAATTAAATTGGAAATTACAGAATGCAGAGCCTGAGCAGCACAACAGAGTACAGACAGTACCAAAAGTAAGGTGGCCCCTAGGGCAGCCCTACAAGCCAAGTCCTCCTCAGCCTAGGTCCACACAGGGCTTCTTGCTTCAAAGAAAGAAGCCCAGCTGAAATAAGTATTTTATAGGTTTTTCTTCACAATATTAAACAATGGCCATACTCACCCTACTGTTAAAAGATGTAATAAATTAAACAGCTCTCATGCTGTAAAAAACCCTTACCAGCCAATATGAACAGCTCACATCCTGCCTCACAGCCTCCAATCTGCTGTATGGGAAAGACACATACAGAAGAGCCTTTTTTTAATTACCTGCACACCTGTAACAAATCAAACACAATGTGTTGACAACGGGCACCTGCACCTCAGTTGCACAGCTCACCTGCAGCCCATCTGAACAACCGTGCTACAGTAAGCACCAGACCTGGGGCCTCTATTATAACTACTGGAGAGCCTCTCCAGCCTGGCTGCCTTGTGTCCTGGGA
Organism: Ara ararauna; assembly: GCA_028858755.1. NCBI lineage: Eukaryota > Metazoa > Chordata > Aves > Psittaciformes > Psittacidae > Ara > Ara ararauna. The sequence goes on from CM054382.1 coordinate 59,654,673, forward strand.
CCGTAGGCAGACAAACACCCTAAATACCACCAATAGATCTACAAAGTGGCAGAAAGGAAATGTGCAGAGAAACCCTAATGTCTGAGAGATGTAATAAAGGTGCTGTATTGTTCAAACCATTCTAATGTTCTTGGTTTCCAAAGGGATGATATTCCAGCTGAGAATCAGCCACCTTGCCCAGCATAGCCCTTCCCCAGCAGCATTCTTATTTTCCAGAGGCAGTGACCTGTCACCAAAGCTGCCAGCTTTCCACTGAGAGCCTGGAGCCTCACCTTTCCATTTCCCAAAGCATCTGACAGCCAGTTATCCTTGTGCTGCCTGAGCAGCACTAGACAGAAAGATTGGAATTAGTATTTGCTGCCAAAAAATATTGGATACTTTCTAATCACACTAGGAGAGCTCTTGCTAGGCTTTCAATCTCAGAGATGCTTAATATAGTGAAGCAGGAAGACGAAGTTTCACTTTCAAGCTAGAATTCAATAATCTTACTTGAAGCAGCTGAAAAAAAACCCCAAACTTTAGCCACTGCCTCAGCATCTATAGATGCAGGAATGATCTTGTCTCTGCTCTATTATCATTAAATTTTAATTCGTTCATATATAAGTAAATTCATAACTCAACCTTCGTAATCACAGCATAAAAATTAGGTTTTTATATTTTGGGTTTATATGCAACTGCTGAATCCCAAGAGGCAAAGTTCAAGATACAGCACCTATTATTTTAATGTTCTGTTCCTGCATTATCACCTGCCATACTTATTTACTGCTTATTTCCTCTACAATTCTCAATTTCCACAGTACAGCCAAATGTTTTTGTCTTCTATTTTATGTTCTATTAAAAGAGAAATTGAACTCATTGCTTTGGCTTTTACCATGGCACTTCAAATATAAGGCAGGAGCCTGATAACCATCTCACTTTTATCACAATTTCAAAATGAATACCTCCCACTACCTTTTCTTCCGCACTAAATATTGTTTCTCCACAGAAGATTAATGAAAAAGTTGTCATTAATGATTCAAACAAACATTTAAAAATATTAGGATAGATATTTCAGCCCTAACTTAGAGTTCTATTTCTGATATATTGCACATCCAATGCTTTTATGACATATGTAAATTTAAACAGCATTATGTATTTTTAAAATCAGATGTTGAGAGATCTTTAAAGTTGCAAGGCTAAGTGAAGGAAAGCCAAAATTTAACCTGACTGTGCTGCATCATGGTGCATTCTCAGTTATATTATGTCATAGGTTATTACATCTTGTTAAATGCAACCTGTCTAGCACTCTTCAGACCATTAACACATTCTTAAGGAGATGTTGCATTTTCTGATTACAGTTTTTGGCTCTTATTTGTGTAGTCTTGTGTTAACAGTCTGATTTTCAAGTACATTTCTTGGTGACACTCAGCTTTGTCTGTGTAGGGCTCTTACTACTAAGTACTTAGGGCTGATAAATGCCATTCTTAACAGAGGTGATTTTCATTCTGCTTCGCTCCATTAGTTCAAAGTACTAAATTGCAATGAAAAGCTGCAATGTCCTCTTGGTAGTTTGACTCTGCTTTGATTTCTGTGCTGCCCATATTTATCTAACTTACAGACTCATTTGGAGGAAAAAAGCCTCAATTTTATATACTTTTTTTAAGCCTGCCAAGGTTAGGGACCCAGTTCTGTGAACACTTTTCATGCAATCAGTTCCACCAAATGCCCATCACCTGAGGAAAGAGAATGACCTGTTTCAGGATGGGATGTAATGCACAACTCTGGTCATATTTTGCAGCCATTAAACTCAATAGCATGGAGTGTAGTGGGAAAAACCTACAATCCAGTTGTTTTAAACTGCCACAAAACCTCCCAACCGCAAATTTCACTGTGATTTGCACTGGTGATGGGGGAATTATTTTCAGGCAACTGCACTTTTTAAAGATTTTGAATTTCTCATCAGCACCCCAGTAATTAAGTATTTATAGATGGCAAAAATACACCTAGCAGGAATAAACCCATTTGTTTCCTTTGTGCTTCAAACCTTTCATGAATAAAGTAGTACCAAGGGTAACCTTTCCTGAATGCAACCTTAGGGATCACAGAGTGCCCTCAATCAATGCAGGGAACTCATGTTGACAGAGTATATGGGAAACAGATTGAGGTATTAAAGCACATAGCCTCTGGTGTTTTAGATGTAAATACTATAACCATCAAATATTTAGACTCTTATGTAAGCAGTTTGTCATTTTTTAAACAGTTACTGCTTGGAATAAATCTTTAAGGAGGGAATTTTCAGAAGTGCTCAGTAGTGGCCTAACTTTGCTCTTACTGAAATCAATCATGAAATTTTCACAACTTTGGAAAAGGACTTTTCTGTTTATATGTTTCCACAGCACTAAGCACAATATGTCCTGATCCTGGCTGGGGCCTTTTGACTCTGTGGTAATCTAAATAAATTGATTTATAGGAGATCAGTCAGATAAATGATGAGGAAACACACACATACATGTTAAATAGCTGGAGTTTTTAAATAATGCATTATCAGTCCTTTGGAGCTTCATTATTTTTTCTTTGAACTCTAATTTGCCTTCTTTTATATTACTTTTATTTCCTTAGTTTTAATTTTCCCCAACATAATTCCGTGCATCTTAGATTTCCAGCAAAGTCTCCAGTCAATAAAATGTAACTTTCTCTCCCATTTAGTTTGCACAATAGACACATTAGTTTGGGGATCTGATTCATACTTTGTGTCAGCAGAATATAACTTCTCCTCTATTTCTGCAAAAACTGTGCTGATAAGAGTGATATGTAACCTACTTTATATTCCCAAGAATAACTACCTTTGCTGGACTGGGAAAGGGGAACAGAGTGCATTTCTTTTATGGGTTTGAAGAATTGTTAGGTTTGTTTCTTTTCTTATTTCACAAGATTCACACAAACATTAATTTATCCAGGGATTGACTTCAGAGGCACTTATTTTACTTTCATATAGATACCAACCTTAAAACTGTTTAAATCATCTTGTTTTCTTCCAAACAGCTACAGTTAAGACCAAGACAAAACTACTCCTGCTTATCCCTCAGTGTGAGATTTTGAAAGGTCAATACTGCAATGTCTTTCTCCCTATTTTCTCCAAATAAAATGCTACTAGTTATTGAAATGGAGGCTGTAGTTCCACAGACAATTCTCTAGGTGTTTTCCTAGCAGCTGCTATTCTCATCCCCTTGCCTCTGCTCCAGCCACTTCCTCCCAGCTCCCTCACTGCTCCTCCAGTTGGACCCATACAGCTGGTTTTGGATCTGTGTGATGAACCAGACCAGGACTAAATCCTCCTTCTCTTCCTTGAAAGTTGCCTTTTAACCTGGGCAGCTCCCAGTCTGGTGATCCTATGCAGACTGGTACTAGGACAAGGGATACAGCATCTCTGAGGAGCTAGATCTGCCGCTGGCAAAGACTGCATCAAGATGTACCTGTGCCATGAGAAATATTTCTGAACCTCCAAAAGCATCTTCAGCAGATCCCTCAGGAAAGCCAGAACAAACACGCATTACATTATAAAACTGGCAAAGGAACAAACTTCAGAGAGTAGCCAAAGTTGTAAAATAGGCCAAGGAAGGAATCAGGTAATGATAACAGCTTGTTCATCTTCTTTACTGAAATTCAGGTTATGTTATCACCATCCCTATCCCACTATTTATTTTATAGTAAGCAATTCTAGTCTTTGAGATTAGCAAGCTATATATATATTTAGTGCTTTATTCTCAAACTGTTTCACCACAAATGACAGCTCATTTCACAAACAGCTTATCTTATGGCTAAAGATATATAAATACATACTAAAAATGCTGCTGAAAGTCTCTGAATGTATAATGCAGCCTGGTAGACATGATAGTGATTGTAACACTGCATTGTAGACACAAATGTTAAAGAAACTTGGCAAGAATCAACACATTTTAGCTGCTCAAAATTCAGATTTTCTCAGTCTTGTCCCCTTCTGATGAATGGAACATATGGGAGTATTGTTCATAAAACTTACATTGCTTTTCTCGATGTCTACCAAAAATCCTCATTATGACAATATTTACCAAGATACATATAGATTCAAATTTGAATTAATTACATAAGTTTTTCTGTACTCCCAGGTTTACTGGAAAAGAAAAACACTTCGGAAGCAATGTGATGTGAGTATTTAACAGTAGATGTTATAGCAACAGAGGTAGTAGAGTGCTTGCTGGGGAAAGCAGCTATCCAGTTAAAAGCCATCAATGCTGAGTGAGATAAAAGACAGGGAAGAAAGTAACTGCTTTGCCAAGAAGCAGTTCGAAATCTGACATTATAAACAAAACACATGTAAATCTAGACATAAATCCTCTCTAATGTGCTGAAGGCTCTGTAATATTTTAGCTAGCCTTATTACTTACGAAGAAACATTTCCTGAAACACAACATTGCAACTGCAGAACAGCCTTTAACCTTGTGCTCATCCACTCAAAAACCATGTTATTTATTATCCTTTATCCCTTAATTATGGGGACTTCACCTACTGCTCTCCGCTCATTTGAAATGCAGAATAAAATACAATGGATGTCTGAAGACTTAACAGGTGTCAACCAGATATTTGCCAGCGAGCGCTGCTATTCTACTGGGAGGAGTTGCTGTTCTATAAATACTAATTAGAGTTTTGCACATGATCTTGCTGAAATACCTAAGGTGATGAGTGGCCAGTTGTTACTTTTAAAAGATTAGCACAATTTGAAAAACTAATGTCCCCAATGAGGCAATGCTCACACTGAATAATCAAGACTTATAGCTGTTCTCTGCCCAAAGGGAATATTTGCTCACTTCATCATTTGGAAAATCTGCTGCCTCTCAAACAACTCACTCTTCTATTTCACTTTGAGAAACTTTAAAACTTCCTGCAATCAACATAATAGTATGGTATATGTGCTTAAATGGTCTTCCACTGCCATGCCCACATGGTAGGTTTTACCAACACCTTCCAAAGGCAGAGCTTTTAGTGTGAAATCGTGATTAAGAAACTGCAACAAAATTAGGCTGCACTTAAAATGAAGCAGCAAAGAAAAATAAGATTACAGTAGAAACTGCATCAGCATAGCAAAAGTTCAATTTCCGCAAATTAATCTCCCTTCCAATTCTTCACCTCCACAAAACAAAGCAAACAGACCCAGGCAAAACAGAACAGGTCTCTATGGTATTCGCTAGGTTTTTATACTTGTAGAAATTATTACGGAAAAAGCCCACCAGTTCTCTAAAATCTGGGTATAATACTTCTAAACAACCAGCTAACTTTAGGCAAAAATGCAGCCCATACTTTGAAATATGGGTGCCATATATTTGACCACTTTGCTATGAAAAGCAGCTGATGTAACATGGTGTGACACAATGCTGCATTTCTACATCTGAGCTGTGATTCATTGCAGTGAAATTTGACTGATGCAGCTGACACAACCCCACACTATTTAGCGTCAACATAGCTTGTCCACAAAAAAACACAGAAAATGAGGAGAGGGATTTGGAACTTAACCTACTTAGTTCTTCTGACCCTATTCCTCTAGGAACGAATACTCAGTAAATCCATGACCATATACAGGGAAAATAGATACAATTTTAATCAGAATTTATTTTTCTGGGGGGTTTGTTTTCAAAGCATAATATTCTCTTTACCATGAAACCTGTTTTTTCCTCATCCTTCAGCATACTGCTTCCTCTTTTTTAGAGCTCATTACTGGAAATATTTGGCCTTACTTCAAAAAAGAAGAATATGTCAACACCAGAACATCTGTGTCCACATAGTTTGCTTTGATGACACTGATATACTCCATTTATATCAGTAACACTGAGCTGAACCTTGATGCTGACTGCATTTAAAGATCTTACCCCACAGGGCAAGAGAATACAGGTCAAAAACGTTGATCTGTGTTTGACACACTCTCTACTTCAAGAGCACTTGGCGGTGATTTGCTCCAGAGTCAAGAATCAAACTCACAAAATATTGCAAAGCTCGGAGCCATGTTTGCATAACCACATTCAAAACAAACATTAAAACTCACAGTCTCTGGAGGTCAATCTACTTTTGATATGCAGGATTTTGTGAGAAATATGGTCAAATTCTATCCTGGCGACAGAGAGAACTTTCTCATTTAAAAAAAAAAAAAAAAGGGCCTAACTTGGGCTTGAGTATCTATTCTTAAGAGGAATAATGTACCTACATCTCTTGTATGCAAAAAGGAAAATAGACAGTTTATCACCCTAAACTCAAACTCGGTTATATAAAAAGGGGAGTGGAATAGCTATGTGTGATATACCGTTGTTTCTATCAGTGTGGCTGGAGGAAATTGTAAGAATTTCAGTATGGATCACATGCCACCACAGGCAGGCACAATAATGATGAATTCCTCAAGTATTTGGTACAAAATAATTCAGAGATGAAGGACTGAGCACTGCAACAGAATATCTGTAGACCATGGCTTCTGGTAATCTTCCTTTTAACTTGATTTTAAACTCTTTTGTGTTTCTTCATCTTTATTGTCATTAATATATCATTTTCTCATTTAATTATATTACATCCACTCACCTGCTATGCTGACTTATATCTTAATATAAGGTGGAGAGTTCCAATGGCTTCCTTCCACAGTTCTGAATCCTGAGTACCCTCATGTAAACCTCAGCACTTTTGCAGCATAGAATGATTCAGTATTGCTTACAAGACTAATATACACAAAGCATCAAACAGGATCAAATTGATGCAGCTAGATATTGCCCTGTTCATGTTCAAGGGCCACAGCTACCTGTATGCTGTATTAGCAGCTGCAAGGACTAGTAAATACTATTTCAGCAAACAGAGAAAGAGAAAATTTTGTTTACAGGTTTCAGTAGAATGCCATGGAAACAGATACAGAGGTAACTGTAAAAGGCATAATCCAAAGAGAAGACAACTCTAATAGAAAGCATATACCCAAAAATAATGTATGTGTTTTCCCATCTGGAAAAAGCATGGATAACTCCTATTAACATCAAGACAAAAAATTATACTGAGTAGATCCCAATACCACTACGGTCCCTGATAAGGGTATGAATTAATGAGCACCTTCAAAGTACAGCAAGATGTTTTCATACACACACTATTAGAAAAAAAATAAAAATAGCTTAAAATGATCTTTTTAAAGAAAAACATTACAGCTAGAATTTCTGAAACAGTATTAAAGTATGGTAGTAGCCCTGTACAAGGAAGCTGCTCAGCACCTGCTGCCTACACTGTGCCTCGCTCCAGGCAATGTTATTCATTCCTCACTTTCATGGAGCAAAATACATCCCCTAAAAATATAAAACACAAAAATAAATAGATCTCCGGGGAAATGGAAGAGAAATCTGTTTTAAAAATAGTGAAAGAGCCTATATGTTCTAGAAAAGCCTATTTTGCATTGTTTTGTAAGATTTACACTTTAATTTGAAACCAAAGTAAGGCATAAAATTTGTATGAAAGCAATATCTGATTTATAGATAAACTTACACACAATATACTTAGCTGCAAATACCAGACCCCAGCGAGAGAAGGAAAAGGTTTTGAAAGATTATTAAAGTATGCTTGATGAATGTGGCCCTGAAATGCTCCAAAAGATTTTTCTGAAGTTAACTAGGAAACACAATTAACATGACTTTTGCTACAAAAAACACTAAACACAATGGATTTTTAAAATTAATTTTCAATGTTATTTCATGCTTCTATTGAGCTGGAATTGACTCCATCTACTAACTGTACTCTGAGACAGCTCTTCTGTCCGTAAGGCCTTACCATCCAGATAAAAAAACAAACAGCCATTCTGTTGGTCATACGAAGAGGAAGACATACAGTAACCATAATCTTATGACCACCAAAGTTAACATCTTGTGGGTTAAAGTTTTGTGACAGTAGAAGTTTTTAAGAAAGATATAATGTTCAGATAATGTGCAGCTTCATCAAATTTATTACTAATTAACCAATAAAAAGGAGCAGGTGTAAAGGCTTACAAGAATACATTACTGTACACTTACAGCCTAACCTCACTATCCATATTCAAACAAGACTCCTAGCTAAAAGCAAATCACATAATTCTTGGGAGTCTTGCATGCATTAGGAGGCCTTAGATTTACATATTATTATTCACAGTGCATGTTTCATTACATTCGCTTTGAGAAAATGTACCATCTATATGGGTATTCATGTGTTTCATATGTGCATGACTTTCTGAGTTGTATATATTGCGTAGCTTATGACCAGACTGTTCGGCCTTCCATCTTGGATAAAGCAGACAGGAGAGTGCTTCTTCACAAGCTCAACTCAGAAGGCAGAGCCCACGTTCTTCCACTAAACTAACATCACCCAAAACAGGGAGAACAGATCCAAACAGCTTTTCAGAGCCAGTCCAGGCCCAGTCCATCTCCCACATTGCTTGCAGGCTTTGTTTAGGAGACTGCTAGCTAAGACAGGACAAAACTGGTCCAGGGACTGTCCTAACAGTTGGATGGTGAGGATGTCACTGAAAAATAACTTGCCCCAAGCCCTGTACAGTTTGCTTGAACAGACATTGCTTCAATCATGCTATTTGAACCAAGGCACTACAACACACCATCACAACAAGACTGGAATGGGTCTCTAGAGTTCATACTGTTCATCTTCTCCAAAGAGAACCTGTCTTCACAACACTGCTCTTTCATAAAAGTTCTCTCTTTCTTTTACCAAAATGTGGCACCTAAGCCATACAATTTTCACTACAAGAAAGTGCCAGTTAAAACACTTTTATCTCACTAAGTAAGTTTTTGAAAGGATAACTTACCATTTTGGTCTGCTTGTAGATTTCACCATTGGAGCCATCCCATCTCTATAGAGGCTTTTTGTTTTACTGAAGTTGACAACATTGAAAATTACTCTCTGGAGGAAAAAAAAAAAAGAGAGAGGTCAGTCATAAATTATGAAAGAGTTTATATGAGACTGCATATATGGAATAGTTCTGTATCTTATAAATTAGTGCTACTTTCCACAGATCTCAGATAACAGGTGTCCTGTCTGTTCCCAGCATTTTAATAGTCCACATTGTTTTACACTGCAGTGAATGGAATGTACGTTTTGAATTTACTGTGTTGGTTTTTCAGTAAGTATTCTAAGCCACACAGTAAAATAGGTTACTCAGATCTAAAACAGAAAAGCAAACCTGGTTTGTTGCAGCTACTGTTAGAGAGGTTGATGGAAAGCTGGGATAGAGAGGGTAGCAGACCTCATGAAAACCTTTTTGCTGCTTCACAGAATCATACAATAGAATCATAGAATCATTTAGGTTGGAAAATAACTTTAAGATCATCAAGTTCAACTGTTACTCCATCAGTAAGTCCATGATGCTGCCAAGTCCATCACTAAAGGTTGTCCACAAGTGCCACATAGAATCATAGAATAGTTAGGGTTGGAAAGGACCTGAAGATCATCTAGTTCCAACTCCCTGCCATGGGCAGGGACACCTCCCAACAAACCATGCCACCCAAGGCTCTGTCTAATCCAGCCTTGAACACTGCCAGCGATGGAGCATTCACAGCTTCCCTGGGCATCCCATTCCAGGGCCTCACCACCCTCACAGTAAAGAATTTCTTCCTCATATCCAATCTAAACTTCTCCTGTTAAAGTTTGAACCTGTTACCCCTCTACACATCTTTTAAATACCTCCAGGGATGGGGGCTCAACCACTTCCCTGGGCAGCCTGTTCCAATGCTTGACAACCCTTTTAGTGAAGAATTTTTTCCCAATATCCAATCCGTACCACCCCTGGCACAACAACCCTCTGTAAAGCCTTCCTACCCTCCAGCAAGTCAACACTATCAGCAACTTGGTGTCAACTGCAAAATTACTACCGAGTGTGCACTTGATCCCTCAACCTGCTTAGTAGGCCTTGCATAGCAGCAGGAAAAAACGAAGATTTCTGATTTTCCTTACCCAAAGAAAGGAATGTTTTTCTTCACTTCCCTCTGCAAAAGGAAGAATTTTCCTCTGCAAATCTGTATCAGGATACCTACACAGTAGAAACTGCACATCTTCATTTGAATATGATAGAGAAGAAGAAAAGAGTCAAATTCTGCTCTCAGTTTACACTAATAGCTTTGGGAAAACTAGCTGATATTTATCAGTTCAAAGGAAGAGCAAAATGTAGATCTTCGCTGGTAACGGACTGGTACTGAAAGTAAATTCAAGCTGAGTGAAGAAAAGAGAAAACAGAGACAAAACCTTCTTCCTCACCATCTGTCTGCTCCAAGTCATTTTATGCAAAATTACTTATTCTGCTTAAGAAAGTCTAGGTTGGATTTAGCTCATCTCATATAGTACATTTAGCTCATCTCATATAGTACATTTACTTTCCAGACTTTAAATCCAGTATACCTGGTTTGTCATATTCTTTTGACACCCAACTTTAATGTACACATCAAACCAAAATGTGAAGACTAGCTTAATTTTTATATAATATACAGGATATAGTAATATATTCCATTTTTACCTGTTTCTTCAAATTTCTTTTTCAGAGGTATCAGTGAAGACAAACCACTAAAAATAGTGGCCTAAGAATACCCTAAGTAGTCACACATTTGTTTTTAGAACAAACTATTGCGTTGTTGACACTCTTAAATAATGGTTCCTGAGAAGTCCAAGAATTAAATAGAAATTGTTTGAAATCAGACAATTCTGACTAAAGCCGTAAGATCAATTAAGCTTTCATATGTAAAATTTTGCAAAAACAAATCTGGACCTTCCAGGCAGTCTGCTCAGACAAGAGTGATTTAGAACATTAAAGTGAAAGCAATCAGCAGTGGGACACTTACAACAGGAGCCATGCACATTTACACTCCTATGTGGGGCAGGTAGGAATCCAGGTAAACCATCTACCTAATCAAGTATCTCTGTACTCAAGAAAAACTAAAGTTTTTCTGAGGAGAGGTAGTGCTGAAGAGTTTGTAAATGGAAGCACAAGCTGCTCTGTGTGCAAACGCTGCAAGTTAGCCAAAACAAAATCAAAGAGTAAGCTGTAGGTTTTGCTGAAATGGACTCAAAAACAGCCACTTAGAAAAACACTCCCTTAATGATGTTAACGCAATCTTGTACCAAAGTTAATGAGCAAACTACATATCCCGATACATGACTTTTCATTAATTTTGTCTACTGCAGCATTTTGAGATTTCTAATGGTCATGAGTTAAGCTCATTTTTGTAGCTCTTGCTGGAACCATGCATTTCATTTACAAAATGTTGTATTTGTAATTTTAAGCATTCAGGATACTGCTTCTCTGATGAAATATCCATCTTGGGAGGCCTCTAGTTATTTTCCATCTTCTTATGTTTACAATGTATGGCTCAAAGTTAGTTAATGATATTTAGGTCTCTCTATTCCACACTCTACATGGAAGCATTTTCCTGTATTAAAATGCTGAGTTTCTCCTCTGTTACTTAACTCTGTTCATATTTGTGAAAACAAATTAAGTTGCAACAAATTGGTTTGTTAATCTTGATGTTCACATGGAGTGAATGAAACAAACAAGATCTCCAAACCAATTGCCTTAAACTTTGGATGCAATCATGTCACTGTTGGAAAGAGAAAGTTGCTAATTTTGTTACATACTGACTCAGAGCAGACAGCTGGTAGAGAATGTTCTTATTCCAATCAAGCTTATTTTGTATAATGAGTTGGGCAAATGTACACAACTGGGTAAGCAACGTATATAAAAACAAAAATATGCAGCTCATTTAACAAAACAGTGCAGATTATAACATTTCTACCACTCCTGTTCAGCGCGGAGCAAGCAGTTAGCAATGCGTGCAGTTCTCTCAGCATGGAATAGAGCTAGATTGGCAGAACAAAAAATTAAACCGCACAGAACTTTATCAACATACACCACTGAAGTAATAAAGTACACAAACTGAAGCACTCAAATAAGCAGCTGAACTCAGTCAAGTATTCCTGGTGATAGTTAAAGCAGTCCATGCAGCTCAGCCAGTGGAGTGTGCAAAAATATAATGACTACAGTATACACACCTTAGTCAGGAAAATACGCAGCTTGCTCAATAACGCATGCAAACATCTTTGAACTGAAGGCTATAATAAAAAGGTTGTGATACAGAATCAAGGTTTTGCTGAACAAATCTAATTTTTGATCTAATTTTGGTCTCTACTGACATTCTCTAACACACCAGTTATACACTGCAACGAGGGATAGAACTAGATATACACAATGCACATGAAAACATGTTTCTGTAAGAAAATTATCACTATTCTGTATGGATTTATGAATTCTAGAGATATGCAATGGGTGGCATTTTATAAGCAATATAATTCAGATATTCAAAAAAGAAAAAAGACCTAGCAACTTTTATTTATTTTTTTAAAGAAATGCCAAGTTAAGAAAATAAAACTAGATTCAATGTACTTACAAATTCCCTAGAAATTTGCTCTGGTCTCCAGAGCATCAAGCCAGAGAAAAATGGCAGAAATCTTTCCAATAAAAATACTTGTATTCATTTTGTAGGGTATGAATAGCACTAAAAGAAGCAATATTCAAACTGATGCTATACCAGAAATGATAATTGTGTGATTTCACTTCAGTTATGGTACATTACCAATCTACGGCATTATTCTGACAAACTCATCTGCAACTTCAAGGTCAGTGGAAGAGGCATGGTGTAAAACAGCCTCTTGGTACACCATCAAGTGAAACCATGCTGTCGGGGGGGTGCACAAGGATGTATTGTGGCTTGGAACTAGATGATCTTTAAGGGCCCTTCCAACTCTAACCATTCTATGATTCTATGATTCATCCTATGGAGGAAGACAAGCGCTGCAGACTCAGACTCCATGCATACACTGCAAGGCCTGAGACAGATGTTGCAGAACATGAGACAAGGCAGGGATGTTCTGCCTTCTGAGAGAAGATGGAAGATGTTCTCTTTCTAAATGTGCAGTAAGTATGCATTTGGAAGTATCCTGCTGCTAAAATCATTAAGAGAGAAAAGTGAGGAAAGGCTTGGTCCTGCCTTTAGACTTAAAATTTACTGATTAAATCTGCTTTTCCCAATAGACCTTTGCAAACTTACTTCTGGAATTCAAAACACAAACAGATGTTAAGGGACGCTCAGTAGTTTTAGCATGAGCAAGATAAAGATGAACCTTGAACATAATGGAAAAAATGGTTTAAATGTGTCACAATTCATCTTATTACCAGAAGCCTGCAGTTGCCTGACTGGGGCTAGGAGCTGATAGCAGTCTGGGGGGCAAGCACACACCAGGGTGGTTTTGGAATGGAGCTGAAGGCATTGAGCATGATTATTGGACATCATATTCCAACAGGTCTGTGTGAGCACAGGGTGAACTCTGATACCTTAAACATTCATGGTTCACCCACATTCTGGCAAGCTTTCCATCTGAACCTACCAACTGAAGCAGGTATATCCAAAAGAAAAGTCACACCTTTGCCAAAGGTTAAGTGTCTTCCCCCAGCATATGGACACACCAGCTCCCTTCAAAAAGACTGCCAGGTTTATTTTCCGTGGTTTTCCCTAGATGACTTCCCAGGAATAGCTGAGCTGCCTTGGCTGACATTAAAAGACACAAAAAAACCCAACAAACAAACCAAAGAACACCACACAATTCTGCCTGAGGCAGACACCTGGCACAGAAAATTTTGTGTCAAATCACTAAGTATGAGAAGTTGTAACTAACTGAAAATAGGGTTTGCAGTAGGAAGTGTCAGCATTCTTAATATTGATGTAACATATGCATATTAAATATTAACAATTATATAATATATTAAAGTAATAGCCTAATATTGTAAATTCAGTGGACACTGCTGCATGCTACAAGTATGATACAAATTTCACTTTGAGCTGACAAAGTACCTGGGGACCTTTGAAGTCAGGCAGAAACAATTTCACTATTTAACAATCCAAAATAAGAGGACTGGTCACTAAGTACTAATGTTGAGGCCTTTCAGTTGAAATTAAGTCTGAGCTTTCGTGCTCTGACTGAGCCTTAGAGATCCAAAGGTCCGGGATACCACGGGACTTTGCTTCTCTTTGCTTCCACTGCTCGATGTGTTGATTTCATCTCCTGCTGATTCTTAAGATATTACAGTGCTTTGTGAATTCCTCAAACCTCCACCTTTGTCTGAGCTGGTGTTCTGGCAAAACTCTTCATTATATTATCCTTTCCTTACTTCCTTCTTCTAAAATCTTTTATAAATGTAACTTTTCATCCCTTTAAAGGGCAGATTTACTTCAGAATAGCATTCCATTAGAGAAAACAGAAAGGGGAAAAAAACCACAACCAAAACAAACAACAGACAACACAAAGAAAGAACTTCTCAATCCCATCCCACAACTTGTGAGATTTTGAGTCACCATTTCTGAATGTCAGAAACTGGCAACATGGGATTGCTGCCTTCTCACGAAGAAGTGCTGCATTTTAATGTTTGTGTCAGAAGGTCTTTGGGATCTTTCCTGACAAAGCACCTTAAACAAAGCTATACAAAAATAAATTATACTGGAGGGACTTCAAAATGGAAAGGAAAAAAGTGTCACCTGCAACTGTTATCAATGCTGAAGAAAACAAGTAATATAAGCCAGGGCTGTGCAAAATCCCCAATGAAAACTTACAAAGCTCATTTTTCTGACCTTTGAAAATTTAAATCATTCATTACTGCTAACATTTTAAAATATAACCCATACTTTCTACTTCCCTTTGTAGGAACACATGTCCTTTCAAATGGAGAAGTTTTTAATATTGACAGCATTTCACCTTCCCTTCTGCTAAGGAGGTTTCAAACCCTGGTGATGCCCAGGAGGGGAAAATAAACCCTCACCTACTGAGGGAAGATGTGAAGGACCATCCAGAGCTCCACCACACTCACTAATCAGCTGCACCTGCATCTTGTTAATTGGAAGTTGTCAAGTCTTCCAAGGTAACGAAGTCTTAGGAAAGTGATGCAGAAAATGGGCTGCAGGTTGTGTATTATAGGATCAGTTTTCCCTTGGTGGAGCTCTTCATTTAGTTACTTAAAAAGAGAGAAATGCAAAAGGCTGGGCTGTTACAAAGAGCAACGTTAAAATAAGACTTGAAGGATTTCAGTACAGAAAGACCTCCAATACATTGCTATGCCAACTATAAAATGTGTTTAGCATTTATCATGGTATTTATCTGTGTATTTGAGATATTCATGCTAGCCCTGCACCCACAAGATGTATTAGTGTTTTTCAGTTAATGGAGCATAACTGTATCTTAATGAAAAAAATACTTCTTACATAATAACCAATTTAGCCATTTGCCCTGCTTATCTGTCCTTTCTAGCAGTTCTTTCTCAGCCTCCAAGCCAACACGCTTAAGCACAGTCCCACAGGAGATGTAACACTTATGCAAGGGAGTGTTTCCCATTTGGAATTTCACCAGCAAAATCAGTGTTATCTCACCAGGGGAGCTCCATACTGTGGAGAAGGCCTCCTTCTAGCAGAAGGCTTTCAAGAGGATTTACAGAAGAATTTCTATGCCTTGTTCAATGTCGTTGCTGTGGGTTTGTCGGCAGCTGACTTCTGTGCATCACCTGTTGGACTTAAATATTGTGAAGGCAAGAGTCACTCCACCTTTCTTGGAAAACCAGAAAATCTGTTGTAGAACACCCTCGCATGTCATCGGAAGTCCACTTTCTGTTAAAGACTTCACTTTTCATCTGAACATCAATAATCTGAAGCCTTCAACTGAAAACTCAAAAATGTCCATTTAGAAAGCCAGCAGTGCCATGAGTTATCCCCAAGACAGCATGGAACATCTCTCTTGGGCCAAAATCTCAAAGAGAATTTCAAGTGTGTCACAGGCATATATTGTATTGTGTTGGTTCATTAAAAAAAAATAGTAAGGGTCCTGACAGGATGTTGTCCTTTAAACCCAGCCAGCAACTAAGTACCACATAGCCACTCGCTCCCCTGCCAAGCAGGATGGGGAGAAGAATTGAAAGAATGTAAACCACATGGGCTAATAACAGTTTAATAAATAAAATAAATTGCAATATAATAATGATGATGATAATTACCATGATAACAATAATAATAATGGAAATAACTGGGAGAGCTATAAAACTAGAAAGGGAAAGGAAAAAAAATAAAAAACACAAGTGATGCACAATACAATTGCTCACCATCCACTGACCAATACCCAGCCCATTCCCGAGCAGTGCTCACCCCATCTCCCAGCTAACTCCCCTCTGTTCATATACTCTTCATGATGCTCTATAGTATGGAACACCCCTTTGGATAGTTTGGGTCAGGTGTTCTGTCTCTGCTTTCTCCTGGCTTCTTGTGCCCCTCCCTCACTGGCACACCATGAGAGACTGAAAAGTCCTCGAGTAGGGTAAGGGCTACTTAGCAACAACTAAAACATCAGTGTATTAGCAGCATTGTTCTCGGACTAAAACTAAAACCCATCACTGCACCAGCTACTAGGAAGAAAATTAACTCTATCCCAGCCGAAACCAGGAAACAGGGCGTATAACCAGGCTACAGAGGTACTTAAAATAAGTTCGAAACTGAAAGCTTCTTGCCAAACTTTTTCTATTCTTTGTAGCAAAAGGTCAAAATATTTGCAAAAAAAAAAAAAAAAGGCACCTTTAAACAGCTCAGGAAGAAGGGTACTTTCATTTTCTGTTCCCTATATTTTCATATATATGGTCTTTGGCAAAAGAGCCACTTCTAGTTATATTGCTATGAAATTGCAGAGCCACAGGAATATGTGAGCAACTTTTTATTTGATGCTTGATAGGCGTCTTGCCTGTTAGTCTTGCTATTGACTTTCCCCATATACATGGGTAATATTTTCAGGAATCAGTTGAAATATAAAATAACGAAACAGTGCATGGTCTTTCATTGAGCCTTTCTTAACTAGCTAAATTATTTCCTAATATATTCCATACTTGTTACAGCCATAGCCAGACAACATTTGAAGTAGTGTCATGCATTAAATTCTTTCTACATAATTACAGAAGCTATCTGTGTTTAGGTTCTATCTTCTTTTCAATCAATATTATGGCTGCAGGTGGATAGTAACAGCTGGCTGTTCTGGAACGTGTTAGCAAAATTTGCGGATATCTTACACCCCTCAAGAGGAAGCAGCTGAAAAGATGTTTTCCTTTCCCAAAGAGAAAATATTTAGCCAGTGAAGAGAAATCATAGCATCATAGAATAGTTAGGGTTGGAAAGGACCTTAAGATCATCCAGTTCCAACCCCCCTGCCATGGGCAGGGACACCTCACACTAAACCATGCCACCCAAGCCGATGTCCAATCCAGCCTTGAACACTGCCAGCAAAGGAGCATCCACAACTTCCCTGGGCAGCCCATTCCAGTGCCTCACCACCCTTACAGGAAAGAATTTCTTCCTCAGATCCAATCTAAACTTCCCCTGTTGAAGTTTGAACCCATTACCCCTTGTCCTATCACTACAGTCCCTCATGAAGAGTCCATCCCCAGCATCCCTATAGGCCCCCTTCAGATATTGGAAGGCTGCTATGAGGTCTCCACACAGCCTTCTCTTCTCCAGGCTGAACAGCCCCAACTTTCTCATCCAATCTTCATACGGGAGGTGCTCCAGTCCCCTGATCGTCCTCGTGGCCCTCCTCTGGACTTGTTCCAACAGTTCCATGTCCTTTTTATGCTGAGGACACCAGAACTGTACACAATACTCCAAGTGAGGTCTCACGAGAGCAGAATAGAGGGGCAGGATCACCTCCCTCAACCTGCTGGTCATGCTCCTTTGAATGCAGCCCAGGATACGGTTGGCTTTCTGGCCTGCGAGGGCACACTGCTGGCTCACGTTCATTTTCTCATCACCCAACACCCCAAGTCCTTCTCAGCAGGGCTGCTCTGAATCTCTTCTCTGCCCAACCTGTAGCTGTGCCTGGGATTGCTCCGACCCAGGTGGAGGACCTTGCACTTGTTGTGGTTAAACTTCATCAGGTTGGCATCAGCCCACCTCACAAGCATGTCAAGGCCCCTCTGGATGGAATTCCTTCCCTCCAACGTATCAACCGAAACACACAGCTTGGTGTCATCAGCAAACTTGCTGAGGTTGCATTCAATCCCACTGTCCATGTCACCAACAAAGATGTGGAACAAGGCTGGCCCCAACACCGATCCCTGAGGGACACCACTCATTACTGGTCTCCAGCTGGACATTGAGCCATTGACCACAACTCCTTGCATGCAGCCAGCCAGCCCGTTCTTTATCCACTGAGTGGTCCACCTATCAAACTGATGTCTCTCCAACTTAGAGACAAGGTCGGAGCAATCCCAGACACAGCTACAGGTTGGGCAGAGAAGAGATTCAGAGCAGCCCTGCTGAGAAGGACTTGGGGGTTTTGGTCAATGAGAAAAAGAATATGAGCCAGCTGCAGTGTGCGCTCGCAGCCCAGAAAGCCAACTGTATCCTGGGCTGCATCAAAAGGAAGGTGACCAGCAGGTCGAGGGAGGTGATCCTGCCCCTCTACTCTGCTCGCATGAGACCTCACTTGGAGTATTGTGTGCAGTTCTGGTGTCCTCAACATAAAAAGGACAGGGAACTGTCGGAACAAGTCCAAAGGAGGGCCACGAGGATGATCAGGGGACTGGAGCACCTCCCATATGAAGATAGGATGAGAAAGTTGGGGCTGTTCAGCCTGGAGAAGGGAAGGCTGTGTGGAGACCTCACAGCATCCTTCCAGTATCTGAAGGGGGCCTATAGGGATGCTGGGGAGGGACTCTTCATGAGGGACTGTAGTGATAGGACAAGGGGTAACAGGTTCAAACTTAAACAGGGGAAGTTTAGATTGGATCTGAGGAAGAAATTCTTTCCTGTAAGGGTGGTGAGGCACTGGAATGGGCTGCCCAGGGAAGTTGTGGATGCTCCATCGCTGGCGGTGTTCAAGGCTGGATTGGACATAGCCTTGGGTGGCATGCTTTAGTGTGAGGTGTCCCTGCCCATGGCAGGGGTGTTAGAACTAGATGATCTTCAGGTCCTTTCCAACCCTAACTTTTCTATGATTCTATGCCATGTGAGACAGTGTCAAACGCTTTGCACAAGTCCAGCTAGATGACATCAACTGCTCTACCCCTGTCCATCAGATCCATAGCCCCATCATAGAAGGCCACCAGATTGGTCAGGCAGGATTTCCACTTAGTGAAGACATGCTGGCTGTCACCAAGCACCTTGTTGTTTCTCATGTGCCTCAGCATGCCTTCCAGGAGAATCCGCTCCAACATTTTGCCAGGCGCAGAGGTGAGGCTGACTGGTCTGTAGTTCCCTGGCTCATCCATTTTGCCGTTCTTGAAAATGGGGGTTATACTTCCCTTTTTCCAGTCATCAGGAACTTCACCTGACTGCCATGATTTTTCAAATATGATGGACAGTGGCTTAGCAACTTCATTTGCCAGCTCCTTCAGGACCCGCGGATGGATTTCATCAGGTCCCATGGACTTGTGTACGTTCAGGTTCTTAAGATGGTCTCGAACCAGATCCTCTCCTACAGTGGGCCCAGGGTCTTCATTCTCACAGTCCCTGCATCTCCCTTCCAAGACTTGGGTGGTATGGTCAGAGCATTTGCCGGTGAAGACTGAGGCAAATAAGTCATTAAGAACCTCAGCCTTTTCCAAATCCAGGGTAGCCAGTTCTCCCGATAGATTCTGGAGGGGGCCCACGTTGTCCCTAGTCTGCCTTTTATTTGCCATGTACCTATAGAATCCCTTCCTGTCATCTGTAACATCCCTAGCCAAGTTTAATTCTAAGTGGGCCTTAGCTTTCCTAACCTGGTCCCTAGCTTCCCGGACAACATCCCTGTATTCTTCCCAGGCCGCCTGTCCTTGCTTCCACCTTTTATAAGCCTCTTTTTTCCTTCGAAGTTTCCTCAGCAGCTCCTTATCCATCCAAGGAGGTCTCCTGGCCCTCCTGCAGCACTTCCTTCTAGTAGGGATGTATCGCTCCTGAGCTTACAGCAGGTGATCCTTGAATATCAACCAAGAGTCTTGGGCCCCACTGCCCTCTAGGGCTGTATCCCATGGAATCTTACTGAGCAGGTTTCTGAAGAGGCCAAAGTCTGCTCTCTTGAAGTCCAGGGCAGTGAGCGTGCTGCACGCTCTTCTCACTGTCCTGAGGATCTCGAATTCGACCATCTCATGATCGCTGCAACCAAGGCTGCCCTGGAGCTTCACATTTCCAACCAGCCCTTCCCTGTTGGTGAGGATGAGGTCAAGCATGGCACCTCTCCTTGTCGGCTCCTCTATTACTTGCAGAAAGAAGTTGTCTTGCACACAATCGAGGAACCCCCTGGATTGCTTGTGCCGGGCCGTACCATCCGTCCAACAGATATCAGGGTGGTTGAAGTCCCCCATGAGAGCAAGGGCCTGTGAGCGTGAGGCTGTTCCTATCTGTCTATAGAGCGCTTTATCCACCGAGTCCTTCTTGGTCAGGTGGTCTGTAACAGATCCCCACAATGATGTCTCCCATCGCTGTTCTCCCTTCAACCCTGACCCACAAACTCTCTGTCAACTGCTCGCCTGTCCCCAGGCACAGTTCCATACTTTCCAGCCTATCCCTAACATAAATAGCAACTGCTCCTCCCCGCCTACCAGGCCTGTCTTTCCTAAAGAGCCTGTAACCTTCCATTCCAACACACCAGTCATAGGAGCCATCCCACCATGTTTCTGTGATACCTATGATATCATACCCCCGTAGACGTGCACACATCTCTAATTCCTCTTGTTTGTTCCCCATGCTACGGGCATTTGTAAAGAGGCATCTGAGCCGAGCTCCAATTGAAGCTGGCTCATTGGCTGGAGCCGCTGGAATATCTCTACATTGCTCTGAACGTTTACTATAGGTGCTGGCAAGTGACTGGGTGTGTTGGGATGGAATGATGCCTCCCTCCCCCAACACATCTAGTTTAAAGCATCCTTGACTAGTCTGGCAAGCCTCCTACCAAATCCACTCTTCCCTTTCTTTGTCAGACCAGCTCCACCAGGCTACAAAGTTTAGTAGGTTTTCAAAGTTACAATAGTTACCTGTTCTTAATGGTTCAAAATGACAATGCTACCAAGGACATGTTTTCTGGCCCAAATCTGTTCATGGTGGAGGGCCCACAGGAGGCCTATAAACAATCAGATCAATGTGGGAAAAGAGAAAAGGGCCAGGAAAATTCTCCACAACATTGTTATAGGGAACCACTGCAAAGAAAAAAACCTCTGCTTATGAGCATTGGCATAAAGTGTGCCACTGAAGACGAGAGAATGGTGAACTAAGTTCATGTAAGAGCACCCTGCTCACCTGTTCTTTTTTCCCTATAGAGTCTACTTTTCTGGGTCCTTCATAATGCACAGCCTATGATCCAGTATTAAAGCCTCCCTTACCAGCAAGATATATACTTACCAACAAATTAGGCATTTATGATGGAAACCAAAGTGATGTATGGCTATAATTACTCAAGCTTAAAGCATGCAGGTGGAGTGCTGAAAACTGACACTCTCACAAAAATACTGCGAGAGAGTAGGTGAGAGTGGCACTAACAATGAGAGAGAGCAGTGATATTCGTATGGATCATGATTCTGCTCAACCCTTGAAAACACAGAAGGTAATAATCACAATTTAAATAGCATGCAAACACAAAGGCAGCAATCCATCTGATACCCAGGCTGGAAGATGAGAATGAAAAAATACCCCTTTCAAGTGTAGGTCCTTGTGAGAAGCAAAAGGAAGATAAAGAAAGCCCTGCTAAGGGAGAGATTTGGATGAAGCTTTTCCAGCAATTGTTTACTTTGGATTTTTGCAGCTGCCATTTTTCACAGTTAAAAGCTATTGTTTGTCTGGAGCTTGTGGGAAAAACCTGTGGGGGAAAAGGAGGATGATAACACATAGAAAGAAAGATAGGATATATGGGAGAGCTCAAAACTAGCACCAGTATATTTGCATCAGTGTTCTCTGACGGGTTACAAAAACAAAGACATTTTGATGGGCACAATCACTAGTTATTACTGCCAGCAGTCCTAGTCACGTTACTGGGATCATAGCTTTGCAAAAGTACAAAACCTTTTTATTTACTTCTCCAGTAACTAAACACAGATGGGCTTTGTGTCCAGGTTATTCATGGAGGTCCTTGGTTTTCTCTTTTTAATTCAAGCATTTTGGTTGCTATTACAATGAAACCTTTGAACCTTCTCTGTTCTTCCAAGCATGGATCTGAATAGTAATAGTAAAAGGTTTTTCCATATTGTTCCCTTATATTCAGACAGATTTGGAATTGGATCCTTTCTGGAGTAGCTGTAGGGCTGATGAAAAATACACCCTAAATTTGTTTTGTGTTATAATATAAACTCTACGTTATCAATTTCATGAAACTGAAAGATATTGTTGCAGCATGTACACTCTTGTTTTCCTCTACAAAATTACTAATCCCTTCTATTTTTTAGAGTTACTTTTTTTTACCTGCACCTCCTCGCTGTATCCTTTTGCAATACTGCAATATTCCCACAATTCACTGATTTCTATAAGAAAATGTAATCAATATGTTAGTGTACATTGGAATCTTAACACTGACAAGCAGTAGCTTGTGGTATTGATTTGAAAAAAACTGTTCATGATTTCTAAAGTACTTCAGCACTATTTCTCATATTTTCAATTTTCACTCCCTTGAATTCTACTACAAGTGTCCAACTAATATACTAAGAAACTATTCAAAGTTGTGTTTCAAAAGAAAACCCAAGGGTAAGTAGAAGGAAATCTGATGCAGTTCCTGCTATTTTTGTACCTGTCTATTTGACATTTAGAATAAGATCTCAGAACTGCCTTAACCAACCATAATAGCAAAGGGACATATGAAATGTCCTCCCAGCTTTGAAAATCCCATTCTAATGCTGAAATGCTGAATGTTAGATTCAAATGATGATCTCTGCCTGTTTGCAAAGGTGATTCACAGTGTGTGAATAAACATTTTTTTGTCAGTGTGATGAACAGAACAGCTAAACAAAAGAACTGGGAGGATTTCAATAGGAAAGTTAAGTGTCTCAAAGCAATGTTCCCTGTGCTGCATTTGTACAATGCAGGTGTCATTCCTCCTTGTCACTAACCACAAAGTGAGCGGAAAAAAATAAATAGTCAACAATGATAATTCATCATTACTGGGGAATGCAGTATAACTGCAGCCAGTCAGGTCCTCCTATTTTCAAATGCCATCGGTAAAACTTATGTCTCATCCTGACTGAGCTTTAAATGCGGATAAAAGAACATTCGTATTCAGAAATACTCTCAAGCACATAAATATTTAGCCTCACTTTGAAATGTTCCCAGAGACTGAAAGTTAAGCAAACATTCATACTTCCTTCCTGAATAAGGGTGGAATTCTGATTCAGGATTTAAGACAGTCTAGCAGTATAGGTAAAAGAAGCTGAATTTGCCAAAATCCCATAGGCACAATTTATCCTTGGCAACTGATCAGTGCACATTGGAAGTGACGTTTCTGCAGCTGTGGGACACAGGAACATTTTTATTACTGCTACAGATCAACTTTAAGTGTAATATTGTTTTGTTAGTTTATGTATATCAATCTGAAATGATGAATGAATAAAAGGAATTTGAAAATGGATCGCCCATCTTTATTGGCCTTGAACTAGGGAGTATATGGTACTTTGCTGAAACTATTACATTATATTAAGTTAAAGAAACATTGCCTACACTCTGAGCAAGTCTCAGCACAAATTCTGGTAATTTTCCACCAAAAATGAGTCTCCAAAAAGAGATAAATACAGTACACCGCTGAACATCTTCTCTAAAGAAATCATATTGTATATGACCAAAGCCCCTTTCAATATCTTACAGATTTGATTTTACTTCAGCTCACTTCCAAAAGGTAGTAGAGAAATCTGCTTCAAAGTACCCTCTTGGTAGAGAAAACATCATCTCTAAATGGTTACTTATTCTGCTACAAAGCAACAGCAACAGCAGACTGCAGCTATGAGGCTACTATGAACTCTCTGCGCATTTTAACAGGTAAATTCTGCACTCTTTAATATGCTGGTTTGATGGAATACTCAAAGTTGCTGAAAACCCTTCTGGGGAAATGTGAAAATTGATAACACTGCTTCATAACACAGTACTTTAATACAACATCTCAATATTAACCATAACGCTGAAAAAGATCTTTTACACTTTCCGTTGTTCAATTTTTTCCTATTGGAAATGACTCAGGAGATTTTTTTGGAAACAATATGTAAATATAATTCCTTTCAGATTTCCTAGAATTTTGAAAACTTAACAGCAGAATACACAAACTATTTGAAAAGAAATTTGCCACCAAAGATACCAGGCATTTTTCAGTTCCCTGATAAAGTAATCACAGCTGGTTTTCCAGAGTATCGTTTAAGCACAGCTTCCCAAAGCACTAATGCAGTTTGGACACTTTGGGGTTTTCTACTGCAAAGCATATGACAAGTTTTCCTTTGGTTTTACTTAAGCCTATAGTTATCACACCATGAACACTGCTCCGACAGCCAGCCTATAACCATGTATCACAAAATCAAGTCTTTGGTTAGCAAGTACAGGGAGGGAGACAAACCCACTTATCACAAGGGAGGTAGGAAAGTACGAACCAATAGAAGTGCATGCAGTGGGATGAGTGGAATAAGTAAATAAAATAAAAATAAATACTAATAAATAAATAAACATACTAATATGACCTTCAAAAATAATTAGGAGATTCCCACAATATTGGGTCAGCGCTGTCAACAAAACAGAGGCACATATTACATGGGAGAATACCCATTACATGTCCTCCTCCTTACACACTTGACACTGAATTCAACAGCAATTTTTGATATGCCAGGAGTGAAGACTTAAGCTGTAAACGTGATCGTGAGAAATAAAATGGTCATTCAGATTTTGGGTGTCAGCTGCAAGAGGAGCACACAGCATGTCCCAAGTGGGTAAAATACATGGCTTAGCACTGCCCTAGTTCCAGATCACTAGGGATTTCCTTGGCATAAATCAATGCAACCTAAATCGTATGCTCTCGCCCCAGCTGCTAAGATACCAGAGTGGGAAAGCTGAGTCATTTGTTCTCTGAGATAGCACCAAGTGCAAGCTATGCCACCAAAGACTTCTCAAAACAGGGACCTTTTTTCCTCAGGTGACAATTAGAGCAAACACACAGAACTTGTCCACACAAAACATTCAGATCAACATCTGCAGATAAATAATCCATTCACATCAAGTAGCACTTATGCTTTCTTTATCTTTAAAAGGCATAAAGGCAGTTTAATAGTATTGTCAGTTTATTTGTCTATACTGGGGCAGCTTTTATGAAACACTGACATAAGAATGTGACCAGGAAGAATTTTCCCTGCTAAATACTGCCTATCTTCCAAAACTGTGTGGCAGTCAGGTACCCTCTTTTTATAGAGTCATAGAATGATTTGGGTAGGAAAGGACCTTAGAGATCACTTTGGTTACATTACTCCTAACAGTGCATGCTTTAAGACTTTTCTTTCTCAAACAATTGACTGAAAAAAGCACGTCCATAGGAAATAAAAAAACAACAACAACAACCTTGCAGGATAGATTAAAATGTTGCCCAAGTTTGTAACTCTATTACTCTAACCATAAACCAGATTACACAATATTTTACTAGAACACTGACAATTCTAAAACCTATTAAAAATATGAACAAATCAATAAAGATAAAGCTAAATTATACATATAAGGAACATTTTCTTTATTGAACAATTCTTATAGATTGGTTTGAAATAACATTGTTCTAGACATTTGCTTGGATGAGCTTATTGCTCAGTTTTAACGTGATAACTATAGTAGTTTTGCATTATGCCCTTACCAACAGCAAACAAGCAGAAAAATTGAAAGACATTCAGATATAAACATATATGAAGTCTTCTGTAAATAGCTGCAGGGTTTTAATCATATTAGCAGCATGTTTATTATTTAAAAAACCCTGTTAAAATGCAGCTGGGAAAAGCAAGACTGTCTTATTATAAACATAACCACTGGTAACTATGTTGAATTACTCTAGTTACTTACATTTGCTGAGAAGACCTGTGTTATTTATTAGAATTGATAAAAAATTATGATCCGTTATATCTGCATGAAATGTAAACCTGAGAAACTGTAAAATTTAAAAAAGATGTTTCAATGTTTACTAAAATATTTTCTTTTCTACATGTAAATGCAGGATTAGCAGAGTAAATTACAGTTCAAAAACAGGGCAGCTCTTATCCCTGTCATCTTTGGTATCTCTGGCCAGACTTAATTCTAAGTGGGCCTTAGCTTTCCTGACCTGATCACTACCTTCCACAACAATGTCTCTGTATTCCTCCCATGCCACCTGTCCTTGCTTACACCTTCTATAACTTCTTTTTTCCTTCTGAGTTTTCTCAGCAGCTTCTTATTCGTCATGGAGGCCTCCTGGCCTTCGTGCCCGATTTCCTTCTTATTGGGACGCAACGCTGCTGAGCTTGGAGCAAGTGACTCTTGAATATCAACCAGCAACCCCACTGCCCTATAGGACTTTATCCTATGGAACCTTACTAAGCAGGTTCCCAAAGAGACCAAAGTCTGCTCTCTTGAAATCCAGGGCCGTGAGCTTGCTGTGTGCCCTTCTCACTGCCCTGAGGATCTCAAACTCGACCATCTCATGATTGCCGTAGCCAAGGCTTCCCTGGAGCATCACATTCCCAACCAGCCCCTCCGTGTTGGTGAGCAGGAGGTCAAGCATGGCACCTATCCTTGCTGGCTTCTCTTATCACTTGCAAGAGTAAGCTGTCTTCCACACAATTGAGTAACCTCCTGGATTGCTTGTGCCAGGCTGTACCATCCCTGAAACAGATATTAGGGTAGTTGAAGACCCCCATGAGGATGACGGTTTGCGAGCATGCTTCATTGTATTATATATACCTAAG
Organism: Ara ararauna; assembly: GCA_028858755.1. NCBI lineage: Eukaryota > Metazoa > Chordata > Aves > Psittaciformes > Psittacidae > Ara > Ara ararauna. Next base: position 59,681,644 of record CM054382.1, read on the forward strand.
TTTCCCAAAGAAATATACTGTTACATATACAGATTTTTCATATGAAAAAAAACGGGCAATTTAGTTCTCTTTTTTTCTTTCACCCCTGGGACAACCTCTCACAAGAAGAATTGTCAGTGCCTTATTTATAATGGCAGATCTCAGGTTTGACTCTGGCAGCTTTTGATCTCTTGATGGCCCAACAGCTTTCAAATATAGAAGAATCTGATGATTTTTTGGCATCCTGCAGCGTGCCTAAGCCTCAAAAGCAAGTTTTAATCCCAGAAGTGAATTACTGAAGCAGTGTAAACAAAACACAAACATCACAAAATGATGAATATCTCAAATGAAGTATCTTTGTCATACAGATGACAACTTCAGATCACTTGAAAAGCATTTGTAGAAACTCTGCAGTCTACAAACAAACTTCTGTTTTACAACCTAAAACTAAAAAAGTACATGAAAATAATGAATTATTAAAATGTCAAATATTCTTTTTTGACATCCATGCAAAAATTCAGATAGATCCATTCTTTTAAGCATTTCATCCCTGAAAAAAAAAGATTCCTCCATGTTTCTACATCGCAGAAATACATATAACTTCCTAGCTACAACACAACTGTCAGTGAACAGCACACAAGAGCTTCATTGAAAACTGTCTTCAATGAAGGTCTCATATGTGACTTATTGAAAGAGAACAGAATAAATGAAAGACTGTTATCATTTGAAGAAGTAACTTTTGATGAGTATGTGACAATGACAGTTATTTTATCCCTAGAAACCTCTTCTTGGATAGACTACATTGATTAGGCAAGACCTCTAGACAGATGCAGAATACAATTGTCCCAGATTTCAAATGGGAGAACGACTGCCTTTTTTTTTTCTCTATTAATATGTTCAACTCTTAGCAAAGCTTAAGGTTTTTTTTTTCCCTCTTGCAACAAGGGGAAGAGAAGGGAGAGTGGAAGAAGGAAGGGACCACACTATGTTGGTTGTTTTTTATTATTATAGTTTTAGCACAGAGATACAATAAAAGTGGCGTGCCAATTTTCAGGTTTAAGTCCCTCAGTGCTGCTTTAAGGTTGCAGTGAATGTCATAAAATATTAGATCTATGCCTTAGTTTTTTAGGCATCTTACATTTCTTTTTCTAAGCAAACTGGAAACGGAGATAAAATGTTGTAGACTAGTAGGCTTCATACTGTAACCTTTTTATATTGGCTATAACTACACTAACATAAAGATAGTTGCTATAATATCATTACTGGGAATCAAGGCACTTTGAAAATGTCTGTTCCTTATGCCAATTTATAGTGGAGTTAAATTAGCAATGAAGCACTGTACTAGTAACACATCCATTAATTAAAAAGGGAGGGGTAAAAAAGAGGCACAACAGAAACGTGAGAATACATTGGGAAATAATTCAAAGAGATTGGGGAATGACAGCAGATAATTTGCCAGACTAATGAAATTCCTTGTTTCTAACCTTTAAGTACCTGAGTGTACAGTACAAGGGCCCATTCTGGCTAAACCTGTGTTGTTAGGTTTACAAATAAAGCTGCTAAACCTTTTGCATTATTGATCAGCGATGGCATGCTTAGCCCACACATCCTATTTACATTTCATTTCTTTTACACTTCTAAGATATAACGTGTCTTTTACAAAACAAGAGCTCTTTCCATTTAAACCCTGCAGTTTGTGTTCTTCATGCACTTTAATGGTTGTAAGCAATTTAGAAGGTTAGCCTTTGAATAGTAGATAAAACTGGCAATATTTATTGGTAAATAAATGTCTAATTATAATAATTTAGGAACATTTCCAATATCATGTTTTTTTCTAAATAAATAGCTTGAAAATTATCTCCTTTGTATACTGATGCTACTTAAATAAAAACTATGGAACAACTTACATCATTCTAATATTATAATGAAGAGATTTTGCACCTATTCAAAATGCAATGCAAAAAAGTTTTAATTTAAAAATAAAGAATAAAAAAATGGGGATTCAAATATAGTCAATCTATTCCCATGAACTGATCCCACCTTTCCAACGCTAGTAAAAGGGTGATCAGCGCAGCCCCAAAGACAAATTGCGACGATGTGAGCCAGGTCTTGAAAAATTTCTCATTTCAAGACTCATTATGATCGATTCTGATTCCTTGCGCTTGCTCCTGATCTTCTGGAGCAAGAGGATGCAAAGACTAAATCTTCTTTAATAGTGGATGTGATACAAACCCACTCACTTTCTAACCAGAACTATAAGTCTGTAAAAAAGAAAAGTTTTAAACCAATTCCCCAGTTTCCAAATCTGCTCAGAGCATTCATGCCACGAGGCAGTTTTAACATCAGTGTTTCTGAAACCAGAAAAGGAAAATCATCAGCCACTTCAAGCAGGTCCTGCTTTGACATCAGAAAGTCAATTCACTCAGCTTAGCAGCATTCAATTCTCAACAACATTTTGTTCTGGGTCTCTGTCAAGTTATTCTAGGCTGTGAAATTGTCAGGAATGATGGATGACTATCAGCCTTCTGCTATCTTCTTTGCTTCTCCTTAGAGATTTGCGGCTGCTGACTGCAAAGAAAATTCCTCTTTTCTTTTTTGCACAACACACCAAATGAACAACAGTAATTATGAGAAAGCCTACACTACAATTATTTTAGCACTTAACTTTGTATTGACATCTGTAAGAGACAGAGCTCTCTAGATTGATTAGCAATGATATAGCTTCCTGCCTTTTACTAATATTGCTGCAGTCATCCTTTACATGCAATTTGTTCAAAAAAATCCCACTGTTTTTCTCTCTTAATATTTTAAATTACAAACTGAGCTAATTACAGAAAATTTCTAATACTTTCTGCATATTGGACATTATTATTGTACCAGTGTTTCAAACTATGTAGTACTTGTAGCATAATCGAAACTGACATGAGAAAATAATTTAAGGAAATTAAATAGGATTTTGCTGGGAAGATGCTAAAGCTCTATTATTGTTGAAATCCTTACTTGAACAAATCCTGTACAGCCAGCCAGTGGCAGCCCTGGTATATATAGGGGAAAATTTTACTGAAAGCAGCATTAAACTTATTTACACATTGACATTTAAGCCATTTACTAAAACTAAGCACAGGAAGAAACATCTAGTCTGGAAAAAGAGCAATTTAGGGAGGAAAAATGCAATAGTGAGAGAAAATAACCTGGGACATCCTTCAAACTTAGTCAATTATAATCCCACCCCTCATATTTCCATTGTATTTAAAATAACTGCAAAATTTACCACAAACAATTCTATAGCAATAACGGTATATTAATTAATCTCCATTACTCTCAGCCACATAGCTGTTCTTTTCAATTAGACATCATGTCTGCTCAACTCAGCGCACAGGGCCACATATACACTGTTAAATGAAAGTCTATTCAATCTGAGACAGAATGGTCAATCTTGAAAAATGTAGATTCAGTACCCCCAAGGAAATCATTATCAGATATCATCATCATTGCCATTAACATTAAATTCAAACCAAACCAAAACAACTTCACTTTCCTAAAAGTATTAAATAGAACATAAATATTTTCCCTTTAACCCATTATTATATCCTGGCCAGACAAAAGCCTTACACTTATCAGGAGTTTCTAATGATCACATTAAGATCCTGCCCCTCTACTCTGCTCTCGTGAGACTTCACTTGGAGTATTGTGTGCAGTTCTGGTGTCCTCAACACAAAAAGGACATGGAACTGTTGGAACAAGTCCAGAGGAGGGCCATGAGGACGATCAGGGGACAGGAGCACCTCCCGTATGAAGATTGGATGAGAAAGTTGGGGCTGTTCAGCCTGGAGAAGGGAAGGCTGTGTGGAGACCTCAGAGCATCCTTCCAGTATCTGAAGGGGGCCTATAGGGATGCTGGGGAGGGACTCATCATGAGGGACTGTAGTGATAGGACAAGGGTTAATGGGTTCAAACTTCAACAGGGGAAGTTTAGACTGGATACGAGGAAGAAATTCTTTACTGTGAGGGTGGTGAGGCACTGGAATGGGTTGCCCAGGGAAGCTGTGAATGCTCCATCACTGGTGGTGGTCAAGGCCGGGTTGGACAGTGCCTTGGATGGCATGGTTTAGTGTGAGGTGTCCCTGCCCACGCAGGGGGGGTGGAACTATATGATCTTCAGGTCCTTTCCAACCCTAACTATTCTATGATTCTACGATTCTACACACGAGGTAGAAGTAAATGTTTCTCCTTCACAAGTTCCTATCATGAAGCAGAAAACCTTCACAACTTACTGAGGTTTAGCATTTACAAAGTAAAAAGTGGATGCATTTAAATGGAATCATATTAACACAGAGATTTCCTCCTTGACATTTTTTCCTTTAAATGCACTTCTTATTTCAAGTAGTTATATTCTGGGGTTTTTCAAGAGGAAGTGTTTAATTCTCTAGACATTTAATACAGAAGTTGCTGGGGTTATTAACTAATTTGCTTTGTCTCAGCATTCTCTTGTTTCCCTCAGCTTTACTAATGGATAAACATTTTATTACAGAATGATTGTCTATAAGTGAATCCAAAGGCAAAGAAATAAACTGCAGAAAACCATAAACTCTGCTCTCTTGAAAAACAGAATCTGGGCTATAATGTCCAAATTCAGTTCAATGCTTTTGCCTGACATTCTCCTGCAACCATTGGATGTGTTAGAATATTTCAAAGGTCCCATCATTTGGTACATATTTTTATTTATATGAAAAGCTGTCTGCCGTACTGAAGTACTCATCAAGAAACCAGGAATGATTTTGGCCGGCATAAACATTAATTTACTTTCATGCTTCGACCTGTTGTGACAGAATTCTGTCATATCACTTACAAAGGGATTAATAAGTGTTTAAGCTGCATGGTTCACTCCCACAAAAACTACCAGAAGGTCAGTTTAGGTTTTGTGAACTTGAATGTATAAAAGATTACTTCTCTTAGACTTAAAAAAAAATCCACCAAGCAGCTTTCATCTGTGAGCAAAATGCTCTTCAATACAACATTTGCACACAGGGATTTGGCCATTTTCATGGTGAATGACACTTTTGTACACAGTAATATTCACTTTACATAAAAAACTGACTGAAAGAAAATGTAAACCAGCATGAACTGAGGTTGCAGAATTTGGTCCTATGTAAATTTGCCCCCACCTTGGCCAAAAACAGTACTTTCAAAATATGAGGTCAATACCAGGTCAAAGACTATCAAGCTATTTAAACTCAAGATCTGTCATTTACGAAGTCAAATTTTACATTGAAGGTAGCTAATCACTGGGACCGTATTATCATAATTAATCCTAAATCAGATAAATTAACTCACTGGTATGTTAAAAAAATTTTTCAATCTCTTTCTGCAGTAGAAAAATGAGCATAACCTCTCCTAGGAAATGTCCTAAATGTCTCCCTCAAAAAGTCATTAGCTGGAATCTGCAGTATATGGTAACTTAATGTCAGAAAAAGAGGTAACAGACGTTAACAGTCCCATAATGAGATGAAATGCAATTTAAACAGTAATCTCATTACTCAAAATAAATAAACCTCTTCTGCTTTACCTTTTGGACTTAGCTTAGGCCTATTTGTTTTATCTCCATTTAGGTTTCAACTTTAATCATATCTCAGAAGCTGTGACACAAAAGAGCTGCAGCAGCAACTGGGTTTGTCTACAATATTTGCCTGCTTGTAGCTGTTTACTCTGAAATTTCTCATTTGCTGCCAATGAGAAGGCAATGTCCAAAACCATACAGCAGAGACAAGGGCTTAAATCCCACTATCAAGAGAATCACCTTTTCAACAGAGAAGTTTGAAGTATATTTAATTAGATGTTCATTTACTTCCAATGCATGTATTTAATTTTCTTATACCAAGAATAAGATCAGAATAGTATATAGATACATGTTGCATAAACCCTTCATATTATTATAGAATATGATTCTAATACTATTATCTTCCAACTTATAGGAATGCAGAATTTTTATTGGTATTTTTTTTTACTTAAAAATGCGCATGTCTGAAAAGAGATGTTCTGTATGTATATCTGCATGCATTATATAAAAAAACAAGGGGGAAGGAGAGGGAAAAATAAAATATGCATATTTTCCTTCATGCATGTAATCAATTAAATATTGATAATTAAAATCTGCAATAAGGCCAAGTTCACAAATCGTTTCCAAAAACAAAAGGAAAACCCTTACAATTCCACAAGACATTTATGCACAAAATACTGTAGAGAGTCTTTCAAGGGAACCATATGAAAAGCAAACAAAGTCAAATTAACTCTATTTCCCCCAAAATCTCTAGGATAGCATATTTCCCCTCTAATCCATTAATATGCTCCAGTCAAACGAAAGGCTCATATTTACCAGGAATCTTTTTGTTATATTCTGTGTAACACACATACTCCATATATTAGGTAGTAATTAATGCTACTTCCTTACAAGTTCCCTTTATAAAGAAAGAAACATTTGCAACTTACTGTAGTTTCAAATTTGCAAGAGGAGAGTGGGTGGCTTTAGAAAAGGTCATCTTTTCTCTGTCATTCTGCACCCCTCTCCAAATTAATTTTTATATCAGAAAGAGAACATTTGCTATTTTAAATAACTATTATCATGCCAAAGTTAATTATAACATCTTGGAAGCTGTATCACTCTACTACACCACTCCACCATGTTTCAGTTACTCTTTGGCATTATTTTGCACAAGTACATTGCTTGGGGCTGGGGGAGACACAAGAAGAAAATTTTGTACACCTAATAACTCAGGTTAACAGCATCTTACTTAGTATATCCCTTTTTTTCTCAAAGCTGTGCACTTCTGCTACTAGCAGGTATTAAATTCAGTTATTCTCAGCTTGACTATTTTATTTAAATCAGATTTACAATTACTTTTAAAACTTTCAAATCCATCTTTTAATAAATTCATGAAGTCTTTTACATGCATTACGGAATGAGCTGTTCTTTCTCTTGATGTATTTGAGGATAAAACAAGATATAAATTCCACACATTTTAAAAAATTGAGAAAAAAATATTTCAAATTGATAATTTCCTAGCTGAAGACTCCATAAGTGTGCATGGAAATCTACAGGCCATGGCAATTTTCTTTTCAGAAACACTTTTTACTGAATACAACCCTTTTCCTTCCTTTCCATTTTATCAAGATTTGTTTTGAGGAGAGTTACGATTTTGACAGTACTTATTGTAAGTATTCTGTTGCAAACTAGCCTTTAAGTAAAGCATTATGTCAAAGTTGAGCAATGATCAGATTTTAGACAGCGTCAGAAACAGAAAAAGTTTGGAAGTGTTGTGACAGAAACCTCAGTAACATTTAACCAACTCTGGATCATGACCATCTTTATTATTCTCAAAGAATCATAAGATTTAAATTGAGCAATCTGCATTTGACATACAGGAAAAGAAATTTATAGATGGAACATATTTTAAGACCCTTTCTACTATAAGATATGAAGATAATTATCCCATGGACATGCCTCATTCTTTTCATGTTTGAAAGGCTGACCAAAGAAGATCAATAATATTGCAAGAAAAAAATTATCAGGACTCCTGTTACATGCCTACAGGTAATGATCATTTTGCTATATTATGTAGAATATTAAGAAAAGGGCAGTAACTAAAAGCAAATATTTATTCTTGTTTTCAGTTTGCCTGCACTTCAGACTGACACCTCTATAAACTCCTACTAGCAGGATCAGCTGCAAAGGGTAAAACACTCTCAAAGTTCAGAACATCTGGTCACACTCTACCTTTTATATTACCAGATATTTCTCAGACTCTTTATCTTCTTGAGAGTAATCAAATAACCATATAGGGATGAAAAGTATTAAAAACCTTCAATATTGTTGTTTTGAAATACCAGTAGTCATGGAGAAGTATATACCTTTTCAAGCAAGCATTTAATTGCTTTTTTCCCCAGCTGAAGAAAGGAGCTAGCATATTTTTGGCAATAAATATTTCCTATCCAGATGCATTATTTTAGATAGGTTGAATCTTGAAAGACAAGACCAATTCCTTTCACAGTCAAGTGACCTATCTGAATGACTATGGCTAATGCATTTTGCTGCAGTCACCTTATCATCTATCATGCTTTCATATTTCTAAGCAATAGAACATGCTGAAAGAGTTCTTGTTTTGGAAGCTCCACAAGAACTGTATTTATGACCCACACTGTTTCTGCTTTGGCTTTTAACTCACAGTTCCTGCTTGCCATTATAAAATTGAGGAGCATAGTAAAGTCTAAAGCAAGCCTTAAGACAAGAGGCCACACTTACTGGGCTCTCCTGTACATCTACAAAACATGAAGACAGAGGCTCATATTGCAGTGTCTCCATTCCTCCTCCACCTCCAATTCACAACTTGACCTGCTGACCCACACAATATAGCTCTCATTTCTACACTTTTGTAATGCTGGGATGCAGCCCATACCAAAGACCAGCCAAGCTCAGGTAATGTCTGCTCTGTAACCTCTGTCAGCAGCTGCCCCAGCCCATATTGTCATCCAATTTCTCAGGAAATTGCTACAATCATGAGACAGAGCTGCAGGAAAGTCTGCAGAAAGAGAAAACTACAGAAAGAGAGAGAAACCAAAGTGGAAAGGTATAACAAAGTAAAATAAACGAAACCTGAGTCAGGAGTGCTCTGGTCAGTGAGGCAGCTGAGGGACAAGAGCTGCTCAGTCCTAGTGTGCATCCATGATCTTATTAGGGTGCACGGAAGATGGAAACTCAGCACACCATGGAGGAGCTTCAACAAGCCACAGAGGCTTTTGCTGCCTTTTGCAGAGATTATGCTGTCCAGCAAAAATCCTTCTAGGCAGAAAGCATGCTAATGCTTAGCTTCGCAGCTCATCAAATCCTAGCTAATTTTTGTGCATTACACAATGATTACTTTACTCTTTTAGGCTGTGTATGTGCAGAGATAGTTTGTGCAAAGCTAAAGATGCCCAAGCTAAAGGTGAAGTAACAATATTAATGACAATAATAATGACCCTCATGTAGGTTGGAAGTGTTTCTCTGCCACTGTTGTATGTGACATATTTCTGTGCTTTGCATGCATTTCTGCGCATGTATGGTGCCTGCTTTTTAGCGGAAGAGGGCAAGCTGAAGGGAGGTGGAAAATGTAGTGGGTAAAATAACCCAACCTTAATCTGCAGCATCCCCAAGCATCTCATCCCCAAACATGTTACAATCATTTTGAGCATACTGACACTTTCAACCCTGAAAGCCCTCCATGTCCATCCCCTACACCATATCCCTTTAAAAAACCTTATTGACCTTGCCTGCTCTCCCAGGGGAAACTAAATTCAATTTTGCCTACACTGCTGAGAAGACTTAAGCTGGCTATGATATGAATAATAAGCAATGATCCCATTGGACTAAGCATTGTATGAAGACATCACAATGAGTTGGTCCCTGCCACAAAAGCTTACAAACTAATTAATGAAAAAATAGGTTTAATTGTGTCTGTAGAATGATGTAAAGTTTAAATGGGAATCCCAAGGTGAGTGGTCCAGCATTGCATGAGATGCTGCAAAAATTTAGTCCAAAAAGGCAGGACTTGGGCCCACTCCTAAATAACCTTAAAAATACTCTCCTGAGGCTATCCACATGTGAGAAGAAGGGAGAGGTCTGAAAGGGGCATTTTGGAATCACAGAAGCCTCTGTTACAGTCCAGTTTTTACTCCAGTTAACACAGTCTGTTTTTCTTGCCCTAATCTTAGTATTAAAGCACTCTGTGATTTTTTCCCTCTACTACAAAATAAGCATGATCAGATGAGGACTTTAACGACATGGTTTAGTGGTAGATTTAGCAATTCTGGGGTAACAGCTGGACTTGATGTTAAAGGTCTTTTCCAACCTAGATGATTCTGTGAAGCATTCCTCCTTTACAACTTTTAACAATATGGTGAGAATATAATCCAACACAGTGTTGTATCCTCCCATGTCTACAAACAGGTAGAGGCGATAACCATACACTGTGTGACCTGCACTTTTTATCTGCCTGATGTTACTATTCTTAACTGCTCCGCCATGATAATTTTAGCACAAACACCCAACAAATGTATCTTATAGTTAAAAACCAACCTTACATCTTTTAAGCCATGAAGAATCCAGTTTCCTCAACGCTTCCTCAGCCCCAGAAATGTTTTTTAATACTTTTCTAATGAACTGTTTGGCAAATCTGCAGCAGCATGAAAACAAACTATTAAATTCAATGAAATATAAACAGTTCGAGGTGCTACCAAGAAAAAGGATGTACAATGATACTTTAAACAGCAGCTTCCAGTCTGGGTAAAAATATGAGTCCCAGTGTTATTCCCAGTGGTAAGGCATTTTAAGTACAGTGGCACAAAGGCTGCAGGATTCATTTGCAGAAGCCTCCACAAGTTTTTTCTCAAGGGTTTACGCCTATCTGCCTGTATGGTTTACAGTGTGGGAAATTCCCAGGGCCATACCTAGAGTCTCATTCTTTTTATTACAGATTCTGTATGGCTGCAGGCGCAAGAGCATCACTGCTATAAGTATCAAGAGGCCTGAGGAAAAGCTCCCTGAATAAACACAGGTAAAACTCTGTCTAGACAAGAGGAGTGAGGAAGTTTGATTCACACAGATGTGGGGTCCAAGAGAAGTAGAAGTGAAACCCAGCTGTACATTGAGAGTTCTGCCTACAGATTTCTGCCTGCATTCATGTCAAAATCAAGCTTTTTGTGTTCTGGCAGATGATTCTTTGTTAATTCTTGTTAGTTTTTACTTTAGCCATGCCATTGCCAGTGGGACAGTCTCTCTTTTTCCATATACACTTTAAAATAGCACTAGAATTTCAGATGGAGCAAACTGGCTCTCTGGAGAGCACAGTAAAAATATCAGATAATGAAAATTCATGCAATCGAAATGGGATTATATTAGATCCACTTTTAAACGTCACAATACAAATCATATGGAGTGACCACATTGCTACTCACAGACAACACTCTATGAAAAGAACATATCTAAATGCAGAAAATCGGGTATGATAGACTATTATTTTTGTCCATAAGGGAAACCTTTATAAAGTTTTTTAATCAACATTAATGAGAAAGAAAAATATATAAAAAAAAAAAAAAAACCAAACTTCATGAAGAGGATGATACTCAGAAAAAAAGAAGTCATTGTATAATTATTATTAACTAGTCAGTAAAGTAGATGGGGTTTTGCACATTGTTTACTCTAATCCTTTCATATTTTTCCCCCCTAAAAGCCTCACAAATCAAAACTGGAAAAAACCTAGAAATTAGTAATTCTAAATAAGGAGGGAGTTTCTAAAACTTCTCTGTCAAAACTCTTCACTACTTATTTGCTGTCTGGTATGGCAGATAAGAAGTACCATGTTACTAATGTTTGCAAGTGTTTCTGAAATCAGGCAGAATGGGTCTCTGAATTTAGTATCTACTTTACAGACATATGCCTTAAAAATTGAAAGCACTGTACTCTGACTTTTGTTTCTGAGATTTCTATTTATCCTCCAACAGCATATTTTTAGGTTATTCAGAAACTCACAGATGATATTATTCTTATTTGATTCTTCCTCTTGTTCTATATAGAAGTAGAAATAAAAATTTCAGCAAAATGCATAATTTACTATAACTTTATCTAGAAACATTCAGATTTAGGGAAGGTGGTCCTTTTAATCCTGTGGAAATTTCTGCTGCTTCTTTAAGTCTGGAGTTTTCTAAATTTACTTCCTCTTCTCAGAATATTTTTGATCATTAGGACTGAATTGTATAAAATTATTGTGGTGGTGGTGAACAGTTTCTGTGCTTCCAAATACTTTCATGTCTTGTTTTCCAAAACATTCAGGTTCTGTTCTATTAATTTTTCTCTGCCTGGATACACAGCTACCTGAAACATAAATCATCTAAAGACATGGTTTTATCACATCTGGAAGATTCTTTTCAGTACTGTCTACAAGACAGAACCTTTTTCATCCACCTGTATTTCACATTTCCCCATTTTATTTGGCACATTTAAGCTAGATGCAAAATATACTTTCTACATAGTCATGAAATAACTGTGACAGGATATGACAGCTGCACAAAATGGAGAAGACAACATTTAAAAGGTTCACAAAACAGGATACCGGGACTCTGAGACACCACTACCACATATACTGCCAAGGAAGAGTCGATTAATCAAGATACTATGGCAGGAAAAATGTTTTCTTGGATTTGTGACACAGAGCTGAGGCTGGGTTGTCACTGGGCACTAGTAAAGGAACAGCGTTCAACCCCATCATTCAGCACCGACTCTGACACTGATGCATTTTGTAACCTTGTGGCAAATCGTATGACTTCTGGAATCCCACTTTTCATCTGCAGAACAAAATTAGTAGCACTAATGTGTCTTCCCAGCTTGTTATTATTGGTCTTAACTAATTAATATCTGTAAAATGCTGTGATCAACAAATTGAACATTATTTATAAGTACAATTATTCTTATATCTCTGATAGATAATGGATAAAGAGGAAAGAAGAGCAGCTTCATTGCCAATACATCAGCTTTCTCCTACTGTTCTCATTAGTCTTTCCTGCTCTAACCACTCTGTCTTTCAGTTCTTCCACCAGTGAAAAAAAAACTTCATGAAGTTGGAAGCATATTTATAAATGAAGTGGCATGCAATATTGTGCAATGACCAAGTGGAAAGCTTCGAATAACTACTAAGCTCCAATGTGAAAGAGCATCCAACCACAGCAGTCCAACAGGATTTTATTCCTAATAATATTATAGCCAGGTGAAAAAATGTGCGGCTTCAAAATCCTGTAAGGTTTTCTCAAGTCTGCGGTCTCTTCTCCCAAGTAACAAGCAACAGGACAAGAGGAAGTGGCCTCAAGTTGCACCAGGGGAAGTTTAGATCAGATATTAGGAAAAAATTCTTCACCAAAAGGGTTGTCAGGCATTTCAACAGGCTGCCCAGGGAAGTGGTTGAGGCACCATCCCTGAAGATATTTAAAAGACATGTAGATGTGGCATTTAGGAACAAGCTTTAGTAGTGGACTTTGCAGTGCCAGGTTAATGGTTGAACTTGATGACCAATGTAAGCAATACTATGAATCTATGATTCTGCGATTGGTATCCTACTGGCACATTTTAAATAGCCCCTCACACCACACATACTCCAGTAGAAAAAGTATAAAATGTTGAAATGTGCATTAAGTATCAGAATGTATAAAGACTGACATTTATCTGAAAGTATTTTTAATAGTGATTCCTCTTTTTCACAAAGGCCATTCTTCTCAATAACATCTGCCTCCTTCTGCTATCTAGGAGGCATTTCTATGACTCTAGTGTGAAAACGGGGGAACGAAGAGCAAGCCTACAAGTGCTTCCAAAGAAAATGGTTTCTGAATTAAAACCAATCTGACATGCATTTATAAAGCTTGCTCTGCCTAGATAGGTTTAAAGTATAAGCAGCTTTGCCAGTAAATAGTAAAGTAAACAACAAAGAAGGGCATGATAAGGAAAGGACCAAGTCAATACTTGCCTCTGAAAATGAGAGCCTACAATTAAGAAATAAGATAACACCAGGAGGCTTATCCCCATTTGAGTTGCAGATGTGTCTATATGATTTATATGTGAAAAACAATATCAAAACAAACCAAATCAAAACAGTCTTCACATTTATTGGGCTGCAAGTTTGTACTTTTCTTCAGTTACACAGTGATAATTAAGAGAAGACATTTGAAACACCCACTTCAAAAACTGAACATAGTTAATATAGGGTAAGATAACGCAGAACTTAGTAAAGATGTCAGCTCAGTCTAAAATCATAATTACTGTGTACAACTTGCTCCTGAGGGGTTTTCCCAGTAGAAATAATTGCATTACTTCAAGTTCCTTTTATTAAAAAAAATTACAGATAGGCATAACATGTAATTTTGCAAACAAAAAATAGTGTTTTCCTTTTATTTCCAGATTTTATATTTCCCTGGCAAAATGCTACAGACTGCAGGGAAAACAGTATCATTCAGCTTGGAGTAAACTTTAACACTCTGAATCAGATTATATTTAAATTAAACAGCTGCACAATTAATGATAGAATAAGCAAACTTCCTAATTACCTGAAGTATAACTTTAATTTCTATGATCGTGTTATCTGTAACCCACCAGCTGGACTACTACATTTGGTTTTGGCCCTCATCTTACCCAAAAGAAAACTTTGGTTATTCTGAGGAAAAGAACAGTTACTGAAGGGTGATATATTCAGATTGCAAATACAATAGAAATTGGTTCTTTTTTGTTTGCATTAAAAATATTACCTAGCCTTCCACGGTGCACATATCCCCCCATAATTCTGATCAAACCTAAAATTCCTGATGGAATAACTTGCTTTTATGAAAGATATCAGGTTGATTTAGGGGGTTCAAATGACAGAGAATTCCATTATTTCCTAAGCCATTTGTTGCAAGTATTGAAAGTGCCTCACTGCTGCAAATGCATGTTTCCTTTCCATGGCCTGGATTTGCTTCCACTCACCTGATATGCCTATGCCTTTGGTCACTGGAAACCAAAGACGTGAGTTGCCCCTGCACTACGCAATACTTTTGTGAATCTGAACAGTATTTGGCACAATGCTTGTCAGGTCCTTGAATGCAGTAACAATAAAATTAAATCACAGTAAGCAAGTAAAAATGACATTTATGGTATTTATATGTCCTATGCATGCTAAAAAGACACTGCTTCCTTCAGTCAGTGTCTTCAACTCTGTATCCCTTGCTTGTGCTTGACTTCCTTTACAATGGAGGGAACAAAACCCCCCATGTTTCAATCTATTAGTTCCATTAGAAAGATATATCCTTTTATTGGCAAAATCTGTTCTCATGGTTAAAAGTATATACTTATAGAGACGTGTAACAGCTATGAAATCTTGTGCAACATATTAATGCTGGATAACAACAGGGAAAAAATATCTCATTTATCTGTTCATCACAGAGGCTCTTATCAAATGCTTCAAAACCAACCTTGGTCTTTATAGATATTTCTGCAAATTTACAGTCTATCAGTTACAAATCAGCCTTGATCAACTAGGGGAGGCAAAGGGGGATGAAAAAAAAAACTATGCTTTAAAGACTATATCCAGTTTTTCCCTTACATCTGGAGTTAGGGAGAAAAGATTATTTCCTTTTATTTTTAAATGAATCAGCTTTTACTCACAACCTGATAAATAACCACAGTCACATTTTTTTCAAGTAAGTTTTAAGCCGTTGAGCCTGCAAGAGATTTTCTACCCCTCCTGTTTAAAGTGACAAGGCTGAAAGTGGGGTAGAAATGCAGCAAAAGTACTCACTGTATGTTGCAGTTTCCATGCAATTAAAACCCCCAAACTCTATGTGCTATTAACGTGTTAATAGTCCAAGATAAAGTTATATAACGAAGCTTACATTCACGGCTCTGAATGCATCTATCATAAATTTAGTATGCACTAAAATGCAGTTAGGGTGCCCTCATTTTCTTCTATGCAACAGGATATGGCATTGTCAATCAGCATGAAACTACTTGTAAAACAAAATTTCGAAGGGAACCTCATAACAGCACCTCAGGCTCAAACACCCTTAAGTATAGAAAGGAAAATTTCATCTTGAAGGTTTAATCCAATTGCTACAAGTGGGATGAGCATGAAGAACGATCCAAATAAACTTTCCATGTAGGAGGAGTTCACTTTTGGTTTTGAACTCTGGGCCTGTCTTCACAAATTTCACAAATCAGCTGTGAAAACAATTCCATTCACAGTGTGAAGATTTCTAGGCTATTCTATAACTCACTAAGTGTCTGTTAAAAGTCAAATCAATTATTTCTTCATAGACACCAAACAAGCCCTAACTGCATAATAAATAGAAGAAACACTATTTATTAAGTAACAAGTCTAATTATTTCCTGAGCAATCACATTCTCTTCCCCTTAGAAATATAATTTCCGTTGTTCTCGCAGCCTTCAGCTTCTTCCCCACTCATTTCTGTCATCTTAACAAACTTCATTTTGGTTTGCTGTCTTGTTTGGATGTAGAAAGTGAGTAAGGAAGGAGGAGTTTCTCTCAAGCACCTTTTTCAAGAAAGAGTATTTACACCCACACTTCAGAGCTGACAAAAACTGGAAAGCTCCTCATGTTTCAGTTCCCCCCCAGGGACATGATAGAGTTCCCATCACTGGAGGTGATCTCATCTAAATTCCCTTTCCCACATTAGGGTTCCAACAAGGTCCCTTCCAACATGAGCTATTCTATGGCTTCATATTTTGAATGAAAAGAATATCTCTTCCATTTTAGAAGCCATTCTTTTATGGTTTCTAAAATGCAAGCCAGCTCTATAACAAAACTGAAACCAACCAGGTAATTGAAATCGTGACAGGGAAGGACACGTTATCTCTGGATGACCTCTGTGAACAAGGCGACTGAGGCTATGTGGAGCCTCACCATTGTTCAGTAGAAGTTATTTGATAAAATGATGATGACAACTTTACTTTCTTTATCACAATCTTCCTCTGCTATTCCATCTTCATTTTAATTTTAAGTATTCAGCACTATACTTTATTAAGCGTAACTTGATTACATGAAGACACTGTGATGATATTACTATTGACTAGGATATTAGAATAACCTTGAAAAACATAATCCTTTTATAGCATTAAACAATCCTATTAATATTTTTGACCTCTGCTCCCTGCTATTACTACCCTCCATGGACTCTGTAATACAAAAGTAGAAACTAAAGGAGAGTGATAAAGTGCAGTCTCTATATATATTGCAAAAATATATAAATACTCAATACATACAGATTTCTATATACGCACAGACACATGTTCACCTACAACTATATGCACGAACTACCTCTGCTCTTTAGTCCTGAAGGTCAACCTCCACACAAAGATCAACCATTCAAGGGTCAGCAAATTCCTGATGTTAAGCATCAGATGGTAATTAATGTGGTTCACATCTGAAAAACAAGCTGGATAGAAGAACAGAGAGGTTTGCTCACAGGTGGCAAGCAAAATAGCCATGCTCCCCTGCCTGACATGTTCTGCCTTCAGCAGCCACCACATGAGCTAAATTGCTCACCAGGAGGAAAGAAGCAGCATCACCGAAAAGAGTGCTACAACCTTGACATGAAGTCCCATTTTTGCCTCACAACTGTGGATTCAATACAGAAGGTCCAGCTGAGCGGTATGCAAGCCACCCATCTCACTGCTAGCCCAGTCCAGCCCTAACCCTTTTCTCCAAAATCAGTGCATACACATGAAAAACAGCCTACAACGGGGAAAAGTGATTTAGCTGGTAGAAGAGACATATTATAG
Source organism: Ara ararauna (assembly GCA_028858755.1). Lineage (NCBI taxonomy): Eukaryota > Metazoa > Chordata > Aves > Psittaciformes > Psittacidae > Ara > Ara ararauna. The sequence goes on from CM054382.1 coordinate 59,698,967, forward strand.
ACATACGTGCAAAAAGACACATGTGCAACAGAAATGTGCAAATAAGCGATTTCCCTCCTAGACAGCTGAACAAAAAAGTAGGTTAGAAGGTCTATTGTTTTTAAAGTAGTTTTTCTTTAGCCTTAAGAAACTAAGAAAAGTATATTAGATCTTGGTCCTAGAACTTGGGAAATATCAGGAAAATCTCCATTGGGTATCTCCACTGTCCTGAAGTCAAACAGGGAACAGATTCTAAATTTTCCTTCCACCTCTCACCTGAGTATCCAAGCTGCTAGGCTAGAGGCTATTTGCAGACGTGACTCCTTTCAGCCATTATTTTGCTTTTCTAATGTCACAACATGTCTTATCCGGTCTTTTCTGAATGAATATTTGCTCAGATCATAGCTGTTCCAGGAACTGCTTCAAAGTTTGTTACCCAAGTCAGATACTTTGACCATATTACTCTTTGAATCCCTCTACAGATTTTCTATTCAGAGCTGCATGCAACTTATTCACCTTCATTTGCAAAACTCTTTAAAGGTTCAGATTAAAGCATGCCTTTCAATAATTTTGTTTCAGAAACTTTTCTTTCCTTAAAACAGCACACAAATCCAACACATTGTACACACAAATTTGATGGGCTGTAGTAAGGACAAAATGATACATCATCACTTTCCTAACATCATACTAGACTGACACAGAAGTTAAAGAATTATGTACCAAATAAAGCAAACCACTGCTCTGTTATGTGAGTGTAAATCTACAGTAACTTCAATGAACTCACTGAGATTTACATGCCTGTTCTTAGGGACAAAATCTGACCCATAGACCTCTGTGAAGTCTATATGAAGACCCATAGATCTCTGTGAAGAATATTAGGTCTATGAGGTTTCATAAGTAGAACATAGAGGAGGATTACATCACATTTTAATGGAAAGACTGTTCTTAGAAGGGAAGGATTTTGCACTTGTTGGAAGGTGCTTGTCAAATGAGAAATAGAAGAGCAGCAGGAACTGAAGAATAGCAGCCTTATGTCATGGGTAGTGTTATGAACGGCAGCCTTGAATAGAGTGTGCTATAAAGAAAGAATATTGTTATGTTTTCTGACAAGGCCAGGTTTACTAAGTGATTCTTGAACTCCACAGGGGTACTTGTCTCTTCACCTTGATTTAAAAGAACACACAAACAATGCCACTTAAACTCAAAATATGCCCAGGCTGTCTTCTGATTTCACTGAAAGAATCTTAGAACCAGGCAAAACAGATGGTACCAAAGCCTTTTCCTTCAGTTAATACTGATTGTACTTGTAACTCCGAAAAGAGTGAGAGAAGTTTTGAGAGGAAAGACAGACCTTATGTTTTCCTTTTTTTTAATTGTCAGGGTTTATAAATATGGAGAAAGTTATTAATGCAATTATTTTCCATGGTGTGTTAATTCACTGCAGAGTGATCTAAGCTAACTGATACTGCGAGATACTAAATCCTCCCTTATCAACAATTTCAACAGGAAGAAAGAGCCTAGTACATTGGGTAAGTTCTCCATAATAAAAAATGGACTAAAGTTTATTTATCATTTTGATCAAAGCATTTTCCTATAGATCTAGAATTTCCTATGTCAGAAGCAGAACCAGAACTCTTTGGTGTATCTATAGATAGAATACATATTATACATAACACTCTCATTGGCTGCCTTCTTTTCTAAAAAGACAATGTTTAATTTACCATTTCTTGCATTTCTAATTATATTTTCAAAGAGAAAAACAAAAATATGGCATCATCACAAAAGACCAATCCACTAAAATCATTAAAGAAAAGCTTACAGTGGCAAGATGCTCAGACTACTACAGAAAATGTACAAAGAAATGGCTACAGAAATTAAAACAAACTGTTGAAAATACTTGATATTATCTATTCTTCCAGGGGATAAAAAGGTAGAAAAGAGCACCAAGAAGTCTGAGATTGAAGAGCCTTTGTTACCATAGATACTGGGCAGGTGTGTCTTTTTCAACTATAAGCATACATTTGATAAGAGGCTTCTGACTGCAAATGCACCTGAATAAAATAAGAAGGAGTTGTAAATATATATATATACACATATAAAAAAAAAAGTAGATAGATAGACTGAGCTGTTTCACACCTCCAGATTATCTCGCAGTTGATGTGTTATCAAGTCTCTGAAATTTCCATCTAAACAAAGAAGAGCAGATTTTTAGAATTTACTGGGTTGTGAGCTTTCGAATCTGTTCACCCTTCATTCTACCACTTTCATGTAGATTTTAATACCAAATACTCATGAGATGAGTGGTATTTCTAGACATCTAAGCCTGTCTTTCAGACCTTTCTGTCTTGATACACAGGAGTTGAAAATATTACTTTTTCCTTGGAGGTCTGCAAGAAAAACATGGGAGAAAAATAACTGATGCCAACAATAGTTGTTGAGAAAAGAGACAAAATGTTTAAAAATTCAATTTCTCAGAACTTCTAAATGTATATTAGTGATGCACTTGCTAACGCCCAGCAGCAGTAGCAACCTACACAAAACGATATGAAATTCATTCAAATTGCCAGTCCCAACATTACATTCTTCAGTCTCAAATTAAAATGTAAATGTAGAAGTTAAAGGTGGAAGTCAACCTCCTTTGGATGTACCTGTGATTATCTTCAGAAGACTATTAAAGTTGTTTCATTAAATGATTCCCACTATCCACCTACAAAAACAATTGATAGTTTCTATCCCCTGCGTGCATATCAAAATAAAATCCAAAGAAGCAACATACACTTAGATAAATTATTTTTTTGTTATTATTATCTATCACTGTAACTGGAATATATTAATTTCCTGGCAATCAAATTCATTGGGGATAATGGCTTGGAGTATGAACTCTTAAACAAAAAGTCAGTCTTCCCACTAAACCTATGTACTGGCTTATTTGTGAGATTATTCCCCATGATTCTTGTTACTTCACAAGAGGCTTAAGGTTGTCTCTTATAACATTTTGCTAGAGGTAAGGAATAGAAGTAAAAAGTAAACCCCTGACCTAAGCCTTTCTAGCCTCCAAAAAAAAGGTTTAGTGGCCAGCTGTGGACAGTGGTTTTATCTGAACTATTTATGTACCTGCTCATCTTGCTTCCTTCATAACAGCTTCATGTGCATTGCAGCAACATCACCTAGACTTTTCCCCCGGAAAGAAGTACAAGCATAGTTTCATTAAGATGGCAGAAAACCCTGAGTGAGCCAAAGCTCATCAAAGAAGCGGTAGGCCTCTGGGAATACAAATGCATTAGTCATTACAGGGAAATTAATGATGATCTCTACCTTAAATATCTTCTTCATGTCTGTGAATAATAACAACTTACTGTATCTAACTATGTTTTTAACTCAATCCACAACTGTAGGTAGAAATTACTCCCAGTATTCCAACAATAAAACCACATTTGCAAAGAGCTATTATGAAATAAGCTGCTGCTTTTCTCCAGCTGGCCATTTCATTTCCTGGTCTAGAAGAATAGTTTTAGGTCCTCCTTGGATTGAAGAACCACCTCATGAGACTGAAGGAAACTGAGTTTCTTCAGCTTCTCTCTAATTTCTCATCATAAGGTTTCCAGGAGGTCCATGTCATTATTGTGATGTCTGATGTCTGCAGATGGTATGTCATAGGTTATATGCTCATGTTTCACATGTATGGTTTTCAGAAAGCAGTACCTCTTCATGCCTAGGTTTTAAAAATGCCTTCTTTCAAATGAAACAAAACTGAGTCCTGACCACATGATGTCACTGAAGCTCATACTTCACAAGAGCATGGGATTTTGCATTGCCATCCTAGTCAAAACGCAGTACCTAATTCTTCACATTAGCTTTAATTAGATCCAGTCATGTTCTTCAACTTGATGATAGTATAGACGTCTATGACTAATTATTCTCAGTAATCATAATGCTAATAAAAATCTTTGTATAGAGGAAATCATCCATTAATTGAATGTTAATCTCATGAGGCCATTTACTGATTTATCCATTTATATGTTTCTGCTAAAAGCAAACAGCACATATACGTTTTTCAAAGAAGCAGAAGCATAAAATATTTCTCTGAGATTATCTTGAGGCTGTAAGACAGAAGAAGGAAACTTAACTCTTCATCTCCAGCCATCAAGTCTCACACCAAAGAGCTCGTCAATGTCTGAAGCATATAATCAATCTATTTGCAGACATCAGCACTGCCCAGATCTGAGCGCTGAAAAAAACCTACCTACTTACTTCAGTGACCATGTACATTTAGAATACTTACTAATACACAAACAATGTCTGCCTTCCAGATATTGGAAGGAAACAGCTTGATTTCACTCTAAGAATTCAACATCTTTACGTCACAGGAAAATTCTAAACATTATCCAATTCCTAGTAGTTTAATCTCTGGTCTGCCAGCTGGTAAAAGAATGATAGGAAGTGACAAATCCTCCCATGGCCCAATTTGACCATTTCCTTTCTTCTTCAAGAATACAAAAGGTCACTTAATGGTGAATTCTTCTTCATGTTCTTTACCTTCCTTGATCAAACAATTACCATTCAATATCAAACTTCATTTTCTGAACATCTACATGGAAATAAATCAAAGGCTGCCTAAAATATCAACCAAGTTCATCATCTTCAGCTGAATCAGTGCAGATTGCAGCAAGAACTAGGACTAGAGATTGTCCTAGCAACGCTTGTCAGGTTTTGATGCTGGATTGCATTTGCTTGCTTTTTTCCTCCTGGACCATAGCAGCATGCAATAGATTTGATCACTAGAATTTTCTGACATGCCCCCCCTCCCCACCCACTAGAATAAAAGTCTACTAAAATTTCTTTGGAGAGCCCATATCTTTCCTGGAGGAACACATACACAGTACATAGATGAAGGACTACACAACCCTTCCAGACTTTGCTTGTAGAAACATTCCTGTCATTAAAATTGGCTCTGTATTAAGCCAAGATCACCTGGTTAAACATCAATTGACTGCTGAAACTAAACTCAGGAGCAATAGCAATGGGACCCTCTGAGAGCAAGTGGCATTTTGAGGAATTACCATTGCAATGTAGTAATTTTTGGCTGGAAGTACCAAGCTGTGAGTGTCTGGGCCATTCTTCAGTTTGATGATTCCAGACTCCACAGGCACTTCACCACAGAATCCATCATCCACCTGTGAATTTGCCTAGAAAACTATTTCATGCTAAATGTGATGACCTGTTGCCATTTATGTCTACTACTACATTCTTCTGCCATGTATGTCCCTCATCCAGCTCTCTTGCTGTCCTCTTCCACCTCCTGTGAACTTCCTCCTAGATGCTGCTACCACTGTACAACTTCAAGCTCCCATTTGCAGAAGATAATAGTAGCTGACACCAAAAGGTTCAAGCATACTTCATTTTCTTTGGTGCCCTGTCTTTTCTATGACTCCTCCTGGTAGAGAAACCATTCATAGCAAACTTCAAACAGTGAAGTAAGAAGCAGTGCATCTTCTTAGCCACTGAGATTTTTGAGAACACTTCAAAATTATGCTCTCTACACTGGCTTCTCATAAAGTTTAAATAAATGTCTACCTATGTACCTATTCCAGGGCATCTGAAAAGCAGCAAACCCCTCCATAATATGGATTTTTGACCACAATTTCACTTCTGACAAAGAAGAAGGGTACAGCTCCTTCATGCAACAGATGAATCATTTTAACCAGCTTCTTTGGAGCCTATGATAATTTGTGCCAGTGTCTTTCTCACTCCAAGCACAAACACTCATTTCACCTGGTGTCTGATAACAAAACTATAACATAATTTTAAAAACAAATTGTGGCTTTTTTTTTTTTTTAAATTACATGACTGCCCTACAGGAGGGCAGGGCAGAAGTATCATTTATGATGAATCATGTGTCTGTGGCAATGGTTTAATGAAAACAAGTTAGATATGCTGTTACTTCTAAACCAGAATTGTGCTTTTGGGGAGGTTTTGTGCAAATAAATGGAAAAGAACTTCAGTCAGCTGGACTGCAGAACACACAAAGTGAACATTTAATTCGGGTCATGTTCTTTTTTAGTATTCTTATATTTTCCTATAACTTTAATTTTTATTTCATAAAGGTACAGTTCATTTCTGAAAGCTGCTATGCAACAAATAAGAAACCCTCTCAGACTTAGGTCAAATGAGAACAAATCATTAACCAGTGCAGAGGCAGGAAAGCACTACTATATTCTTTTTTTTTTTTTTTTCCGGGAATTTAAATCCTACATTTAACAGTAGTAATGGTTGAGAGATAATCCCTGGAACCACTTAAGACAGAGAACTTTGTTACTGCTTGCCCTTATCTGGATAATCAAATAATAAAGTCCAACTGGCTACCAAAGCAGAGCTTTCAAGCTAACTCTGAAATACTTTAAATGTAATTTGTTCAGTAAACTGCAGTACATTAAATTTCTATATTAAGTAAATTATAAGGAAGAGTGCACTTTGCAAAATTAAAAAGTGCTCTGTTAACTTATCTATTATTCCTCTGGGAAAGTTTCCAAAGTGTGTCTAGTACAATTAAATACTTTCTTTACGGACAGTCTATAGCCAGGAAAGAATTCTTGCAGCTCAGCAAATGTGTTTTCAGTACTGTTGTAGCCTCCTTTTTATTTTCCAAGGTGAAACTCCCTGATCACAAACACCATTTTTCTAGGTTGTATGGGCAGATTGAAAACTTTTAGATAAAAATAACTACCTTACTCACTATCTGGCAGTTAGAATCAAAGAAACATTGATCACTTGCATGCTTTTAAATGACTTTTCTTAAAAGTACTCTTTGGAAATACATTTAGAATGAAAGTAATTGGGATACATGATACAGTGGATTTATTTCAGGAGAGTCTCACCATGCAGCAACTAACAAATTGCCTTCATCGCATTCTATAGTATATAAATATTATTTTCAACAAGTTATATTTATAAGAACAGATACCAGTGTTTCACAAGGATATGAAAAACACTTGACCTAAATTTGTTTGTTTTTTTTTCCAGTAAAGCTTGTCATTCTGAACTATATTTTTACTGTTTGGGTACTGAAGTGTGAGAGTGTAGGAGTCTCAGCCACCTATTATTTTATGAACCAACTGATTAATGCTTTTTAGTTATGGTCTCTTCATTAATTACTGTAATGACAAAAATCATATTTGCACGAAATATGCCTCCCTTTAGATCTTGCTGGAGAAAGTCTAAGAGGAAAAAGAGACTTCTTATTGAGCAAGAAATGGCTAAAAAAAAAAAAACGAGAAAGTCAACATTCCTCCAAGGATTGCTGTATTTTGTTAGTGTATGTCAGACAGAAATAAAGCATGCTAAAACTCCATCTGTAGAAGCTTTTATAGAAGTATGAAAGTGAAGATTCAGGTCATAGCAGTCAGACTTGCACATTAGCCATACTGAGAACTCTGCAAGAGTCTGAAGACCATGAATCATAGGATCACAGAATAGATAGGGTAGGAAAGGACCTCAAGATCATCTAGTTCCAACAATAGGTATACCATAACAAAGTTTGTCTTCCAAAGAAAAATTGCACCAGCTGAGAAAGCATGAATATCTACAGCAGAGTACCTGGGCTTCAGGTCAGTGATGCACTTGCTAGAATTTCAGTACCCTCCTTCCCATTGTAAACACTCCTCCAGCTGCTTCTACCTTTTAATACTCCGATCCCAGGTAAATTGACAAGGTTGCTTGTGAACAGTAGTCACACTAAAACAGGAAAATAACTACTAGCATGTATGTGGTCTTTGAATATCACTGCTCAGGCCCTCTTTTCACTCAGCTATTAAAGATTTCAGCTGTGTTGTGCATGACCTGGCCTTCAGCAGCTGACCCATGGTTGGAACATGCCTTCCTGGACATGTTACAATAATAAAACTTTACCAGACGAGATAACTTTATATAGTTGTCAGACAGGATCTTGTCCATATTTTGCTGTTGCTGTAACTGGCTGCTGACTACAATGTGATGAGAAAGGTGACTTCCACATATCTTCTGCTTCTGTAGGAATGACGCATTATTTAAACTAGATCATGCCAAAGAGTCTTACTGAAACCAGTCGAATACTCAGCAACTATAAATACAATAACAATTTTATTTCCAAACTACATCTCTTCATGAGTTGGCTCTCCCAGAGCATAGCCACAAGAAGGGAGACCACATACTGCATGTTGAAAAGCCTCTAGAAGAAAAAACGGTCGTTGATATCTTTCTGGCTGGAGGCAGCTGGTGCTGACTCAGGTACAGTGGAGCCTGGCAGACACTGTCATTCACATCCTCAACCCCTTTGAGGAGCTAGCTTGAAAAATAAGCTCTAGAGATGTGTGTATATGTGTCATCATGCCAGCTGTCAGGGCTCTGACAGTCCCACCTCAGCATGTGCGTGCTGGATCAAGGCAACAAGGCCAAGAAAAAGGAAGTGTTATCTTGTCTTTCTGAGCAGTTTAACAGTGGTGTCAGTAAAGACACTATGTAGCATGAGTTCTGGTTCCTTAGCTCAGGCTCTTCTCTGCCAGTTCTTGACTTCGCCAAGACAATGCCAGAACTGTCACACAGTCAAGCTGAGGAACATTAGGGGAAAATCCCAGTCATCAAAGAAGCAGTAATAAAGACCAAAGAGTATCATCCATCCCACCTGGAAGCTGCAAAAGTAATGAGCTATTTGGAAAAGATCATGACAACCTCAAGCTCAAGTGACTCTTGTTTCTGCCAAATATGAACTAGTTCTTTACCTCACTGAGCTCACTACACACATAGTAGGTCTTGAGTGGTATAAGTCTAATGCTAGCTCACTTCCACATCTTGCAAACCTGGCTTTGTCTTCGCTTGGAGCTCTTCCCAGCAACGCTCTTTCTGAGAGGCTCTTCAGCTACACTGAGGATGTTACATCTAAAAACAGATGCCAGCTCCTGCCAGCAAATGCAAAATGGCTTGTCGCCTTGAAATGTAATCTGCCCACGCTGGATTTCTGTATCAGTGGCTATTTGTAATTTTTTACCAGGTTTTTCGGGATACTTGTGTACATTATGCGTCTAATTTTTATGGAAAATTTCTGGTAGTTTTTATCACATAAATGGAAGTGTTTATCAGATATTCCCCACCCCATTTGAATTTTTAAGTAGATCTATAACCACTGAAAACCAAGCAGCAATTTGCTTCACTCCCCAGGCTTCTTTTCCCTTTTATTTCTCAAGCCTATAAAACGCTTGTCAAAGGTAGCATATATAAAATGCATTGATAGACATCTGCCTTCCCACTCTTCCCTATAGAACACTATTTAAACCTTTTGGGATGCATGCTGCAAATAGGATTTTAATTTTCAGTATTTGTACATTTAACGCATAGCAGATGATTTAACTGCTCCTCTTGTTTGCTTGAAGTCTTACATTGTCGAAAACTTAGGAGGGCTGCTGTAAAAGGGGGGGAAAATATTACTATTTCTTGTAATACAGTCATGTGACTGGACTACAGCACATCTTAAGAGGGCAGAAACAACCTCCCATTTACAGGAAATAGTAAATGACAAGAAAATAGTAAATGACAACCAGCTCATCACTGCCTCTAACTGTAAACATTGGACCTAGGTGCTATGGATCACTTTTTGGCCATACCTTTCTCTTTACCAAATATTTACAATACAAATACTTACCTCTATCATGGTTTAAGCCCAGCCAGCAACTAAGTATCACAGAATGACAGAATCATTAGGGTTGAAAGGGACCTCTGGTGATCACCTCGCTCACTACTCTCCCACTCACCCCCCAATGGGATGGGAAGGAGAATCAGAAAAGGTAAAACCCTTGAACCCTTGAGATAAAAACAGCTTAGCAAGAGTTTAATAAGTAATAACAATAATATGAAGAAGAAGAATAAAAGAAAGAGAGGAATAATATACAAGTGATGCACAATACAATTGCTCACCATCTGCTAACTGATGCCCATCCCATCCCTGATTGTCCCCTCCAGGCCAACTCCCTTCAGTTTATATACTCAGCATCACTCTCCATGGTATGGAACAGCCCTCTGGCTAGCTTGGGTCAGGTGTCCTGTGTCTGCTCCCTACTGGCTCCTTGTGCCCCTCCTCACTGGCAGAGCACAGGAAGCCAAAAAGTCAGATTAGGGCAAACACCATCCAGAGATACATTTTCATTCCCACAACTACAGCACCAGGATGCAGCAACTATACTTCTCCCATTCACCCTGAAACCAAAGGCAAGGAAGGAGGGCCAAAACAATTTTTTCCCAAAATCAAGAGTCCATTTCCAACCTTCCAACTTTAAACCAGTTCCCGCATTGCTGTTGATGTCCAAAATGAAGATGAAAATTACGTTTGTAGAAAGGAAGGTAAATTTTCCTGAGTGATCAAATTGGCAAACAAATGTGTGGATCTGCACACATTCCTGTAGTGTCCAGAGATCAGGGAGCCTTTTTGAAGGCTGCATTGTGTTGCAACTATCACAGCTTTATTAGGTCCCTATACAGCTGGAAGGTTAAACATTTTCCAGTGGTGGACTGTATTCACTGGGTGGTCACAGATTCTGAACATTAATACGGTGTAGTAAGGAAAGGAAATCTGTGTCCAGGACACTTTACAAGACCCCTCATCTTCTTGCCACCGTACCAAAGATGCACACCCTAGCTTCTATGTAGACCTGACAGTATTCAAGAAGAAAAGTCTTCTCACTCACCATCAGATTGTTAGTAAACAAGGGACATTAAGCAGTGTTTCTGTTCAACAAAGACCCTGCTGAGTAATTTTGGATCATTTATCCCCAGTTAACCATTAATTGCTACATAAAATTTTAATCTCCATTTAAACAGACTACAGCTCTGTGTCTGTCTCTGTGTCAGCCTCAAGACAGTAGTAACTTTGCAGCTGTGGAATACTGACTGTTTCCTATTTCCTAAACAAAAGCAACATCATGTGCAAACAAAAGGTTAAATGAGGAACGGGGTGGGGGGACAGGGAGACAAAAAGAAAAATTTGCTATTATGAATGAGAGCAGGAGGGGGAGGAAAGGAATAGAGCAAGAGGAAGGCAGAAGAGACAGGAGGGGAAACGTTTGAAAAGCACAGATTTATTTGTTTTCTTAATTTGATATTAGGATAAATATTGCCTTGAAAGAGACTGACAGCTCTCCGAGCACTTTCAGGGGGTTAACCTCCATGAATACAGTTTTAAAAAACATACTCATAGAATCAATTAATCAAAGCCTAAAGAGTTTTGTTCCCATATGACTTCCTTCTGTGGCTCTTGAGCTTAAAGACTGACCACCACAGACTCCCCACAGAGGTGGTTTCAGCTGGGCTCTGTCATAAGCTGTAGTCACTTGGCAGTACTATCTGTAACACGGTGAGTCACATTAAAACAGACACACTGATTCAGAATACCGCATCCTTAACAAAATCCTAAATAAAAATAGCACATTTATAAACATCTCCCCTTCATGTAACCACAATGGGTAGAAGGAAAAATTGCCATTTCTCAGGTGCATCTTCACATACACATGCAGGGGAAGCCTCCTCACTTCATGCCAGGCAGTGGCAAGAAGTGACTGATCTACATCTACTGAAGTGAAAAGCAGGTCTCCTGTGGGCAAAGTCAAATGCAAAGCAAATAGCTCCTTGGAGTCAGAGTTCTAAAGAAAGACAGAAATAAAGAAGATCTACGGCTTCCCTCAGCCAGAGTGTGAAATCCCGGCTCCACTGATGTCAGTGGGAGCTTGTTCCTGACTTCAGTCAGGGTAGAATATTAACCAGTGTATTCAAGCATAAAGAAAGAGGGCTTTTTTTAACAAATTTCACCACCTTCTTTTATCCTGAATGTCAGGGAACTGACTCCCAGCTTCAATTTTATGCTTATACAAAACCCCTTTCTCTGTTTCTCCTTCTTCTTGGACTCTGCAAGCTCTATGTGGAGTCTGAGGCAGTATTTAATCCTCATTTGTATCCCGACTTAAATGAGGCACTATTGAAATGTTGAGCTTTGTGCAGGTCCTCTAACCAGAAAAGAACTTCCTGCAGACTTTTGGGTATTTTAACGGGATCCTGCTCCTCAGCATCATGTGTCTTTTCAGCTAAAGCAAGCGCCTCTTCTAGAAATAGCTTGACATAGAAAGGATGTCTATGTACAGATTCATCACTAATGATAAATAGCAAGAAGAAAAAAATCATTTTACTAATATGCTTCTCTTGAGAACTATCTATTACTAAGAGACATATGCAGGCAAAAGCTTTAAAAATTGAGGCTTCTTTGTTAATTATACCAAAATCATTTCCTTTAACACAAAAATTGTCTTACAAACTACTGGTTTTAGTATTTTTATGTGCTATTTGTCTAACAGCAAAGTGTAAATCTTCAGATTAAGACATATTTGAGGCATATTTAAACAGACATGGGAAGGCGCATATCCACATTTTCATTAATAGGCCTTCAAAGGCAGCTACTGGTAAACTACCTATCTGGACACAAATCTATTCCCTGGTCCTCAGGAAAAAAGACAAGATTTCTCTCAAATTAAATATAAATGCAAATGAAGGAGCTAACTGTTTCTTTTTCTGAATAAAAGTGAGGAAAAAAGTGAATGGTCTTTGTTAACTGACTATGGTGTAGAGGTAGAAATAATGAACAACAGCACAAAGAACTACAAGACTTTCTTATCCAGATATATTAGGAACATCAAAGGATAAGGATTTTATGTGTGGTTTTCTATCATATGAGACAATAGTGGAAATAAATGAATTTTTATGAGCCATATGAAGATTTTCCAGTCAAACAGATGCCAAGAGTAGTCTGCCAGAAAAAAAATTTGTGCTTTCTCTCTTGATCTCCAATATTACTAAAATCCTGGACAACACACAGCAAATACAGTCTAGGAATTTCAGCTATAACTCATGTAGTAAACACACCCACTCCCCTACCATCAAAATGTTGAAGATCCCAGTGAAGGGAATCCTGAGTTATTTTTTTTAACCGACAGAGGAACTATCAGTGAGGCATTTTTTTTAAATATATATTTTGCTTTTTTAATATATATTTGCTTTTCAAGTATATATATTGGTTTTGATTTTAAAACACCTTTGGCTGGAGTAAATTCAGTGTCGGTACAATTAAATCCACAGCTCATCCCTGAAGATTCATGCAAAATTCTGAATCTGCAGGAGAAACTTGCATAAAAGCAGCTGGTTTAAGCCACAAAACCTGGTTTTCAGCACAGTCTGGAAAAGGAAAATGAGTTTTGCTCCTTTCTGTATATGACAGTAGAAAAAAAAGTGCATCAGTCAATTGCTGCTGCGTATGAAGAGAGCTCAAATAGCACCAAAATCCTTGCTTATCATCTCCTATACATTTTGAAGGGCGTGCTCAGCTAACATGATAACTCATCTGAATCTGGGACACCAATTTCAGATCAGTATGGTCATTCCTCCTTTATTATTTTGATTTATTAATGCTCCTATAATGCAAATAAGCAATATTACTCGACGGTCTTCAGAAAAACTCCTTAAATACAGTGGATGTACTTTACAGCAGTACAGCAGGACAGCAAAGTCACAAAATAAAACTGGCAAGTTAATCATCAAACCTATTCATTCTGGATTATACAGTGCACTTGTGCCTGCAAATTACTCCAATAAAATACTAGCAAGATCACCAAAATGAAAAGATTGGCAGCTAACACGCAGCCCAAAGAGGGACAAAAAAAAATCCATAAGACAAAAAGGTGTACAGCCTCACTTAGAAGTTTAGCTCAAGAGATAGCACTCAAAGCACATACCTTGCTCCATGGGATTCAGATTCCCATCGCAGCTTCCTGGCAGGATGTGGCATCACTTAATTTTACCTTGCTTTCCACTAGGAACTGACTGCATGGGCTTCTGCTCTGTGCCACCTGGCATTTTTATTTCCATAATGCTCCAAGGAAGAACCCACAGTACAAGCGCTTCCTCTCTGCAAACTCAAGTGGTGAAATACCTACTGATGACCTATGATCACATACACCTGACTTGAAGGTGGGTTTTGGCTAAAACAAAGCAAAAATTAGCCACTGCTTAATTTCATGGGTCTCAGCATAGACATACAATGTTGGCATCTGATTAAGCTGAACTACGTAATCTGAACAAAGGATCCATGCTTCTGGATCCTTGTCCCCACATCCATCCTTGCCCCCACAAATTCTATATATTTAGGAAGTCTTCCTGTTCTGTGCTTCTACTTTATTGTAACACATTTGGATTTAGGACAATTCCAAGCTCGTTTTACCTATAATTTGCAAAAATTTGAATTAAAATAACAAAAATGCTATTTTCTGTTCTTCCTTTCCCAGTATGTTCCCTATTACTGCGACTTTACTTGAGAAAGGAGTGACCTGTTACCTCTTTCCCTTTCTGGCTCAGTATGAGTACAAATTCCTCCTCTCAGTCTCATGAGATGCTAAAGCACTTTCTCATAAAAGCTTCTGTACCACATACATTACTCTGTTTTCACAGAGAGATTGTGACAGGACCAGAAGGAATAGTAAAACAAGAAAAAGTGAAAAACAGTCTTTGGGATAGGACAGGAAACACATCAAATTCAAACGTTTGTGTTTTCAGAACAGAATTAAAGATACATGAAATTGATGGTTGACAACCATTGATGAACCTTGAATGACTGATTGCAAAGTAGATTTAAACTTACCATTATTTCAGCATAGTTTTGAACCTGAGCTGAATATTTTCCAAGGCCTAATAGTAGGAATTTGATAACATTATGCGAAGTTGTATATACAGCATAATACTAAACCACCATAGAATAAAACAGAAACAGCAATCACTGCTATAATATGTAGGAGTTGAAAGCATGAAGCAAACACAAGCCATTGATAAAAGTCAACATTTACCAGCCATTACCATACAGTTACTACAGATACCTCCCATTCTCAGGGAAGAAAAAACAATGAATCGTTATATACTACTATGAAATAACTGATGGCATGTTTATGACCTTTTCAGATCAAAAGCAAATTATAGCTTATAATGAGAATATTTACACAATAATGTGAATTCAGTATGCTGCATATCAAATTTAACCACAAATCAGGAATTGGAACGCTAAAATGCCACACAGTACTTCATTATGATTCAGGATAGCCAGGTAATAATTCTAGTGCTTTGCTGATTATAGTTTCTTTAGCACACAATGTAATGAAAGAAAAAATGGGAACAGTGGAAACATTTTGGCATGATTAAATGGCCACTGTGTTCAAACAAAAGTTCTGATCTAAATCTATTCTGAATTAAATAGCTGCCAGAAAGAAGATTAATCTAATGCCTGGGCAGTGGAATAGGACTTGTGATTTGGCTTCCTTTTTCCCAGTCCCATGGGACTCAGCACCAAATCATTATTTTTTAGAGTTTTCATATCCATTTGTAAAATGGACATCATCATACATTTTACAACCAATATACTGACTTGCTAACACACCCAGGAAACAGACAGTAGGGTATCTACCATTATCCAAAAGCAAGACTAACACAGAGGGTCCTAATGCAGCTGAGTATGGACAGCATGATGCAAGAATTCAAATTTAACCCAAATAAAATAGATATTTGACAAAGAAATATATTTTTAATGTATTTTAAATGTCAGGATGATTTAGTTCAGTTTTATTAAGGTTTCTGCTCCCTATCTTTACTGCTACAATATAAACAAAATTTTAGATTGTCAAAACATTGAGTCTAAATTGCATTGCTTTCTTTCTACTATCATAAATAGAGCAGATACAGCTGTATTAAAAACACATAGCAGGCTGCATCAAAAGGAGAGTGACCAGCAGCTCGAAGGAGGGGATCCTGCCCCTCTAATCTGCTCTTGTGAGACCTGACTTGGAGTATTGTGTGCAGTTCTGGTGTCCTCAGCATAAAAAGGACATGGAACTGTTGGAACAAGTCCAGAGGAGGGCTACGAGGGTGATCAGGGGACTGGAGCACCTCCCGTATGAAGATTGGATGAGAAAGTTGGGGCTGTTCAGCCTGGAGAAGAGAAGGCTGCGTGGAGACCTCAGAGCAGCCTTCCAGTATCTGAAGGGGGCCTATAGGGATGCTGGGGAGGGACTCATCATGAGGAACTGTAGTGAGAGGACAAGGGGTAATGGGTTCAAACTTAAACAGAGGAAGTTTAGATTGGATATGAGGAAGAAATTCTTTCCTGTAAGGGTGGTGAGGCACTGGAAATGGGTTGCTCAGGGAAGCTGTGAATGCTCCATTGCTGGCCGTGTTCAAGGCCAGCTTGGACATAGCCTTGGGTGGCATGGTTTAGTGGGAGGTGTCCCTGCCCACGCAGGGGGGTTGGAACTAGATGATCTTAAGGTCCTTTACAGCCGTAACTATTCTATGATTCTGTGATCTTGCAGATGGAGGAGACCACACGTGGAGGACCAGTCAATATGTTCAAGGGCAAGGCTGCAGGAACGGGCAGGTAGGAGCCTTAGGAAACTCAGCAAGGAGAAACGCTAAGTCCTGCAAGGCCTTGCAATGACAAGGGACTGGGAACTGACTGACTGGGGAGAGACCAAGTTTCAGATGAGCCAGCAACATGCCTTAGCAGCAAACGACAACAGCATCCTGGTCCATATGAACAGAAGCATGATCTGTGGAAGCAATTACCCCTCTCTACTCAGCTCTTGACCAGTTTTGCCCCCATAATATGAGAAAGGTATTGATCAACTGGCACAGGTTCAGCAGAGGGCCACCAGCACGGTCAGAGGTGGAAGCACTTGCTCTGAGGCTGGAGGAGCAGGGCTGCTCAGCCTGGAGAAGATATAGCTTCATAGGGAACTACTAGCAGACCCCTGTGCTGACGAAGAGATTATGCAGAGACAGAGCAGGCT
Source organism: Ara ararauna (assembly GCA_028858755.1). Classification (NCBI taxonomy): domain Eukaryota; kingdom Metazoa; phylum Chordata; class Aves; order Psittaciformes; family Psittacidae; genus Ara; species Ara ararauna. Next base: position 59,715,835 of record CM054382.1, read on the forward strand.
CTTCACAGTGGTGCATCCTGGGAGGATGAGCAACAACTGGCATAAATCAAAATTAGATCTGACTGCATAGAAGGAGAAACTTTTTCCTTATGAAGACAGCCAAGCAGTGGAGCAGGCTGAACAGAGGGGTTGTGCCATCACCATCCTTGGAGGTTTTTGAGATCTGACTGGAAAAGGCCCTGAGCAACTTGGTCTGATTTCACAGCTGGCTCTGCTTTGAGAAGGAGGTTGGATTGGAGATCTCCTGAGGTTCTTTCCAATATCAATTATTCTGTGATTCCATGATTCTGTAATTAACTGAGCATGAACCCTATGCTGTAGAGAAATTAAATTGCTTTCTTCTTACCCCAACCCCCTGCCAAACTATTTTTTTTCCTAATTATTTTTGAGTAATGACATGGAGCACTAGTAGTACTCTCCAGTAAATAAAGCTATAGAACTTACACTATTTGATTGACTGCACAAAATTCGACACATTAAAACTGGCGCAGTGAAGAAAGCATGTGGATTTATTGCCAGCTGTGTACATTTTTATATTGCAACTGCCTGTGACACAGACCGATTTAACAAAGGAAGAAACCAAGTCAGTAAAGTATTGCACAGCTGGATACACAATCAAGGACCAGTTTTCTGACTTTAAATTTGCTGCATGTTTACTACAGCATTGCTTCATGCTTTTTTATCTTGTAGCTTCCGATCTTAAAGGCAACAGAAACTGCAGGAGAAGAAACTGTGAAGTTCAATAGTTATAATCTCACCCTAAATTGCATTAACGTTTTTAGATGTACCTTTAATAATTCACATATAAGCAGTTCTGTGGAATCTTTTGCCCAGAAAACAGTAAGTTATTCATTGGGCAAGCACTGGGATGTGGAGGCAGAAGACTCTGCATATATTTTGTCAAACAGAGGTACCAGATGACCTGCACCACTGGAGGCTTTAGAAAACCAAAGGGAAATGATTCTATGAAGAAAAGAGGCATTTTTGCATTCGCTTGTCCTTCCTGCCTGCTTGGCTCGGATTATCTATTTTGACTTCACATAGAGAAGGTTAAGCATACAAAATTACAGTTGTTTTATCCACCTCAGATGCAAGCCCATATGTCTTCCTTAGTGGCCGAATATGCATACCGTGTTCACAGTACCCAGTGCTAGGCTACTCTCTTGTCCCAAAAGGGAGTTTTGATCACATTTGATGTAGGTTTTAGGCTCTCTAGATCAAATGAGAGAACAACAGTGGTCAGCCAGCCCAGAGGAAAAAGAGTTAAGAGAGTCATGGCTAAGTTGTAACTGTTTTTCTCTTCTTAGCATGCATCTTCCTGAAAGCAGACAGGGCAGCTTATTGGCTCTCCTATCTTGGATATTGACAGAATGAGGTAGAAGCTAAAGGCTAAATGCAGCAATGGGCCTCATAGCAAAAAAGCAAAATAAGCACACTGCACTCAGCTCTATTTTTTATTAAATACGGTTTAGAGCCTGGCATTAAGGGTGTTGGGTTTTGTTTTTCTTAAAATCCCAGATCGTTTGAGGACAGGCTGCCAAGTTCATCCATCAGTACAGCCGCTGAAATATTTGTGCTCTAAAAAATTTATACAGCAGGAGTTCTCCACAACCTGCAACTGTAGGGACTTTCATTTTTAAATTATAGTCTTCCACTTCTATCCAATCTTTTCTTTAAAAGGACAGGACTGCGTTTGAAAAATCAAGTTTGCCTTCTGTAGGCTACATGGCCTTGAAGAGAAATTTCTGCAGGATGGAGGTCCAGGAGGATGGAGGATGGGAGTTTTAAGCATATATTTCATTGTGCCCATGTCAGAGTTACAGTTTCCATACAGGAAATCTCATTTTCTTTTACCCTGACTCAAAATGTTCTACAATGAACTCTAACTTCTCAGAAACAGAATTTTAGGCAATGAAACGTTTAATTCTACAATAAACAAACACCTTTGACATTTGTTTTCATAGAATCAGAATGATTAAGGTCAGAAGCAACCTGGGAGGTTATCTCATCCAAGCTCCTGCTCAAAGCAAGTTTTATATTAAACAAGCAAATATAGGCTATGTATAATGATTATGCTGGAACTTAATTAGCCTGAAAAAGATAGCATCCTAACCTCTGTCCAGTACTCTTTAGCATAGAAGGATGACATACAGTCTGAAGTGTACAAGAATGTAGCCTGCATTGTGAAACAGAAATAGACCTGACACAAATGTCAAAAGGCATAAAACAGTACAGGGAAGTTGAAAAGGTAAAGCTGAAATTTGCACATGAAACAGTACAGATAAACTGTGTTGAAAATATCCCCCCATGACAAGTTCCTCTTTCCAAAATAATTCAACTTTTTTTAAGAATAGTAAAAGGGAGAAAACACTGATGTCAGATAAGAAAGTGATTATCATCAGTTTATTAAGGAAACATCCATAGAAATGCATCTCAAAGGCATTAAATTCTGTGCAAGTATTTGCAGAAGCTTCTGATTTTATTTAATTATAATTAAAAAGAGAAATTCCTTAATTTCAGGGTTCTTAGTGTATCACGCCTTTATGTTACAAGTATGAAATGCACACAAATGCAGTTTCACCCCGCCATGAAGGCAGCATTCCAGTGGGATCACAGCTGGCTCCTGGGCTTTCCCTAGCTTGCAATCTCAGCAGCTGCAAAGTCAAACCAAAGCTGCAATTTTGGAAAGCAATGCATTAAATGCAAGGACTACCAGGGTCTGCTGGTTCACAGAACAGTGTGGCCAGCTTTTTAACATGTCTCACCTAGGGAGAGACTCCTTGGGTAGCATTAGCTAGTGAGAAATTTGTGCAGCATTTAGCTGTGAGTTAAACTTCTGCATTCAGTTTCTTATACCAGCCATCATAGCTGCTCCAACGAGAGCAGAAAACATTCACTGTGCCCAGCTGGCTTCACTAATTCATAATTTGGATTCTGCCAGCCCTGACCATAGTGTCATTTCACTGATGCTACACTCTTAAAACAGTTTACAATCATGAAAAACTAAGCTGCAACTTAGACCTTTTGAACGTACATGCTGAATAATATTTGACTGACTTGAAACCTGCAGAAGGATGATATATCATTATTATCATTAAGATGCCAAAGCAGTGCAGTGAATTCTCTTCAAATTCAGTTAATTCTCCTCATTAACCATAAGACAAAAGTGCTCGTCAACACTAAAATTCTCTGCATATCCCAGTGAATGGTGTCTTACTTTTCTCAGTCTAGTCAAAGGCAATACAGGACAATCTGTATATAATACTGTATTTGATATCTATGTGAATGTTATGTATTCTTGCAATAGACAAACCATCAGCTTCATTAAACTTGTAATAGTATAACTCCTAGCATGTGGTAACGAACCTGTTAGTTACACGAGAGAGTAACTTTGTAAAGTAAGCCATATGTGGAAGTTTGTTATTTGTTTATTAAGCTAGTTCTAAAGTCGTTAATTATGTACTAATACAATGCTAAAAAAAATCCAATCATTACCTAAATACAGTGGTTGTTTTCTATGCTGAACCAACCTCACACATTGGAACTAGATGATCTTAAGGTCTTTTCCAACCTAACTATTCTATGATTGATTCTCCTATGTTGCACTAAGCTAAGCCTATAGGGCTGTTCAGCAGTTTAACCTCTGTGAGAGTAAGGACCAAGTAAAAGGCAGCATGCATCTACATAATCAGAATTAGTAGTTTAACCATTCCAAAAACTTCTGAAAGCTGAAATACAGACTGATGGAACAGAAAACTAATGTAATTACTATAGAGAATGGTAAAAATATGCACAAATTCTCAGCTCAAATACAGTAAAGCAAACAATTTGCCTCTTATTCAGATACAGAGAACAGTTTCATTGGGGATGATACCTTTTAAAAAAATACACGGCTAAGAATATTTTGCAGTTAGCACTTGGAGAGATAAAAAGCATAAAGGGCTGGTCAAAACCTTGTAAGGAAAAAAAACTTAAAACTGAAAATTCCTGACCAAAAAAAAAAAAAATATACAACGTAAACAGCTTTTTTTCCTCTATATAAATTTAAAATTACATTCTCTTTAAACCAGTGAAGAAATTAATTTCCTTTTTCCTTTTTACAATATCACACAAACACAACAAAAACACACCAATAAAACTTTGAGCACACCAACACCCTGAACTGCACATTCAACTGTTACTGGCTCAGGCAACACTTAGTGACAAAGCTTATGGCTTTCCATCTGTCACACAAAAAGCCAGCAATACCACAGCACAGCCTCAGTGCTGAGCTCAGTGACCTGCTGGGTGGGGTCTGGCAGCAGTCCTTTTCTGGCTGCTATCAAACATGAGAGAGGACAGTGGCTGTCTGGCATAGCCCAGCCATGCAAAGAGAGGACAGCTCATCCCAGTCAGGGAAACCATCCTCTTCCTTCACTCCAGAAGCATTTCCTGATAAGATCAGGAGATCAGAAGTCCTGCAGGACAGAGGGAACACTGGAGGAAAGGGAATCATGGAAGTTCATAAGCATCATTCTCCTGTTTTGGTGGGAGCCTCTGGAAGTAAGTTATGCTCAGTCCAATTTCTACAGCCCATGTGAAACAAACTGTTCTTCTCAACACACGCAAAAACCACCCTTTTGTGCATGTAAAGGGTTTCTTAGGCCAAAGACAAAATTGTATATCAATGTGAACCCTAGCTGTTCCCTAGAGACCAGCCTTTTTAAGTGCAAGGCAAGGGCAACAATTAACTAAAAAGCCTAGTGTTGGGCTTCCATATTGCTCTGTGATCTTCTAGGGAAAAAGAAAAATGTGCCGTTTTGTGCAATGACTGCATTGAACTGACTGGGCATGAGACAACCTGCCAGCGCTCCTGCTGTACTGGGGGACATCCACAAATCACTGAAAAACACCCCCAAAGTCTTCAGCTTGTGCCCAAATGAGATGTTTTGATTCAAAAAGACGGCACTTGGGACTGTAGAGGTAGGACAAGAGGCTATGGGTTCAAACTTAAACAGGAGAAGTTTAGATTAGATATAAGGAAGAAGTTGTTTACTGTGAGGGTGGCGAGGCACTGGAAAGGGTCGCACAGGCAAGTTATGAATGCTCCATCAGCAGGGCTGGACAGAGCCTTGGGTGACATGGTTTAGTGCGAGGTGTTCCTGCCCATAGCATGGGGGTTCAAACTGGATGATCTTAGGGCCCTTTCCAAACCTAACTCTTCTATGATTCTACGACATAAGTAGGGGACACCCAGATACCTGACTGCAGTAGCAAAGAATAATTTTCATAAACAGACAAAAGTTGTAATTAGTTTAAACCTCCTTGTATGTTTGTATAATATTTTTGAGCAGATGGCTTTGGCAAAGAGCTAGGAATTGCACGCCCACTTGCATTTTGCAGTGCTAAAAAAAAAAGGATGGAAGACATATCTTAGGTCATCCAGTCCATTGCCCTACCAGTGAAGGATTGATCCCAGCAACATGTAAAGAAGCAGCCAACTATTTGCCATCTGATGCACACAGTTATCCAAACAGAAAGGATCTACAGGGAAGATCACTAGGCATATAGAGAGGGAGGTGAAATGCATAAGAAATCAGAAACGTTTACACTGGTAAAGGAAAAAATATTTACTGCAGAATTAGCCTCATAGAGAGTCAATAGTCACAAGAGAGCAAGGCTTTCGTTATAAGAATTAAATGCTTTTTAAGATGGGGGTTTAAACTATCTTACAGTAAACTGTTGGTCTTGCCATCAGTGCAATAGTGGCATCTCTGCTCCTTCCAATAGCTGTGAAGAAATGGCAAGGGAATTAGATTCATCCTTGCAAAGTGAGAATTTTTGCAACCACAGTTAACTGTCAAGCTCCCATGCAGCCTTCCTGATACTGAAACAATGGGCAGTTGGTAATGCTTCCACAAATAGAATATGAGAGATGTACATAAAGGTGACTCCCCCAGGTATTTCGAGAAAATATTTTATTCCACTTTTTATTTACCATTGATTCATCACTATAGCCTGCTCTGGTTGCATTACTAAGTTTCCTTTCTTTTTATGCCGTTTGTTTCTAAAAGTTCTCCCTGACAGTTGCCTATAGTCAAAACCAGGTTGAAATAATGATATAGACTGTCCCTACCATAAAGATTTAGATTGTCCCTTTCTTTTTGCATTTAAATACACAGCCATTCTGCACATCTTTTACCAATTCAGCTCCTACAGAATCCAAATTGAGCAGTTTCATTTACTATAAAAAGCATGCAATACTTCCTTGTAAAGAACCGTTCTGCAAAACAAAGGCAAAACATACGTAACTCCATACTGTGTGTCAGTCCACACAAGTGAAGATCTTTATTAGATTTTATTTATATAGACATTTAAAAAAACCCAAACCCTTCCAATTGATTTTGTCTCTCAGATCTGTACTTAGCATCTAAATATTCTAATTATTATTTGAATGATGGTAAGTGAGAAGTCCCAGTAGCCTGTTGATGAGTGCTTATCACAACTCTAATTCTCATTTCTGCACTTCTAAAGCCCCTTTTGAGCTTGTATTTCAGCATTTCCCTAAAAATAATGGGAGCTATAATTAGAGCATACTAGTAACAAGACTTAACAGTCAAAAGAGAGCCATGAAGAGCTAAAATACAGAAGAGGAGGAACATCAAGGCCATGTATCAGTGAGAATATAAATCCAAGTAGCACAAACAGTGCTCAGACCTCTGCTAAATGTGTACATCAGAAATGCATCGGTTAGATTGACAGATTAGCTAAATAAGTCTATTCCTTTCTGTCCGAAAAGGAAACAATACAATGCCAGGTACACACATTACAATAGAAGCTTTTTGCTTATTACTCAAGAAGGGAATAATCTGAGACCTTTTCTTTAACAACAAAATGGAAAACAGTCCTTTACATGCCTTTCATGGATTTTCTCATCCTGCAAGGGCTACAGCCATAGAATACCACTGAGATCATATCCAAAAAAAGGCCAAAAAATCAAGACAGAAAAGAGAAAAGATAGCGCTTCCCTTCAGGACAGGTGGCATTTAAAATTATGGACCTGTAATACCTAGGCTTAACCACATCATACACAAGATATGAACACTAATAAATACACTTTTGGCTAGATAACAAAGTACTGCCCAGAAAGCTTACTTCTCCTTTACTTTTCATCTGCTGACTTTTGATTTAGCTGGATAGCGACTCTGAACTAAATCAAACAGAAATTAAAACAACAATAAAAAATTACTTGTGCATAAAAAAATTACACACAGAAGACCACGGGCTGTATCCATTTTTCCTAGAAGGACAATTACCATTTTCTGTGTCATATGTAGGGCTTCAGTGTCTTCCAACATTATGAAATACACCTACACCTTTCTGAGGTAGGACACCGAAGGATGGAGGCACTAAGCATCTTGCTGAAGGCTGTTCAAATACCAGCTGCAGGGTTGATGGCAGACCTCAGAGTCAGCGTCCTCCCAACATTTTAGTTTTTCACCCTAAGTGCGTATTTTTTTACCCATTCCTGAGATAAGAGAAGTCTCAATAAATCAAAGAATATCCTGCAGATTTTGAAGGAGTCGAGCTGTTTTCTTGACCAAAATATCTGCTGAAATACCCTGTCTAATTTGGTAACCAGACTTATACAGCAATGCTGATTACACAAAGCAGCACAAAGTCCCACTGGCTGTCAAAAGGAAAGTGATGATAATAACAGATACTTCTTGTTCTGTCTTCTCCAGCCCATGAAATTTCCTTTGACACTAACAAGAATAAAATACAAAAAGTCAAAATTTAATAAAGAAGTTTGTCCTGTAAGGATGAAATTGCAGAAATTATGCCATATATCAGCATGCTTACTATAACAAAAAATTGCCCCAAAAGAGGAGGTTTTGTCTAATTTTATCCTCTAAGTAGGCCAAACCTGTGACAATATGGGTCTGCACAAATTCAGTGCCACTGAAAAAATATGATTTGCTTTACTTTTTACTCAAGCAAGGAATACAGTCTGCAGTAGTAGTAATACTCATTATTAAATTATTTAATCCTTTGCATTTATTCTGACCCTTCTTTAATGAGCAGTTGAAAGGTCTTATAGGTATTGACTCATTCTACAACACTCTACAATGTAGGAATGCACTTATACTTCTACTTCATAGTGCAAGGTCCTACACCTGGGTCGGAGCAATCCCAGGCACAGCTACAGGTTGGGCAGGGAAGAGATTCAGAGCAGTCCTGCTGAGAAGGACTTGGGGGTGTTGGTCGATGAGAAAATGAACATGAGCCAGCTGCAGTGTGTGCTCGCAGCCCAGAAAGCCAACCGTATCCTGGGCTGCATCAAAAGGAGCGTGACCAGCAGGTTGAGGGAGGTGATCCTGCCCCTCTACTCTGCTCTTGTGAGACCTCACTTGGAGTATTGTGCGTAGTTCCGGTGTCCTCAACATAAAAAGGACGTGGAACTGTTGGAACAAGTCCAAAGGAGGGCTACGAGGGTGATCAGGGGACTGGAGCACCTCCCGTATGAAGATAGGCCGAGAAAGTCGGGGCTGTTCAGCCTGGAGAAGAGAAGGCTGTGTGGAGACCTCATAGCAGCCTTCCAGGATCTGAAGGGGGCCTATAGGGATGCTGGGGAGGGACTCATCATGAGGAACTGTAGTGAGAGGACAAGGGGTAATGGGTTCAAACTTAAACAGGGGAAGTTTAGACTGGATCTGAGGAAGAAATTCTTTATTGTAAGGGTGGTGAGGCACTGGAATGGGTTGCCCAGGGAAGTTGTGAATGCTCCTTCGCTGGTGGTGTTCAAGGCTGGGTTGGACAGAGCCTTGGGTGGCATGGTTTAGTGTGAGGTGTCCCTGCCCATAGCAGGGGGGTTGGAACTAGATGATCTTAAGTTCTTTTCCAACCCTAACTATTCTATGATTCTATGATTCACAGGAGGGGAAACTTCTCAGATTTTGTACGGAATGGTATTTGAAAATTGTAATAAGACCTCTGAACAGTTTTCCACATAGATATCTATTATTAAATCTTCTTTGTTATTGGCAAAAGGATCCAAAAAGTTCTACTTATTATATATAATCTTTCTGAAATACAGCCCTACTTTGAAACCTATAATCTAGTGGTGGAAGTGAGAGGAGACTAGCAAGTAAATTGGAACTACCTTAATGAAATTTGCAACACTATCAGCGTCAAATACCTCATGTAGTGGCAGCATGAGATGAAACAGAAGAATAATGAATAGAGAGGTGACCACCAGACCAAACTTACCACCTATATTCTGGAACATTTTTGAACAGTCCTACTTCCTATGAAAAGCTGATAAGGATGTGGTTGGCTATACAAAGTACATAACTGAGGAACACTTTTGAATGGTTCTATCTGGTGTAAAAGACAATCAGCTTACAGAACCTACTATTTGTTTCTCAGTAACCCAAGCAAAGTGATATTCTGCAGCATCCTAACAATTTAGTACTGAAAAACTGGAATAGATGTAAAATTGAGTAGACTGTGATGCAGTCCAGAAGCCACTCCCCTTGAAAAAGCTACATAGAAGAGTCTACTTATTAATGTCTTTTCTGATGCTTCGGACACTAATTCCAAGCACTGTAGCGCTGTTTCCATCACAAGAGCAGCTTGTTTAATACTGTAAAAACTACTCCTTTTATTGGCATTTCCTAACAGTAATATGTTTCAGTTTTGCAATAAATAAAAACATCATACAAAAGCCAATTTACAGGACTGGTTTTGTCAGAAGAGTGCTAAAGTAGCCTTAATCTAGTTGGCTGAAGATTCAGAATCTTAATTTGTACTAGAAACAAACAAAGAAACCCTAAAAAAGAATCAGATACAAAACCACCTAACTGAAACAGACTGATCTCTGTAGAAGATCATGAGAATGCAATTGGAAACATAACAGCCAGAAAGCTCTCCCCCAGAACACCAGTTTAAGCAGGCTAAATTACTTCTCTCATGCTACCCAAATTGAGAGCCCATTAAAATATGATAGAGGTCATTGGCAGTGTAACGATAGAAGCTTTGCCGGAACTACACCAGAGCATTCAGATAAAACAAGGACATTGGTTTCCCATGGTGCTGTTCTTCCAGTCTTCAGAAGCATAAACAAGGCTTCTCACTTCTGAGTGTAAAAAAGGGAACATTATACTAAGCAGACAATAATGAAAATTATGATTAAAGAACAAAGATTCGGTGAAAAATAGGCTCTGGGAATTGAAGTGCAAGCCTCCCTTGGCGTGTTCAAGAGGAATGCAACGTCTTTTACACTGAAAGTCCATCGCTTCCCTTTCCTACAGAGACTAAAGCTTCCTCTAGACTTTTTCTGAACAGATATTTTGTGAGGGTTAGACAATAGTCCTTAAACACCTTTCAAATGCTTCATTTAAACATGAATGCAATAACACAGATGCTGAGAAAAGAACCAGCTGATTAGCCAGTCTGATTTTGCATGTGTACTTAATAGTAAAGATGAAAAAGCACCTTTTTTTTCCATTTCAACAAGTAAATGCCTTATCTATCACCTTAAATTTTTCAAATGCTTTATTCCTTGCAACAAAAAATATTAAAATAAGACATCAGCACACATCTGCTGCTGCAAAAAAAAAAAAAAAAAAAAGATAATAATCTTTGTTATTGTTTCATTTCTATTTGCATGCCAAATGTAAACTTGAAGCAAAGTGACCTTGGTTATAAAAAATAAGAAAGCAATGTCAAAACTGATAGGACCTACCATTAGTATTTCATTCTGACAGGTAGGAAATAGGCATGTCAGCAATGAATGTTACGGACTGAGCTGTGGCCCTGATCGCAGTCAAAGCGGTAAATTTCTTCCTACAAAAGTAATTTCCATCAAAACAAAAAGTGCTTAAATAATACAACTATCCAGAGATGAGAATAACTTTCTATGGCTGAGCTCAAAGACAAGTGAAAACGCAATACACAGCTTTTGTATTGTGTAAAAGCCAGAAAAATAACCTTAGGTGTAATTAAATTGCACAACGGTTTAGTATTCAACTAGCTTTCTAGCTCCCAGAAACTTTATTTGTAAGAAAAATTGTATTGAAAAAATTAATATATAAATGCTTCATATTATGACTTATTATGTCCACAACATCCAAATTATAAGACTGAAATTAAGCAAGCAACATCTGAAACTGTTAAACAAGTTAAAGCAAACATTTAAAGGTTCACTGTTACAGCTCAAAGCCAAGCTGGTTCTCCAGCCTGCTTTGTTGTCAACATGGAGACAGGCACCTCCAGAGGTGCTCCACTCCTCCTATCCTGGTCATGCTCCTGATGAAAACCTATACCCAGGAGTCTAGTTGCCTTCAGTGGCCCTGAAAAATGGGCATTTTCTCTGGAAGTGACTGTTCCTTGACATTTACTCCACTGCTGTATAAAACATTCACCTAGACAAGACACCTAAATTAAAGCAGCACAAGATAAGCCTCATCCCACCTGCACTAATAACTTTGGATTGATCCAGTAGCTTGTTCTTTTGATGATTTTTGCCAACTTGATGTTTTTATTATACTGAAAAATATCAGGAGAGATGAAAAACCAAACAGGAGTGGTCTGAGGACAGAAAGGAATCAGGAATATTTTATATGACATTAAGTTGAATCCAGTTAGTGAACTTGCTGACTGTCCTCAGCAGGTTCTGCATCGAGCTACTTCATGCCCTCAGCTGGTTCTGTGTTGAGCTACTTCATGCCCTCTTTAAGTGGAAGTCAGACATTTCAAGTGAACGGGGAAGGAACTAGGGAAACAGGGAATAACTGATTCAAAGTTCTACAACTATTACTGAAGGGAATGTCATTTCCCCTTGGCTCTTTACTGAGATTCAGTCATATTTATCAGGAAGACATGCATTCACCCTTCTACCTACAAAAATAAACTGTTCTGAAAGATTAGCCACTGTACAGATATACAGCCTTACACTTCAGGGAATAAAATCTGAGCATTGTTTTAGTGTGAAAAAATTTAAGTAGAACAACACTTCTTCAACTTGCTCTCCTTTTCATCACATCCTTAACAAAAGCTAGAAAAAGGACTTTTTATTCCATGAAGGATTAAAAATATAGGTCACAGATAAATCCAAAGCAAACCCATTTAAATAAAGATTTGATAAAAGACTTTGTGAGCATAGAATAGAAAGAACATACAGAAAAGCATCTAAGATAGGAGCCAATCGTTCTGAGACATTTTCCAGAACTTGGTCTTTATTTTAGGAATGTGCTGTGAAAGGGATTTAACATAACGCAGTGGGAAGAAAAACACCCCAAGTCTCTGACCTCACTTACATTTAGATACCTGCTGTTGGCACCTCTGAAACCTTTTTCCCTTCCCCCCTCAGTGGACTATAATACCTCTGAACTCATTTCCTTCTTATAATTGCTGAGCACACATAGAGTTTAATATATGAACTTGTACCCTTCATATTGTCAGAAGAACTACCAGAATACTTACACTAAATCCTTGCATATTTTACCTTATTTTACGAAAGGATTACATATCTGTCCTACTCACTTATAAAACATGTCTTTTAATGATGTACTTTTAGAAAAGTCTAATTAAAATTCAAGGCATAAAAGTGTGCAAGGGTTGATAACCCACAGAACTCAGCAGACCCTAGTTAACATTCTAATGCATCCTCCATTTGGAGAGACAGTGAGACTTTTCCACCTCGGTGGCAGACACTAATGATACTTGCAAATATGACTAATGTCTTCATTGGTGAAAAATTAATGCACCACAATAATTTTTCTACCTGGGGTTAATGAACATGTCAGATGCTGAAAATGAGTTGTTTGAAAGCAAATTACTATAATCTATATTTAGAAGACTCTGCTCTTGGAAAAAAAAAATCTACGGTGTGTTTGATGTCCTCTGCTTATTTTTGTCATGAATTCTGCTGTTCATCTACTGAGACTGCATTGTGCTGACTTCTGTGCAAAGAAGCATTTACTTTTTCCTAGAATGCCCATTTTTTATGGGGAGAAGTCCAGTTTGACTCCACTTGCCACAGGCACTGTAACAAATATTCTTGCAGCTATACAAGCAGCAGAGAGCAAACTGAAGTCTGTGAAAACCAGCTGATTTTCACTACAGGTTGCCCCAAAACAGTATCTCACCAGATATTTGGAAAACCCAGATACCTACTTTACAGCTCATATTTCATCTGAAGAGAAAGGAATAGTTTCACAATTCAGATTGCTTCCACTCTTGACTCCCCTTTTCCCTTACCAAAGCTATGTGAATACTCTATGCAGCTGTGAAAACAGAAAATACCTTCAATAAACACCAATATCTGAGAGTTGTTTTGTAAGTGAAGACACACTTCTAGTCACTATAGATCAGTCACTACAAAATTCTTAAACCCATGTTCTTTCTAGAGTACTTGGGGTTTAAGCTGTCCAGTGGGAACTGGTGGGATCTCATAACCGGGAATCATAGAATCATAGAATAGTTAGGGTTGGAAATTAGAAACTATTTTGAAATATGGGGCTCACAGCTCATGTTAGAACCATCCTTTCCTTTTGACTGTGATCATTTCTTCAGAAAATATGCAAATGCATTCATCCTCTAAATGCCTTTTCTAACAGAGCACAGAACTCCAACTCCACATTTAGCACAGGAAGTGTAACTCCACAACATTTCTTTCAAAATGTGCAAGCAGAGAAAAAAAAGTACAGAAAAGTATGTCTGGCCTTTATTCAGGTTTCAGATGTAGCTCATGGTGGGTTTAAGGAGTTAGAAGGACTCTTAATTACAATTTAAAGGCTCTAAATCATGGAAGGTTCATTATGTTCCTTCGCAACCCATCCCAAAGGCCAAGTATTCCTTCCCACTGTCAGAACATATACACTTCATTTAATTTTAATACCTTGCTGACTTTAATTTTAGCCATATTTTTAATAAGCTTTAGAAGCCTTAAAGGTATTAGATGTCTTTACCTGTGTGAGCCCTTACACACCATGACTTGCTTACTTCTTCATTATGTGTTCAAAAAACAGAGAAACAGAGCTTCTGTAAATGACAATTAGTAAACCTAATGTGTGATCTCCCTAAACACATCTAGAAGCAAAACAAGCTTCAGTCTTTAAAGAAGTGGCATGGAGTCCAATTTTAGGATCACACTTCTAAGTTTCAGAACAGACCTTTTTCTACCTATATGCAATTTTCACTGGAACTGCAATGAAGTGCTCCTGCCTGTGTATTTAGTGCTTGAGATTGCATAAATATTCCATACCTTTGACTGTCCTGGTCATATATGGGTAACTGGCAGATCTGAGCTAGACTATGCAATCACAGTCAGTTCTTGGAATTAATCCAGCAGCAAACACCTGGAATTGAGAGATTAAACCAGTCCACATCCTGCTGAGCAAAAACTTTGAGATTTATCAATTCATTCTATTACAGGAAATCTGCTAGAATTTAGGTCTCACAGGCTACTGACATCATAATTTTTAAGATTAAAATATTTACTATTTCTTGAGATTCCTACTGGTAAAATATGAAGATATTACCTACTAACTTTTTTTGTTCCCAATTTTATACCAACTTCCTGAACAATGTGGGAACAATGATTGCTTTCCCTCATTTCTTGTTTTCTACAGCACTTTGAGTTCGGATAGCAAACACACAATAGAACTTTACTATTCTTAAATAAGCTGTCTACCCACAAAAATTTTGTCACTCCATTTTGACAGATCAAGTAATAATTTTATCTACCATGGGAGAGTATAAACTGTACCAGTACAGGAATCATAGTGGGCGTATAAGCTGTAACCATCATAAATGACACTTCTTATTCCCTTTGAAAATCCTCCTGATTTATTACATTTACTTAGAGACTGTCACAGCTTATTTTTACTAGATACATTTTTTTTTAACATTCTATCAAGTGAGCTCCTATGTGATGCAGAGCAAACTGATAGAAAATGGTGACACTCTCACCCAAGCTGTCATTATTCAAAATGATTTCTTCTGCTCAGGTTGTTTTCATTTAGTAAAATAATTTGATTTTTCTATGTCTGCCCACATTCTATTCACAGGAGGCAAAGGAAGCTCAAAACAATGTCTTCTGCATTTAATATGCAAGGAGAATGCTTAATAGAATCATTTGCAGGATAATTAAAAGTCTGCTGATACATCTTAAGAAAGTGTGAAACAAAGTACAAAATGAATAGAGCCAAACGGCAATTGCTTATTTCTGTCGAATAAGTGCTAAGTCAAAGAGGTCATAATTGCTGTCTTGCATAAGGAAAACGGTTAACAGGGTTTTATAGATATATTTTGTGCAGTAAAACTAAAGCTGACTGTTTTCATACAGAAGTTAGTTGAATATCACAGATGAAAAGGTTACAGGGTATTGCTGCTAGGTCTGCCTGTGATATCAAAGAAAATTAGTCCACAAATTCAAATACAACTGAAGAATGACCTGAGTTGAAGTCAATTCCTGCTTACATTTATAAAATGGCATATTCAGCATTGATATACTCCTCTGAAACAAACCTGACTTTTTCTAGCAAACCAGAACACATCTACCTGATTCATTAATATCCATCAGAATGCTAATGCTGTATAATTAATAAATGGTTGCACTGTGCTCCCCAAGCCCTGTCCTCACACACTCCATAAGCTTTAATACTTCAAATCATTGATCTAAAGGAAATTTTCTTAAGTATTCACCTTCTGAGGCAGATACACAAGTCCTATTATGAATTACAGGAATTGTGTGTGCTCGCTGAGGACAGAATACGGCCACCAGCTGTGTCAGTTATCCTGATTATATTCATCTCTCATGAAGTGGATAGCCCCTTATTTGGCTTTTTTATGACTACAAATTAGTTCTTAATTACAGTCAGTCATTGTAATTTCAGAGCAACTGCTAGCTCGAGCATTGACCCATTTCAGTGAATTATAAGCAAAGTAGATAGCATAGATTCCTTCATTCCCCAAACAATTAAAAATGGGGAAAGAAAACCTTAAAATTTGACATTACTGTCCCACTCCTACCTACTATTTAGACATTATCACAACTGCTCCTTTCACCTGCTGATGTTCACCTCCAAATAACAGTTGCCATGAGATTATTGCATTTAAGTGGGAAAAAAAAAAGGACTAAGAACTAAGGTAAAGATCCTGCCACTCAAATAAATGCAAGGATATTCAAGCCAAGAATCTCACCATAGGCTCAGCACATTCTGTTACTTTTATGTGACAGTAACTTTACTCGTGACTGCTGTTAGGTCGAGGAAGAAGAGAATTATGCCACAACCTCTAATTATCCGTATTTAGAGAGTGCAAGCATGGTAGGGATCTCTATTCACAGACAGAAAAACTTATGCCTGACCTGAATTGTTAATGCTATTGCTGTGATTTCAGTAGCACTGAGCAAGTTACAAAACTAGGCAGCACTTAACAGTAGGAATCTTATGCACCACATTGTTCTTTTGCATTTTATGTCTGTGCAGCTATTTGTCATCACCACAGACTCACTTATCCAGTTGTGACATTGGTTTGTAAGCTGATAAACCCAGTGAGAAACAATGGAATAAGTCAAATCAGCATTTAAATCATTTAGATCCTATTGTTAATAGAGTAAAAACTTTCACAGCACATTGTAAAGTGGCATTTTTCCTTAACTCCAGTAATCCTGATGTGCTAGACTGAGCATGGATGTTCAAGCCATCAGTTTTTCATTTCTAATCTACATGTATTTTGGGTTATGTATCTTTCCACAATGGTCTGTTTGCCCATATTTACGCTCCTAATACCTCAGCAGACACATGCGTCAGGTGACAGGTTTATGTCTCACGTACTGCACAGTACGGGTTCAGCACTCCTGAAAGAAACGTCAATGCTGTGCTATCCTGATTTCCCCTGGAGGTCCTTTTACTGAGTGTAGACTGGCTTGTGTCTCTGGAAAGGGTGCAGCCTGCTCCCCTAATTCCACCAACTCTAGCCAATTGACATAAAGAGAGAGAGAGGCAAGGGCATGGCCTGCCTTCCCTCCTGCCTGCTTCACCTTCCATATGCCCCAGGGAGCAGCAACAGAACTGCTTTTAAGTGCAAAGGCAGAGGAAGCTCCTTGCATCCTTACCAAAGAGTGTACTTGTCAGAGAAAGCCCCAAGCAAGTATTAGAATTCAGCTGCCAGAACTAGAAAGACCAAGACACAGCCACAGTCCCAGTGCCTGTCATGCTGGGAAGTGAGAAAAATGTAACACATCCACTTGGAGCATTGACAGATACTGAATAGGAGCTGATGTTTTTCCTGCCTGAGAGGTAACATAGAGATCAAAAAAAATCATGCACTTGTTTTATACATCTTGAACTAACTTGGGACTAATGCAAAGTCCCACACAGAGCAAATGATGAATTCATTTCTTTAGCAAATACATAGGGATCCATTCTGTTTATTTTAAACCAAAACCACTGAAAGAATTACGAAAAAATGATATAAAGAAGAAAACCAGAATGAACCAGCCTAACCATCACATGCCAGGAACCTTTTCACCATCAGCTTTTAAATTGTTCTTCCTTACTCTTCTGCTTCTGGGCTAATTAATGGTACACAACACACACTGCTAGTGTGATACAAATAATTAATTAAACCTGGTCACAGGAAAGAACATTAATCATAACAATATACTACATTTACTGCTGCCTGTCTATTTCAGCTAATATGAATTTAGCAACATACAGGGATTCCAGGTTGACAAATATGTATGTATATTTACTAGAAGAACAAACTGCAGAGAACAGTATTTACTATTTCTATGGGCCAATGTCCCAAGGAAATAGTAAATTTTAAGGAAAGCTGCCTTTCTTTACACCATGACAGCAGCTTACTATTGCCTTGTATTCAGCCAGACCTCTCAATAAAAAGATAAAGCACTAACTTGATTGCTTTTTTTCACTGGGGGTTCTCTGAAGAAGCAGAGTCTGCGTTGCTGAAAAGGGCAGGAAAAAGAAGGGGTGGCCAGAGAAAGAACAAACTTCTGCAAATGCAATAGGGGTCACAGGGCTGGCAAGCACACAGGTATTATTCTCAGCAAGACTAAGAAGATTCTTTAAAGAGATTAGTAACATTTGCCTTGAGCACAGGAAATGTTCTGAAAATTCATCACTCGATGCCTACAGTGCTGAAAACACAGCATGTTATGGTAGCATTAAGTACTATTAGTGTGCTTACCTGCAGCTCCTATATTCTACCAGATGGTACCCAGTTTATTTTTCTCTCTCTTTTAAGGTTACAAAAAAATTACCTTATTTTTAAGCTATTATAGCCCTTTTTGGTGTATAATATATGAAAATGACCATTTTGAACAAAATAATAATGCTTGAGGCAACCTTTTTTTCTTCCATTGGGTCGGTCAGACATGGTATGCACACAGCACATAGGAAGGGAATAATTCACAGCATACACTTAAGTGAACAAGACCTTTGAGGCAGATTTAGACTACATATGCATAAGAGAGAGATTCAAGAGCTAAAATACCTTGCCAACAGCTGTGGGCTTCTCATGCTTTTTAGAAAGACAATTGTGCCAAAGATACACAGGCATTTAATAGATACAACATTCAAATCATTAGTGCCGTTACTTTCATGTGTAGTATGTGTGGATAAAGTGCTTTTAAAATATGATGGTTAATTTTCAGTTGTTCTATCATTTCTCTTTGGCTGAGAAAAGAAGAGTTTTATGACACCTTTTTTGGCAAGTAGATTTAGCACCTTGGAATACTGCAGTTCATTCATTAGCATATACTTTTATTATAAGCTATAATCTCTTCTGTATTTCGAATGTTATGGATGAGGATATCTAGATACCATCTCCCACCAGTGATAGATGGAAATATCTCCCATTTGACTTCAGGATACAAAGCACATATTTGGATCCTTACATGCAATCACCCTTATAATTTAACTACCATGCACAAAGCAGCATGTGAAAGTCAAATTGTCTCACATACATTCAAAAATGGAGCCTAAACCACCAAAACAGAGAAATCCATGAGAAAATATCCTTTTTACAGATATATTTTTTAAATAATGCAAGCTTAAAGTAACTATCCAGAAAACAGCAAAATTTAATTGTTACAAAATTTATGTTACAAAAAGACAAATTCTCATTGATCTCACAGCTCTTATTTCTCATCTCTTTTTTTTTTTGTTCATGTGGTTAGAATACCATAATTTTTCCCTGCTTGGTATTTTATTTTTATCATTTATTACATCTCCTTTACGAGGAGGAAAGTTTACAACAGTGCCTTCCACAAATCTGATTATTGTCACTGGAAGTATCTGTGCTGCTGTCATGCCACCAAGCCTGAACCATGGGTTAGGATCCTGTCATGGCATGCCAACTCCTAATAAAAGGATGATCTACATGATTTACAGTTTTAAAGAATTTAAGAGCCCATATCCTCCCTATGGGCACCAAATCACATTCTTCCCCCTTTAAATTCCTGAAGATCTTTTAAAAGGAGGAAGTGCTTGGACAGAATAATTTCTCCTTATCCAACTCTGAGCTACAACCTGATCTCTTTACTCCCTTGTCAAGACTAAGTGTCATTGTACAATTCATACACGTTTCAGGATTGCTGTATAGGTCTCTACCACTTATTCTTCCTGTACTCCCACAGCAAGAACACCTGATACAGTAGAGTTATGACAGAACCTGACAAAAGCCGAAAAAGTCAAAGTGAAGCATGACACTTCATACCTCACTTACACTGTGGTGAAAAAGAAATATACAAGAGGACAAGCTACTGATAGAACATCAGTTTAAACTGAATTTTCCGGCTTTTGGGAGATTCCCTACCTTAACTGTGTTACGTAACACAAGTATTTTTACATTGAATTTTAAAAGCAAGACAGTTGTATGTCAAGACATATGGGGCTTTTTTCCCTAGCCATGTTGTTCTAACATATCACCCGTCCCTCTAAACATTGCTCTTCTTATATCCTCAAACAATCCCAAATGGTACCATCACCAACAGTACAAAGAACCGAATACTGAAAAGTGCTCTTCAGTTTCTTTTAATTGATTGCATAGACACACTCCATAAACAAGAGTTTGCAAAAGAACTATTTTTTTTTTTTTTTTTTTTTTTTAGCATAGCGCAGGCTTACTGAGTGCCAATTGCCTTCAAATGGTGTTTGGGATTTTTTCATAAATGAAGTAAAAGAATTACTTATGAAAGGAAAAGAATTACTTGTAGGATAGGCCATTACACAGAGAGGAAGAAAGGTTAAATAACCAGTGGGCTTTCCCCAGAAAGCCAGCTGCCAGGAGCAGGATTCCCGTCTCTCAATAACAGAAACTACATCATATGTTGTCTTCAATTCTGTGCTATCAGAAGTTTGATTACTAATGTTAAAATACATGATATTCACTGTGGCTCCTTCCGCTAATAAACTCTGTCCTTTGGAGGAAGGAAAACCATATTTTTTAGGATATTATGCTGAACTATTACAACCATTAAAGTCTGCACAGGAAGATATTTTCTATAGTATCTATGTTAAATAAATAGAAGAACTACTATACTTTTTTATCTAGATCTTCAAATTTATCCTTTTTTTTTTCCTTTTGAGAAACAAAACTTAAGACATATTAAACTGATACATTCCATTTTTTATGGCATTTAGTAAACTTTATTCATATCAATCTGGTGCAATGGGGCTCTTATCAACACCAATCTTTAAAAATTTCCCTTTGCTATAATACTATCATGGATATTCTGCATGGGTATTCTACTTTAAGAAAATGAGACACAAACAAGACAGGTAAGTACAAAGGCTTCATAGAAGCGTATTTCATTTCAAGAGAAAGCAGAGACATAATTTTAGTTTATATTACGTTGCTTCCTAACAACAATGAACTAACATGAAAAATACTGCTTCCTTTTATTTTAACGTTCATTCAAATAGGGCAAAAAAAGACCCATCAGAATAAACCTGTAAATATTATAAACCCTGCCTGCATAACAAAGGTACAGTGTTACTGGTTAATATTTTTGTTTCTGTTTGTTGTTAGCGTTTGGAAAATAGGAAACACTGCTTGGCTTTTAACTTTATAGAAGCATTTCAGGATTTTGTATATGTAGTCAATCAGTATCTCCATGTACAAGGACCACAAGTAACAGGATGAAGATGACAGAGACACAATACCAGTGCAGTTTCTCACACTACAAGTAGACCACAGCACTTTTACCTCCTCAGATTTTAAGCATTATTCCCAAAACTCACCTCCCTCCCCCAAAAAGTCACATATTCTTCCTTCACATCTCTACAAAACTCCCACTAAAAGTAATGAGAAATGAATAACGTGCTTTTCCCAAAAAAAACTTTGTTCTCTGATAAAAAATAAAGATTACAGGATAAGTCTTCCATTTTCCAAAGAAGGAAAAATTTAGGAATTCTTCCTTCTTTCTACGATTTTTTCTAAACTACATTATACGCTACTGTGCTGATAGAAAGCACAAGGAAATGTACTTTCCTATATTTCAGCACTTAAGCCCCGCTCATAAAAATTAGGTGCTTAGGAACCAATTAAGTAGCTTTGCCTTATCTAGCAGTATACTATGAAGGAGAGGGAATAGTCACCTGTGGTCCCAGTCTGGACTCATATTTCCCATTAATAGTTGTTTCTCATTAACAGTTGTCAAGAAGAGAAAAAATATTTTGGAAATTTAATCACACCATCATTTTCAGGAAGCCTGCGCTAACCCATTCTGAAGGTGAAATCGGAGCACTGAGCAGCTTCAGGAACAACAAAAAGCAACATATTGTGGGGCTGCCTTGCCCCTCAGAGGAAACTCATAAGTAATTACATATGAAGAAATACAAATTACTTTGTGTTGTATGCAGAGTTTGAGCGTGAAAGAAATCACCGAGGACTAGTAACTTGGAAGGAACATATATTTTCTGGTTTCTTGATCTGCTGATTTGATGCTGTGCTTGGTAGCCCTCATGTTGAATTTTCATCAGGGGCAGAGAAGAAGGAGGAAAGTGCATGAATAGATTTATTCAAGGAACCCATGGGGCATCATTTTTCTTTTTTTAAGAAGTTAATTATCTGCTATACAGTAAAATATATTCTTCAAATTTTGCATTCAGTAATTTTTGGCTTCCAACGTCCATGGAGATAATGTCATATTTTGGGAGGGGGTAAAGGGTTAGGAACTCAACAGTCCCACCATGTCTTCATTACTACAGATGAGGAAGGATTCTGTTCTAGTATAGAACAAAAGATCATAAAATACATACAGCAGAGCCAAAATTACTTTGGTAATAAAAAATTATCTTCTTTTTCTCTGAGGGCTACTGCATAGGTAATCCATTATTGGAGGTTCACAGCCAGCAACTGGCTGTGAATTGAGCTGGTGAATAAATCAGCCTAACTAAATGACGACCCAGAACTCTGGGTATGTGAGTGTGCAAGAGAGGCCCCTAACAAGGACAATTTTTCTGTTTCTCTAATGCAAATGGCTTAATGATGGATGACCCTATTCCTATAATATCTATTTGGGTGCCTCATATAACTATTTGAACATTCACTTGGATTTAATTGCTTTGACCATCAGTTTGGGACCTGATGAAAATACTGCTTCCTTATACAATCCAAGAATAGCAATGCATGTTCCAGGTAGTTGCAGTATGAGATATCCATTGCTAAAGGTGTTGCTTTCATAGCTGAACTGCTTCTTCACAACAGGGAGAAGCAGCTATGCACATTCTTTCTTCCTTTTATAAATCTGGCACATGGTGTTGTTTGTTACCACTTGATTAATCTACCTTCAAATTAACAGTAAAGTTGCACAAATACTTGAGATTTGACCTTCAGTACCTTCACAGGTTTCTCCAAATCTTTCACCTGATGATGATCCAGAAACATTTCTTAGTGCTTAATGATGGATGTATCTCTTTGGCATTACTTGGCAGAGGATTAGAGAGAAAGATATCTCTATATGCAGCTGAGGTCTTTCCATAAATCTGACAAAAGTTAACAACCTTAATTTGAAGGATAGATAAAAGCAGTAGGACTCCTAGAACTTCAGATCACAGGTCATACTCCTTTTGGGTTAGAAGATACTCTAATCAGAACCTATTCCTTCAGTCCCAAAGAACATGGTCTTCTCTAGATCTCTGTTTGCAACAACAGAGACACTTTGGGAATGGTTCAGAAAAAATAATGATAGGTAGGTATAGCACAGAAGTAAACATAAAAATCAACTGGTCCATTGTGGCCAGTTTCTGTGGCCAGTTCCTAAAAAAGACAGGAAAGTTACAGACCATTAACATTAACCATAACACAACTTCCAAACAAACCTTTCCAGACACAAAATAGTTATGCTTCTTTCTTGGAACTTCTTCAATTCACTGATGTAAAAAGTGGAGCATGAGTGTAATGCCTTCTCTAGTATTTTATTATTTATTTTTTTTAGTTATTAAAGGGAAAAATACAAGCCTTAAACAAAAAATATCTCTGCTACCACTCCATTGGAAATAATAAGAAAACAAGGAAAAAAAATTAAACGCAAAGCCTATATTCATGTATTTATCCTGATAGTGCAATTGGTGCAGAAACCTCCTGAAACAAATTTTATACAGCTACACATACACTACAGTGTGTCCACTGCACTTTAAGGCACATCTGATTGCAAAATGTAGTCAAGACCCAGATCAAATGCTAATTTCACTGGAAATTCAGCAAACTCAAGAGCATGCCTGACATTGCTCAGAAACAATTTTGTCTAGCAGATATTTTTACGAGTAACACAGCACAGGTGGTCTTTTCTGTTTGTTTCTGGAGGCCGGTGTTTTCTCTGTGACTTTGAATTCAGATTTTTTTCCCCTTACCCCATAAGCTGGCAAATGAATGTACCTTTACCTTCTTTTAGATAATGCACTGACTTCTGCATTTGAATGTCTCAGAAGGAGCAGCACTGGGGCTTGATGCTTCACCTTGTGACAGCTACCAGAGTGCTTTAAGAAACTGTTGTAGATGTTAGTGCCGCTTCTATGTGGGGAACAGCAGAATTTCATTTAGAGCTTTAGGCAGACAGTGTATTAAACTGTTGAAATGTTTGTGCCAGTGATTTTTCTTTCATTCAGTTTGACAGCATTTGACCATCTTCTCTACAGAATGGTATAACACCACTAATTTTACAGCCAGAGACTGTTTTCAAGCTGTCTCAGAAGCTTTCAGATTTTTTCTGAACAGAAGCATGTTGAAGTTTTTCCATCTTTTTTGACCAGTTATCTGCTAAAATATGAACATTTGCTTCTGCTTTATGTTTATCTCTGTGGTAAGCAGCTTTGGAGCTTGCCAATTTCCCCTCCCCCCCCCCCAAGCCTTGTATGGTATATGTTATATATATTGAGAAACTGGGTAGAATCATCATTTTTCGTTAGTGCAGTCTTGATGTTTGCCTTTGACAAAAGCCTGAGAGCTCTGCAAGGCCTTTATACACCACCCCTGAGAGTTTTTCACCTTTTTGCCATTTTTAACTTAAGTTTCATGATTGAAATACTCAATATCTAGTATATTATCCGATTTCTTCTTGGTCTGCCACTGTAAGTAACTCATTTTTCACGTGTATTGTCTGTAGTTGGGAAAATGATCAGAAAAGAGAGGACAGAACAAGCAGCACACACACACACAAAAAAAATATGCTAGACCATAAGGTTCTAGACAGATTTGTAGAGCGTGGGAGAATGATGCCATGAGGGCACCAATTCCCTGAAGTTTTATCTGGAACAGCTACTCTACTCCTACAAAGACTCAAGATAATTCTGCCTTTTGGGCAACATTCTTCTGAACTGTCATGACCACAATCAATGCTACCACCTCTTATTTTGTTACGATTACTGTCAGAATAAACAAACAGAATACTCATGCAAGAATCTAGGATAACAATATAAAAACAAGGCCACTTTTCATAGTCCAGTGGGATATAGGACTTTGGGGCTGTAGAGAGGAAAACAAAACGTAGCTCTTCTCCTGTACTGGCAGCATTTTTAAGGTCACTCTGTTTATTGAAAATTCCTCAGGATGTGTACAAACACATTACTTGTGTTTTCTACTGGGTCAATAACTCATTTTTTTCCTCCATGCCTGTAGGAATATTAACTCCCTCAATATTGCAATATACAAATTAGTATAGAATTTGTGTCATAAATACTTTTTTTTTTTAACATACAGGAGCTTCTTATATTTCTATAATGTTGGAATAACATTATATCTGCATTAAAAACTAGATTCTGGGGCCATGGCCAGAATCTTCTGGATCATTTTTAGCCAAACAAACACGATCCATTTTTTCTTTCCAATCTAGCTATCACAAATAGTTGCTTTTGTGAAAGTGACATAAAACTGAGTGGAAGTGTGTTGTTGACATTTCAGTCTACATAAACTAGCGGAGGATAGACCCAATATGGAGTTGACATATGATATTTACAGCATAGAAAGAACTTGTTACAACCTTTTCCTGTTCCATGAGGGACCTCTCCCCGAGGCAAGTCTACAGTTTTCTGCAGTCAAAAATGGCACACCTTGCTATGCACAGGCTCTTGCTTCAGGGGCATGGACCCTTCTGTCTGCTTTTGCTACCTCTATCTTGCAGTAATTCTTTAAAGGTTATTCATTGTTATTACATCCAAAATGCCCCCAATTTCTTCCCCCTTGCTCACAGTCCCCTTTGAAACTCTAAATGGTATTAACGCCTCCCAGCAGCACTACTGTATTCCTGTGCCTCAGTGGCTATCATACTTCAAGGTAGTTTTCCCGCACAATCTTCTCAGAACTCCCTTGCCCTTCACTATTGCCAAGCTGTACCATGGATCATAAAGGTGGGCAAACCTACCACATAATACAACAGGTGCAACGTTATCTCACAACATCAAATGATCTCCCAGATGTGAAATAATTCTCATCTGGACTCTTGCCATTACCGGGGTATTTTCATTAATTTATCATTTTTATTTCTGCCTCTGGTTTCTCTTCATAAATATTTTCTTCCCCTGCTAAAATTGTCTTTTAAATTTATGCTGAGTAGTAAGTAAGACAGCATGGTTTTCGTAAATAATTTAAAAACATAAAATATTTGATAAAACTCATGGGCAAACTAGTTATTTACAAAACTAAACTTTCTAACAGATATGAGATTGACAATAATACTTGCTTTATCATCATAAAACTTCATAGTTTTTGTCATTGACCAGGACTCCATTGTGCCAAGTGCTACGCACTAGATGCTGTGTAAGCAAAGAACAAAAATGTAGCTCCTGCCCTAGACAGCTTACCATCTGCAAGAAAGCAGAGGAATATGGGCAGATGGAGACATATAGAAGGTGACAAGATGACTGTGATCTTTGTTATAGGCAGCAGTCAGAGCAGAACAACACTCATGTCAAGTTTTAAATAGGCATCACAAAAAAGAAAGGTTTTAGGACCTACAACTCTCCAAATCCACCGAAATAGAAGCACAATTTCTCATTTATTTCTACATTTTAATCATAACTCTCCTTTTCCTCTCTCCAAAATTTCAGATTCTCTCTGAATACAAACCTGTAGTGAAACACACACAGAACAACCACTATCTTTCCTTGGAGAAGCTCCATTTGCTGGTAAATTCCCATAATCTCAGTTCAACACACATTTAAAGCTTTAGAAATATCCTAGAGAATGATAAAATATATACAGATGTATGCACTTGTATGAACCTGAGATTTATACCTATATCAGTGTTGTTAACAAAGGCATAGTTTGCAATTCAAACCCAAACTACTCTGGCAGAAGATAACATTATGGTGAAATGACCAAATTGATAGTGATGTAAACATTAAGATTTAGTCCATTGTAGTATATGCCAACACATCAAGCTAAATTTCACCCCAGCCTGCACAGAACTCCTGCTGGAGACACAGAACATAGCAGTAACAGGGACGCTGCATACAGACAAATGGAGTTTCTACTTTTGTATGGCATTATAAAGCCAAATAAAGTTTGTATGGAAACTGGTGGGTTTATCTTCTTTTTATAACTGCTCTAACACCAAAGCCCAATATCTGTGTGATCTTAGACGGCCCATGTGGCAGCTGCAGTAGCCGTACTCTAGCAAATACCTTGTAGGAACCATGGCAGAGGTATCCTTGGAGTCTCCTCAGTCACATCTCCAGCAGCCTGTTAGCTGCATCTCTGTGAGCTCCTGACGAACTTGCCTCGGAGGCTGCCCAGGGGTAAAGCCTGCTGATGAGCCATATGAGCTGCCTCATGTCGCTGGACAGTTTTATTTTGACTTCTGTCTGGCTATGAGCACGTTGCCTCTGCTTGTCTTTGTATTACCTCCTCTAATAGATACAGATGAGTTATATTCAAGGTTTTTAACAAGGAAAGAGTGTTTATAGCTCAAATAAATCAATATGGTTATGAGGGAGATAAATATACCCCCATCTTTTCAAATTATCTACATTCCAGTAAATTTGATAACTTGCTTTTCTTAGTGAAAGGCAAAACATACATCCTTTAAAAATTTACACTGCCTGATATAACAAATTCTCAACAGTCAAAGCCCAACTCTTCTTTAAGTGGGTGTAAGCTTAAGATGAAAACAAAGCAGCATATGCATTTAAATTAGCATTGACATTCAGTTCTAAGTAGTATAAAAAAATAATAATTACAGGTCCAAGTCAGGTGTGTACACTTCACAGATGCAAACATGAAGTGTGGCTGTAGGGAAGAGTCTATGTGTAGGCATCTTCATTCTTAGTGACAACCTATTTGCTGAATTCCACCATTAACATATTTACAAAGAAATCAAAAACCATAAACCTAATTTATATACATTCGTTTCTCCTGTCAGTCTAGGCTCATCTTGCCTCAGACTGAAGCGATATCAGCACAAATCCTCCTGCTGACAAATAACACTGAGACTGAAGGATAAAATCAAACTGTAAGTAAGTAGATAAATGCTTTAGCTTTACTATTTGGCACAGCCTTCCCCACCTTCCAGTCTAAAACTTCTTTATGCAGTCATACGTTAGAGATGACTGACAAGCAAAGACAAAGCAAAGACTTTCTATAGGCTTGTAATCATATACTTTGCAAAGTAATGTACCATGTTATCCAATCTCAACTGTGTCCTCAGATATTACAGCAATACACATTTTACCTCATTAATTTGTAAGACAGAATTCCTGTGTTATCTTTTTCCTTATCAAAATGTGCAGCCGCTACAGCCTCATTCACTTTATTCATCCTCATCACTATCCTCATTTATTTTACAGTAGTAACATCTCAGACTTGCACAAATACCTTGCTATTGTCATAAGCTGCAGTGGTGTGTATGTTGCCTTCCAGTGTCTTTGCATAGCTCAGGCTTAACATAAAAGGAAAATGCTTCAATCCATATGTCAGCAAAATGATATATGGCACTGATGGAAGACAGTGAGGAGGCCTGTGTGTTTAGCGGAATTTGCGTAAAACTTCCCCCTCCCCTCTGATATATCAAAGGCTGCTGGGTTCTCTGAAGTGATCACAAAAGGCAAACCACATAGCACTGCAAGCTCTGGCAAGCAGAGGTCTGCTGCCTATGCACACAGTACGAAATATGCAGCCAGAAACACAACATGTCGGAGAGGCTGGAAGGGAGAAGGAAGGAAGACAGAGTCTTAGGACAAGAAAGAACAGAGCATGACAAGAGAAACTGAAAATGCACAAGTTAAATAGATGCAGTAGGTTTAGGTGGTATGACATGTACAGTCAGACAAAAGGTACAGTGTCTTTCTGAGCTGCTGAAATGAAATGGAAATTAAGTGAGCAAGAAAAACGTAAATGAAAAACATCAATAAAGAAGAAAAGAAAGCCAAGCTGACTGAGATGTGAAGTGGTTCCAGAAACAAAACAAAAATCTCCCAGGAGTATAAACGCAAAATAGGGATAAATGGTGAATAAAAATGGTGAAGAGAAGGCCTGAGTTTACTGCTGGCATAGCTGTACCAGGCTGAAGAAAGATAACAGCTGCCACCTTCTCTATGGAAAAAAATACCCACCTAGTAAAACATTCAGTCACCCTGCAGTATGCATTAGCCTACAGCCACTATCATTGGAGACATGTTGTGTGATTAAATATTCCAGTAGACATCAAAATATATGAGCAAATTAGAATATATTTTCAAAGAAGACAATCAGTGACCAATGACATACTGTAATAGCAGCAATAGGCAAGAAAAGAACAAGAAATAAGCATCCTTCATAGTGAGAAGTCTTTAATATTTTGTAGATATAAGGAAAAGAAATATTATACCTGCAGCAAGCTACAGAAAAAAAAGAATTGTACTGGTAGGAGCTAAAAACATATTTGCTAAATAACACAAAATATGCATTTAGATTTTTGAATTTAACAGTTATTTCTAAATGTCTCTAATGATTTTTGTCGCTGAAGTTACTAATGGGGGAAAAAACCCACCACCCCAGTCTCTGGCAAGCAGCCTACATGCGGAAGGATGAGTATTCTGAATTAAGATATTTTGGCCACAAATCTCAGGGATTAAATTACCCAGTTTACCTTCAAGAATTGAACAAATTCGGGTGAGCAATCTGAAGACAATTTAATTTCATCCCTAATCTATATACTAATAACAAATGTGATTCGAAAGAAGCTGTTAACTGAACAAACAGCAGAAAGAGAATCAGCTGTCTACCATATGTTTCTTGTTTGTTTAAACAAAAATATCAATTTTTGAGCTCAATCCAAAGTCCACCCAAGTCAATGGAAAGATTCTCACTAATTTGAACAAGGTCTGGAATAAAGTTCATGTGGTTTTACACACAGAACTTGTATCATATATTAGCCCTACAACTGTCCTGGACTTCCTCAGCTGAAAAACTAAAGAAAATCTCTAAAGTTTTATTTAATATGCTCTAACCTGTTAAAACTTCAGGACGCAGGAAATTCAGGCTGCAGGTAAGTGCTCATTTGTACACACAGCTACCTGCTTTATGGATGGAAAAATTATATTTGAGCAAAAAGTACTTGTTGCTTTGGGTACATGAAGGTAATCCTCTCATTTCAAGACTACTTCCTATTTGCATTCATTTCAGATGGAAGACTTTAAGAAACAGGAAATTAGTTTCTCAAGGGCTAAACAGAGTCCCTAGAATTTGAGATAAAACCTGGTTTGAGCAAATAAAGATATTATTTAAGTATATTAAATATTTGTATTGAAATGTATTCAAATATCTTAATTACTTAAATTTAAACATTGCATTTTAATATTTAAATATTGTGTTTAAATACATATTAGAGATATGGGGAAGGATTACTTTTAAATACAATGTAGAACAACCCTCAGGAAGTATTAGCCTTAGTTCTAGAACAATATCTTTGCCTCTGTTTCTCCTCCGAAAAAGATGAAGTTTAGGATCATTCTTACTATATGTATTTGAGATGATGTTTCCTATTTTGCTCTCAAGTGACTGAAGACATACATAGACACTTTGCAGACAAGATGCCTGTCATGCAAATATTAAGTACTTCCCACTGTCACCAGATCCTGCAAACCTATAAAAGGTGACATTTACCCTGTGGAAGCATATTTTTCCTTTTACAAAATGTTGTTCCTTGACAACACTGACTGAAAGTTCCTTCTCTTTCATTAAATATTGACATCTTGCACCTTTTGTTTTATTCAAAGCAGATACACTCCTCTTTCTTGTTTTTGTTTTCTGTGTATCTGCTTTGATACTTGTATCTGACCTCCAAAGAGTCATTACACAGCTACTGGCCCCAGAACATTTCAAGAAACCAGATACTTTTCCCTACATGAAAGTCACAACTGGGACACAATAGCTTTGAAAGACAGTCCACAGAGATCTGCTGTGGTAGCCAAATGCAGCAGCCTCCTCTGGCAATACTTAGAGGAGGAATTCTGACCCAGTCAACCATGTTTGATAGATGCAGTGACAGAGAGAAATAAAGAGTCTTATATAATTTACTGGCCTGCAATTTAGACATTGCAGCAATCCTTAATCAAATTCTTGCAAATAAGCATACAGGAATCCAATATAGTTTGAATTGCAGCCTCCACAAATATTGCAAACTGAGTTTGAAATGTTAAACACATTAAGTAACTGGAAAGTTTGAAGCATACATTTGTGAGAATTATTGTACTCAAAGCCCAGCTCTTCAGACCATCACTCCCTAAAGGGGCTCCACTAGCGAGCGGAAATGGCAGGTCTCTACCAACAGGTGGGTGGATGCAGATTGATTTTCAAGTGCCTTCCAGCCTTAGTCTATGTAACTCAATGCAATCTGTTCTTTCACCATTTATTAAATTTAACTATTTTGACATTAAGGCAACACTGAAGATAACCATTTTCAACTGTTTTCAAAAGAAGACAATTTTCCCTTTTAAGTCAGTCCACCTCATTCAGTCTGAAATGGCTCTACAATAAGTAGCTGACAGTGCAGTATCAGTACAGCAAGAGACATAAAAGAAATAATATTGCCTTAGCCTACATGAGGAAATCCCCTCAACAATGCCAGAGAAAATGGGTTTTGAACACAGAAGTTACACATCACTGTGTAACTAGTGCATCCTTTTCCTCCTCACAGCAGAGCCCTTTGGCTACTGCACTCACACTTGAATTCCACAAACATATTCACACACCTACCTTTCTTCTCTTCCACTCCCAAATAGTTGACAGCATGAAGTTTTACGTAAGGTATGATCCAGACCTGGGTGGCTGTAACCCTCTAGTTACCTCTTCCTTTTTGTTTTGATGGGGACAGAGGCAGGAGCATAAATAACTCGTATAATTTGTTTCAGTGTCAAACTGATTTTACTTTAAGTCAATGATAAGATTTCCTTGAGCTTCAAAGGAAGTGGCAGTAGATCCTCTTTGTGTCAAAATATATTCCAATGCTAACTTAAATTTAGCTTTTTATTCACAAGTATATTTTTTAGTCCCAGAACACTGAGAGACAATGAATACTGTGTTTTTCCATAACTGTTTTTTTTCTGTCAAGATACTTCTATATAACTAAATGGCTACATTAGAATTATTACCTTTAATCAAAAAGAACTGTAATAATATGGATGGAATTTCTCAGCATGAAGATGTTAGCCTAAATGTTTTGATTGCATTATGCTGAACACATTAAATGAAATTTCTAAGCTAAAAAAGCATTTTTTTTGTAGATTAGAAAATGCTGAAGTGGTGGATATGACTAATTCAATAAAAATCAATGGGAAACTTATATGATTACATATTTGCATTTTTGTTTCATTTTTCATTTTCCTCTCAAAATACATGCTTGTATTTATTATGAAATTGTTGGGGGGAGGGTTTTATAAGCAATATTATTCATGTTTCATGCATTTGACCAAGTTCATAAACAGAAAATGACTTGTAATCTACTTTATTGGGCTTTTCTATTAAAGTTCTGACCTAGCTGGCCCTAGCTAATAGAACAAACTGTTATGCAAGGCAGGTTTTACTTAAGATGAAATAAAGAATCTGTATTTTACTTGTAATGCTGCAGCCACATGTCAAAGTAAATTATTTAAACAAGTAGTTCTGCAAGCAAATGTATCCATTAAGTGCCAGACTGTGTACAAGAGCAGGAGCCCCTGCTCCAAGGCCAGCCACAACTATCACTCCTACACTTCTCTACATGAAGGCAGATTAACTTACCACACCCTAGCAAAAGTATGAAGAGTTTATGAATGTATAAAGCAGCACATGGAGAGAAAAAAACAAAAAGGAAAAAAAAAAAAGGGGGCAATCTCCATAAACTGAATCCTTAAGTCCCTTATTTAATTTAAACTCACTCAAATTTCTCTTTCAATAATATTTAAATCTTGTTCACCATAGATTTCAAAGTACCTTACAAAACAGCATAAGCATTGTTATCTCACTGAAATTAAAAGGAGATTGCCCTGAGGAAGGAAAGAATAAGGATTTCAGAATTTGTCCCAGTAAAAGGAATAAAAAACCCTGCTAAAGTTGAACAGATCTATTGCATCAGAGAGAAAAGAAAACCTAAACCTTAATATGGGGGTTCCACCAAATTACTAGTTTTCTTTATCAAATTAGTAAAAATAGTATCAATACATCTCATAAGACTGAAGTATCAGTAGAAGTATCTACTTCTACCCACCAGAATTTAAGTTATGGTTGCATGCTTAGGGATTTTTTCAAATATCTTGGATAATTTCCATATTTAAGTCTCATTTATCATGTACAGAAGTGATTGAGAATAAGAAGAGCAATTTACAAGACAGCCACAGAACAGTTGTCTCCTGCCAATGTGGAAAAAGGGTATTTGGAGAGTACTGAGTACAATTACAACATTTTTTCTAATTTGGTTTAGCAGCTACAAACATTAAGCACTGTTAGAAGCAAGCATCATCTAGAAGCAAGCCCCTCTTGCGTTTGGCTTCGATACTGGAAGACACCTAGAAAACCTGAGTAAATAATTTCCCCTGAAATTCAAAGGCATTGGAAATTTGGGACCACCAGGAGATTTTGGTGCTGTGACACATTCCATCATGCCTAAAGAGCAGGTACACGAGCCTCAGGTGGAAGACACAGTTTAGTAGTTCCCAGCAAGATGACAATAGGTGGAGATGCTAGTGAAACCAGCAAAGCTTAGAAACAAGAGTAGACCTTAAATGTAGGTAGCATCAACAGTACATGTTCTTTCTTAGGATCACTTACTCCTAAGCTAGAGCTCAGAGATGATGTATGCCTCTATTTTAAACTCAACAAAAGAATCATTGAATGAGCACTTGTTTTCAGAATATGGGCTTCACTTCAAACAGCTGGGAACGAACATCTTTGCACATGACTTTGGCAGCTCTGGGCATGTGCTGAACTGAAGGCACAGATAAAAGCTCAGTGGCAAAATCTCTGGTATTTACCAGACTTCAGACACTTATTGATTTGAGGCATTCCAAAGTTTTGGTCCACAAATCCAAAACCAAATTTAGACACCATATGTTTGCCAGTTACTGGAGGTATTTTTTGAGAATCACATCCTTTTTTCCATTATAGGAGGCAATTATACATTCGCACTCGAGAGCATGTAATATTTTGCACATTCACAATATAAATATTTCTCTCAAAGTTGTAATTTTCTTCAGGTGATCATAAGAGCTCCCGCACATTCATCTAATAATGCAGGAAGATATATACATATCTCAAGATTAATGATAGGGTGCTTAAAGTAGCTTGCAGTAATATTCTGAGAAGAATAAGAGGTTGTCATAAAAATAAAATAAAAAAAAGACAGGAAATTTTGGGATTGCAAACTAAAATTATACTGCATAGGTAATTCTGTTAGGCACTTTAGTAATATGACTTAACTTTGCTGATATCAATGAACAGAAAGGCCTATTATCAGATATCGTTTTGTTTATCATCACTTAAATGGTTCTTGAGTGCTGTAGTTATTAGACCAGTCATAAACCCATATATTTAAATTAATACACTGATGGCTGCATTTTTTTTGCCTGTCTTCACAACATACTCTTTAATGCTGGTAAAGGAAACTGTAAAATAAATTTTGCAATGCCTGCAATGACAAGGTCACAGGTTCCAATTCAACATCGTTGAAAAAAAAGAGATGTCATTAGAGCTTGAGAAATTTATTTAACATTCCCTAGCCTGCAGTCTAAACCCCTTGTTACAGGAAAAAATGCCAGTGGTAACATACTCTAAAAGCCTCATCTCCTGCAATTTAAAGGAATACAGCATTTGTGTATCACTCACAGTATGAGGTATTTATTTATAATGCTGCAAACTGTCAGCTCCCATTTTATTTCTATTATATATAGGATGTCAGGAACTGTCAAGACTAAGAGCTTTACCAAGGGACAGGCCATGTAAAGGCAGCAGACTAGGTAGACACTGCATTGAACACGCACTGCTGGCCATTAAAGGAACTCTTAAAGAACAGTCATGAAATGGTGGGTCATTACAGCACCTAGGGTGGCAGCTAAGCACAACCACCTTCTCAGGGGGTTCAGTGGGGCTTGCTTAGACTGGAAAAAACAAGGAATTATAAGCTATATATATGAAAATATCAGGGAAATTAGGAATCAAGGAAGGCAACAAAAGAGTTTATTCTAAAGAAAAGCTCAAAGCAAGAATAGGTAAAAACTAGCCATGAATAATTTTAGGCTGAGAATTATATGACTATTTCTAATCATCTGAGAAGTGAAGTTGTGGAAACCTGTCTTACTATGAGTGCTGGGTTAATAACCTAACCCATAATAATCTATGAGTCTCAGCCTCTGAAGAAAATACTGCATGTGTGTCTCCATGGTACAGTGTCAAACATACAAGCTCACTGAGAACAAACAAGGACATGAGAAGCAGATTAGGAGCATTAGCACAGCTCTCCACCCACTGTTTGCTTTCTCGTCTGCACTGTGCTTCCTCTTTCCCCATAGCATTACGGGGAACTTTTGTATCTGACTGATTTTTTGAGTTTGCTGTTGCCTCTTTTTTCACACTTTCTTTACCTCTTCCTTTCCTACTCATTATGCACTTTAAGTCTTGCCCTTGATCTTGTCCAGTCCACCTCTTTCCCCACAAAGACTTGTCTTTGAATAGTGCATTCCCTTTCATAATTTAACAGTCCTTTCCTCTCCCACACATCCTGGCACCCACAATTTTTATTCCCATCTGCTGCTTTATGCCTAGGATTGAAATATTTACCAGAAACATAGTAACTAGCGAACTAAATGAAGAAATGGAGCCCATTTTCCAGAGACAATATGTAGATAGCAAACCAAATCATCTTGTTCATCCTCACATATACTGATACCTTTAATCCATACTGATAAGCTAAAGAAGCATTTGGCAGGGACGAAGAAAAGTATCTAAAATAAAGCCAAGACACAGCAGCTTTAAGATGACTATTTCTTTATGAACTAGAGATACACATTTGTTGCAAGAAAAACTCCCTCAAATTTTATCACTGCATATGGAAATTCCTATCAATGTGCTGTTCTAAAACTAAAACCCATGTTATCTTGCATCCAACCAATGTTGTATAATAAACTTGAAGAGTCCTTACTTGTTACGCTTTGTAGGAAAGAAGGAACATTTCACATTTCCTTCCTGTTTTCTCACACCACAGTGCTTTTGGGCTCCTGAGATGAGATTACAAATGACAGCAAAATGATTAGACTAATAGTCTGTCTTTGAGGGCTATTCTACATTGAGTTGTTCTACCAATTTCTCCCCCTTTTTACTGCTTTTATAAGTGGCACTGAGTAGAAGCTGATCTGTTCTTGACAGTTTTCCTCTTGTTCAGCCCGTGTTTTTCCAGGGGCTTTCCTGCACTATGCTGTACCCAGCCCTAAATCTGTATGTAAAGTTACTAACTTGACAATACAGGAAATCTTATCAAGCCCAATAGAGCTGTTCCATTATGCCCAAATCCACCTACTATGATGAGTAAATGTGCTCCAGACAGCCAACAAGCCAAAGTAAAATGGAAGTGGTGCAGGGAGACAGTAGAGGAAGATTCATTCCCCCACATATCACCCATGAGCAGACCTGAACTGCAGGTCACAAAACATTACCGGTTTGAACCTGTAGGTTTGCCCAGAAATAGACTTCCTAGACAGGTTAGCCCATTTGGTGGACAGCTGCAATAACTTCCAGTTAATTTCTTTCCTTTCCCTAAAGAATACTTTTGTCTGTGTCCCTTTTCCCCAGACCTGTTTGTTCTGACAAGTGTCTGCCTTTGAAGGGTGGGGAATCCATTGATATAGGTCTATAAAAATTAGGAACAATTATAACAATTACGTGCTTTTCTCAAAATAGAAACTTTAAAGTCTTAGATTACAAGAGGTCTTTTGAATACAGATTTGTATGATTTGTTCATTAAATGATAATGATAAACTTGTCATTAGTTTAACACAGGAACTGCTGTAGGCACATTTAGTCCTGCACTTGGTTTTCTTCACTTTGTGCCAAATGGAGTAGATAAGCCACTTTGCTTCTTTACAGCTAATCACTTTCAGAACACCTGTATCCTCTTCGTCAACTGTGCATCCTTTATTAGTGCTGGTGAATACCATTTAAACAGAAATCTCACAAGCCCCAGATATGAAAGAAGTATCAACATGTCAACTCACATATTAGTAAGAGACTATCACACATCAGATCTTTTCAATGTTTGTGATTCTTTTGGGATAATATGGATTGAAATAGTATATCACAAACAGAGAAAGGATGGTCTCCAGTGACAACAGTACATCAATGATGTCAAAACACTGTCACATAAAGCTATTATTCTTCCAGCTGATACTTCCACTTGCATAGCTTTCCACTGTTATGCCATATTTTTTCCCTATATTTTCATTGTTCAAAATTCAAGCAATTATTAATTTTATGCATGCACATCAGTGCAGGCATTAAACAGAGGAACATTTCCAGTATTCAGGAGTTATGCTTTTAATTAAAGCAGTGTCTTTCGTCTTATGAAAGCCTTCCATGCCATATAGAGTACCATAAATGTAACCTCTTTGTTTTTAAAGACTACTGTACACAGTCATGAAAACTGCAGAAAAGCAAACAAGGAATTTACTCTGTGATTATAGACAATTGGTTTCAACACAGTTTATTTCAGAGTTTACTATAACAAAGAGCAGAGATGTTTTCATTGGGGATAACTTTCGTGACATTAAGCCATGAGGTCCTCCCTGCCGCTCAAAAAGACAAGACACAAATCTGTCCCTGGAAAGATTAGCAAAGTCACTCAAAAAAAACACAGAAATGTTTTTTTAAGTGCTCTCATTTTGGACAGGCTTTGAAGTTATAGTGTACCTTAAAGGTAGGTCGTTGCATGTCACAGATAAGTTTAAGAGACATCTATCTCTTGTAAATACAATTGGTAAGTGGGAACCAAGAGACTTCCTCATTTACCATTCATTATCTGTATAACTTCGAGTAAACAGAACCCTTTGCTTTAAATACACCATATGTGCAAAGGGAATAAGTGACCCACCTTTATAAAGTACTCTGAAATAATGGTTGAAAAGCAATACCTTAGTGCAAAATATTGTTAATCCGGAAAAAAACCTGGGAAACAATATACTTCAGAGCTGAGCACACCACTCGCTGAGGAACTAATTATGAATATGCTACCAATTACTTCGTATAGTATTACATCCTTCCTTCTGCCTCTGAGCTAGTCTACCCTGTTTTGTGAAAATGCCCATCTTTTCTGTTTTACTGGACAAAATAAAACCAAAATATAAAAATGCCTTGCTTTTGTTATTTGAGAGATGAAGTAAATCAGTCTCTAGTTTGTGTCCTGTCCTGCGCTACATGTATATTAAAGCATAACTGTAGAGCAATTAAACACAGATGGGTATCTCTATAAGCTCCAGTCACAGTTGAGATCCCTGAAGACCCAAATCCCTTGAAACACATGGATTTTTCAGGTTGAAAGACTGGATAATATAAATAGCTGCAAATAGACAATTCAATAATTATATTACAATTTAATCCAGTCTAAAAATATGCACAAAGTAGAGATTTTTAGTGAAATTTTAGAGTGTAGAAATATGACTATAGACCAATTATTATATTCCTGTTTTGAGTATGGAAAAGTCACACAACTGTCCTTTGTTTATAACACGTAGAGTCATAGAATCAACAGGCTGGAAAAGACCTTTAAGATCATTAAGTCCTACCATTACCCCAGGACACACCAAGTCCACCACACATAACTTAATACAAAATATAATACAGGTTTTCTGACAAAACAGTTTGTTATATATAGCATATATATAGGGATATATGCATGTTGCATATATGCCTGGCAAAATGAAAAGACTGACTCTTTTTCCTTTAATATCTGTACTTCTTTTTGAAGATAGCATTGGCTGCCTTTCTTTTTTGTCTTTTTTTTTCTTTTTTTAATGAAAAAAATAATACCTTTGGCACATTCTGTCAATGATACTGTCATTTTGCAACCTGCCCACACAAAACCTGTCTCCATAGCTCTTCTTTCAACTATCTAATGTCACTTCTTCAAAAGAACCATCTAAACTTGAAGCTCTACCAATGCCCTGAGAACACCAAGCCTGACACTTGGGCTAAAGCCTGAGATGACAGATAAATGTGATATGTCTGGGGAGGTGGTGTTGCCTTCAGGGCTGCCTCTGGCAGCAAAAGATAGTGAATCATAGGGTTAGGATTCCCCTTGAATCCTAAGAGAGGACAGTTTGCTTTCTAGGATCTAGTAAGCAGCAGTATCATACTCAGAACCAGATCTTGCAAACACAAATCAGGAAAGTCATTAATTACTGACATGGCTTTTATTATTATTGATTCCTAATAATAGCTGGCACTGGACATACATATGATGCCTGTGCTCAAAGTATTTTTAAATAATTCTAAAGAGATTGTGGAGATTTGAGATAATGCTGTGAAAATAGAAGTAATCGCACTCCATTTAAATGGGAGATGGG
This sequence comes from Ara ararauna, assembly GCA_028858755.1. Taxonomy (NCBI): domain Eukaryota; kingdom Metazoa; phylum Chordata; class Aves; order Psittaciformes; family Psittacidae; genus Ara; species Ara ararauna. The sequence continues at coordinate 59,755,344 of CM054382.1, forward strand.
TGCTGCAGCTTTTGCCATGGGGGGGTGGGGTGGTGAAGTGTCTTTGACAGAATTTACCACAGGAATTCTGAATTTTACATCCCTAAACTCAATTATTTTAAATTATTCCATAATTTAAAGTAAGGCAGAAGGCACAAACAGCACATTTCTAGGGCTGCTGTTGTGATGGTCTAAGAATGAAGGCAAGGCCTGAAGAAAGAGAAGGCATATATTAAGCCATGCAGTGTACTTGCATGGGACATGCAAGTTTTTAGCTCTAAATTGAAATGCAAAAAAGTATCATATTTCGAAAGAAACCTTCCTAAGTTTTTGCTCTTGTCAGACAAAACTTTAACATGGAGACTTTTTCTAAATGTTACTTTTATGACTATTAGTTTGTATTTGAATAAAATTAATAGGAAATACATACTATATATATTTATTTGATTCAATCACTGAGAGCTGACTTCATTTTTGAAGTGTTATATCCATCTTAAAAATGTCTGATACAGTTCTATTTAATGAAAATTATTTTCCCCAAGTCAAGCATTTTTTCACATGTGATCACCCTCAATAGAAGTTTCCTGTTGTTATTCTCCCATTCTTAATCCAAATTCTGTTTAGCTTGATAAAGTAGTCATTTGGACTTCTATACATGATGGTCATGGTCTCTCATCACAGTTACAATAGTTTTTCCACTAATAATGTTAACTCCTTTTGTGAGAAAAACAGCTCATCTTGATGACTATAATGGTTAAATTATACATATATCATAAAACATTTTTCATATTCAAAATGACGCTGAGTGGACATTTTATGCCTCTGTCTCATCAGAGCTTGGAAACAAGACAAAAACACAGAGAGAACACCTAGGGAAAGACTTGTAAACTACAACCACTCACTCAAGTAAGTGTAAAACATTTATGCTTCCCTAGGAATAACAGAAAGAAGGACAAGGCAGAAATTTGCTAATGCTGGTTTTGGTGTTTATATTTTATCAGTTTAATGAGCAATAGAATGTGGCTTACAACCCACAGAAAAAGGCTACAATGAATTAAATGTACTTTACAGCTAAGCCTGAGGTTTTTAATATGTTCCACACTCATTTTCACATGCTGCAGAGCATTGCAGTCTAGAAGGCTGAGTTCTGGTCAATCAGAAACTAATTATTTCTTGGTAGACAAGCATATTTCTGTAGGGTGAATCTCCATTCAGTACTTATCTCCAAAGCATTTAGAATCTTATTATAATCCATGTGACCTGTTTCTATTTTAAGTGAAGTAATTCACCAAACTGACACTGATAATTCCAAGTAAAGTTTTACAGTCAATCACATGAAGTACTCTGTGTGGATTTTTTTTTCACCTCAGTATATTGTAAAAGTAGAATTTAACCTTGAATCAATGCAATTTATGAAATACACTGTGTACATCCTTAAGACACAGGCAAGGCTAGTAAAAACTGTTAAATTGTCACAATTGATTTCTCAGATACTAAAATAAGGAGCTTTGAGAATGATGATACTTGTATGCTAAAATTCTTAAGTTACTTGGTTCATAAGTACAGGGACAAGATAAAGTAAATCTGTTATGATAGGAACTCATATAGTAACTTGCTCCAGAAGCAAGAGGATCAACTTGTGATTTCAGCCTATTCTGCAGTGAATATATGTGTCAGTTTTAAAATAAATTCTTTCATAAAGAATCAGACGACTGGTTGATTCATCATACGATGTAGCACCTTTCCTGTGAGAGCACTTAAGAGAGATCCAACACCTGTATGCTTCCCAGGCTCGATGTGTGAGATGACCTTTCAAAACTCTTTTCAGCATAGTGTGCCTCAGATTCCCATCTGTAAAGTGGTAAAAATATTTCTCATAACATACATAAGCACCTTCAAGGTTTACTCCTGAGAACTGTTCATAATAGAACTCGTCAGTATATGCAGCTTCAGCCAACAAACAAGATTCTTAAAAATATGTAATTAAATGAGAAATAAAGATCTTATTCTGCTCTGCACTTGTTCAGCCACACCACGAATAACATGGCTAGTTTTGGTCCCTCAACCCTCCAGCTCATGAGAGATACAAAAACCTGCAAAAGGTCCAGGAGATGGATACTCGGATGATTTAACAGGTTGGAGAACTTAATATATGAAGAAACATTGAGGGACTTGGTTTTGTTCAGCTTAGAAGGCTGAGCACAGCAAGTACGAACACTGCCACACCAAAACTGCAGGTAACATTGACAAGAGCCATGCCTTGACAGACCTTCATTTTACTGAAAGGTATGTCCCTAAAAACCTTTGTCTTGCTCTGGAGCATTATGAATGTAAGAAATGCAAGAAAGACCCTTATGGCATTTAAATAGCCAATTCTATTGATGCAGTGCAGACAAAGATCAAATCCTTGACTGCCCATTTTAGGCTTTGTGAGAAATGTTTGCAAATATAACTTGTCAATGAATTTCTAAGGTACAGGAGATGAATCATGGATATCATTATTCTGTGAGAAAATGCACTATTTCCCTGGACAAATCACCCCTTTGCATTAAGGAGCTGATGTGACACTTCCTTGCTTGTTCAGGCAAAACACTGCTACACTGTTGGGCTGTCATTAAATGGATGCTTTAACCAGAAACTGGCCAGGAGCCTTCTCCATCACTCTGAGACACAGCAAAGATTGGATCTCTTATCACAGCAAACTGTTCTGAGAAAATCCCTTGAGTTGGGATGGATATTCTGCTACTGGCTAAGGTAATTTCATACTGTTCAGTGGGAAGGGAACTGGGAAAAAACAGAAGTGAACTTCACAGCTGGTAGGCAAAGTATAATTCTGATATCTGGGCACCTCTTGAAAAAACCTGAAAATTCTTTCCTAAACAGGCAGAGGTGACCTGGAACACCATAACTTTCTCCCATGAATCTGAAGAGTTTTGCCTCACGCACACAATGAGGATAGACACCATTACTGATGAGGCTGCTCTTGATAACTTTGATGGGGATATCTGAAGATTGTAATTTAGCATGATTTTTGTTGTATGTGAAAAGTTTAATCTGCTGCTGAATTTAAAGCATAGCACCCTCTAAAAGAATGAGCACTAACAATTGCTTACCAGAGTTACCCTCTTAACAAGTAAAATAAAATCAGAAAATTTGCCCTTTGCATAGATACTGGAAAAAGTAACCCAATTCAGACTTATGCATGCAGTTTTATGCCTACAAAAATGCAGATGGATAAGGGATAATTCTGCATTTATTCCCACATTGACATTTACACAAAAATTCACATTTACCTACCACCCAAGATTTAAGCATAGTGTTAAGGCTACAACATATACTTCTAATTTTGCATTCAAGAGCAGTTGCTGTGCTCTGGGCATCCTAGCCAACAACTAAGCTTGCATGCACAACCCATATTTACCTGTAAATATGACACAAAGCTGATTAAAACTAAAATCAATCTTTAAATACAACTGACGTGAAAAACCAGAATGAAGTCAACTGATATTAATATCAACTCCCAGAAGTGAAACAAGATGATCATAACTGCAAACATTTAACAGACGGGTGTTTAACATCCCTGAAGCCTTGCTGTTTGAAGCATCTCTATTATAGATTGGAAAGCAACAACGCAAGAACTAATCACAAGACATATTAAAAAGATAATTTGTTCATCATTCTGTTCCTGCAATCTTAAACGAAGATTTCAGTTAAAGTACACATTTAGCAGTTCTTCCCTTGCATGTAGCATTCAGCTTATTTCATTAAGGAAATGTTCACAATACTTGTCTTTCATTGGTGTATCCTCACCCTACACACCTTTCCTTACTTTGTGCAGTTCCACTATGTCCATTGCGCTTTCTTACATGTTCTTTTTAATGCCCAATGCCATGGGTAGCAAGGGAAACACACAGACCTCATTCTTCAAACACATATGAGATACTGCCATCATCTTTTTTTATTTTTAAGGCAAGGATTTGAAACCTAATGCATTTCAGCATGCGCTATAAATTGATTCCAATTAATTAGATAATATTTTCATGAGCATTTGCTTTAGAAAGCATTTTGAAAGTTGACTGTACACTTTACCTTTTCTTCTATCTTACACAGCTATACAGCACACCAAAAATTATATTTGTATTGAAGATTGATAGCTTGGTCTATAAATTTTCTATGATTGGAGACTAGATGTGTAAATAGGCGAAAAAAAGCTTGCTATCACCAGATATTTATCAGTTCTAGATATCACCATTGATTTCAACATTACTGTCAGAAGATGTGAAGTAACCCATATGATAAGCACTGTGATGTCCAAATGCAGAGAAAGGCAGGGGGGGTAAGAACAAGAAGTTAAGAACTCCTCTGTGATTAATAGGAATTAATAATTAATCCCATCTTTTTAATCTTTGCTTTTAAACAGTTAAGCTGCCACTTAGAAGAGGTATATTGTCAGCAAAACCTAATTCTTTTTAATCCATGTATTGTATGCATGACATTCGTGTGCATTTTTCCTACACACACCAAAATCAGTAGCAATGCCAAAGAGACAATATCTTGCTTAACAAAAAACCTGTAGTAAGCATTTCACTTAAGTAATATAACTCCTTAAATATCTATGGCAAGCACTTTCCAACACTGCATGTTTCTTTCATTTTGACTTCAAAGATGAAAATTTGGTCAACTTGTGATCTTCCATGTCAAAAATTGAAAGAGAGCATCCCGTTAGCATTGCTCCACTGATCTTCATCATTTGGGTGTGAAACTTCTCACAGACCTAACACCTTACTAGTTAGTTTACTGCATTTGCAAAGGTAACATTTAGCTCTAATGCTTTTATTCCATTGTTCTGATGGCATTTTTAATCTCATATTTCCTTGAAAATTCAGTGATTTTAATCAACATGTTGTCAACAGCAAAATATTATAAAAACATATTCTCTGGCTATGTCAAAACTCCCTAGTATGCCATATGCAGTATCTACAGACTGACAACAAAAAACATGTCAAGTGCAACATCACTAAGCACTAGCCAGCTCTTATTTTAATAGCATTCATAAACGGTGGCTAATTTAAGTGCATTGTATTGGACTGATAATGGAGTCTCAGTTATTGCTCATCTCTAGAAGCATCTATTGATATGTAAAGCAAAGACATTAGCCATGTAATTAGCCTGCAGCATAACTATCATCCTTCACTCAATCATTTCAGTTCCAACTGCCCAAACAATAGTAACATTTCACAATGTTTTTACTTGAAATAGCTGGTGCCATAATCATAGTGTGAATTTCTTATGAAAAGCTCCCACAGATAGTATACATCATGCTGGGAAAATGAGTTTAAGTACAAGAAACCGATTAAAACCCTAATAATCTCCTAAGGATAATTTGTTAAAGAGGTTTTGTTACTTTGCATTAGCTCTAAAAATAATCTAGTTCTTTATTAAAAGGTTCAGCACCTTAATAACTCTTTAAGATTGTATAGGAATAATCAATGTTTTTCTCTTTGTTGGCTGCATACTCTTATATTAAACATAAATGAAATTTTACTGTTAGTTTTAATAATATTTCCATTTCATTGTTCACAAGATTCTGTTCTGAAAGCAAAAAAATTAATACACCCTAAACAATTATTTGAAAAATTCCGGTTTATTTTAAGGTGGAGTTTAAACTGAATGGACTTTCACAATGCTTCCTGCAATAGCAGAGCCCTAGATTCTGTGACTAGTGATTCCCATCTTCCTTTTGGTTTATGTTTTTGCCTTTCTGAAGATAGTTTTCATGCTTTTTTAACATTCCTTAGTTACTTTAATATATAGCTACAATGTCAGTAGATCACCCCTTTGAAGATCATCCCTACTCAGGCTTAGACACTAGTCATTCCTCCTCATCTATGTCCTGATTGGTATCTACAAAAACACATCCACATTGCTTCCTAGAAAAGCAGTACCTCAGGAAGGAGAAGCAAACTTGTTCCTGCTTCCCAATGTAGTTCTAATTATGGGATCTTGCCCATACAGGTTAAGAAATAATGGGCTAGGAGAAAGGTTTATCTCAGATCCTGAATTCAGCAAGTCTCCTAAGCTCAGAACAAGCTGTTACTGGGAGACAGTGCAGAGATTTTAAAGTTGAGTTGAGGAGTGCCAGCTCAAGAAGATGTAAGGTCCATCTTGCATACATTCTTAGACCCCTTAGCATTTGAAACCCATAAATTAACAGCAAGGATTGCTTAACTGTTCAAAAGACTCCAAGAATGACCTCATGTATAATATACAGTAAAGTAAATCCTGGCTGATTATCAAGAATGTCATTAGATGCAATCTGACAAAGAAAAATGTCACCAGAAAATTAATATAAGGAAGGAAAAAAGACAACGAGGTTGGGATCCAACCTCAGAAGAGCAAAGACAATCACCTACAGCCTGGAATGGAGAGGCTTACCTTGTTCTAGGACTTTGTCACGACCCTAGGAGTACAGTAGCAGGGAGCAACCCTCATTAGCCTCAAAGGAAGACTGGTTTGTTATTTCTATTTCAGAAACTGAGTGCACCAATCTGTTGATGCTGCAGATTGCATAGGCTGCTTTGATGCAGTTGGAATTAAGATACCAGGAACGGTCAGTGCTACAAAATGGGCTGGACTTAATTTGTGTTTCCACAAAATATTAATTTTAGTTTTCAGCCACCAGATGACAGGAGCATTTCTTAAGTAAGCTAAGAAATCATAAATTCTGAGGCTGGTTTTGCCAACCCTTTATTATTATTAGTGTGTCCTGTCTCAGCCTTCTGTGGAAATTTTTGAATTTGACAAATATTTCTTTGGAAGTCATGATTTACATATCTCAGACTAAGTCCACACCTTTCCACAAGAGAGGGCAGAACACTCCACAAGGAAGCAGCAGAAAATTCTGTCTGAAATAACATGATTTTCCAAGATGATGCCATAGTCTAGTGGCTGAACGAAATTTACCAGTGAATTAAAGATATATCATACACTAATTCTACTCAGTAAGTGGAAAAATCTACAATTGCTTTTACTCCAAATGGTATTCATATTCATAAAAGAGAAGACAAATTCAAAGTAGTATATCGGGGCATCAGTAGCCCAATATCCACCGGAGAAAAAACAGAACTTGGCTTTCTTCTCCAATTTCTGTCTAGCAATTACATGTTAAATGATTAATAAAAAAATCCTTTACCAAATCAAAATGAAGAATAGCTACCATTCCATGCCTTAAAGCCTTCAAGGTTCTACTGAGTTTTCATGCTGGTGGTGGCCTAACCTGCTCTTCTTCACTTTAAGGAAACAAAGCATTGCAGCAAGATGTGCCAAGAACAAAATCAAAGCAAATAACCTGACTTCTCCCCCTCTCACCAACCTATACTTGGAAGGTCAGCCCTCCTCAGGAAGATAAATATTCTTACTTCTCCTGAATTTCAGTAAGACTGGAGAGCTTTAGGCACCTTGCAGTTAAATATCAGACTTCACGTTTTCAAGTTTTCTCCAGTCATATCACAAGCATTCTTCTTTGCATTTCATTTATTTGTCTAAGAAAAGATAAGGTAAAGTAAGGCTTCAAATTTTTTTCTCTTCTCACATCAAAATATTTTTTTTAGCATTTCAAAAACCTTTAATTTTCCCCCCCCCCAAACATCCTTAGTTTAGAAGAAAATAACTGGAAAGCTACTACAGTTTGCAAGAAAAGTCAATATAAATTTACCTAGGCACATTATGTAAAATGACTGAATACCTTGAAGCTCCACTGTTTGTTCGCTGGCAGGTTTCCAGTGCTATTCTAATAATTCCTATTCCAATAACAGTATAATAAATAATTTCACTGAGCAAAGATGGAACTGGAGTTGTGAGCACTTTTATAAAAATATGATTATCTTAAAATCAAATATGAAATTTCAAACTGAATGTATAAATAAGAGCTGCAAATGTGACTGTCTAGTACTGTCCTAAACAGTAATGGAAGTGAAATGACTTATATTATCTTTCACTGTTGTTTGGAGCCCTAGTTTTTATGGATAAGATGGCAAAACAGCACAGGAAAATATGGAATAATTAATCCAAATGATATTACAGAAGGGACTGTCTGGTGAAAGCCATAGACAATGAGGAAAAAAAACCCAGGCAATTGTACTTCTTAACTCGCCAGAGTCCCAAAGCAAAGCAAGTGTATAGTTCTCAGTTGCTCAGAGAAACTTTCTGCATGCACAAAATGGAAAGGGCCACTCAAGTACTGAGAGCTGGACCAGATCCATTTGTTTAATTTACAGGAGACAGCTGTTGTGATTTACATAAATTGTGCTTTATTGATCCAGAGATTCTTATGGCAGACTGCCTTCATCCAGGCAAAAAAAAATCAAACCAAATGCCTTGTCATCCTCCCCATGTCTTGTAGACAGCGCTGCACCAGAAGAAACATTGCGCAGGTTTTTGCATTAATTCAAAGTTTAGAGTTAATGCAAAGACTAATCCAGGTTAGGCCAATTAGTACCAGTGTGCACTACAAACTAGCAGTACTACAGCTTAGGTCTGGGTGTCATGACACATCAGAAATAGCGACTGGAGAAAAATCATGTTGTAGAGCCTGTAAAACAGCAGGATAAGGAAGGGAAAATAAGAATATTTGTGCACGCTCCCAGTTTTCTGTCTCAGCTTTTTTTTAAAAAAAAAAAAAAGAGAGAGGAAGTACAAGGTTTGTGTGGGACTGTGGTAAACACAGGTCTCTGAGAGCAAGTGGCAAAGCATGAAGGAAGGCCCTGAGGACCCAAGCTTTCATGTGATCTGCCACTTCAATATGTGTATTGCAGGAGACAGAATAAATTAGACAATGTTTGTACAGTGCCATGAGAATTGTAAATGCTGTAACAGCGCTAAGTATTACTATAAGGTACCAAATATATGCAAAAATCTCTGTAAGACAAAAAACCCAAACACCAGATAGATATTATAAGAAAACATACCTAATTCTACCTATCTATCAGCCTCTGCATTAGTCATGGGCAAAAGTAGAGAAGGAAGAAAATAAAAAGCCTGTAAAGTCACAGTGTTAGAAAAAGAAGGGGCACTGGAGTACTGCAGTATGATCCTCATGCAGAACAGCCTTAGTGCTCTGCCCACACACTGACTGCACGTAGCTATGGGCTAAAACCCCACCACAGTCTGAACGCAGTCAAGAGCAAATGACATTTATGACATCCTAAGGTTAGCCTGGCATTAATTAAACCATCACAGTACTGCACTATTATCTTATTTCTTTTGCGTATTTTCCTTTTTCTTGAGAAATAGTCATTTCCAATTAGAATTCCATAATAAATCTGAATGTCACAACTCCCCAAGTATGAATGTCATCTTTCTTTAGAGGCTACAGGAAAGAACTGAAAGCTCAGATGTCCTTCAGCATTAAAGTTAGCTGAGATACTAACCTACCACAGGAACATGAATGCAGCATTAGACCTTGTCGTGGTTTCAGCCGTAACTCACGCAGTTTGCAAACTCACTCCCCCCTCTTTCTTCCCCCCACTCCCAGAGAGATAGGGAGGAGAATCAAAAGAATGCAACTCCCACAGGTTGAGATAAGAACAGTCCAGTAACTAAGGTATAACACAAATCACTACTGCTACCACCAATAATAATAATAAGGGAAATAACAAGAGAAGAGAATACAACCGCTCACCACCGATACCCAGCCTGATCGAGCAGCGAACCCACTCTTCCAAGTAACTGCCCTTAGATTTTTACATCCTGGGCATGATGTGCTGTGGTATGGAATAACCTCTTTGGTCAGTTTGGGTCAGGTGTCCTGTCTCTGCTTCCTCCCAGCTTCCCCTCCTCCCTGGCAGAGCATGAGACTCAGAAAGTCCTTGGTCAGATCAAACATTACTAAGCAGTAACTGAAAACATTGGTGTTATCAGCGCTGTTCCCAGGCCAAAAGTCAAAAACACAGTGCTGTACCAGCTACCAAGAAGGAGAAAAATGACTGCTACTGCTGAACCCATGACAGACCTCAGTCCGGCTAAATTGAAATTGCTGCAGAACAGTGTTCCAGGACAGACTGCTTCACTGAAAGCCATGTACTGCATGTGACAATGTTGCATCTTGCAGCGCTGAGATCCAGTAGAAATTAGCACCAGGCTGTTGCAAATACAAAGCAAACTGTTGAATGCTACACTAGCTAAACTTTTGTACTTTTGCTCTTTCCCACCAATGCTTTGCTATTGAGAATTTCCTTCTTATGCAATGTCTTCTCTAATGCTTCAGGACCCTGTTAAAAGTCTGGACTTGAGGCAATTTGTGCAAGTGTCTCATAGTGGCTCACTGCTTGCTCTTAGGGTTTTGTGCAAATGACATATTTGTGTGAGGGGATGCAACTATACCTTCCTAATCAATGATCAACTGCCTACATATTCAATTGCCCACAGTAACTAGCTGCACTCAAAGATACTTCAGGTAGATGACCAAGTACTCCCTCATGTAAAACTTGCACTAAGGAAACATGGATCCCATCATTCAATTTCCCTTTGAGGTATTCATATATCAGCTGTATGATTACTCACCACCATCTATTGTCTGACACTATGCTTTCTTCCTATATTTGTCTGAGAAAATTATGGTACTGATTATGAAGCAACAGGTTGTTGGGGTTTCTTTTGCCAAAGGGCATACACAATAAAATACTTTTTTTTTTTCCCCAAATGTAATTGCTTCTGTTCAGAAGTAAGTGTTTATAAATATGTTGCCATGTGAACTGAATCTAGGAAACTGCCCCTTCTACTTTTATCTCAGCCTTCAGGAGAAGTGAGAACTAGATGAAAGATGGTTCTAAACCTTTCAGTAAATTTATTGTAAGAATTTTGAATATATTCATATCGTTAAGTTTGTTCAGTGTTTTACACATTACAGAGGTAGTGCTTGTACTGAATGCCAGTTACACAACTAAAAAATGGTAGTAGAAGCACTCCCAGAATTCATCAACATTTCTGCATGTCATATAAGTAGACCTACACTCACTACTCCAACATTTTATTCTTCCCTCTTTCACTTGATGTCATTTAACTCAGAAAAATAAAAACAATGATGAGATGTAATAATGTAAAATCCTTCATTCATCGAATGAGAATCTGTCACTGCTGTGCAATGTATAGATAAATTGTCACGGTCAAAGGTGACAGAAAATTAAGTAATATAGTAACAAGTAAAAGCACTAAGTGTACCTGAAAGACACAAAATAAATCACTTTGGCCTGTTGAGGTTAAGACTGAGCCATGTATTTGCTTACATTTGGAATTTTAGAGAGGAAAAGAATAGATGAGATGATTTCTGCTTTTACTGCCTTTATCATATTTTCTGTCTTTGAGGACAGGTTGGATCTTGCGCACAGAAGCTGTCTGTATTCTACCTCAAAGGTTTTTATTGCATGACTCACCTATAACGCCTATAGCTTTACTTATCTGTGTTGTCACTTTTAAGCAACTCTCATGTTTTTGAATAGCTAAGAAGTGAGAAATTGTTTCCATCAGTTTGGGTTCTAATACTTACCAGAATAAGGTAGACAGACAAAGTAGAAGTTACTCCAAATACAGACCTATGGGTTAAGCAAAACTTGTCTTTCCCATTATAATTAGACCTCTAATCTGCATAAATAAAAGGGTTTCTGGAGTTCTGGAAAAAAGGAACCATTTTTCTGTTAAATGCTACTCACTGCCAGTGTCAAAGCTTATTGCTTTGGAAAAAAAATCCCCCCTTTTTAAAAACAAATGTTTGGTTTTGACATAAGAAATTCTAGTTCCTCTTCAATTGATAAGGAAAGTCATAGCAATAAGCACAACACAATATTTACAACCTGAGGATTTCTGCAACCGATGTGCAAGTAGAAGAGGCATAAAGAAATTTCATATTTAAAATAAGAGAAAACTAAAACCAATAAACTGCACAGAAGCAATAAAAAGTGTTTCTTTGCATCAGGAAAGCGTTGTGTGGAGGAAATCTGCCAGCCCTCCAAATACATTTTCCTGTAAAAGAACATTTCTACTGACCAGAGATATGTATGTATGCAAAGATGGTAGAATAATTAACTGTACAGAGTAGTAACATGAGTGTGTACAAAACTGCCCATTCATATTCCACACACAGACGTGATTACCTACATAGGAGAGATTCTTACTTGTGGAAAGTTCTGCATAAGAGTTCTTTAGTAACAGAAATTGTATAAAATACACATTAGTAAAATATTTTTAAATTATTGTCAGTATTTATAATGACAAAAGACTCTGGAATTTTAAGGTTAACCCTTTTAACAGTTTGATTTACAAACCCCCAAGTAAGTTTACATATAAAGATATCTGTCTTTCTGTCAATCTTGAACTATGCGATTTATGGTGCTGAAGTTTCACGGTTATGATTGTATTTCACTACTCAATTGTATAAAAGTACTTTCAAACAGTTAAATCCCCAAAAGAAAACAGGATATGAGCCAAAATTTTTAACTGAGATGAACCGAAGCCTGGAATACATCTGTGTTTACACATGGTCTGTTAGTCTGCAAATGAATGTGGGCAACTGTGCACACCTAATTCCACAAATATGAGTTTACAAATTCATTTACTTCACTCCCAGTTGACACTGTCAATGTATTCTTTAGTCTTTTTGCTGAAACAGGACCAAATGTGCCAACCACGATGGTGACTTCTGAGGCTGTGAACACTTTCCATGAGAAACGGACTGATAAAACTGACTTTGCATATGGTAGAAAAGCAGATGATGTTAATGGTTATTTACTATTGATACATTCCACATTTAAAAGAACAATCTTGAGCCCAATGCCTGTCCCTTGAGCCATCTGGTCTCCCCATTATTAATTGTTCTAACTGACCTTCATAAGAGAAGAAAAATATTGTTGTACCTTCTTTTATCTTGTCTTATAATAGGAAACATGTTTCATAGTGTTGAAATAAATTACTCAGATGGTGATCGAACATCTTAGCTTTGTTTCAGCATTTAATCACCCGTGAAAGCTGTTTATTGCTTCATATACTCCAAAGTCATGAACGTATTTCCTAACTCTTCTATGGAAAGTTTCATTTTTATTTTTCAATTATGTCTTAAATTCATTCATTCTTCTAGCCAGCTCTTTGATATAATCCTACTCTGAGAAAGACCTTTGTTTCTCTAATATTTATTTCCTTTTAAAATATTGCATGGGAAATAGGTTTTTACCTATTGCATTGGAAAAGAAAAAGCAAACATAAAATGGTTAAAGTAATAATTTCATTGAGACTACTTTATTTCCATTCAATATATAAATTACAAAGCCTTAGAAAATAGTCATAAAAAAATCAATACATCACCAGACTTGGATTGCTCTAAACCACATTTTGTCTTCTAGGCTGTTAGTCAAAGCATCATTGCTACTTTAAAACAGTCCTCCATCAATTCTGCCTCAAATCCTCACCAAGTTTATGGATGAAACAGACAATCACATAGTTGCACGAACCTCAGCATGGGTTGTGTAAAATATTTCGATTTTTAGCTTGTGAGTTAGTTCAAAGTCAAACTGTCCTCTTAAATAAGGTGAATCCATAGCTTTATTAATTAGAGACAAAAAAAAGCACCAAACCCCCCCCACAATTCAAGACTTTTAACAGCAAAACACATACAAAATTATTGCCAGAGTCCAAACAGCAATCTGGGGAAGCTAGAGCACTCAGTACAGACGAGGCCAAGGGAACTAACTGGGTTTACATACCAAACAAAGGGAAGGTCAAGGATGATGGAACCAAAGTCTTAAAATATCTAAAGGAGAAAGCATTGAGGAAGAACAGCCAGACTTTTTTTGATCTGCAGAACATAAGGATAACATAAAACCATCACAAGTTGCACCACCAAGGGAAATTCCAACCAGATACAATGAAAAAAACTCAAAAAAATGAGAGTACTGATGCACTAGTACAGGTTATGGCTGTGGACATCCATCTTTGGATGTCTTCAAAACTCCATGCGACAAAACCCTTAGCAACATGACGCAACTTCTAAGTTACTCCTATTTGGGGCAGAAAAGTGGTCTAGGGATCTGCAGAGGAGCCTAACCTTTTCTTTAATTGTGTTCATGCATATACCACAGAAGTAATCATCAATTACTACTTAAGAATAGATTAATTTAAACCATTCCTAATTAAGATTTTAAAACTTTTAATTTTCAAATAAGTCAAGTTCTGGAACAGTCTTCCAACAAAAGTATTGGTGGCAAATAAACCTAACCAATTTTAAGATAAGTTTAAAAACTTATTGCCTCTACAATCTAAAACTACCTACAGTAATACAGGACTGGTACAGATGAAACAGTTCCCTTTGATTGTAATGTTCTGTGTCTCAATGAAAGCCTTTTCAAACAAACAACATTCTTTACTACAGAATAAAAGAACTGTGATATGTAAAGAGGAAATATTCACACTTTAATATCTTGATCCATTTTAAATTAGAGTTAAACAGAAAGATCACAAAGTTCACTGTGCCATAAAAGGCACGGACTGACTGTGAAAATACCAATTAACAGATTTCATGGTTTTTATGGAATTCACTTTTATGGAAATGTATAAAACAGAATACGGGAGCTAAAGTCACTACCATCAAATTCCAAAATGAAACAAATATTTCTGTTACAAAAGCTTTTCTGCCCTCTGAGAATTTTTCCATTCTCATCAGTTTCATAGATTATCAGCTTTTTTTTTTATAGTAGTACAGCTCCTTATAAATAAATATCAAGGAACAGTAGGGAAAAAAAAGACAGAATAAATAAACAGCATTTGTTTAGAATGGTTATTTAACTGATAGGTTTTAGTCTTAAACAAATAAAGAAAAAGCATACTCTGAAGTAAGGAATGTTTAAAAGTCTTAGTTATTTACTTGTCCAATCTAAGATGGGTATATTTTTCATTGAATGTTACCAACAGAGCATACAAAAAGATTATATTGATTTCAATTAGAAAATCATGTGAATATATCTGTCACCTTTGATGGCCTTTCACAGCAACATTGATTGTTGCATTATGAGCTGAAACAGCACATATTATTAGAGAGAAGACTTATGTAAAAACATTTTTATTCTAGAAACAGCTGACTTTATTTGTAATAGTGTTAAGTATTATCAGTCCCACTATCAGTATCAGTTATATTATCAGGATTTTCACAAAACAGTTTTCTAGAAAACTGATGGGGTTTTTTTACAATACCCTTGTATAAGAATTTCTTTACAGTCACAAAGTCTATATTTGCTAAAGTTTTCACTCCATGTCAGAATAGACAATCTAAAAAGACAAGATGATAAACCATATTCTTCAATACCTACTAAATTTACATTAGTGCCTATGGTTCTTCAGACTCCACAATGTAACCTTCAGCTAAATGGTCAGTACCATAATTTCACTGGTCTTGCTTAAGCAAGAACATGAAGCTATAGTCCATTTACAATTCTGTCCTTTTTAGAATGTGTCTAAGCTTTATCTGAAGTTTCAGCAGCAGCAGACACACAAAATATTTTGACAAAGGAGTCACATCACTGTCCCAGTCACCCAAATATGCCAGAGTTCCTTGTTGAAAAAATCTAGGTTCCCCAGGCTCTTCATGTTAAATTCACAGTGAGGATCATGAATTTTAAAATTTGAAAACAAAGGTGACAGAAAAAAAGGAAGCATTTTATTAGGGTGTTAAAAACTATTCAAACTGTTTCAACTCGGTTTATGGGTGATGACAGACAATAGCCAGAGATTACAAGAACCAAAAGACCACCTCCACCACACATCTCCAGGAGCACAGGCTACTGCAGAGCATATTAAACAACCTAATCCTGTCTCTATTTAACCCCCAAAACTGGAGATCACCAATGGAGATGAGCAGCCCCATTTAGTGGAAGGTGCCCTTGCCCATGGCAGGGGATTGGAACTGAATGAGCTTTAAAGGTCCCTCCCATCCCAAACCATTTTTTGATTCTATAGCCATGTTCAGCCATTTGTGTTCAATATCACAGCTGATGTTTTTATTTCCAGATTATTCTATTTTGAAAGACCTTTCCATGACTTTCTAACATTTCCATCAGTAGTTTCCTTTATGAAAAAAAATGATTTAGCAAACTTTCTTCCTCTCCCCAACCATCACAGATGTTCATTAACATGAAGAAATGTATTTCAGTACCAGAAGAACAACATTATCTCTTTTGCTTCCACATTTTTTCCTGTAATGTTCATGTAATTGCAACATGTAATGTCCTGTTTACCTTAAATCTAGATTTGGAAAAGCTACAAACAAGAATGGTATTAAGTAAAATTAAACCACCAGTATTTTTAATCTGTATGTATATGTTCCTGTCTGTTCTTACAAGCCTGGGTTTCTATATCTGCATACAACAATGTGTTCTTTTGTCTCTTGCTTGAATTTATACTTTCATCCCCATGCCTGCCCTGTCTTCCCCCTCCCCAGAATGTGTTACCTTGCCTGTACACAGCCTGTTCTCACTGGGTCAGGTGCAGTGTATCCAAGGCAGGCTCAGTTTTAAGCTCCCCTTTAACAGCTGCCTCCACAACACAAAGGGAACTCCACAGACAGGTTTGATTACAACAAATGCCCACTGGTGCAGGTTCCTCCACTAATCTCCACCCAGACAAAAACAAGGGGTTTACTCCTCAAAATCCTCATAATGACCTTCCAGAGATATTGCCATTAGTAGTCTTCCTATAGTCCCTCAGGCAGAAATCTCTAGGTTTAAAATCTTTCCAGATAACTTTTCATAATGTTCACTGGCACTATAAAAATACATAAAGCACGCATTGTATCAGTTATAATACAGTAACTTGCAATACTAGGAGACATAATAGCTTTTCAAGCAAACATTAAAGCCAAAGCAAGTTAACTCAGTCTGAGTAAATAAACTGTATGAAAGCCCAATTTTTGTGAAATGAGTCCTACCGAGCACAATTCCTGCCATTAGTCACACAATAATTATGCAACTTCACACAACAAACAAACCTCAGACTTTCCCTTTCCTTTGTCTCCGTTACTAAGGACTCATGAGGACATTATTGAGTAAAAGCACTAATCTCTGGAAAAGCATGGTTGTAATGCTCTTTTTTGTCCCATGGACGAAATACAAAAACAAAAATTACCGGTAATTTTACTGTGAAAACACAGGAGAGTATTTGAGTGATGCCACACACAGAGCTCCGAAGGATCATAGCCCAGAACTGCCTGAGGATTTTACATTAAGGGTATTTATCTTAACTAAACATGTAAAATAATTTTAAGAAATTATAATAACTAATCAAAAAAGTATAGGAATTCATTGTGGAAGACACACATCCGCAAGGTTTTTATTCCTGTCAGCATACCGTCTAGTTTTTAAAGTTTCCACTGTTATCAAAATACATTAGTTTGTATGAACAATTACTACAGGAGTTCTTCACACTCGGTAGAAAAAACAGCACCTCTCAGTTTGGTCAATGTCTTATGATTGGTTCAGAACATTAATTTCAAGTTAACTAATATTTTGTGTTATATTAAAAGGACTTAGTTCTGTTTAGTAGGATTTAATATTTAGCTACTTACTTGAAGCTACCATTTTAATGGCAATTTCTAAAAGTTAAAGTATCCTAAACTCATTAAATTACATACTATAGTCAAGGAAAATCAAGATATATTAAATAATACAAGAAGGAATATGAAGATAGGATGAGAAAATCGGGGCTGTTCAGCCTGGAGAAGAGAAGGCTGAGTGGAGATCTCATAGCAGCCTTCCAATATTTGAAGGGGCCTATAAGGATGCTGGGGAGGGACTCTTCATGAGGGATTTGAGATGAAATAATTCTCATTTCTTCAAATAATAATTCTCATTTCTTCAAATGCTGAAATAAAGTTACTCCAAGTAACGTACTGAGGTTCTTTCTATCAAATAAAGTAAAATTACCTACGTTCATCTGTTCTATAATGTGCCAGGCTTCCGCTCTGTGAATCACAGAATCATAGAACAGTTAGGGACCTTAAGATCATCCAGTTCCAACCCCCCTGCCAGGGGCAGGGACATCTCCCAACAAACCATGCCACCCAAGGCTCCGTCCAACCTGGCCTTGAACACCGCCAGGGACGGAGCATTCACAACTTCCCAGGGCAACCCATTCCAGTGCCTCACCACCCTCACAGTAAAGAACTTCTTCCTTATATCCAATCTAAACTTCCTCTGTTGAAGTTTTAACCCATTACCCCTTGCACTATCATTTTACACTAGATGGTTTCTTAACTTTAAATCTAATTAATCTTACATCTAATTCCTCACAGCAGAGTGACTACTAGAAAAAAACATGTTTATGGCAATGGTGCTGCCACCAACTCTGTTTTCAATCAGATGAGGAAGAAACAGGCAGGATTTCAACCCTTTAACATAATGAATGTAAGAAATATCAATTGACAAAAAAAGTTTATTTCTGATCAGGAAATGGATTTTTAGCTTGCATTATTTATGTATTATTCTAGCATTCTTTTCTGTTTGGTTGGTTTAGGGCACTTAAGAGTATGCACTATTTACTTGCAGTTTGAAGGGCAAGTGATGTGAAAAAGTCACCTAACTCTTCCTTGCATGTTAAAATCAGTGATACAGCTGCAAAATTGACAGAATGCACTGCAGCAGATACTTCCAAGTCTCCACTGTTTAACGGGGGGCAAGGTTATAATACAAAAAGAAATCTTACATCTAGAAAATACAGGAACCATGGAAATGGTTCCTTTTTATTAAATGCTTTTGATTTAAGCATAAAACCTTTGAGCTATCTTTAAAAAGTTGTCAAGAAAGTTAAGTTTATACTATCCAAGATAATATATGTGTTACGGAACTTCAAACATGTTTTAAACCTTGAATACAATCAAAACACACTTCCCTTTGCGACTGGTACAGTATATCGGATATACAGCTCTTAGCTTAAGCCAACATGATTCCTGCTGATATCAAATAATGGTGAGGTTTCTGTTTGTACACGCTTAGTTCATTACATGTTCTTCAATGACTGGTTACAGTAAGAAAACATGTCAATAGAAAGAAAGTATTTCTCACTATTCAGCTCGACCTCATTTATAAAAATGGAGCTTTTCTGGAGGGGAAGAAAATAACCAATTTGCAAAATTGATCTTATTTAGCAGTAGGTAGCGATGCATCAAATATTTGGCACTTCAGAGTCCATAATATGCATTTTCAGATATTTCTGAGTAAAGAAGTAAAGGTATTTACAATAAATATGAAAAAATGTGACTGCTTCTTCAGACGTAGGCACAATGGAGGTTTATGTGTGTTACTTTTTTCTATGAAATACCTTTACTTTTGGATTCTTTATAAATAACAGAATTAATAATGTTGTTGTAAGATAAATTGTACAGAAGAGTGGGAAATCTTGAAAAAAAAATTTGTTTCTTTGTTACACTTGAAAGGATTTATTGATGAATTAATGAATTAACAGGTTTCTTCATTAGGGAAAAATAATTTCATACAAGATGATTTCAAAACATGCATAGCATCACCAAATTCTCAGACCTGCTGCAGTTACTGAAACTGCCATACCCATGGATAGTACGTGTGTTTCTGGTTTTATAAATGTATCAATAAAAGGACACTGGAAACTTAAGCTGTACTGCAACAATTCCCAGTCAATATATAAGAGAAGAGCAGAAATTCACTTTAAGCTCATCACCTGTATTTCTCAATACAGCTATAAAGCTCAATAAAGCTCTCCAATTCCTATTTCTGTCCAACTACTTCCTTCCTTCACGATTAGAAAGGAAGAAGGGAAACAGAAGCTCTTTCAGTCCTCTCACTCCTCCAAGCACTAGTCAGGAGGAAGCAAAGTGTTTTTGTTGCAACTGTTTTCCAATTAATTTTCTTTTGTTAGAAGCATGTAAGCTAACTGTAGTATGATTGCTACACACAAAGTGTTGTCAGCTCCAGCTAAAACTGTCTGAAACTCAAAGCTGCATTAGACTTCCAAGACCCTCAAATGCAAACACTGCTAGTACACAGCTAAGAGCCTCACTCAACTTCTCTACAGCCACAAAAAGGGATGCATAATTTACGAAAAACAAGTCTGTTTCACTGCTTCCAAACAATGAAAATGTTTTTCTGTGGTTTAACATGCTAAAAGCGAATGTCTAAAACTTGCCCTTTTCATTCCTCTCTGAAAGACACTTAAAACAGTGAAAACTATTTCCTTAAAAAAAGAATCCCTAGGGTTACCTGACAGATAAATTCACAACTTGAATTCTGGATTTGAAATGCTTCTGAAAAATAATTTTATACTTTGATGATACTACAAAAGGAAGTTCTGTTTTTAAACAATCCAAGTTCGCTTGAATTCACCTCAAGTAGTTATCAAAAAAGTCTGAGTTTCCAAAAATTCTGTAAGAGAATCTTTAAATACTTACTGTGAGATGCAGGAAAACAAAATCACTTCCAGTCTAATTATTCACAAGCTAACGGATAACCCACATGTCATTGTAGAGGCACAGGTAACAGTTCAGCTGCAGATGACTGCACACTTGCAGACATTAAAGATCACAACATTTGAAGGAGACAGGAAAGCTCAGTGAGAACTGTCATACAACAGTGCACAGCTGCCTTTCTAAATTTCAGATTAGACCAAACAGCCTCAAAATTGCTCATAAGGCCAAGATATCAGACCAAACACTTAGTTTAAGTGGTGCAAAGTTGAGGGGATGAAAAACCTTTAAACTCCTGCAAGGCTGACATTTTTATTTGTGACCATTGAGTTAAAATCATTTTCTAGACCAGCAATGATGAGATGCTTAATATATTATACATCTAATGACACAAGCTTACCTCGGGAACAGTTGCATACCTTCCAGCAATAGCAGTTTCTAAAGTTTTAGTGATTTCTATTGAACATGCCATATGCATGTGCCTTGTGGCATAAGAACTATTTTTAAAAGTGCTCTCTGTGGCTTGGTAATGGCCTCATGATCAGCATAGCCACAGGTATCATAAATGCAAACAAAGGCTTATTTCTTACCCAGTAAGGATCTCTGGTAGTAAAGACAGTATCTGCATCATGAAATTCATGTGGACAATGCATGTCAGTCAGCCAGAAAAGTTAACCATGAAAAATAATAAGGCACTGAACAATTTATTCCTTTAGCAATTACTCTATAAATATTACTTCAACATTATCTATGTTGTGTCCAGATGACCAGGATGGAAGGCTTGACCATAACCACACTATGAACAATAGCACATGCTGTGTGAGCTTGCAGTGATGGAAAGGCATAGAATAGAGATGCAGAGAATACAGCTTCCTGAAACTGTACTAAGTAAGTCATGCCTTTAATGGACTGAACTGGAATTTGGCCTGCAAATGGTCTAAGTACTTTAGAACAGTGATCTCAATAATTTAATTCAAATGATTCGGAGAATGTTTGTGAAGGAAAGTGATTCATTGAAATCAAAATCTGGCTATCTTATATAGAGATACAGGATTTGACCTTATAGCAAGAAACATTACAGGACATGACAATGTGTGCACCTGCAGCCCAGAAAGCCAACTGTATCCTGGGATACTGCATCAAAGGAAACGCGACCAGTAGGTCAAGGGAAGCGATTCTCTCCCTCTACTCCAATCCCACCTGCAGTACTGCATTCAGCTTTGTGGCCCCCAACATAAGAAGGACGTGGACCTCCTGAAGTGAGTCCAGAGGAGGCCACAAAAATGATCAGAGGGCTGGAGTACCTCTGCTATGGAGACAGGCTGAGAGACATGGACTTGTTCAGCCTGAACAAGGTTCCAAGGAGACCTCAAAACAGCTTCCAGTACCTAAAGGGGCCTACAAGAAACCTGGAGAAGGGCATTTAGTGATAGGACAATGGGGAATGGGTTTAAACTGAAAGAGGGTAGACTTAGATTAGACATTAGGAAGAAGTTCTTCACTGTGAGGGTGCTGAGGCACTGGCACAGGCTGCCCAGAGAAGCTGTGGCTGTCCCATCCCTGGCAGCGTTCAAGGCCAGGCTGGATAGGGCTTGGAGCAACCTGGTCTAGTGGAAGGTGTCCCTGCCCATGGCATGGGAGTTGGAACTAGATCTTTAAGATCCCTTCCAAGCCAAACCATTCTGTGACTGTAATGCAGAGCATCAAAAAGAGCCCCAGTATGGGCTATTATGCTCCTCCTCTCTAAGACAGTGGTTACCAGATATACTATTTCAGTATATGTTAGAAAAAGCAAGGTATCACATTATGAAAAATCAAGACAGTTAAAGAGATTACCTTAGTCCAGTTAAAATAAAGCTGAAGTCACAGTAAGGACAAAGAAAACAATAAGGAAAAAAGGAAATATCCTTAGCATTTGATATAATGGGTAACTCTGCATTCCTAGCCACATATCAGAAATAGCTGTTGATGCACTGTAATAAATCTGGCAGATAGAACATACCCTTGGAAGACCTTAGCCAAAAGTAGAAAAGCAAAAGCAGCTAATGATCACCTAGTAAATAATCCATCTATTAAGTCTTGGGCAGGTTGCAATGAAGGACCCTTGGCTCTGTGAGAAGATACTCCTCCTGGCTGCCAGAAGCAGACCAGTCAACTCTGCAGCCATTTGCTTCCGTTCACCACTGGAAGTTGATAGGGAAAGAGGCTGGAGACAAACCATGCTCAAAAGTAGGCCTAACTAAGTGCTTTCTCCTTAAGGAGACTGCAAGAAATGACTGAAAAACTGCAAGAATCATTAGCCTGAGGCACTATAGTGTGTCAATAAGGCTGCCAAATACCATCAGTGCAGCTGCACTCCAAATCCTTAGTCTAATCATTCTGCTGTCTTATGTCAAACATGTCTTGCCTATTATTCAAAATGCAAACACAAAACAAAGAAAACCCTTCAGTGTTTTTTATAGCTTTTCTTATTCTTAGATAAGACTCATTGTTTCAGCCACATGGTAAGAAGCTGGAATGTCATCATGGCACTTTAGATAAATTATTTCTCTCAGAAAGAAAGTTTGAAAGGAGTTTAAAGTTTACTATTCTTGCCAGTGTATGTATAGCTGACAGTTGTAATGCTATTACTATAGTTGTATTTCCTTTTTGCTAGAAAATAAACTCACAGAATAAAACAATCATGAAAAAGAATGTGAAAATAGAAAATATAAGGCAACAAATAACTGTTTAAAAGAACTATTGCTCAGAGTTCTGTGGCTTACAAACAACATTTTGCACATACATGGCTAATAAAACAGTTTGAATGAAATTGTAGCTATTCTAGAAAAAAAAATACAAGTGTTTTTGTCTAAAGAAATTCTCTTAACTCAGGGAGACAAACTTATGAAATCAGGTGCTGATTAAACTGCTAAGTTGTATTAATCAGAAAGGGAATTTACTACATAGAAATTAGTGAAAATACATATCAGACTGCAGTGAATGGAGAGGCTTTGGGGGAATGGAAAGAAATAACCAAGTTAGAGAAAGGAATCCATTTAACAATTTGTCTCACATTAGGTTCCTGCTACTACAGTTATGTCAACTACAAACATCAGTGAAATTTAAAAAAATGAAGTCATTGGCATATTATATCAGCATAAATCCTAGAATACATCACATTGCCATACAAAGCATACATTGCAAAATAAAATTTAAAAGATTCAAGTTAACCTGGTTAACAGCTCTAATCTGTACCTCTATTTGTTACTTCAACAACGTAACAGGAAACACTTTCAAGAAAAGATCCAAAACTGATGAAACACAAGAAAAGAAAGTAAAAATCTAGCTCTCAATTAGTGACAGCAGATTGCTTTTTTTTATTCAATAAAGTTACTCAGTTATGCCAAAAGCGTTACTGAGAATAGAACTGGTTTATGTATATTTTGACATTGCATTGTTCAAGATAGAAGTACATTTTGCTAGTAGACAAGTCTTGCTAAATATTTTGAGGGAGGGAAAGACATTTCTGGCAGAAGGTACAATGGAGATGGAGATGTAAGTCTGCAAATAATGTTAAAGCATCCTCCATCTCTGAGGTCCAACACTGGCAGGGATTCCAACCAAATAATTGTCAATTCAGGCAATGAAGACAGAAACAAAAATAGCTTGGTGAGATTTTGGTAGATATGACTGGAGAAGGAAGACGTAAATTGCAAAAGAACAATCAAGTCTTAGGATAAGAGACTTTCTTCAGATTCTGCAATCTATGTACACCGAAAGTCACAAAGACTGAAAGAAATTCCTTGCCCTGCTCCTTTTTGGGGAAAGAAGGTTTCTCTCCTGCTGTTCAAATTTCAGTGTTTTCACAAAGGGTACTCCAAAGCACATTCTGGTGCATGATCAACATTAATTAAATTATGCTTTGCAATTAAAGCATGAAGTTCACAACAAAATGTAGTATCTCTGAGTTAACTTATTCCATTTATTCGTTTACTACTTAATTATACAGTTCAGTCATCTCTAATACAAATAGAAGTCATCAGTGCAAACTACTGATGTTCTTACGAAAAGTTTAATAAGAGAAGTGCTTTAAGTGCATGACTTTCAGACACTCAACTCTCTGTTCGTCTTGCAATAGTTGGATGGTATTATGTAAGTATCCAACTCAGAATAGGATGCTATAGTCTTTACACTGAGATACTAATACTGTCATTAATTAATGTGAATAAAGAACTCTAGGTCCTGCATGATGAAGAACCTGTCTAAAATTAATTTCCTTTAATAATTTATGGTGGTTGTATTTTAAAGCAAAATGTAAATTACTCTTTATTACTGAAGTGATTATAAAAACCTGTGAGTATGTTAATAAAGAATGCAGCATGGTTGTCTGACTTTCAGGAGGATCTAGAACAACTGTTATGAAGGAAGTTAACAGAGGAGAGGAGAAGTATGAAATGAGCACTGGGAACAGCATGAAAGAAGGGGGCAGCTGTGTGGAAACAGATAAAAGGAAACAGTTCAAAAAAGATCAGCAGAAATATGCAATGAAATACACCCTATCCTTGTGCTACAATGAAAGATACACATTATTTATTTCACCCATGTTATACTTTGAACACTCTCAAAATATGATCCTTTTAGAATGAAATATGGCACCTTTATTAGCAAGCCATAAAACATGCAATTGACAAAGACATAGACTAGTAGAAGGAAAATCGAGGCATGAAATAACAGCTCTTGCACAATAGTCCTCAAAAGTGAAAATTAGAGAGGTATACTATGACATAATCCCATTGGCCTAGTACTAAAGTCCCAATGCTAGACACTTGAAAGTTTATTGTCAATTTTTTCCAAAATTCTCCTTTCTTCTGTGTGATAGTGCCCACCACCTTGACTTACTCTTTCCCTACTTCTAAGCCACCTAACTTTAGCATGAAGCAATGTTTTCCCTGCTCTGAACCATCACCCTTCCTGGTGCAGAAGGGCACAGCACTCCTCACAGATATACTTCCCCCTTCCTATAACACCAGCCAGAACTTGCAACCATAGGAGGGGTACCAGGACCCTACAAAGACACCAGCCAGTACCTGAAGTACCAAAAGTCAAGTCAACATCCACCTTCAATTCTTAGTTGCTTATAGGAGACACGTTTGAGAAAATTCTATCACTTTCTACTTCCAGGCAGGCAGAAAAAGCTATGTATTTTGGTATCTGTGCACTCCTTATTCTTCCCATTCCTCTACTCATTTGTAACTGATAGTTCTACCTGAACATTCAGTCTGTTATTCAGACAGATAACTGAAATCTAAATATTTTTTTCTGCCCTCACAAAATCTTTATGGATTTCTGTTTATGCTTTCAGTATAAAAAAAATCACTTTGGAACACAAAATAAGCATATCTCATTTTACCTTACAGAAATGAGCTTAATGTTATGACTCAGTGAAAGCAGAAATTCAGATTTGACTACTGCTATATTGACTATTTCTTTCTCCCTATTTCATTACCCACGACACATAAAAAGATCTTTAAAAAAAAAAATTGTTCTTTCCCTTGTTATCAAAATTGAATCAAAACAAAGGTAGAAATGCATTCCAACTGTCCTAAGACAGGGTCTGAAGAAATCCATTTTTGTTGGCCTTCTTCCTCTTGTATTGTCATCCACCTATTAATTAGGTGCATATTAATCTTATACACAAGGATAAAATTAATACTGGACAGGGAATGATAGCAATTCAGACAATGCTCTGAAACCTTCTGTTATGTGCTAGAACTGTACTTACAGATATACCAAGTATTTGAAAAATGTGCATGATGTCTGTTGTGAAACACTCATTTAACTTCAATAATGCCTTACTTGCAAGTTAAATTACTACTTCAAAACTGCCACACTAGCCCACTTAACTTTAGGATGTCAGCATTTATAAAATACAGATGCTGAGCCTGTACATTCAAATAAAACAGAAAATTATTACATATACTATAACCACTTGCACTTGGAGACACATATCCTAGAGTAATTGTTATATTGTATTTCCAATTTAAAAGAAAGGAATTGATCCGATTTCAAGTATCCTGAAGAAGCCTCTCATCGTTTCCTTTTTTACCATGAATCAATAAAATAAACATTAAAGGCTCTGACTGAAGAAAATAAAAACAGCTCACACCATTTAGGGACATGAAATTTAATATTGAGGAATGTGACAGGAACAAATATGTAGCTGTATGAAGTGAATATCTTAAAAAAATTAAACTAGATAAAATGGTTCCTCCTAATCTCAGCCATTTGATGGTTTATTATTAAATAAATTATTATTTAACAAAGCTAAAGGTTCTTTAATTCTGTAACTTTGATATTTCTCTCCTAATACTTGCCAATTCGTATTCCAATTTTCATATCAGAGCCTGGCCTCCCAGGATATGAACTCTGCTATTGTGAGCCAGTTCAATGTGTAAGCCATGAAAAACATCTTCTCATATACTCAGGCAAAAAATAACCCAGCATAGAGGACCAGAGCAAGCCTCAGTAAAACAAAGCTCTTACATAGATGGGTTAAGATGTACCAATTGTACATACATCTTGTCTTTTGTTGAGAGAGATTCAAGCAGACATTCAAGTTCATTATGATCCTGAAGTGTTCATAGGAATAAATAATTTCCTTCTATTAACCGAGGCAATCTGTACAGCTCAGTCCTCACACAGGCAAATATCCCACTCAAGTTCATACAATTGAATTAGACTAGTTTTACTTGTCAATTTTGAGGTGAATTTTTAAAGCTGAAGAAATAATGTCATTTTTATAGACTAGATGCCAAAAATTAATCCAGTGGGAGCTTTGCCTGAAGACCTAAGAAATTCAGTCTAGACCTCAAGATCCATGGAGAAAGCAGCCCTGGTCCTCACTGGCAAGTTCAATTTCTCATAACTTATTATCATCTGCATGTTGTATTCCAAATTCCTTCCTCCTTTCTAAACATTGCATAAAGTCTTATCAAACATCTTAACTCTCAGTAGTGCTAGTACTAACTCCCCAGAAACCTCACCAAACTCAGTAGCCTATTACTCACTATTTAAAGTCTTTCAAACACACTTTTTCTCACTGTAACATGGCTCCTTTGTAAACATAACATAGCAGAACTGAATCAGATGTCCATCTAGCACGGCATCCTGTCTCTGCCAGTGGGCACGACAGAAATGGTATTTAGGGGCAGTTATGGAGTGGTATTTCTCCAAGTACACTTGTAGCAAACAGCATTTTGGGAACTTCAGTGGCAAGTGGATGACCTTCCTTTCTTTCACATGATCCAACTACTAAAAATTTAACTTGCTAGCCTTCCATCTAAGACACATATGCAGAATTACTAGTATAATCTGCATTTCATAATGGTTATTCATAAAAGACATAAGAAGGAATAAAAATGCCACTGACTATTCTTGGAAGTCCGCCTATGAGTTGCTGTAAAGAGCGTCAGAATTAGTTTCTTTATAGACTGTATGAAAAAGCCAAAATGCAGAGGAAAGTTCACTTTCTGTGTTCTACCTATGATTATCTTAGATTTTCTGGCAGATAATCAGGCACAGAGCAGCGCTGGAATAAGTCCAAATAATCCAAACATAGCACAAATGGCCATGTAGCACTTTAAGGCTATGCTGTGCAGTTTTTAGCCTAGAAGAGTTTCTGCATGAACCAGATGGAATAATTAAAACGAAATTCTAAAGCTCAATTTACTTTTCAAACTTCATGCCACAGAAGCGTGGGTCAGTTGCTAGGAATTGTCTTTCCTTCCTTTGTGACACCAACCATACAAATCAATTCATATCCAAGCAATTTATTTGTTCAGGTGATTAAACTAGATTAAAATTACCTCTATTATATTCTCTATTTTTCTATCTTTTTCGATGTGAGAAGATTTTCTTTGATGTTGCCTCAGAATAAAATATGCTCCTTGGGAAAAGTAATTCTCTGTTTTAAATGACAGCTGTCATATTTTGTTATGGAAGTGCAATTCTATTTAATGGACTTGATTATGCAATTTGCTGCACCTACCTCACATTGTGTGGGCTCATATGAGCATGTCTGAGTACCGCTGCAGAATCAATGCCAAAATAAAACAGAAACACACACAGTGGAAAAGTAGGGGAAAAGAACTGCGAGAAAAAGTACACACATTGGATCATAAAAACCAGACTTGGCTACAATGCAATTTGAATCATGGCTTTAGAAGGCGAGTCCTCAGGTGTACTTAAAGACAGTTCAACATTTTTTAAACAGGAGTAGGAGTTTAGTCTCATGTTTCAGCATCAAAAAGCATCCCTTTTGTCAGTGCAGTTCTGACAGTCAGCATTCTGCTTGGGCTCTTGTCAAGAATACACAAAGTGACTCAGAAAGCTTGTGCACTACTTCAGTATTTAGCTCATAAGGGCCTCTAATGTTTTCTAAATCATTTTAAGAAAGGCACTGCTTAAAATA
The DNA here is from genome assembly GCA_028858755.1 of Ara ararauna. Lineage (NCBI taxonomy): Eukaryota > Metazoa > Chordata > Aves > Psittaciformes > Psittacidae > Ara > Ara ararauna. The sequence continues at coordinate 59,784,239 of CM054382.1, forward strand.
AAAGTCTATTCTATTATAAATGTACTATAACACACATCCTGCACTTAATATGGTACACGTGTCTTTTCCTTTAAAAAAGAAAAATCTTTTCATAGATAAGAGATAAAGGACTAGTGTTTCAAGCCCTGACAGTGTAATATGCCAGGCAGTAATGAGAAAAGCAGTGATGACACCTGGGATAAATTCATAAAGCCTTTTTTTTTTTCCCTAGTGAGAATATCTGAATTACCACCTACTGATATTCAAATTGTCTCTATCAAAATTGAGCAATACAACTCTGCAACTGTAATTTTTCCCACACTTTTCCCCCCAGATGTGTTCCATATGCAACTCAAATCTGCCCACAGCCACGGGCTGACAGACCAAAGCAATATGCAGTCAGGACCCAGGTATAAACACAGAAGAAAGGAGGAGTCACAAAAAGAGAAAGTCAAGAATTAGAGCTGGAACTCCTGTTCCACTTTCCCTGCAGGCTGACTCCCTAACCTAAACTTAAGGAGAGACAGTGTTGCTGCAGCAATCCCTTTCCAGTGTAACTGTGAACAATTTAGGGGAAAAAAAAAAAAAAAAACACGTTCAAGACTGGTCAGTGGCAATTACAATTTCCATCTGAAGAAAAAAAAGTCAATTCAATTTCATTAGAAAACCATCTTCTTCCTTGAAAACTGAAGGGCCTGATAATGAATTAAGATTTAGAGAAAAATCCTTTCCCCACTTAAATGAAATTACGATTTTGCCATTAACACAGAGTCAAGATGTTCATTCTGTGTACAAAGATAACTTTATTGCTTGGATTGCATGGGTAAGTAATATTATAAACTGTATTTCTACCGCAATTTCCTAATGGTCTGCAAGAAGCAAAAGATGTGATGAATTTAACATCATCAAAAAGAAGATTGCCACTGTCAGGACAGGACTGAATTCTGCTAAGGCCAAAGCACAGCAGAGTCAATGATAAAAGACTGGTAAAAGTGTACTTTCCTGTACTTTCTTAGTCTGCAACAAATACTGAATTTATTTGCTTTCTTATCCATTTCTCTTCAGCAAGCACGCTGCAGCAAACAAAATTAACAATTGCCTATTATAAATCTTGTAAACGCAGATTTGGAGATAGCAGAACACAAGACAGGCATTTGTTATCTTAGATGAAGTTGCTGGAAACCACTCTGTTTTCCTGCAGTGGAGAGAACCATAAGGAAATTCAGGGTTGGAATCAGTACGAAACGTCACAAAAGATACTGCTGAAAAAACACAGTACAATCCATGATGTCCAGACAATCTGAAGTCAGTCTTGGGTTTCATACAGTCTTGCCTAGGTCTAACTGAATGATTCAGACCTTTTGTGCTTCAGAGTGTTAAACTATAGTTACTTTGGATAAATATCCTTTCAGTCAGTTACTCTTAAAAACTTGTAAGTAGACTTAAAGAGATGCTGGAGTTGTCTGTCACTGGGTGCAGGTTACAATAAATCTGGCAGTACTAGGGATGGAGGGCAATAAGTTCTTACAGTCCTGGAAGACCATGAAAATATTCATAAAGGGCAAGGCAGATGACCCAAACTGACCCCATCAATCCTGAGCAGGTTAGAGGAAAAGCTGATAGGGGATTCAACTGATAAAGAATTAAAGAAAGGAACATAAATAATGGCAGTCAAAATGATTTTATGGAAAATAGGACTTGTCAAAAATAATTTTATTATTTTAATTCAAGTGTGGTTAATCGTGTTAATCTCGCATGTAACATAAACATTTTAAAACTATTTCAAGCCATACTGCATGAAACTAACTTAAAAAATTAGCCATATGCAATATCAGAAAAGGATATATTGGATGCACCAGGAAACAGATAACTTGGTAGTGATTTCCTATTGGTAATTACTCTGTGAAACCCCTCAGCATTTTCAGAGAGGTGCTGGAAAGACTAATGTGCAACCTGGTGATGAACATGTTCATCATACATCCAGATGCAGGGGTTGTCTGCAAATAATCACAGGTAACACAAACAAATAATGTAAAGGACAGAACAGCTACAGGAGAAAACCCAATCACCTATTTTGGCCTAAAGGCATATATTAAATAATTTTTTATCTATATAAAAATTCATAAGGAGCACAAACTTTCCACTAAGTGTATATCATATCGTAGAAACTGGAGACCTAGGAAACACTGAGTTCACAATGGAAAACCTACAACACTAAATCTATGCATGACTCTGAAAGCCTGATAATTGGGCCGTGTACAGAATTCTAATGCTCCTATTTTCAAGTGGCCGCTGGAAGCTGAATTTCCAAAGAGATCTGAAAATTGCAAGTACTATATAGCAAAGCTCTCAGAGCTCAAGACACAAGCATAGACCATATTGTTAAAGTGTCATTTCACAGACTATGAATTACAGTGCATTATCTCTGTATACAAACAGTTCTATGTTATCCTCTGGCCGTTACCCAAACTAGCACCTTCCTCTATAGAGCTAGTATAAGGTACCCGTTTCAAGTACAGCTCTTCCAAGGACTTAGTGCTGCTTTATAATAAAATTGCACACACAATTTTGCTAGTGCAGGCAAGGACAGAGAAGTGACTCAAATACAGTATGTTAAATTTTTCCAAAGGACATGTGAAGATGTTGTTCTGAGTGATTGTTATAGTCTGGAAACAGAAGCCAGACAGTTCTTAAGAAACTGGACTTTTTATTTTTTAATTTAATAAGCAAAGGTTTGACAATACTACCAAATTTAGTAAGGATTTCCTTCATTGATTGATACCTTGGCATGAAGATCAGATACATTTTCAGGACATACATTTTGATTAAAAACAGTTTATAGTTAAGAGAAAAGATACAAGATTGATGCCATGTAAGAATGCAGACCAGATGAATTAAGCTCAGTTATATCTCTCTGAAAAGCTTTAGCTGCAGCTACACTGTATAGCTCAGTTACTGTTTGCATTTCAAAAGTTTAAGAGCCTAGAAGTACAAAGGTAGTCAGATAAGTACCACAGCTTCTGAAAGATACTGCAAAAGTGAGTTTGGAGATCTCAGGTCAGCTCACAGTCAAAAGCTGGTTCAGCCTAAGCATTATGCTAATGTAATTTATTTATTTCATGATAAAACATTACGCTTTACTCTATATTAGCATATTTTTTTCAAATACATTAGAGAAGAAATACAGCAAATGGAAGTATTTAAGGGCAATAACAAGCATATGAAATCTGGAATAGAGAAAAAAAAAACTCTAGAAAGAGAATTAAAATTAAGCACATTTTTACATTATGCATCATATGAATTAGTTACTAATTATGAAAATGTTCTTCAGTTTCACAAGTGACATTGCCTATGCTATTTCATCCTTTGATATGCAGTTTTGAGATGCAACTTATATATTTTCTTTATATTAGGCTGTTAGCAGTAATTGATGTTAATACACTAAATTACATGCAGCAATTCAAGAAATAATCAGTTGTAAGCTCTACAGTGCTGCTATACTCATGGCAGCCTTTAGTACCTGGTCTTCACCAGGTATGCCTTTGCCTGCATATATTCAATATATGTATATTCAATACAATGTTTAAAATGGCATGAGATGTTCACTTACACTTGCAAGTTGTAAAGTTGTTTTTCTAAATCAAATAAGTATTCTTCTCCCTCAGACAAGCTGATTTACTTATTGTTTCAGGGAAAACTATAAGGCTGAAAATTTGCAGTGGGGTTGGCAGCAGTAAAATTAACCATGGTGCCTCAAAAAGTATTCATTTTACCTAAATATTTCATTTTCTTACATGAGACAAAATATCCTTATATCTTGTGCACATAGCAGATATATCACATTTATTTAACTCACCTGCGCTATTTTAATACCTTTCAACTAAATTTTGGAGTATTGTTAGAAATCACATGCAGATAACTTCAAATTAGAATTTTTGTCCTTCAACACTGATATAGATATTACCTCATCATTTTTATTGCAGAAAAAAAGAAAAAACTGTCTGTACCTAATCTCATAATCAATTTATGTGCTTTTGAAATGGGAGTTGGGCTTCTACATTGTTAAGCAGTTTTGAAAGTTCTATATTTTACTCACCTGCCCCAGCTTGGTAAACATTAATAATTCCAAACATCTGCCTTCTTGGAGCATGTCAAACCACTGCATCTAAGCCTAAACACGATGTAAGATCCCACTTATATAAATACAGCTACACATAACTCTTCTCTACCAGAAATGTCAAACATACTGAAAGCAACTCAAACAAGAGATTCTCACAGGTGTCCCCATTTATATCCCCTTTCTGGTTTAGGGGTTGCAGAACAGCTGAAGAGCTTCAGCTGCACTTGAGGAAAATATATATTTTCCTCTCTCTATATATATACGCAATTGAGGAAAATATGAGGAACTATACATCAAATAAAGTACTGTATACTGGTGAGTAGTCAGAAATTAAGTCTCTAATGTTTCAAACTGGGCATATACATATGCCTGACACTTGTCTATGCTTGACAGCAGAAACAGTCTCTACCCAACAAACATGCATTCAGGTAGCAATTTATTTCACATTGTAAAACACTCCAATCTCACTGCAATGAGTGTTATAGGAAAGCCCATGAGGAAGTTAATTATTCTGCCTTCAGCACAGCATTTAACCAGCATATAGTAAACAGCATATACTGTAGCCTGGGACCATACACAGAACATGATAAAACAAAATACAGGATCACTACTCATTAAATTCTTATCTCCTATGTGAAAGTAATGTGAGATTATATACTTAAAGATCGTACAACAATGCATACTCACAAGGAAGGCTGCACGGGCATCCCACAGCGCAGCAACAACTCCAGCACCACAACAGTCCATAATTAGTCATCATGCTTCTGAGAGGTGCAGTCTCTATCCACTACTTTCCTACCTCCATTTTACGCATCTTTTTCTTTTATCAATTATGGGTTTTTATCATAACCCTACAGTGACTCACAATTAGTAAGACGGAAAATTCTTGTATCTCTACAAGAGTTCCCACCATCATCAAGCCTTCACAGTGTCAAAAACTTCACTAACCTTTCTACTCTAAAGGCTGTAAAAGCAGAACACTCTACAGTCCTAATCCTCTTCCTTCCCCACATTCCATTTATTTCACCTGCTGTTTAACCTTTTTCTCTCTGGTGGGAAAAGCAGTATCCCATTACACAGTTAAATTAAAACTTCAGGCAGCCTTTTAAATGTGAGATGCTGCAACTTTAATGTTCTTTTTTCAGTGGGTCTGGTGGGTTTAAAATATAAAAACGATGCAGTATTTTGAAATGTGATGTATTTCACAACATCTCAAAGCAACAAGAAGTTTCCTCCTTTGCACTCCCACTTTGTTTCAAAGAAATAACTTTGCATCACATTTTTTCCCCAGTGTTTTACAATGTGAAGAATAACTCTTGAGTACCATAAGCAGTCTTCTGCTGGCTTTCTGACCATAGCCACACAGTAAAAAATGATAGCAAATATAGCATTTTAGAGTTCCATGTTTATTGTCTTTCAGTGATGTCCATATGAAATTGTTTAAACTACTATTAAAGAGAGAATTATCTTACTGCTAGTCATGTAAATATAAGCTTGCTGGGCTTTTCCTGGCTACATTCAAAACAGCAAAAATTTTTGCAGTTGAACATTCTAATCACTTTTGTCAGTGATGCACCATACAGAAATAAAGCCTAGCTCACCTTCCCATATTTGAGGAGACTGTAGTGCTTGGCCCAAGTCTGAATTTAAACCCAAGCCTAGATGTTAACATGGTCACATAGGTACAGCCTTTGAAAATGTGCTCTGTGCTTCTTGTTCAGCCTGGAGAAGGCTCCAGGGAGATCTAAAAGCAGCCTTGCAGCACCAAAAGGGGCCTACAAGAAAGCTGGGGAGGGACATTTTACAAGGGCATGTAGGGATAGGACAAGGGATTATGGCTTTAAACTGGAAGAGGGTAGATTTAGAAGAAAGAAGGAAGAAATTATTTACTGTGAGGGTGCTCAGGCACTGGCAGAGGTTGCCCAGAGAAGCTGTGGCTGCCTCTGAATATAGTGCTCTGGCACTGTTCAAGGCCAGGCTGGACAGGGCTTGGAGCCACCTGGCCTAGTGGAAGGTGTCCTTGCCCATGGCAGGGGGTTGGAACTAGATGAACTTTAAACCCAAACCATTCTGTGATTTTATGATTCTACAAATTACACAGACAACTTCTGTCAGTGATGTGATCAGGTTTTCTGCTTCAGTGCTTAAACTAAGTACAGAGAGAAATTACTGGACTTCACTACATAATAACCAATAACAATCAGTGACTTCTTAAGAACAAAACGCAACACCACTTTGCAAGGCCTGTTAATGTTATGTTTAAGAAAAAATTGACACAAACACACATATACCCAATACATACAATTTCTATATGTAAACATTGGTATATTCCTGTTTAAATCTTTTCAAGAGACTAGAAACATTAACTTATTCAGCCTCAAAAAAAGCAAATGTTAAAAAGAGGTTTTGGTAATTTAGTGATGGAGTCTACAGACACAGTTGAGACATCCTTCTTCTAGCCTTCAGACTGAGATGCCAAGTAATTGATTTAATTAATCCTACTGCCTTCATAAGTTAAATGACTGAATATGACCTACTCGTTTAAGCACAAGACCTAATATGACTATGCAGTGGATTTTCCTGCATGATCTTCATAAATTCAGGTACTTTTATGAAGTAAAAGAATTAAAGGCTTGCTTGTTATGCAATTTCTTCACTTTTGTTGCACAGAAGGTAAATAAATGCAGCATTTGGACCCAACTATTTTATTTTCTGCTTTTATTGCTTTTATCCTGCCATACGAGAATTGCTGCGGATTTAAGGATAGACTTGCCAAGACTTGCTGACTTCCTAATTCCCACTCATTTCAGGTAAGGTTCAAAATGTCCCTGAAATCTGTGCCAAAGTATCTGTAAGAATGTAAGGAATCATTTGAATTTTAAGTAACAGCTGCATTACAAATCATGTCTACTAAAATCCGTTAATCATGCACATATTTCTTAAGCTAGCAAAATAAGCATGTTAGATGCCTGCAACAAATACAAGCAAAGCAAATATCCTGTCTTCCATTTCTGTATTGTGAAACAGGCACTAGAACAAACATACAGATGCTAAGAAAAAAATCAGATCTCTCTCCCCTTAGCTGAACTGTTCCAATCCCATTTCCTGGTTCTGCATTTAAAGCAAGGAACTATTCTTTGCACCACAGGAAAAATGGAAAATGAAATCAGATTTGGGAAGACCAAGCCAATGTCCACTGGCTTCCTTGTTTTATTCCATTTCAATCTTACTTAAGGAGATATGAAAGCATTAGGATTTATTATAAGCTTTGAAAGTTGTGGGTAAAATAGTTCCTAGTTTACTGTTGTGCAACAAGAATGCACATACAGAAAATTCACATACAGACTGAGCACATTTAAAGCAGAAAAGGCAGTTAATCATAGAACTGATAGGGTATTTTAACATAGTCAAAATGCTGAAGGTCCTTGAATGCCTTCTAATAAAACCCAGTATGAGTTTTTGAATTCTGAAGAGCAGGGGTAGAATGTATTTAGTATACACTAAGGTTTACTTCAGAACAGTCATGCAAATTCCTTATGTGAGTGAACAGAAATAAAATCTCCAATATAACTTAAAGTTTCAAATAAAAAGCCTTCTCTGACCCTATCCCTGCATGTTCAGAGTCACAATATTTCTCCCAAATCACTTATCCTTCCTTCCGTCTCTTAATACGTTTCCTTTTTACGTATGTGCTTTTCCAGAAAGCAACTTGTCCATCCATGCAGGATGCCTGCTCTTTTTAACTGTTTTCCTTCTCATTAGGATGCATAATTCCTAAGTTTGGAGAATCACAGAATTAACTAGGTTGGAAGAGACCTTTAAGATCATCAAGTAAAATCGTTACCCCATGGCTGCCAAATTCACCACTAAACCATGTCTCTAACGGCCTCATCTGCACTGTAATCCTTAAAAATCAACCAGCTCTCCTGGATGCCTGTTCTCTCCAGAGCTGTAACCCATTCCAGGCAGATCCCTAAACAAAGTCTGCTCTTCTGAAGAGTGAGATGCTTTTTACATTTCTGCTTCCTCTCAGGAAGTTGCACCAGGTTGTCCCCTCTTTTCTGGACATCGCTGTGATGGTGGCGGCTGACTACATTAAGTGTTAATTTTATTCACAAATACAATATATAAGACTTATTCTCTCAGCCCTTGATGGGCTACATCTCTCTAGAAATTTGACTCTAGCCTATTTCTAATAGTAACAGCTGTATTGCTTGGAACCTCTGTGAAGAGAATATCAGTTTTTTCTGCGTCATTAATTTAAATTCATTCCTCTCCATCTTTTACTGTTTTGGGAAGGTACACAATACAATAATTAAATATTTTAACTACAGGTTATTATATAGAAACTTTTAAAATCTACTTATGACAGTTAATATTCTTTTACTGGGGTTCACTGAAACTTATTAGGTCAATAAACCCAAAAATGAAACACTGTGGTTGAGAATTTTAATGCAGTGGAGCCAAGAAAGGAGTGTGTAATTATAGCTCTGCATATGAACCAGTGCTTATGAATAACCTATCTGGTATACATATTGATACAAATATTCACCACTCTACCTAACAAGGCAAAATTCATCACAGTAATTCCTAATAAATGCTGAAATACAGGAGTTCACTCTTTGATTCCAGAACTATGGCAAATGCCAGGGCGAAAATGTTGATACTTCTTGTTATAACACATGGACCAACATCAAAAAATCTATTATTCCAAAAATTAGATGGGGAGAAACGCAACACAAGCAAACCCATCTCAGAACAGTAGACTTCTGGCTACAGCTTGTATTTAATACTAAGTACTTCTCTCACATTTTTTTTTTACATCAGCTACAATTTAATTATTAAACAATTATTTTTTTCTGTGCAAACACTAGATGTAAGTCTTACTTACTATTCTATGATTCTATGTAAGCATTCACGGTAATAAAGGGTATTTAGTGGAACGACAAGATATTAAAGAACAGAAACAGTCTATAGAGAAATACTCTGGCCATATTGTGTAAATGCATGCTCAGTATCTGAGATAAAAATGGATAGGTTTACGCACAAAAAAGTGTGACTGAAAAGAGTCTTCTATGTAAAGAATCATTAGACCACTTTCCTTAAGAATTGTCTTGAATCATAGAATCATAGAATAGTTAGGGTTGGAAAGGACCTGAAGATCATCTAGTTCCAACCCCCCCTGCCAGGGGCAGGGACACCTCCCAACAAACCATGCCACCCAAGGCTATGTCCAATCCAGCCTTGAACACAGCCAGCAATGGAGCATTCACAACTTCCCTGGGCAACCCATTCCAGTGCCTCACCACCCTTACAGGAAAGAATTCCTTCCTCAGATCCAGTCTAAACTTCCCCTGTTTGAGTTTGAACCCCTTACCCCTTGTCCTCTCACTACAGTCCCTAATGAAGAGTCCCTCCCCAGCACCCTTATAGGCCCCCTTTAGATACTGGAAAGCTGCTAGGAGGTCTCCACGCAGCCTTCTCTTCTCCAGGCTGAACAGCCCCAACTTTCTCTGCCTGTCTTCAGATGGGAGGTGCTCCAGTCCCCTCATCATCCTCGTGGCCCTCCTTTGGACTTGTTCCAACAGTTCCATGTCCTTTTTATGTTGGGGACATCAGAACTGCACACAATACTCCAAGTGAGGTCTCACAAGAGCAGAGTAGAGGGGCAGGATCCCCTTCTTCGAGCTGCTGGTCATGCTCCTTTTGATGCAGCCCAGGATACGGTTGGCTTTCTGGGCTGCGAGCGCACACTGCCGGCTCCTGTTTATTTTCTCATCGAACAACACCCCCAAGTCCTTCTCTGCAGGGCTGCTCTGAATCTCTTCTCTGCCCAACCTGTAGCTGTGCTTCGGCTTGCTCCAACACAGCTGTAGGATTTTGCACTTGTTGTGGTTAAACTTCATCAGGTTGTCATCAGCCCACCTCACAAGCGTGTCAAGGTCTCTCTGGATGGCATTCCTTCCCTCCAGCATATGAACCAAACCACTCAGCTTGGTGTCATCAGCAAACTATAAAACACATTTCTTTAAAAGCAATAGATCTTTCTAAGAAAATATCGATTAATCAACCAAGACAAAAATTGAAAGAGGCTTGTATACTAAAAAAATGTAGGGAGAGTGTTATCTAAACTAGCACACTTGGTTTTAAGAGGAACTTTAATCAGGCTTCATTTTACTCATATTTCTCAAATGCTGTATTTCAAGAAGCTAACCTACATGAACACATTTTCAGGCAAACACAGCAAAAAGCTCTTGATGATCGATTGGTCTAGAAAGTGATTTAGGAAGCTAAGGAAGAGCAGAACTCAAAAAGGAAGTGTCAAAGCATAATGAAGCTGCTGGGGGGTGGAAAGAAATCGTGCATGGCCTTTCATCATCATAATATCTATTTTGTCCATGTTCATCAAGCTCATTGAGATGCACCATGGAAAATGCTGTAAATAACCACCCTGATAGAATGGGCTAGGACATGGGAATGAGCAGTATGGAACTGATTTTTTGTTTAGGGACAATCTGGTTTTGGAACTAAATCTATGCAGAATTGTTGGGAAAGAGAATGATACATTGTACCTGTAGTGCTGGAGAAGATACTTGTAAGAGGATTCACACACAATTATACTCATCCTCTGTGAAGTAATGACAGATCAGAGTATCAATAGTAAACAATAAAGAATGAAGAATTAATATCTTTTGAAGTTGTTTTTACCTATATATAGACTACCGTATTTCTCAAATGAGTAACAAAACCCTGTTTACAACACAGACATGTACATCTTAATTCTTTGCCATACGTATATCAAACTAAAATATGAAATAATTAAAACCTTCAGAAGCTGTACAGAAGTTAAGCACAATTTATATAATGGAACAGTTCTTGTTTGAACTAAAGAATAAATTAAAAGCAATTCAGGGCACTGGTACAGAGCTATGGTCATCTCTTTATGTCCTGTCACGAACACCATAGCAATGTGGCTCCTGTTATTATTGATTCTTCAGTTTAGGCACTCCAAATTTCTATCAGTGCTTTTTAATGCCATAAATCTGGAATGCACTCTCCTGAAGGCTTGCAAATCCTTATTTCACACAGTTTCTAGACAGAAAGTGTCACTTCAGTTTTGTATTTCTGTGCTCAGTAGATTATAAACAGTACATATCTGGTATATGGCATTATTCAGCATAAAATCTTAAAACTGCTTTACAAAGAAAGTCAATAACATTTTTCCCACTAAATTGATGTGGAAAATGAGGCAAGCGGATAAGCAAATTTGCTCTAGCCAGTGAATATGATCTCCTAGGTTTCAGTTCAATGCTCTGTCAAATAGAACCATTGCTTTTAGCAATTAATACAAAGTAGTTTATCATTTTCTTATTATGCAGGGTTCATTTAGCTACTCTCTGATAAATGTATTTGATATATTTACTGTATTATTTATGTAGGCCTCCTTCACACCAGGGTTGCCTGCTTCAGTGATGAATCAACATATGGAGAACTTGCAAATGAATACCTAAATAAATACATTTCTGAAAAAGAGAGACATTTCTGTGTAATTCTTATACTATCTTTACTATGTGATAAAGATAATAAAAACAAACATGTAGCCATAGTACAGTAATACATTTTAAACAGACAGTGGGAAAAACAAATTGGTAATACTTTTATATCAAAGGCACAAGTGTTTGAGCTTAAGGGTGGAGGTAATGCTGCCATTACAAGTGGAATACAGTTCTCTATAAGGTATCATTCAGAAGCATCGGTTGCTTTTAAAACCATTCCTTCCAATATACTTTACATCCTTACACAGACAAAGCAGTTTTAGAGCACAGAGTAGGAACTGCAATTTAGAAAAACCTGCCGAAATCTCACTGCTGAACAGGGACAGATAATCAAGCGTATCTATATTTTTAGAAAGCCCAGATTAACGACAAGACTCGTGGTAAATGGTGTGTGCAGATCTCGATCACAGCCTGCCACTGTTAGAAGAGCTCCGCATCCAACATCCAACTCTGGAATACGGCAAAGAATTTAGAGCAGGGTTAATTGCATAGTTAGCCAGACCCAACTGCTTCAGCATTACCCACCTACCCACAACCAGAAAAGCAATTTTTGCCTGCGAATACGACCTGTCTTTCAAGAGAATGTTGTAAATACTAAAGCAGCACCAATTATTTTCCTTCTTCCAAACCTAACTGTCCTGGGTTCACAACACTAACAAAAACCAAGCTTCGTACTATTTACAATAGTGGTGCAATTTTTTTTCCCAGTATTAGATCCAGAACCTGCAGAGGAATTAATCACGTTCTAGATACTGCAATCCCCCACAATCTAATACAATTAGAGCACAGAAAGCCCATCCTAATATTTAAGAGTAAACCAACCAGTTTCCTAGGCCCAAAGCAGCCTCAAGCAAAAGTCAGGACCTGTTAGTATTGTTTACACATTAAGACATTACACTTCAACCCATTTTCAGATCACTTGTCAAGAAAAGTATGAACAGTAAATGCTTACCACATCCAACAGCTGGTTAAAATTTGTGTCCCCTTTCACGAATTCAAAGGTGCCCTGATGCAGGAGAAAGATCCCGGTTTGGAAGCCATGCTGTGCAGACTTAGGACATTGTGCCTCACAGAGGCTTGCTTCTTATGCTCCTCTCTTCTTGGGAATAAGGTAGATATACCAAGAGGAGCAAACCTGGGACTGAAACCGAGTGCTGCAGTGCACAAGCTAGTCCTCTTACGGAAGTGTAACCTAACATATGCATGGCTTGTATGGAAATGAATATGCAGCAACAGTCACCAAGGAGCTCTGTGGTTTTCTCATGGTGCAGAGAAAGATTTCAGTCTATCCCCCCAAGAAATATTCGGTAAACTGTGCAATACATTAGGCAAAAAATTAAGATCATCCTTTGTCATTCAGAAGTTAACGACTCTCTGTTAGAGATCTGTGTGTGGTGCACCCGTGAGTAAACTACTCGATTTAAGAATCAATTCCAAAACTTAGCCTAAGTGACATTCTTTCCCAGGCTTTAAGTAGCCATTTGTTAGACAATCAAGACAAGGTAAGGTGATAAAGGCCGGTTTAGCCTCTTTTAGCAGACCTAAGAAAACGCTTATATGAAAACCAGAAGACGCCATAAATACTCAAGGAAACCCTTTTGGGTCAAGAGCACTCAATGTTACATTTTTCAGAGGCACCAGATTTCATTTCTGTGCCTGCAAAGAAAACAGCACCAACATCGGAGTGTAGTGTTTCCAGATCATTTTCTTCCCTAAAGGCGCACACAAGGTGCATGCCACTGCCGTTGTCAGTGTTTTCTTTGTACAGACTAGTCTTCCAATTTCATGTTTATCTATTGAACTTTAATAGAAGTGTTCATTTACACCATCCTATACCTCAGTCCTGCGCTTCAGAGATGCTGAGCACCCCAAACTTCCAGCTTTCCCTCAGGTTCTGGCATTTACCGTGGATTTAGTGCAGCCCACCTGACCATGAGCTGGTCTTCCTACCTCTCTGAGGCCCTGACTAACCTGGCAAACAGTGTCTTTTGTTATGTAAGAGAAACATCATAGAATCATAGAATGGTTTGGCTTGGAAGGAACCTTCCTCTCAGGAAGCTTATTTTAAGCAATGTAACCTGATTTAGAACATTCTTTCTTTAGTTTGGCAAATGCAAACACAACAGGAATGTGAATCCCATTTTACTTTGGTTATTGCCATTTTTATTCTGTCGTGACAAAATTTGAAATATAATAGATTGCCAATTGACATGTTTTGATAATACATTAATAAGTATCATGTACATTTTTCTTTATTATTTATTTATATTTATTAGTAGAAAATAAACTGTACAGTTGTCAGATGGTGTTTCAATAGGTGAATAGCTGTTTTAATACCTTTCAACAATATTCATATGAATTAGTATAATACTTGCAATTATTTTCTGTAATACTCTTGTATTTCAAGTCCTTAACTTTTTGTGAACTATTAAACTGACAGGAAAAAAATTCAAACTCTCTTTTTCTTTTAGCAGTATTATTCCATTAAATTAATATCTTCCAAGTTTATAATTAATTTGACAGAAATGTCATTATAGTAAAAAGTCAATACTCCTTCTGTTCCTTGCTGGCAAACTTTCTCTACAATAGAGAAATTTATAACAGTGCCAGAAATCATCAATTTGACTAAATATGGATATACACATGTCAAATATTTGCTTCTTTTAACTAATTTCTATAGCACCTATTACCATGGTATCTAGATAAATCTTAAGTTATTTATGATTTGAAACACAATATGAACAATTAAAATAGATATTTAATACAAATGTCCAGCATCTCTCCTAATGTTGGTACAGTCCTTTGGTATCTAAATATTTCTTGTGTAATAGCATTTTATATTAGAATAACTTAAGGAAATTTACGATTTTATGTTTTGAAATCTAGGAGACCAGATTATAATAATAATTTCAGTACCAAAGTATATAAACTGGAAAAAGAAGAGTTGTATTATATGAAGTACTTACAAGAGTTGTGATGGTTACTAATAAATTTCATGTAATGAACTGTATATTAATTCTTGCAAGTTTAAAGCCATCTTTGTCCTCTAACCTGTTCATAATGTGTGAGTATACCTGTAAAAATGCCTTTAAATAAGGAGCTTGAAACTGAGAAGCTCTTAGCCATTTCATATCTTTGCAATTAACAGTGAAACTCATTTCATAATGAAACAACATAATGACTATTCTGCATTTTATTGAATTACTCCTGTAAACAGGACTACTCTGAATCTTCTCTCTCGCTAATAGTTACCTGTTCTTTAGTAATAAGTCTAAACTTAATTTCTCTTTAGCAAATACTTTTTCCCGTTGTTTCCAGAGAAGCTGGAGTCAACACGACGTCTTCCCAACACCTGTGTTTAACAGCAAATCTACAAATTAAAGCAAAATTATGCATACATAGTGGAATAATGAGGAATGACCTCTCCTGTGGTGTTCTCTACCACAGCGAAGCATCACCCAGTACCAACATGATGCCTCCTCAAAATTGAATTCTTAGAGCATTCTAGAATACATTTTTCACTCAATAAATTTTATGATGAAATGACATTTCCCAAGACTGATGTTTGAAATCAGAGACTGAAAAAACAGGTGGGTCATGTACCGTATTCCAAAAAGAGTTGTGATCAATGCCTCGATGTCCAGCTGGAGACCAGTAACAAGTGGTGTCCCTCAGGGATCAGTGTTGGGACCGGTCTCGTTCAACATCTTTGTTGGTGACATGGACAGTGGGATTCAGTGCGCCCTCAGCAAGTTTGCCGATGACACCAAGCTGTGTGGTTCGGTTCATACGCTGGAGGGAAGGAATGCCATTCAGAGAGACCTTGACACGCTTGTGAGGTGGGCTGATGACAACCTGATGAAGTTTAACCACAACAAGTGCAAGGTCCTACACCTGGGTCAGAGCAATCCCAAGCACAGCTACAGGTTGGGCAGAGAAGAGATTAAGAGCAGCCCTGCAGAGAAGGACTTGGGGGTGTTGGTCGATGAGAAAATGAATATGAGCCAGCAGTGTGCGCTCGTAGCCCAGAAAGCCAACCATATCCTGGGCTGCATCTAAAGGAGAGTGACCAGCAGCTCGAAGGAGGTGATCCTGCCCCTCTACTCTGCTCTTGTGAGACCTCACTTGGAGTATTGTGTGCAGTTCTGGTGTCCTCAACATAAAAAGGACATGGAACTGTTGGAACAAGGCCAAAGGAGGGCCACGAGGATGATCAGGGGACTGGAACACCTCCTGTATGAAGATAGGCTGAGAAAGTTGGGGCTGTTCAGCCTGGAGAAGAGAAGGCTGCATGGAGACCTCATAGCAGCCTTCCAGTATCTGAAGGGGGCCTATAAGGGTGCTGGGGAGGGACTCTTCATTAGGGACTGTAGTGATAGGACAAGGGGCAACGGGTTCAAACTTGAACAGGGGAAGTTTAGATTGGATATAAGGAAGAAGTTCTTTCCTGTAAGGGTGGTGAGGCACTGGAATGGGTTGCCCAGCGAAGTTGTGAATGCTCCATCCCTGGAGATGTTCAAGGCCAGCTTGGACATAGCCTTGGGTGGCATGGTTTGTTGGGAGGTGTCCCTGCCCATGGCACGGGGGTTGGAACTAGATGATCTTAAGGTCCTTTCCAACCCTAACTATTCTATGATTCTATGATTCTAATTAGTACTGCACTGTTTTCACAATATTTTTTCTACTAATGCTTGTTTCTGGTTTTTATAATGTTAAGCAGTGTAGCTTCTATTTATTCCCATCCTGTTTTTATTTTCCAACACAAACGTCTGCTGATGGCCACAAGAGTTTGTTATAGCTGGACATTTGTTCCGACCTTGTACTATGACCTTTATGTTTTTATGCACCACTACTCTTGGAAAACTGTTCTAACTACTATTGATCTTATGATCAAATATTCATCCTCAAGTGTAATTGGATATTTTTAACTTCCAAATACTGCACAAAGGTAGTATTTTCTTTCACCCCATTAGTTTTTAATAGTTTCCTATGCTGTCTCAAAATTCTTTCCTTTAGTTTTTTTAATGTTTTAAACATTTACAGGGCATCAGCATCTACCTTTCCCAATCGCAGATATTATTTAATCAATGCTTAGTGAAGGGATCATTTAACCAAACGCTGATGTCAGCATAACTACTTATACCTTTCAGCATGTTTTCTTTTCCTGCACCATGACCTTAGATCTTTCACTTTATTCTTGCAAATAATTATTTGCCATCTCCTTATTACTTCTGTAGTTTTTCTCTTGATTTCTTCTTGACACCAGTGTTTTTCTGAGTTGAATGCAAAGTAAAAAAAATTACATGCACATTTTAAGCTACTACAATACGAAACTCACATTTTATACCACTTTTACAAACTCCCAATGGAAATATAACTTTAATACTTGAAAATTTCCTATCTCATATGAGGGGTGGTTTTTATCTCCTGTAAGCATGGTTTTGCTGTTGTTTTACATTTTTACAGAAATTAAAAAATACAGGGTTAATTAGAGGAAAAGTACAAGGCAAAATAAGCAAGAATCACAGGGAATTAAGAGCTGGAAAGGACCACAAGAGGTAATTCTGGCACCATAAGCGATAATAATACACAGGCATAGACAAAACTGTTCTTCACAGATATTTACCTGCAGTACTCACATCCCTCATTAGATTATGAGAACGTCTTTAAAGTGTCTAATGAAAGAGGCTTCATAACCTAGACATTCTGCTCCATTTCCTAATTATCCCTGTAGTTAGAAAAACCCTTACAATCTAATTTAAATCTTTTCCTGTGAGTAAAAACCTATAACATGAAGATATGAAGAGCCATTGATTACTGGATCGTTAGACTGTTCTCCTCCCAGACTTCATTCAGTTCCCTGTATCTTTCTTGAAGTAACCCTAAAGCGAGAGATATTACCCATCACCAGCCTGAGGTAAGTTATAATAATTATCTCATGCCTCAAACACATCCCACCTAGTTATACATTTCTGGAAAATATCTCCTGGTTTTGCCATTCAATTACAATAATCCAAATTCAGCTTTTATTGCCCTCCTCCTTTCAGATGGTGCAACTCCCTAACCAATGACTACATTTTACACTCAGGACTTATTTTTCCTTTCTGAAAGTAATGCCTTGTTTTTGTCATTACTGAATCATTCCTGCAGTTTTGTCAAGACCACTCGGAATTCCAAAATGCTCTCCCAGTGGGCTTGCAAGCTTTTCCACTTAATCTGATTACAAAAAATTGGCCGATTACAACTTCATGATGACCAAAGTGAGGAAAGCACTAAATATTCCTAAATATTTTACTTGATCTTTCACTTGCCTTTCTTTAATTCTTTTTTTGAACCTTGAGTGTAATAATCAAAGTGATCTTTTGACTCTTATTGTAAAAAATTAGCCATTAATTTGTTATGGCAGAAAACGATGGGTGAATTAATTGCCTGCAAAAATATTGCTTGTATGAATGCATATGCAAACATATTTCTATCAAGAATAATCTGACTGGAGATGCTCCACTATTAACAGTATTCAAATTCCACAGAGTCAGAGAATGGAAAATATGAACCCTTTGTCTAGACTCTTCCAATCTTTCCCCATTTTTCTCCATTATCGTATTCTCCAAGCACACACCTTGGGCAGGCTGCTCAGTACCTTTTCTGAGCATATATCCTTGATAATATGGAGGTAACTCCAGTGGGTTAATTGGAAACTTCCTGGGAGGCAGCTGAGTTGCTGGCAGCATAGCACTAGAAGTCATATCTTTCTGAGCTACAATGTGCTAATTTTTATTAATTATTACAAGTATTAAATAATATTACTATTATACCCTGGTAGCCACTACATTTCTTACATGCAAATTACAGAGGGTGACCCTTGGCACAAAGAAGTGGCTTAATAAATCACTTGCACATTAACTATGAAGCTAATTTATTTTTTGCTACCTGCAATTTTTTAAGACTCAAAGCATAGATAAAAGATTCTCATATACATCTTTACAATAAAAAATAACAGAGACTATCATCTTGAAGATGCAATGACAGCGGCAGGGCATCTCGGTGAAGAAAACTAATACATAAAGCAGTTAACTCTGACAAAAAGGTGAAATATTATTAAATATAATTAATTTATTCACTTATGAATACTGTATGTACATCTACAAAGGTACGCTTCTTAATGCAATTTAATGGCTTTGAATGTGATTTTCACACTATTTACAGATCTGACCCTTCTCTGCAACATCAGTTTCTCAATAATCAGCACTTTTATGTTTGCTAACTCCCAATAATATTTGTAAAATAAAGGACATCATAGAGTAAACTTTGCATCTGTTAATTCCAGTCTAACCCACACCTTGTTCAGTACCATCCTGAGAACCATCTTTGCTAAGCATTCTAAACAAAGAAAGTCTCAGTTATACGTCTTTCCTTCTAAAATTTCTTTCTATATATTATCAACCTAGCAACAATGTGATTAACTCTGATTGTTACTAATAAAAGTAGTAGGTAGTTCCCCGCATATTTTCATTTTAGTTTCTAGACAGAAGAAGAGTCTTTTTAATATTGGCAGAGAATGGATTTTCTTCATACTAGAAAGTATTATAGCACTGAATAAAGTCTTTCTGATCAAGTCATACTATAATAGCTTTTGTCTTGTGTCACTATATGTTAGCCAGCATCAGAAGAGAAAATAAGCAGAGGCTTGCTATTGTGCCTCTATTTTAAAAGGGCCTTCCATCTGGTAGGAAGCAGAAGCCATCAGCACTGTAATTAAAATGCAATTACTGTCCCCCGCCGCAATCCCAGGACGACCATTCCATCTGTGTGATATACAGGGGAAAAAACACAATTTTTTGCACTTTTCTAGCTCCATTAAGTTTATTCTCTTTCTGTTAATTAATCTAACAGCACTAAGGGGTTGCTCCTGTTTTGCAAGCCATTGTGTCACAAACTGCACACTCTCAAAGACTGAAACCACATGAATTTTTAAAACTCTCCGCTATCCTTGTGACATAAAACCTTAATTACTTCTGACTAAATCTGTAATTAAAATATATCACCACAGCAGATTTACCTGCGTGTGGGTGTTGGAGTGCATGCTTCTGTGACTGTCACAAATGAATCACTCTAAGCCGGCGTTATAAAAAGGGAGATTAGAATGTATGACAGAAAGGATGCAGAAAAGGGACGTGAAAATGTAAAACTGGCAACAATCTAGGAAAAAGTTGCACCCTGGTAACATAGGAGAGAGTCATTCTTCTATTTTGTCGATTTTTTAAAAATAAAAATATTCATAGTATGTACAGAGACATAGTCATGCTCCCACATGCAGTTTGCTCTTACGCAGTTCATTTTAATGGGCTACCTTGTAGCAACAAAATGACATTAAGTGAAACATCATATACTTTAAAATAAGATGCCATAGTATTTTTCATAGCAATCCATCTTGTATTCACAGAGATAATCTCATAACCTACCCTTTCTTTCAATCACAACTGTGCAGTCCAAGGCCTTCTATCTGCAAGCCTATAAAATCTTTAAATCTTTATGTGAAGTACAGTCATTGTGTATATCAAGGTAAAAATACTAGCTAAATGTTAAGGTGAAATCTTAGCCCTGTCATAGCTTGTTGGAGCTTTGCCTTTGACTTCAGTGGAGTTAAAGAGTATTTTGTCTTTTCTTTTAGTGCATGTCACTAGGAGAAAACAAAGGAATAAGACCCTCTGCAAATGACCAGCTGCAAGAGGTGAGCAGACTAGCAGTGAACCTCAGCATGAAAATCTCCACTGTAAAACATCATGCAAAAATGATATTAAAAGTCCTGGCAAATATTAAATTCCCTTTTTTTGTTGTTGTTTTGAATTTTGAGATTTGAGTATCTTGGAATTTACTAAGGTTCAGCATGTGCATAAGTGTTTTTACAAACTCAGCATGTGCGCTCAGTATGTCTCCAGCAGAAGAGAATCTTGGCATTTCATAGATTTCATAAAGGGTAAGGACAGAAGTATTCATAAAATGTTTACACTAGCTTCCTGCAGCTCATAGGTCATTCAACATGCCACTCACCCACTTAGTTAGTACAATGACATGGTTTCAGCCACTGAAATTAGAGTCCCATTTCCATTTCAGATACCACAATGCCTGGAGTCTCTCAGTTTAAGAGTTTGCTCTAATAGGTTATGGAGGTGTCCCTGCCCCTGGCAGGGGGGTTGGAACTAGATGATCTTAAGGTCCTTTCCAACCCTAACTATTCTATGATTCTATTCTATGATTCTATATCAACCACTAAGAATTTGCATCTCACTCCAACTTTTTTTATCTGGTTTAGGATTCCAGCATTACCTTCTACCAAGCTTTTGTGATTGAATAATAAAAACACTTTTTAATACCCTCTATTTTCTTCTTGTGAATTTACTTGCATGCTGTAATCACGTTACCTATCAATCTTCTTTGATATGATAAACAGATTGAGCTATTTAAGTCTCCCACTGTAAAGTGTTTTCTCTAGCTCTTAAAAGCATAGAATCAGAGAATGGTTTGGGTTGGAAGGGACCTTAAAGATCCTCTATTCCAATCCCCTTCCACTGGAAGGGACACCTTCCTCTAGACCAGGTTGCTCCAAGCCCCGTTCAACGTGGCCTTGAACACTGCCAGGGATGCGGCAGCCACAGCTTCTCTGGGCACCCTGTGCCAGTGCCTCAGCACACTTCATGTGTCTTCCTCCTGTACCTTCTGTGATTTTAAAAAAGTGAGAATGTTGCATTCTTTGTGTTTACATGCATACATGTGTGTAAAATATTCTCCACTCTCATGGTAAGAAAAAAAGATGAGATTTGCTACTTTATGTGGTTACTTAAATAGCTTGAGCTAAGAATTCATACTTGACAAATAGAAAACGAATCTGATCAGCAGTCTCCCATGAGAGGTTCCAGCGGCTGGTGAGTTCCAACAGGTACTGTGGAAAGCTTTAACTTGTGTACAGTAAGTTACCAATAAAAACCTAATTGGTAAAACCTTGGTTTTCTGTAATGAAAGGCTCCCAGGCCAGTCAGCTACACAGAACCTACAAGAATTTAGTGGGTTCAAGAGTTACTGTCTCACTGGAACCAGATGGTTTGGCTATAGCTTGTCTCTGTGTAGGAAAGCAGTTCTCACACACTTCCTATAAACGTTGTCATTCAAACTGGTATTTTTTAAATCCAAAAAAGTGATGATTTGGTGTTGCTTAAATAAAAAAAGAAGTGATATCACGTTGCCTAGCCTCAAATGCTGAGTATTCCATAAATGAAGGTATATCACTGTACTGAAAGACAACAGAGAAATCTTAACTATATGTGATTGAATTAATAAAGCATCAAATTCAACACTGGTCGTGTATGAGATATGTTGGCACTTATATATAAAAAAGAGCTAAACTTGCATTAAAGGATAGCAAAAGTTTATAGGGATCTCTCTGATAAATAAAATTGCTTATAATTAGCTATCTTGGCTTTCTGGCTACCACAGTTTTATGATAAAACTTATTAAAGCAATTGTTATTTTAAATGATTCTGTACACTCATTTGAAGGGGGTATGAATATCCAAGAAGGATCCTTCACTCTGCTCTAATGCTCGCCTTCTCATTATCTAGATCACTTCCTCCCCTGTGTAAGCAAACACAAGAGTACATATCTAGTTCTGATGCACATTATGACAGTACTTACTGGCCCATTCCAAGATCCTTTTCATGTTCAAATCCCACTGGTATATTTGGAAATAAGCTGCACACAAAAATGTTCAGTCTAAGAACACATAAACGTAACATGGTAGTCCTACATACCTCATTTGATTGTGGTGGGAGTTGAATAAGACTAGATTTACTATGCCAGTTATTTTGTCAATACAGTTATAGGTACATGGGACATAATAATTGCATATCCTTAGATGCTGTCCAATGTGATTAATTTCATGTGCTAAGGACACCCTGTAGGACACTGGTTATTGTTTTGCCATAGAAAAGAGCCTGCACTAAATAAGAACATCTTGATGGAATTAAAGTGACTAACAGTAATCTGGAAGATAACCAGGGACTTGTCTCTGCATGCCCTCTCAAAAGCACCTCTTGTGTAAACATACTCAAAACTGCAATGTCAGCCCACACTAACAATGAATGTTAAGAATTATATAGAAGGACAAAGGAAAAATGGTTCTTTTTCCTACAGAAAACTAGGAGAATACATGTTGAAAAGACGGTATCTGCTCCAACCATGCCTTAGTACACAGAAGCTGCCTGCCGCCTGGGCAAAGGTGACAGAAGACCTCTTTACTGCCATTGTGAACAACAGCTACATGCTAGGATCTGTTTTGCTACCACAGCACATAAAGCAATACTAAATTAGCTTTCATATCATACAGTCTATCAGTGTTTGACCCTCTGGTCTGTTTTTATTTATAGCATGTAGTTTCTTGTTTACTTTAGTGTTTTCATATTAAATAAATATTCATGAAAGTGCACTCTTCCTGAAATTGGGTCATTTAGGCAGACTATCCCATTAAAAATAGATTTCCCTTTTTTACAGGTGTCATCCATTAAGGTGGGGAATAGGCAAACTCAGCCAGCTGTATCTGTCAAGATGTTATTCCTTTTGGAGAGTCAGTTTTCTGTCCTTTACATACAGCACTTAATAGCAGAATGACTAACTTGCTGTAGCGTTCATACTTTGGGGAATTTTCATTGTTGCAAGATTTGTATCTGAGGGTTTGAGGAGATATTTTAGTCGTTTCAAGTTGTTCAGACTCTGGCACCAAGCATATAAATAAAAGTGCGCTTTTATTGGCTAAGACATAGCTAGACTCTTGCAAGATTGGCTCAGGGACGAGGAGTTTAACTCCTCACTAGGATTAAACACAAACAAATGACAGAAGACAATGCAGAACACTTATGTGGTCTCTCTGAGGTTCATTTGGTGTGGGACTTTCCACAGAGCAGTGGATCCACCAGAGTTCTGTTTAGTTTGGCTCTCGGTTATATCAGCTCATATGAGGTATGTACACACAACAGTGTGAGTTCTTAAATTCAGCTTTCATCTTCCATATACTCGAACTACAGCAGTTCAGTTGGAAAGAATGTGGAATGAGAGTTGTAGGAACATGTATAGAGAGGAAATGACAACTGTGACAGATGCCATAGGCATCTGGCAAAGATACATTCTGAACAAAGGGCCATGGTGAGAGGTGTGATCAAAAACACAGGGTTGGAGGAACTGAAGGAAGCAGGCACTTCTATAGAGGCATCCATCACGCTACTCCTTCTCAGAAACTGCTTTAAAATGGGACAAATAGCCTTTCTGAGGGACTTTTTGTGGGGGAGAGGTGAGGGCGGTGTACAGAGTGTTTAGACAGCTAATCTAGACTGGAAATCCAAACTTCAGACTGCAACACTGATATGAGTTTTAGGATTAACAAGGACATTTAGTCAAAAACTCCAAGCAATTTTGACTGGTTTATTCCTCCAGTCAGAACTGATATTTCCAGTCTAGCCATCACCACATAGCATTAAACTAAGGGCCAAATTTCCAGAATGTGAGTTTGTGCTATTTAAGAGTGGTAATACTTACATATTGCAGCCATTACCAAAGATCAGATATATCAGACAAGTTCTACAGTCTTCTACAGTTTTAGTGCTGTCAAATAGTGTTGTATTAAATGACTAATCAAAAAACATAGAGCTTTTCCAAAATTTGATATTCAAGAGGGTGTTAAACAGAAGAAATTACCCATTTTCCATGGATATTTTCATAGCAACAAGAAGAGTCTTGAAAA
Organism: Ara ararauna; assembly: GCA_028858755.1. Lineage (NCBI taxonomy): Eukaryota > Metazoa > Chordata > Aves > Psittaciformes > Psittacidae > Ara > Ara ararauna. The sequence continues at coordinate 59,808,681 of CM054382.1, forward strand.
ATAATGTGTTCAGTAGGACATTAATACTGAAATCAATAGCTCCCATTCAAAAAATAAAAACAGCTACAGGGAAAAGCAATCTTGAAATGCAGCAAACACAGGTTGTTTAAAAATAAGACAAACATTATCATGGAACATTAGAAAGTGAAGCAATTCACAAATAACTAACCCCAAGTCAGCCTTGCAAAGTTCGAATTGCCCGCTTGCCGGAGGTGAGAAATACTTTTGAAGGCTAAGCAAATTATCATTAGTCTTGTCCATTATCATCAATCATTATGGCAAAATGCTGACGAGTGAATTTATGCCTAGGCTGATTCATTTTCATGTCAACTTTACAACACAGGTTCAAATTAAGTTACAAGTCAGGCCATAAAAGAAGTCAAAATCAACTGTATACATTTCTTCATCTACACACTGATGTGTATAACCCTTATAATTTTGAATTAGCAAGCCTTTTAAATGTTTTTAGATACAATAAAAATGATTGTGTGCCACAAGGTCTATAAGTGAACATTTAACTGAAAAGATCCATGCAAGATGACTGGACATTGTTTCCATTCATGGAAAACTACTCTCAAAAACTACTCTCAGTTGAACAAAAGGGTAATTATAACTCAGGTAAAAGAGCTGAAGGGAATTCTGAAAGAATGCCAGCTCTGTGAAAATGAGGCCAATTTATTCCTTGGCTGATGAATGACAATAAATAAAGGTTGAAAAAGCCTTCTACAGCAGGGCTGCTCTTGCAAAGAGCTAGACTTAAGAAAACATGTACTGTTTCTGAAAGCAAGTGTCAATAATAACAAACTACCATTACCAGGCACATGGTATCTTACTGAAGCTGCTCTTAGATTACGAAAAAAAAATTGAAAAGAAAAAGAATGCTTTTTCTTGTGCCTTCCATGCTCCCTATTCTGTGCACACGCAGCTCCAAAGGCTGAACACACAGAAACATGAACTGAAGTTGACAACAGAAGCAGTAATTTAGGACAAGAATCAGAGAATTGGAAAGGCTTGGAGGCCGCAGGACTACAGCGAGGAGAGAAAATTAGTTGTTGACAACCTGAAAGATACTAGATGAGAACCGAGGTGAGGAGATGAGGTGTGGATGAGCAGTGAGACCTGAACTGGAAGTCCATGAGCAAGAGATATATTGAAAGAAGACCATAATACACGATGGGAATTGGAACCACCTGGGCAAACAAATGGAATTAGTATGAGAGAATGTTGCTATAGCCTTGGAAATGGAACTGTATGGAGGATAGAAGATGTGAGATTGGTGGGGATTGAATGGGTATGGCTAAAAATTGAAACTAAACCTTGGAGTAAGACAACGATCCAGATGAGGTAATGGAGAGAGACTGTAAGTGGGTCTGCAAAGGGATTGCTACAGAGTTGAAGACTGAGACAAATGATTAAGATGAAAAAGGCCCCTGGAACTGAGCTTTCTATTCATACATGTACTTTATCTCAGGAAGGCATACAGTCTGGATTTGGCGAATGACTTATCAGAATCCCCAGGCCTATGACTTCATCTTGACAATGCTTGATAGTATACGTTATTATGGTTTTCTTCCCTGAAATACGTATTTTTGTTTATTTTACTGAAAGAAAAATAATTAAAACAAGAGTTTGTAGTAGAGATAAGCTCTAGATACATGTTTCAATGGATTCACATTCTTAGCAGCTGCACCTATGTGGAGCCATACTGCAATACATTTAGATTCAGCGGCCAACAGCAAGGGCCTAGTGCAATGGAACAACCAAAGGAGCTGAAGAACTTCAGAAATTTATAGATTGAAGGCCTGAGGGGATCATTGTGATCATCTAATCTAACCTTTTGTATAATACAGGCATGTACTAATTCTTTTTTGAATTAAAGTATATATTTTAGGGTGAAAACATCCATCAGTTGCCAGTGGTAGAGAATGAACCAGTCTATGGTAAATTATTCCAACACTAATTAGCCAAACGGTTATAAATAATTTCTAGTCTGAATTAATTTCAGCTTCAGTTTCCAGTCATTCCATTTACACTTTTATTTACTGAACTGAAAAGCTCATTATCAAAGCTTTGTTTTCTAATCATTTACTCATTCTTATGGCTCTTCTCTGGAGCATTTCCAATTTGTACAGCCCCTTCTTGACCTTGTATTCTTATTCAGTTCATAAAGCAACCTGATTTTTTCTCAGGGTTTTTCTTCCTACGCCAAAGTTTCCCCAGCTAGATGGACGTGAACACCTATCCTTTTAATTATGCTTTACTTGCCCATTTTTTTGTCACTGTGATCTTCATCTCTGTTTTATGCTTTCAAATCATTATACTAACGTTAAACAATATAGATCTAAAATCTCAAAAATAACCTACCACTGGAGAAAGCTCCTCTTTGCTGAAATTGTTCAAACTTTAAAATATATATGCAAAAAAAAAAGATGAAAATTCTATATTCAAAGCTTTGAGTACTATTTCCAGTCAGTAATTCACATCTCAGTAAAAATTTACTTGGAGAAAAATATCTTCTGATTTAGACACCAACTCCAAAGAAGAGGAAGGTATTTTCTTCTTAAAAAAAGTAAAAAGCCTCCGGAGCAGTAGCACTTGATTTCAAACCTACTAAGCTTTATTTGATCATCACCTGTGTGACTACTATGGTACAATATGTAATAATAACTGCAGCTTCACAGAGATTATATTAATATTGTATTTTAAAACATGCCAGAAGACCTATCAGTCTGATACAAAGACAAAAATTTAAATTAGTTTCATGGTTTTATTTTCTTTTAGCAAAAAATTTGGTGAGCTTGAGGTATAATTCTGACCCTGGACTCTAGACAGTTTTCCATAAATACTTACTGGCCATTGACAATCATTACTTATTCATTGTCACCTTGATGATTCAGGTACCTTTTTTCAAATTGTTTCCACTCTTTTCTAGAAGTAAATGAATCAAAATAGGAGATTATCTCATAGGAATTGTGGCATTTTCATTCTCTGTATGAAATCTAGTTATTTTGGCTGATGCAATACAGAGTTCTTATATCTTTGCCCCTTATTGTCTTCTGCCTCCGTAAAAGCAGATACTATGTTAATAAGGAAGGATATAGGAAATATGATGTACATGGACTGTAAGAGACAAGAGAATAATCTGGAACAAAGTCTGGCCATCTGTTTTCAAATTGCATGAGGAACAGCTGAAATACGTGCAAATACTTTTGCTCCCCTACTAATGTTCTCCTCTGTCAAGAAGGATGGGAGATTGAGACTAAGGGATTATTTGCATTAACAGCAAAAGGATTTTCAAATTAATTGCAAAGAGTTAGAAATGTAATTAGTTAGTTACATTCTGTAGCAAACAAAAAAAAGTTGTCATATAAAGAGTTGTCCAACAAAAGTTGCCATGTGAAGGCCCAAGACCTCAAATCAGTAGACTGATTACAAACTGTTACTCCTGGAGTAAGTATAAGATAATTTTGACCTAAACTCAAGATTACTATGGTACTCAAGAACCTACATTTGAAAAACATAAAATAAATAGAGACCTAGTAGTCATTAGTTGTTTGGGTTTAAATTCCCCTAGTGAACATAACATAACATTGAAAAGCTTTAAAAAAAAGCTTTAACTATCAGAAGATAGTTGGCATTATGGCCATGTGTCATTTTATGCTAAAAATATTCTAAGAAATAAAGCCTGATATTAAGTGTAATAAACAACCATTTATCACTTTGAAGAATATATGATCTGATCTTTTCAGAAAAGTGAGTAGAGTTTTAACATAAACACAGGGTAGACTTACACTCAGACAAAGATTATTTGGATAGGTCACTTCCTGATCAGATTTCTAATGTCTTTTCAGTTCTAATACGACTAACCCATAATAAATGGTAAACAGCTGATAGTTATTTTTCCTATAAAGCCACAGAGTCCTCAGTTTTGACTACCAGTTTTAAAACCTGCAGACAAGTAGTACAATGACTAAAAGTACTGTGAAAAAATGTTATTGCTGATAAGTGTTAATTTTGAAAAGAACTCTCTTTGCAAAAAGCTGGCCATTACTTGATGCCTTTTGTAGGTGTTGAAAGTAACCAGGTCATTTTCTTGCATTCCCTGTAGATCTTTTTTGCCCTTAAAAGTCTTTGTAAACAAAAGCTATCATTTTTGCTTTGCATAGTGCGAGCTGGAAATGTACTCATTATGAGCAGTATATTTTGACCAGGCAAAAGAGGAATGCAGCTCAGTTGTGATTCACCATCTACAAAAATTTTCTCCCTTGTGCAAATTAATCAAAATGCCACATATATGCATTGTTAGTATATATAAGCAATTAGTATATATTAGTATATATATACTATATATTAATATATGTAGATAGTATTTGTAGAGTTGTAGGAATCTTTTATAATGTATAACTGTAATACCATTATTTAAACATTTCTCAGAATCTCTCAGGTACCGTGGTTGTACTAAGATTATCTTCTTTCTAATAAATGTTCTGGGGATTTCATGAGTTACAAGGCCAAGTGCAAGATCCTGCACACAGGTCAGGGCAATCCCAAACACAAATACAGGCTGGGTGGAGAATGGATTGAAAGCAGCCCTGAGGAGGACTTCGTCACATTGATTGACAAGAAGCTCAGCATGGCCCGACCACGATTTGAAGCAATCGCATATGCTGTGTGAGCTTACACTAATAGAAAGGCATAGAATAGAGATGTAGCAAATATAGCTTCCTGAAACTGTCCTAGGAACTCACGCCTTTGAAGGACTGCTCTAGAATTTGGTCTGAAAATTGTGTAAGTAAGTACTTTAAGGACAATAATCTCAATAATTGTATCTTGGCAGAATAATGCCTTTATTACACAAATATGTTGTTTCATTTAATTTGAATTTCAATGAGATCTGGAGAATGATTGTGAAGGAAAAGGACTCATGGAAATGAGGATCTGCTATCTTATATAGAAATGTGTGATTCGACCTAATAACTTATTCTGAGAACAGCCCTGACGAGAAGGACTTTTGGGGGTTGGGTGAACTCAACCTGAGCTCAGTGCCTGAGTTTCAGAAGTAAACTGGAAGCATTATGTTATATACATAATTTTTTGACCCTTCAGGTAAAAACATCTGTTCATTTAAGCTTAAGCTTACAACAAAAGTGGTTTAGGTTCAGATTAAAAAAAAACCCATATAATAAGTATTTAGGTAGACTTTGTAGATTAAGTCCACATTTTAATCCAAAATTCAATTTAGAGGAAATATAATCTATTGAAACTTTTAAACCACTCCTTTTTGACCAAGAAGTTCTCTGAGCACCTGAATATTCTCAGTGTACAAATTCCCAGGTCTGCTTTGCCCAAGCATTTGGATAAACAGCTCTATCCCACGTAACCTGGGAAAAGTACCTAAAACCTCCAGATGTCCTTCCTTACAGCATGCAGATAGGGGATCAGGACTTTATTACAGGGGCCTTGATTTTAAAATGCAATTAAACATTAAGGAGGTAATATCAACAGTTCTCCACATGATACATGCTAAGCATTCAATCAGAAAGGAGATGCCTGAGTTGACGTTCTATTCAAGCCTAAGCAGATGCAAATCCACCTCTTCCTACTAGAGAGAACAGCAAGAGCATCTTTCTTCAGTGCTGTTGAAGTAGGACCACTGTCCTCCTGGTGGTTAGTTTCTCAGGTTGTTTACTGGTGAATTCAAGTAGCCCCTCCCAAAATTACTAATTTTTGTTCAGTGATGGATGCCTGTCCTTTGTCATGCAGAAGTTTGGGTATAGTTCTACAGATATTATGGGTCACCTACTGAATTCTTGTTCTTAGACACTCAACTCTCCCAATTTCTATTAGGATATCCCTGACTCCACAGGCTCCTTAAAGGCTGATGCTAAGCCTGGAGATTTAGGCACTGAGGTCTGAAATTGGATTTGGATCTTCATCTTGCCATTTCTATTTTTATCAGATGAATGTTTTTATAATTTAGTCTGAAAACAAAACCTTTTAAAGTATATGCTGGTATTGCATCACAAGACTCACATTATATGGTCTTTTCTGAAGTTCTCAGGTGCTGGGAGAAAAGAAAGCCATTTCATAGAATCATAGAATAGTTAGGGTTGGAAAGGACCTTAAGATCATCTAGTTCCAACCCTTACTTCTACCTTCCTTTTCTCTGTGGTGGATTGTCAGTTTTGTTTGTGTTAGTTTTAGATATCATAATTACACAAAATGAATGATCCCCAAGTCTCAGAAGCTATGGGTACTGTCCTCACAGCATAACTCAGTGCTGTATAAACATACTTGGAGCTAATATGACTATATTTCTTCTAGTAACCAAGCTAATTAAGTTAAAGTTAGATCACTGGCTTATGAAGACAAACCTCAGAAGGCAAAAGTTGTGCAGAGTAGAACCATTAAGTGATTAGCACAGTATATTTTCCTTTAAAGCTACAGTAATCTTTACGAAATTTTCAGCTTCCTTTTGTATGGTTGGTATCTAGGTAGCAGAATGGATTTTATTTTTTTAATTTATAAATACAGTAAAATTACTTTTTGAGGGATAATAAAGGGCAGATAAAGGCAAGAAGATATCGGCTAAAATTGTTATTCGAGGTTATTTTTTGAAGAATAAAGGGTTTTCTTAGTTAAGACTTCAGATCAAACAGTCCTACTTGAAATCATAAATGCAGCAGATTTAGACCAACTAATTACATTTTACAGTGACAGGAAATGAAAAACTCAACAACTAATTGTGCTAATATTTAAATACATATACTACCTCTCAATCATTACTTAAGCTTATTTTATATCAATTATATACAATTAACAAAACTTCACTGTTTTCACTTTTAACAAGTAATAGTTAAAATAAATTGTGAGGATTTAAACATCAAATTCTATAATTCTTCTAATGAATCACACCTCATGTTTATCACTCTTTATTCTGGAGCTAATTATGTGGTACACACAAACATTCTTAAGAGAAATGTTTATTATGGAAATGATAACATGACTGCAATATAATGGCAATATCATGATGCAATTACAATGAATCACTATAATCTGTGAAGTGTTTTGAGATACTTAGATATGCAGTACACTTCAGATATACCAAGTTATTCTGTTTCATTAATCTAGGCAAAGCAGAAATCTACATTCTTCACATTACTACTGCTGTGTATTGCTGGTATTATCCTAATGCTTGGGAGTTTCAGACCTTATTCAGCCGCTGTTTGTTTCTGGGCGCTGCATAAAATCAGGAGGAAGAAATGGTGTTGACCAAAGAACCTTTTAGTATTAAGTATAAGACAACAGATAGAGGCAGACATATGGGAAAGCACAAGGAAACAATAAGGCAGTGTTGATCAGCCTGAATGACTGTATGGGTGTACCTACATCAGCAGTCTAGCCCTTATCACATTGTGCCATAATCTGTGTAGAGGTAGGGGATGTTTAAACATAACAGGAGAGGAAAAGAGAATAATGAATTAATTTCATGACTGCAAGCACTAAGCAGTCAATTAATCAATAGCCCCTATTCACACGTTGCAGTACGAAGTCTGAGGCAGTTATCTGTGGAATCAAAACTTTATTTTCTTTTTAAAGATATTTGTTCTGTTCAAATTTCTAAGATTCTGTAAGAGAACTCAGATGTTCCCAAGTAGAAATCTTTTTTATTCCTGGAGTTTTCTCTATTTTAAAATAAATGTCTTCCTAACGGTAAATATGATTTTTCCCTTTGCATTTAAGTCAGCACTAAATCAGCACTGTATCTTTCCCATTCTTGTCTCTACATATAATTAATTCAGGTAGAATACTGGATTTACTATTTCTTTTGGCATTTACAAAAGAAAAAATAGTAACCATAAAAAGCCATTTGTGTCTTCATCTGCCTGCTTTTTGTATTCAAATTGTCCCTTTGCTGTCTTCTGTGGCACTTTTTCATTCCACCCTTTACATCTGGAAACACTTCCTTGGCTATGTCCTCTTCTCTCACTAATTGGATACTTTCCAGAGACTCAAAAAAGCCTAAAAAGATATTCCCAAAATAGCTCTCAAAAGCTAAATAAAGATCAAGAAATTAACTGAAGCATACTAAAAAAAAAAAACCACTCAGATTTTCCTGCACCTTATTATCATCCAATCTATATTCTGGATATTTTGAATTCAAATTCTCTAAGAAAGGAGCTTTCATCTCCATGTTATCTGCAAAGTACTTGCCACACCTGTGGTGTTAAATGAATAGTTATAGTAGATACATGGGTGAATAGCATTAACTGGCAGTAGGTACAAAGATATTCACTGGATCACCTGTTTTGACCAGCCTGATTAATGTGGTAATTGTGCATGCATTATTTAGTGCACAGACTCTCCTCAGTGACCAAAGGCATATTGTGAGTGACCACTAGTCCCATTCTGGTAATTTCACTGACATGCAACAACTTCCAGTGTTAAAATCCTCATCCCATGTTAAAAAGGAAAAACAAACCATACTTTACTTTGTTGTTGCAAGTGAAAAAGGAACTATTAGAGAAAAAGACAGGAAAAAAAAATCTACTAATTTTCAATTCTGTCTTCTATCATTTTTGAAGGGAACCAAATTTAGTATCCTAGCTTCCCAAAACCTTCAGCCTTCTAACCAGCTTAATTGGTCTCTGTTCATTTCATACTCAGATCATTTATAAACTGCCTCCATGGCCCCTGATGCCTTTTCAAAGCAGCATATGGTCTCTCCATTCATGATAGTCACAATTTCTATTAGTGAGTAAATGAGAAAAAAAGATGTTAATGTCATATTCAGATTGCACCAGAAAAAAAAGCCTGAAACAAAATTTGGGATTCAAGAGAGAAGGTATCAATAGTGACAATGACTCTGAAACATCACCCACCCTGTATGATTTATAGTATATTTTTAGTACATAAGCTACTAAAATATTAAGTTGAGCTATTAGGCTATATGTAACAAGAAATTCAGGTTTAAATACACATCACAAATAACATGCATCTGTTGCATATGTTGTTGGAACCTCAAAGATGTCTGTCTTGCTGTGGCTTTACATGTGATAAAAAATAATGCCATGTAATTTTTAGATTTAAATGAAGCCAAGATCAATTATAAAAAAAGAACATCTCAGAGTTGTACTGATTAATTCACAAAATGTAGAAGAAAAAGAGTTCAAATCCAGAGTTAATGTCCTACCCCAAAAGATTAAAAATCACAACTGAAAGACTAAAAATGAGTGACCATGAGCCATAGCTTTTATGAACTGTGTTATCAGAAGGATGCATTTTATGAACTAATCAAATGTGATTTGAATTTGAATTTTAACTAAGTAGCAAATTGTTGTCACAGTTAAAGGAATGAAGGCTCAGATCACAGATTCTAATTCCCTTCAGTGGCTAGCAACCACAGACAGTGAATGTGAAATAACCCACAGATGAAGTACTCGGCACATCATATGAGTCTCAGAACACTTCTTAATACCCAATAGAAATCTTAAGGCCTATAGTTTAAAATACCAAATCCCACATGCTGTAACAAGCCACAAGAAAAAAAAGAAAGGATAAGAACTCAAAGGTCTCTAATAGCATGAGGTGAAAATGCCAACATTAAATTAGCAAGTGCTCCATCTTCACTATACAAAAGTTAGAAAGAAAAAAGACAAAAAAAAGCCCAACCTCCCTTCCAATATACCCCTAGGAGAAGCTACTTCCTGCCCCTAAATCTGGGGAGCACTTTTACCTGCAGTATGTGAGCAAGGCAGAACAATTGAGCACTTCCAATGTGTTACAGAAAAGAAGACATCAGCCTAGCTGACAGCGTCAGAAGAGAGGGAAAAACAGTACAGAAAACAAAATAAAGATTAAAAAGGGAAAAAAAATTCTTTGTAGCCTCTTCAGGTATATACTCCAGATTATAAAATGAAGATTATTAATTTTGCTTGTCATTACATGTTTATATTTAAAACTACATTCTATTAATAGTAGCTTTATGACACAGCAGATGCCAGTGGGCCATTGCTGTACTTCACCGATGCAATTCACCCTAAAACTCTAACCAGAATAAACGTCAGAATTCCCATTTGTCTGCTGGAACAGGATTTTATCCCCTTCAGATGCACTGTTTCTCTGTTAAGACTGAGCAGGCTACACTATGTAAGACCAGGTACGGCCTACTGTTATTCAAACGTACTAAATTCTTCCAGTATTCCTGAATCATAGAATAGTTAGGGTAGGAAATGACCTTAAGATCATCCAGTTCCAACCCCCCCTGCCAGGGGAAGGGACACCTCCCACCAAAGCATGTCACTCAAGGCTCTGTCCAACCTGGCCTTGAACACCGCCAGCGATGGAGCATTCACAACTTCCCTGGGCAACCCATTCCAGTGCCTCACCACCCCTACAGTAAAGAACTTCCTCCTTATATTCAATCTAAACCTCCCCTGTTTAAGTTTTGTAATTACACCTAATCAATTGTTTTTTCTTAATTTTATCTAATCTCTTGATACAAACATAGTTCCAACATTTAACACCCAAATATATATACTGTCAGACCCAGGAATGCTCATAGTCTAATGTTATTTTGTTCATTCTAATTACTTTTTTAAAATTAATGTCAAGAATAAAAATATTTTTAACTTGTCTTTGTGTTCTCAGACTTTTATTTCCCCTTTTTGATAGTTAATCTATTTAGCTTCACTCTGCTATCCAGTTTGGATGAAAGGTTAACACATTGCTAATCGAGATATACTGGCTATTACTTTGAACAGCAGAGGCAGCTTTTATGCATGGTGATATGAATTCAATAAAGCTGAATTAGCATGAAATAAGGCTAATTTAGTGCCTGCATATTTATCAATTGATTTCAAATTTTCTTCTTTAATGTTTATTTCTTTCATTCAGGAACTGTTTGTCATATAGGTCATTAGATAACTTGTTTCAGTGCAATAAAAGCACTTGAAAAGTGTGTTGACTTCAGAACTGTGCATTATGAAGTCCTTCTACTCTCACCATGTCTCACCAGAATTCTCACCATGTCACCATTTGTACAGATTCAGAATTAAATTACCCCCATAGCTGAATTTTGTCTTGAAATGCTTTAATGAAAATATTTTAGGTCTATTTCTAATTGTTGACATTATTTATAAAATAACTGGCTAAAGCACAAAAAAAACCTGAGTCTCTATTTGTCTATATTTAGAATATATACATGAGTACATTATGAATAAGCTATCTGATCTGTTTTAAGAATGACAAAATCCAGCTATGCATTTTTGAGAGGATGCAGAAGAAAATAGGCACTTAGAGGATATGTGCACAGTAAGAATCTATTCTTAAAAATGGTTCCCAAGAAAAAATAAGCTTTCCTATATATGGATACAGTTTTTATTTCTCAGTAATTTTATACAGGATGAATTTGTTTCATATAATAAAAATTATAATAGAAACATAAATTTTAATGTAATAGGCCATATTTCAACAAATTCAATTTGCATTACCTTGGTGCAGGTGGTTATTTATTATAGTGTATATACACATAATCCTGATGTTTTGAAGGTGACTCAGACTGGATGAGTGAGTAAGCCAGGGACAGTCAGTGAAAGCATTTACTCAGCATCTCGAGTACATATTACAAGCTCAGCTCTGCATGAAGGGCAATTTGGACCATGAAGAAGCAGCAAACTGAATCAAGGACAAGTGTAGTGTAATACTTCCAATCTCATGAACTGAGAACAAAATCCCATTTTTTAAGGAAAAAATCTAAAGATAAAAACCTGGTTCACAAAAATAGTTCAAGTGCAGCCCTGAGAATTTAGCATCATCCATAATGAAAGCAATTTCTATGACTGTATGGCTAAAAACATAACAGCTTGTGTTTTTCAGAAAATTATTTCAAGGCTACTGAATTTGGGTTAGAAATTTTCCTCTTTTTTTCTTTTTCTTTTAAATAGAAAGCAACTAGATTTTATGCCACTGCAACTTAAAAACCTCATAGCAATGAAGAAAAAGCAAAGGAGAGAGAACGAAAAGGATCTAAAGGCAAAGAGAAAGTTGGGGAGAAAGAGGGAGGGTGGGGAGGCATAAATCTAGATTGATTGATTGAAGGAAAATGAGTCCTGAAAACAGAGAAAGAAAAAGAAATAGGTATAAAAAACTAAAGGCAAAGGCATAGATTTTACTCTGAGTTAGACAAACATATTTCTTACTGACTTTAATACGAGTAGAACATATCCTTCTGGCAGAGGGCCCCCCAAAAGACATTTTTTTAAAAATCTACGTACTAGCAATAGATTTACCCAAGAAACAGTATTCCCCAAATATGACTAATTTTTAGTGGCAGTTAAAAAATAATATCTCATGTTTACTCGCAATTACAGTTTGTGCATTTTCTTTGTTTAACACTGAAAGGAAACTGAGTTACATTAGCTCTTAAATAAGATTTATCCATTAATAATTTTGTCCCAGTCTCCTTGGTCTGCCTGATACTGCTGATGTACACTGCTCCTACACTGACAGTCTCATTTGTAATGCCTTGGCAGTAGACCCATTTAAATCAATAGATATACATGTATGTACTCAAACTTCATCTTTCTGCCAACAGGCTTAATTTAGATGCCCACAGTCCTAAAGATTTTATAGACTATTTTATTCCTTTTACATTAGATGCAACAAATATATTTCTTCAGCTGTCCTTCATAAAGTTATAATTTTTCACAACACATCCCCCTCCCCATAATTTGGGTATATAACATCATTACAGTTATTATCTCAAATCTAATTTAGAGAGAAGCAGCACTTGCAGGTCTATACGGGAGGTGTTAATTTGTGTAAAAGAAAGAATAGTTAAGAAATAATTAACAAACATTGTTAGCATTTTTTATGATACATGTACTATTTTACATGCATGTATACGGTACCTACAGAATACAGTATATCCTACTGGCTTCTTTTCATAATCAGTGAAATTCACATACCTAGCACCTTTCTTCCAAGAGATTGATATGCTTTGATTATCTCAAAACTTATCATACGTCATGATTTTCAAATTTAGAAAATAACAAATGAAGCTTTTGATCAAATAAGACAGCGTTCAACCAGGATGATGCATATTCTGGCTATTATCCAGTAAAGTACACTCAGCATTTTCAACACAAGCAGATATACACTGATACTGGTAATTCCTAGTTTTAAATGTAAGCTCATATTCATTGCCAAGTGGGCCCCAATTTGCAGTTTAGCAGCACTGCTTCCAAACATATCCTAATTCTGGAACATATTAGTTATCCCAAAAGTCAGTAGTTTTCCTCAGCTACTTGCATAAATAAGTTTTCCACATGTGAATTAAGGTTTATAAACTAATCCCTATTATTATCATTTGTCAACAGGAGTATGTGAAACTATGTTAATTTGAATGCAAGTCTGGTTGGACTATCCTGTTTGTACATATTTCATTGTGAATATTTTACATATTGTTCTATATGCAAGCCAATTTTAATGCAAACTATTTAATTTCCCCTAGGTAATGAGAAGGTAAAGGAGGCAATCAAGATGTAAATAAAGATTCTGCTGGTTTCCTGCAAGTACAAATGTAACATGAATTAAAGTTTGATTCACCAGGAAAACAGGCACTGCTCTAAGGCAAATGACTTCAGATGTCATTTGCTTCATCCCACTACTATGCAGAGGAATCATGGCACTGTGGACAGGTTCTTGTCTATCTATGGTGCAGATACCTAACAACAGACACTATAATTTTCCTAGGCAGGCCATTCTAGTGATATATGGCCTCTATAGCTAGATGCCTTTACTAATACCTATTCCAAGTTCTCCTTCAGCACTTCCAATGTGTGTATGAGAATTCCTTCCCAACAACCTTAAGTTCTTTCATTTTTCCTTGCAGATCACCTACTACATTTCTGATCATTCTCTTTTCTTTCATGTGCCTCCAGTCTTAGTTGGTCTTAGTTGTGCTACGAAGAGCTAAAAAACTACTCCACATGCGCTATGCTTCTGCTTATATATCCCAAGATGTTTCCCCTCTCCAACTGTAGGATCACTTTGAATTTTATTTTTGTCTCCCAGTAATCTTTCCTGCAATGGTGTCATTACACTGAAATTTAATTCTGTCATCTATGCCTAATGAGAAACGGAATGCCACAGTGTCCCACTCAATGGTCATAGTTTTGACAGCGAACCATTAACAACCACTCTCTGGATGGCTTACAAAGCAATATTGTATCAGCCATAATACAATTTCATCTATACCTTACTTTCACATTTTGTTAATGATGATATTATTAGTAACAGGGACAAAAGCCCTGCTAAATCAAGATTATAGGGCATTCTTCTCCAACCATAAACCTTATATTCTTTTTTTAAACTGTACAGACTTTCCTGCTAAATTTATATCTCCGTGTCTATTGCAGTTCACACAACAGTTGCACTTCAGAATTGTTTTAGATAAAGAGTAAAGTTAAACTATCTCTTAACAATAAGAAAATCTTAAAAAGCATTCTCGCACTGCCTTTTGTTAAACAAAAAGAATCACACTGCTTTTACAGTTTACTGTGGGTAATCTCTTCAGAAACAAACAGAAGATGTCTGGTAAGAACACAGATGAGTTAAAAATACCATCCCTCGTGCTTCAGCATTCACTAAGATGTGTCAAGTTTAAAGGAATCATTAAAAAAAAAAAAGCTTCTTCCCTTACAGGGAATCAATTTTGAAAAAGAACAGTCAAATGAGCAGTTTGTAGAACATGACACAGGGCTTGGAATTCAGAGCTAACAGAGTACTTTCCTTGCACATCAATTACAACAATGCAGAGCTTTGTCCAGAAAGGAAATAACGTTTATTAGCCATGTTCTGTTGCCTTGTACAGTATCTTAGCGACCTAATGGTATTACTTTAGCAACGTTGTTGGAGTAGAGATGGGCCCAAATTGAATTCAAATACCCTTAAGTCTCACTTAGCTGCGAAACAGGCTAGGACACAGTTGTTAGACCAGGTCAAAAAGGAAGAAGGTAGAAGAGGGCTCAGAAGTGCTTCAGGGAAGAAAAGTATAAATGAAATGGATTAATCTGTAAACAGAAAAGAGCAAACAAAAAGGATAATTTAAAAGGAAAAAGAAGAAAAGACTTTCAGAAAGGTAGAAGGAATACAAGTAATCAACTATAAACCATACAACTATGTTGCATCCTAACCTCCTTATTTATTTTCTTACATGTATTTAGTGCTTGTGTAAGTAAATCAGTGTTTTCTATATTTAATTAACTCAACAACCTGTGCAGAGTTTTATTAACCCCTACACTGACTTCAGTGGGACTACTTGTAGTATGCAACATATAAGCATAAATCTGTGCAGAAGCACAGCTTTCCAAAGTATGTCCTGAAAACAAACCCTGCAGGCATGTTAGCTCTGCCTGGCAAGTCTGATGGACATCCTCCATATTCAAAGGTAATAGCCTGTCATTTCCAGGGAATCTTAGAAATAGGTACTTGGGAGAAATATTTTTTCCTTCTCTTTTCCTTTAAGAAATTAACCATGGCAAGTATATGCAATCTTCATTCATCTGACAATACTGCCAGTAAAATACTATCTAAAGAAATTTAAAGAAGCTTTCTTTGATGTTTCAAGAAAAGTGAGAAAAATAATATAGGTTAGGGTCACTATTTTTTTTCTGTCAGCCTTAAGGATGGATCTGCCTGTTTTCAGTTCAGAATTTCTGCTCAGTAACATCTACATTACTCTGGATGATGAAGTTAGAATAGCCAGGTTGGGGAAAAAAGGAGGTTATAGTAATTCACGTCATAAACGAGTCATCCTCAGCAGCAACCCGCTGTGTCGGCCCATTTTACCGAACTGTACATACTACCCAATTGTGACCCTGAAGTTTAAAAAGCTTTTATTGTAACCATTATAGAAAACTGAGTAATTTCATATGTCATATGAGACCAAGTAAGGTGTAACCACCTATGTTCTTCAGTTTTCTTGTCTTTGTTCACAGTGTGAGAGGTAATTTCCCTAAGCCTTTATCCTCAGCTCTCCTTCATG
Organism: Ara ararauna; assembly: GCA_028858755.1. NCBI lineage: Eukaryota > Metazoa > Chordata > Aves > Psittaciformes > Psittacidae > Ara > Ara ararauna. Next base: position 59,824,729 of record CM054382.1, read on the forward strand.
ATGTTGGAGTGTCCCCTAGGAAGTTACTCTTTTCAAAGAGATAGATAAATCAATGACAACATTCAGCTAAACATTTTTTGTTGCTGGGTTTTTTCTTTTTTAATTTTTGAGCATGTTGAGGTTTTAAAATGTTTCTTGCAGACTTTATTTTGGTATATGCAGAAGGATGGCAATTTCAACAATCTGCCATCATCAAAGGCCTGATCAAGGCATCTCAAAAGGAGGTTAATTCATACCACCATAAGACTTTTAAGTGACAGAAAAAATACATAGATGCGCAATATAAATATTGTTCCCCTCTTCTTTGGTGTTTAAGGTTATGTTTGGAACCAGATATCCACGGAAATTGGACAGTATGGAAACATTTAAATTGGGGAAGAGGTAAAGGGGAGAGACCTTCCCGAACTCCCGAATTATAGAATTTCCTGTCCTGTGAATGCTAAATTGTCTGGCATTTTCTTTATGTCTATGACTGAATATTATTTGGTTTCTTCTAACAGATACTGGCCTAAAGAGAAAAGAACATGCAAGCTGTTATTTCTGCTAACTGAAGGAAAATTTTCAGCTTCAGTTTTGGACACATTTAGTGGAGTGAAAAAAGAAGACTCTACTTCCCCATGCATGCCTGTTCATAATTGAAGTAGTAATTATACCAACTGCCTGCAACACATAGACTACTTACAACTACTTACATATTCTAAGCTGCCTCTCTACAGTTAACATTTTTCTGACTGGTACATATAAACAAACAGAAATAGCTCTTGCTCTTCCAGTAATTTTTATACCAAGTACCTCAATCTACAATTATTTAATGTGCACTTCATCATTATATTAAATATACCAGCCGTGGAGACCGGTCTCTGGTGATGGCAAAGACCTGACATTTGTGAGGTATTCTTTTTCATGGAAGATTCTCCACAGATTTTGCTACCAATTGAGAACATTCTGTAACAATCTCTGCAGAGTGAATCGGGATTTTAAAAGAAGTTGTTGCTAAGGGTGTTAAAGATGTGAAACAAAACTTTTTTGAAGAGTAATTTTTCTGTGCTTTCATTATTTGTTCTACACACTGATTATTGATAATGATGCAATTCTCAGCTCCTGTATTTTTGCAAGCACACATATACTTTGAGTTAAACTACATAATACAAAAACAGAACCTTTTTTTTTGTAGAGAATTGCATTCATTAGAACATCTTTTCCCTTTTTTCTTTTTTCTTTTCTTTTTAGAGCCAAAGCTTCTGGTATTTTACATTTTATATATATGTTTTGTATATTTTATATATACTTGTTATATATATATATGTTTTACATAACATGAGGAAGCAGAAACAGAGGGACTCACAAACAGAAAGCATTTTTCCTGTGAAGTTAATGTGAATGGTAGTACTGTAGAAGAATATCCAGACAAGAAAGACAGAAAACCAGGAGAGTATTACAAACAATGCTGGAAAGGGGTTTCATCTTCCATTGTGCTGGACAAAGCTAGCTTCTTGCTAAAATGATATAGGATATAACTCTAGACTGTAAAACACAGAAAACTAATTAAGCTTCACAAAATTGTCAGTTGTTTTATAAAAAGTCTTTTTGACTAACATATATTTTGAGCCTAACATTACTGTAATGGTTCACCATTATTAATGTATGTGTTTAGCAGATGAAATAAAACCCATGTTATCTAACAACAGTAGGAAAACATGAGATGAGAAACAAAACCCAAAATGCAACCTAGTCAATATATTTAGTCAATACTTTTATCTTTTTAAAGAGTCCCAGAAGCTTTAATATTCACCAGTGATCAGAATCTTGAGTTCATCTGCACCTTCAGCAAATAATGTCTCCATCAGCAGCCCTTCTGGCATTACTAATTAAAGAGCAATCTACTGATTTACCAACATGAGCTGGAATATAAACGAATTCACACAAAACTGCTTTGGAATTAATAGCCCTGCAATTCTAAAATCCCAATTCACTAAGCCGTGATAACTTTAGTGCCATTTGGTGGAAAACACAATATAGATATGTGTGCACATTTAATATGCAAATCGTAACATAATTATGTTTTAACATCTTTCCTTAAAGTTTAGGTCATGAAATATAAATATGATCCAAAACTTTGAGACCATAAGAATTGTGTATAATGTTATAAGGGCACTGTATGCTCTTTGCCCAATGATTGAAGATTTTGTAAAGATGCCCAACTACATGAAAGCAAACATACCTTCCTATTTTCAAAAGTCAGTAGTGTAGCAACATAGCCACAGTTCTTACACAGAGACTGGAATTTTTCTGGAATTGAGACAGCACAATATAAGTTGCAAGTTTTCCATCTTCCATTACTACTCAAACAAGGAATAAAGGAATTAAAAAGAGATAGAAGCAATCTTTTTTTTTTATTAGAACAAAATGGATGTTGCGGCTGAAGTCTTGTAGAAAATGCCAGACAGTTATAAACAGCTATTTTCTCTAACAGAGAAAGACATAATGATACCCAATGGTTAGAAGCTGAAGCTAGACAAATACACACAAGAAATAAGGAAGATTCTGTTAATGAAGGTAATTAGCAACTAAAACAACTAATTCAGCAACTGGGACAATGTCTTCACAATTTATGGATGTTAGGTAAAGAAAGCATCAGTCACTTCTTGCAAGACAGGCTTTGCATTTATCTGTAATTGTAACAATCTTTATCTGTACTGGTTCCTCTCTGAATACCTTTTTAACACCAGTAATGTGAACTGGAGGCAAGAAGTCTTACTGATGACTTTTTAAATGACATAGTACTACATTCACTTAATGTATTTAAGCTCATTTTTATAAACAGATCATATTGAGGACTCACAGTCACAGCTGATCAGCTAATATACTCAAGCATTTCTCATGCTTTGTGTTTTGCAATTAATGGCTTCCATTTTATGACAGTTTCATGTTATTAACCACTGAATCTTACAGTTCGCACAGTCATGCATTACTTCAGTTGTACTGCTCAAGTTCTCTATGGTCCCCTATCTTTATCTAGTCTGATCCTTGTGTTTAATGATCATGCTTCCCATTTTCACATTATTTTGAAATTTCATTGGTGAAAAAACTACTAATGAAAAGACAAAGACCAGAAGCAGATGAAAGCTGTGTTCCACTGAAGAAACTACTGAATTGTTGCTCTGATGTTCTTCCTAACTCAAATAAAACTTAAAATCCCAAAGAGGCAAGAGAAAATAGGAATGCCACCATATTTCTGTTCATAGATAAAGACAGACCTAGGACATGAATTACACATGCTGATTGAATGGTTGTCTGTGGTTGGAAATGTTTGTGGAACAACAGAGCTCTGTATTATTGTAGACTGACAAGGCACTTTTCTGCAGTGTCCCTTCATAAAAAAGAGCACCTGTATCTGTGTTTATATGAGGCACAGGAAGGGACAGAAAACAATCAGACTGAAAAGACCCCATAGGAATGAGGTGAGAAAATAAAGCAAGTAGTCTACTGAGATATAGACAGTAAAAACTGGGATTCTAAAATTGTCTCTTCAGACCTTGACTAAGGTTATCTGGTACACCGGATATAACATAAAGCAGGAACTCCTTGAGCCACGTACATACATTACGGTTTGCAGGATCAGGATCACTGTGCAAAATTCTTGTAAGTTCAGAATATCATTGCAATATATGAGTTGAATTAAAAAATGTAACACTGTTCAGCAGTGGCAAATATGGGAAACTCAAAAGCAACAAAATACAAGGAAATAAGAAACATAACATTTTTTTTTTTTTGTAAGATAACATATTTACAGAAGTAAGTGTTCAAAACAATGAAAGAAATAAACCAATAATAGGAGTTCCTTTAATAAAAGCAGAATGTGATAGCGGATTTTAACTGAGTCAATTGGAGCGCAGTATGCAATTTGGTATTATTTAATCTTCTATCTATTTTTTTAAATTAATAAATCCTTCTTAAATGATTACTTCTGTAACATAGGACTGAAATGTAAGCTTCACAAATCAGTTAATTTTGTATTTAAAATTGCTTTCTTTCTCACTACAAGAGCCATACAGGATTCTACAGAGCCTTCCTATAGTCTGCCCACACTTTCTAAAATTCCCAGAAAAAAAATTGGAAAAGATCACACATAAAGGTATTATTAGTTAAAATACTGCAAAAACAAAGATAGCTCACACTCCACATTACTTGGCACATTAATGTATTTGGAGGTATAAAGTACCAATCTATTTTTGGCAGACAGTAGTCTGCAAAGACAATCCTGGAAAAGCATACATACTTCCTTACTTCTTAGTATTTACCTTGAGTAGACTTATTAATATTAAAATTAATCAAGGTACAAATCTCTACAGAATCAAAGCCAGGATAGTATCACTGTCTGGGAATACGTTTCTACAGATATAAACAACCCCTCAAGTTTGAAGAAAAACTCACTCTGTAATGTCATATACACCTTGGTAACCTGCATCTTGGTAACTGTGCATGAAACACAATGAGAACTACCTAAGTATTTTTTACATTGCAGGAAATATTGTTTATTAATATGGAAGAAGAGTTTCAAAAGGAATGCAATCTTGAAAAGTAATATAGCCCTCTATTTAAAGTCATCAATTGCTTAAGTTCAGCAAAACCATCATTTGGTGTTTGTTTTTAAAGTCTCTGTTTTTCAGGATTTTAAATATATGGCCAACATTTTCTTTATGGTTTAATTTTCTTTTAAGGGCTTCTTATTTTTATACTCTCATGTTCTATCCAAACTGAAATAATGTTATTACTTTATATTCACATCTCCAAAATCTTTCAGTACCTTTGAAGTATTATTGTCCTCATTAATATACAGCACTTTCCAATTCAGTACAGTGTAAGAATGTAATTCAAGGTCTATTCCTCCCCCATATCATTTATAAAATTGGCAAATGAAATTACACTTATCACCAAACCTGGCAGTTCTTTAATGAGCAGCTTCATCTTGGTTGTAACTATTTTTTGTTTGTGTATGTTCAGTGATTTTTTATTCTATGTCCTGCAAATTGGTTTAACTTTTCACATTTTACCCACTGGAAAGCATAAATATTTTCTGTTTTCACTTCAGAATTTCTGTTTACTACCTCACATATATTGTTTTATATCTATATAAAAACTTGAAAAATTATTAATATAATGAAAGCACGTAGTAAAGAGCTTTGTTGCATTTTCTTAGCTGTTCTGTTATTTTTACCATTGCTGCTTTTGTTGGCTAATTATCACAAGAGGAACTAAATGGTAGTTACACTTGTTCACTAAGAAGTGTATCAATTGCAGCTGCCTACTGGTCCGTGTTTCCTTACTGATACATGTGCTGCCTCCTTAAACCTTCTGTCAACATTTTGTAAGGCTTTCCAGGATATATCACATTAAAGGAAATATTTAAAAAAAATAGAATAATGTATACTTTAAGTCGCCTCAGTACAATTCACTCATGCAGAACATCAAGTTTTTCACCACTGATGTTAGAGCTAAAATAATGAATATTTTCCTTTGCAGTGCAGAATTTTAGAATTTCTTACTTCTACCACTAGCTTATAAAAAAACCTAAACCCAAACAATCAACCAAAAAAACCTGTTAAAAAAACCTCACCTGGCAAAATAATCATAGAATCATAGAATAGTTAGGGTTGGAAAGGACCTGAAGATCATCTAGTTCCAACCCCACTGCCAGGGGCAGGGACACCTCCCAACAAACCATGCCACCCAAGCCTATGTCCAATCCAGCCTTGAACACCGCCAGCGATGGAGCATTCACAACTTCCCTGGGTAACCCATTCCAGTGCCTCACCACCCTTACAGGAAACAATTTCTTCCTCATATCCAATCTAAACTTCCCCTGTTCAAGTTTGAACCCGCTACCCCTTGTCCTCTCACTACAGTCCCTCATGAAGAGTCCCTCCCCAGCATCTCTATAGGCCCCCTTCAGATATTGGAAGGATGCTATGAGGTCTCCATGCAGCCTTCTCTTCTCCAGGCTGAACAGCCCCAACTTTCTCAGCCTATCTTCAGACGGGAGGTGCTCCAGTCCCCTGATCATCCTCGTGGCCCTCCTTTGGACTTGTTCCAACAGTTCCATGTCCTTTTTATGTTGAGGACACCAGAACTACGCACAATACTCCAAGTGAGGTCTCACCAGAGCAGAGTAGAGGAGCAGGATCACCTCCCTCGACCTGCAGGTCACGCTCTTTTTGATGCAGCCCAGGATACGGTTGGCTTTCTGGGCTACGAGCGCACACTGCCTGCTCATGTTCAGTTTCTCATCACCCAACACCCCCAAGTCCTTCTCTGCAGGACTGCTCTTAATCTCTTCTCTGCCCAACCTGTAGCTGTGCTTGGGATTGCTCTGATCCAGGTGTAGGACCTTGCACTTGGCATGGTTAAACTTCATCAGGTTGGCATCAGCCCACCTCACAAGCATGTCAAGGTCCCTGTGGATGGCATTCCTTCCCTCCAACGTATCAACCGAACCACACAGTTTGGTGCCATCGGCAAACTTGCTGAGGGCGCACTCAATCCCACTGACCATGTCACACTGACCACTATCATTAAGAAACTACAACTGAATTTAAGCCTGGAAGGGAAAAGGATGGAGGATACAAGAAACATGTAACATTTCTGTATGGTATAAGATATAAAATATTACTATCAAGCGTAGAGCTACTGCTGCTTTTCTTTCCTGTTTTGATTTTATTTTGTTATAGGTATCTTTGGCTTGAGGGATTGAAAAAAAATTATTTAATATGTAAGTAATTTGCATCTATCGTTTTTACTATTCTAAGAAACCTTCAAGGTCATGTAAATAAAAGCTATATTTATACCAAAATTTAATTGTTCTTTATTAATAGAACACCGACGAAATTTTGCCAGCCAATTAGGGCTGCCAATGATTGTTTTTTTGATACATGTTTTCCCAAGCACACCATATAGAAACATTAAATATTATATTGTATCCTTGAGCATCAGTACATATATTTACAATGCATCTATCTTTTAAAACTGTTTAAATTATCTTTAGGACTAAAATTCTTGAGGTCATACAGCCTTCACTACTGCAAGGTAGGCAGAAATACCAGTTTTCAGACTGTGCCATCTTTTTGTGTGTGTGTTTCGTGCCTCATGTCATTAAAAAATAACTTTTCATTGTCTAATACAGCAGCTAAACAAGCACTGAACTATTTATATTTTCTATTCATGCATCTGGTATGATAGTCACCTTTGACTATCAACATTCTACTTACTAATCCATGACAAGCTGTTAACCACTAAATGAAAAATGCTGGCAGTCATTATAACGTTATCATGCTCAACCTTTTATGAGTTACGCAGGTCACTTTTCTGCACAAATAAAATGGTATTAGTGAATTGCATTGCACTACAGTGTAAAAAGAAAGACTTTAAGGAATTTTAGCAGAAGATTAAGGATAATCATTAATGCTTAAAATGCATCTCTGTTGTTTCAAAGGATTCATACAGACAATGTAAACTGAAAATATTAAGAGAAAGAAACACATTCCACAGATTTCCCATATTTGATAAAATTCCTGCTGAGTAACAACCTGAAACGTGAAATAACACTTCTGTGGCAACCAAACATACAACTCTATTTCTTCCAGTGCTTTACTACTCAGGGGCTATCCAAGGAAAATAAAAGGTCACAATTTATGCACATTACTTTCTTATTTTTATCTTATGATTTTGAGATTAGACTTGATATTAATGGAAGTACAGAATAACACAACACACTTTCAGATATAGTCTTTTTTGGTGCATCCTCGAAGGGGAGCAAGACAAGAGAAAAGCTATCTGCACACTAGGAACAAAGGTGGCAGGACACAGAACTGAAGGCAAAGAGAAGGACCCTCCTGGTTGTGGAGAAAAGTCTACTGATTATTCTTCAAGTCAGAGGAAATTACACTGCTTAATCCATGCAAGGATATATTATGGAAAAATCTATCAGACAAGGGAAAAACAGTTGAAGCAGCAGACACAAAACTGATCTACAATACGATTATTTTAGTCACCACGAGAAGAGTGGTGATATAAAAGATGATTCAAAGACTGGTATTTTGAGGAAAGTGTGGGATCTTCATTTACTGTCAGATACTCATAGACAGGGTATTCGAAGTGGGAATGACACCAGTTAAGTTCTAAAAGTGTTCATTAGGGACTGTAGTGAGAGGACAAGGGGTAACGGGTTGAAATTTAAACGGGAAGTTTAGATTGGATATAAGGAGGAAGTTCGTTACTGTAAGGGTGGTGAGGCACTGGAATGGGTTGCCCAGGGAAGTTGTGAATGCTCCATCGCTGGCGGTGCTCAAGGCCAGGCTGGACAGAGCCTTGAGTAACATGGTTTAGTGGGAGGTGTCCCTGCCCATGGCAGGGGGGTTGGAACTGGATGATCTTAAGGTCCTTTCCAGCCTGAACTGTTCCATGATTCTATGATCAAACAGCTGGTAAAAAGAGCTAAAATTTAAACTAAGGCAGACCTGGTTATAATGCATAGGATGATGTAAACGTAGATATAATAAGTGCTAGATGAACATCAGACGTATGAATAGCTATACTGAGGAAAGCAGAAGTAGGAAAATCCATACAGTTAAAGACATGTATATCACAAATCACGTATTGCAGAGAATAGTCATAAAAAATACCTTAAGGAAAGTAATGATGAATTACTTACATTCAGAGTAAACAGAAGGATCTATGAAAACATATTAGCAGACAACATCCTTTAAATCAAAAGGGCATATGCTGAGAAATTATGGAAAGTAATCACTGAGGTCAGCTTTACTGAAGAGCTCGTCAGTTCAAACGTTCAGAAGGCATCCAATATCCTCAACTTACAAGTGAAACAATATCAGAAATTTACATCAGAAGTAATGATAAAAAATTGCAAAAGACTTAGAACAAATAATAAGAAAATATAACAGTCTTATTTCTCTTCATGCATGTTTGAGACAGAAGGATTCAAATAGAAACAAGAAATGATGAATGCAAGTGCCGTAAGCAGGCAAGAAGGCATATAATTTCAGAGGAGATTCAAATGCTTGACTTTGTTGTAGGCAAAAAGGAAGTCTAGAAATGGATATGATAAATACATAGGAGAAAGTAACAGTACGGGGGCAGAACTGCCAGTTAATCTTACGATTAATATTAACAAAAGAACAAATGGGTTAAGTGGTTATAAATACATTTAGTTAAGAAAGGAGAGGGCCTTTGGCTTTCAGAGGAATAACATCTGGCAGCGACTTCCTAAAGGAATGCTTCATTTTCAAGGTTAGCTGGCTACATTTAGGAATTTGTGATAATAAAGAACTCAGCTCCCTACAATAGAAACTTTATTCCTTTCCAGCATTCTACTGCTTCTGCATATTTGATGCAGGGGGCAGGATGGCGGTAGGATGGTCAGCAACTGACCATTACGTAAGCTCACATTATGTCCTACTTGCCTCACTTTCTCAATTTTTAACCTTCAAAAATCAAAATCTTCAGTTGCACATCTTTTTGTTAATCATTCTATTTAATTTGATTCAGCTGGGAATGAACTGATACAATATTCTTCTCCACAGTTAGCACTTCCCTATTTGATGTATATCAAAACAGTCTATAATCACATAAGTCTTTTGATTCAGTAGCAAGACAATGTTCCTGTATAGAAATGCCAAATTACTCTCCTACCTCTCTTGCTGTTGGGTAGTAGAATCCCTCATGAAGACAAAGCAACTGCTTACTGTTCAATAAGCCTACCCAAATCCTGAATATAATGCTGGGTTTCTCTAGGGACAAGAAAAACAACCCCGCAAAAAGCTAAATTATAACAAGCAATGTGCTGCTTGAACTGCATTTGGTTTTCCATGCAGTTAGCAGTCAAAATAGAAGAAGAATACTGTGTTGGTTATGTAAATTTAAGGACAAAAGCCATGCTATTTTGACTCTATAATATGGGTTATTTTAAATGAAATGTTAGAGATCGTTAGTATCTCTTGTTTTTACAGAAGTATCTTGTATAATACAGATAGAAAAACTTTTGCGTATCATGCTGCTTACAGCTGTTACACTATACCATAGCTGTATATAGGAATAACACCCTGGCACCAAGACTCAAAATGATCGCTCATCTTCTGTGTTGAGAATTTCTTTCCAAATAAAGCACAGCTACAAAAAAAAACTGTCAAAAATGTGTTTTCTACCCTGATGTTCTGCAAATTGAGTATTAGAAGTGATGTTCAGCCTTTCAGAAAGAAATCATCATCTAGTCATTAACTTTTCTCTTAGCCTTCCTAAAAAACAATGTGTAAATGAAACTGGTTAAGATACTATATTGTATAAAGCTAACAAAATACTTATGCCCACACAAATGAGTAAATAGGAGAGTGAAACATAATTATGTTCACTTACAGTTTTATTTCTGACATCAAGCACTGAGTCTACTCATTCACTCTTTTATGGGCAAGCACCATTTTTTAATTAATTCACTTATGGAATAAAGGATGAGGAACCCAAGTCAAACTGTTGAACACATTCATAGCAATTATGTTTTAAAACAACAGAAAGATAGTGAACATGCATCTAATGTAAGTAAACCAGGAATCGCATTAACTTGTAAAAATATTCATCTTTAGAGAGAGGGAGAAATAGCAGCTACTTAAAAAAGGAAAAGCTGAACATTGCAAGTAGCACAATACACATAATACAATTAGGGATAGTGTCAATTAGGTAGGATTATTAATAGAGCAGCAACAGTGTCTGTAAAGAAAGACCCTGATGAAAAAGAAATCTGTTCGTTTCAGTACAAAAATCAGATTTGATTACTTTTCAAATGTACTTTTTGGCTCTCCACTACTGTTGCTGTAACTGCACGCATGTGTGTGCATGCTCCTCAATACTATGATATTCTGAAGAATTTTGTTTTTTCTTGTGTGAAGTACAATCCATGCAGAATGTCAAGCAGTTATCTTCAGAAAGATGCACATAAGCTGAGCATGCAAAAATGGGCAAACACACTGCTCAAACTGCAGGACTTGCTATGTTTACAAAAGAAAGCTTTTATACACACTCATCGAAATCTGAGTGGGCAGCCCTGGGAACCTGACCAACATGTTTCTATGCTTTTCAACGCATTTGTAGTATAGGCAATGACGATATTGCCTATACGACAAATGATTTTTAATATAAATATAAATATTTCAATATAAATGAACTATTTAATAGGTTCATGTATTTAAATAATTGACAATTGCAGCAATAAGCATACTTATTTTTTCACTTGCATTAAGCACTACAAACATATCTAAAGCATGCTTCCATGGATTCTACTGAGTGGTCAAATTCATGCAATCATTGACTGATGGGAAAACTTAGCTCTTACCCAATTATTTACATGATTTTAAATATTTAATGATGTTTAATCTCAGTGAAAATTTGCATAAAATTGAACTTCAAATATAGTTTGAGATGCTTTTCATCATTTGACATCATACTTCCATGACCCTTTTAATCAGAACAAGGTTTTTGCAGAGAGCAGACAATATATGTCTCTAAGTCATGAGCATGTACAAAGCAAATCACAAGTAAGATAAAGAGTGTAAAAATATTTATGAATAGTTTCTTCATAAAAACCCTGAAGTCATCAAGGCAGAAGCCTTCCTATAGCTCTGCATTTTCTTTGTGATTACACTTCCTTTTCCACAGTAAAGCATAATTTTACATTACTCTCCTTCATCTTGATTTACTTTCTCAAAATACACATAAGAATACAGTAAAAAGGCAAATGCAGTTCATTTACAGTTCAGTGCTGAGGGATCTATCATCCATACTGCTCAGACTGTAAGCACTAACACTTTCTGAGTGAGGCCATTAGTGTATATGGCGCACACCGTTTTTTTTTCGTTTCTAATGCCAGTGACAGAAGCAATAGTGGCTTCATAGGAGACAGTACTATTGTAAAAAAGACACTGGCTTTAATAGGATGTCTTACCAACACCTCATTGCCTGCAGCAGTTAACATGAGGCTATGTTTGAAAGTGAGGGCCCATAACAATATTTTTTCTTAATGATACAAATTTTGTTCACAAAAACATGGTGCAATGGATGAGTCTCATTACACAAGCAAAGAATCAGAGTAGCTGTAACACAGAATTTTGTGTGTACAAGACAAGATAGTGTAGAAAAGCACTAAAGGCATTGATTTTCACCTTCTATACACTTTGAAATTGTGATCATGTAAACATAAAAATAGAATTTATACCAAGATGTTTAAAAGACACGAAAGGACTGTATGCTTATTCTGTAAGGCTCTAATGTGCCAAAGGACAAGCCGGTGGGGAAGAGGACTGGCCTGGCTAAACAGAGTGCTTTGGCAAGATCTCAGGAAGGATAGTTTGTGACCTTTAGGAGGTCTTAAGAAAACTATGCATAAAAGCTTTATTTAAGAAAGCATTATTAATTATCCTCTGAAAAACTTCAGATAGTTAGAGGGAATAAAGTGAAACACAAACAAATAGAAATGATAAAAAGTTTTCTGCTGTGATATTTACTAGAAATGAAGATTATAAAGGCCCAGAAATGTCCAGTAAGGACAAGAGGCTTTTTAAATCTTCTAAATCCTTTGTTGTGCTTGTGACTACAGGTTGAAATGATTGATTTTCTCCTATGACAGTATCTTAAATTGTGTGTCACACAGTCAAAATTTAAAGCTTGATAGGTCCAGAGTACAACTTTAAAGTCGTTCAAAGAAGCTCGAAATTTAATTAAGAAAAACATGAGACCAATTAAAACTAAATGGTAATATAAAATATTAAGGTAAAACAAGTAATAGTGTGACATTTGCATTTTTATGAAGTATGAATCACAAAGAAATAAAAACTGCTGCTAAATTTCAGTTAAGTCCCTTTTAAAAATCTAGTTTCCATGGCAATGCTGAGAGTAAGTTTTCAGAGGATGTAAGATATGGATTTTTTATTTAAAAAAAAACAAAAAACAAAAAACAAAAAAACAAAAAAAAACACAAAAAAAAAAAAAAACAACAAAACAAAAAAACAAAAACCAGTTCAAATGAGAAATGGCAACATCATGGTCTCTTTTCAATTATCTAATATGACCAAGAGGCACAGAAAATAAGCCACCAAGACATCAATGTCGGCATGAATGCAGAGGACAGACCCCTACTTATTCTACTGTTTTGCAATCTGCTTCTAAGCACATTCACCAGTGTAGTTCTACTGAAAACACACTAATTGTTAAACCTACAGCAGTATGTTACAATGTGAAGGCCTAGCAGTGCCCGTTCAATCAGGAAAGCTTAATAACAACAGTCATTATTGAGATGAGCTGAAATTCCACTACAAAGGCTACCGATGACAAAAGTAACCACATGATTCTTCCTTTACATTCCAGATCTAAGAAAACTTGTTCAAGTCTCTAATGAGTAATCAGGGATTGAGGTTTCTAGGCTACAAAAATCCTGTTGTGGCAAAAAAGGCAGAAACCTAACACCCAAATCAATACTGTATTATTCTCTCCACAGGCAAGAGCTGCTGGGTCAGGAAAATCATGAAAAATTCATAGTGAAGGTGGTCAAGTCATCCATAAGATAGAGCAAATAATGCTATATCTCAAGATCCCTTGAGCAATCGAAGACATTTTATAGATTTCACCATGGATAAGTGCTGGTTTGTTTCATCTATGTACCTTAATACCATTCCTCTCTTATTTCTAACTGTAAATGAGTTTTGGTCTATATTTACTCTCTTTCTTATTTACTTTATTAATTTCTCAGTCTTTGTGCTCCACTGTTGCAACAGCCACCCACAGGAGAATTCTGAATCATTTCTTCCTGTAGAAAAAGTGTGTAACACAACTGGGAGGAGTCATCCATATAAATTCCTCAGCAGTGGTAATCATAATTCTGGCTAATAGGAAAAGTTCTAAAATGCCCTGCTCCTTTCTGTGAAATCAATTCTCCAAAGGGGCACAAGCAACAGGCCTTCATCTTTGATAAAGTCTAAATTCTCAAGCACTAAAAAGATCCAATTTTATTTCACATAAGGGTAATGGAAGGAAAATAAGTGTTTAAACAACCACATGTGGAAAAGTGAAAGAAAAAAAGATTTATGTGTGGTTAATAACTCAGTTTAAGCATCTTCATTCTTCCTGCAGCATCAAATTCATATCTAACACACCAACAGTAAAAAAAGCAAAATAGTGAAGAAGGTCCCCCTGCACAGCATATATTAGAGTAAATAATAAAAAGGAATTCTAACAATAGCTAGAAATAATACAAATCTAACTGCCAGATTAAATGCAAGATTGCTTTCTAAAGCTTCATGAGCATTTCTGAATATTCTGCAAAGGTGCACAGAAATCCAAAGCTTTCCAGTAGGTTGAGCTGTGCAGAGTTATTCCGTACCTATACAAGATTTAAACATTCTATGATTCAATACACAGGACACTGTGGAAAATGGATATAGTAATGATTACATCTGTTATGCAAAATAAGATAAACTATATCAGAAAGACCCTGCATCTTTCTATCACTGAGGAAGAAGAGTCAAATTAAGGATGAAAACTACTACTCCATTTTTGTCTGTATGATGCAGTACTATCTCCTGTTCAATATTAGCAATCCCTATCTAATGAGCTATTTAAGAAATGATGATGATTTTTACTGTGTTAAAAAAAATACCATTCACCTGTGAACGTAACTGTCCAAGTATATTGGCTCTCCAGATGCACATTAGACTCAATCATCCCCAAATTCTTGGAATAATCTAGAAAACCAGGAATGCAGGGGCAAGACATGGTCTCTCTTAGACTTGAATGTGCTGGACATTCACCTAGAATATTTATAAATATCACTGACCTTACTACAGAATGCTAAAGAGTCAGAGAGCAATACCTTCAATCAGGTGTATTTCAGTTTGGTTTTGTTTTATTTATGACAATTAGGGAAGAATATCAAGAGATAAAAAGAAAAAAAAAAAGAATTTGCACATTAGTGGGAAATTTAGGAAAAACGTGTTACCTAGATAAGGCTGCATAGAATATGAGAAATAATGAGTCAGAAATGCCTACAACTAGTTCAATCTCTTTACTGTCTTAGTACCCAAACATACTTAATAGGTCCAAAGTGATTTAAAAATCTGGTTCCTTTCCACAGAATCACAGGATGGTTTGGGTTGGAAGGGACCTTAAAAATATCTAGTTCCGATCCCTGACTGCCATGGGCAGGGACACCTTCCACTAGACTAGGTTGCTCAAAGTCCCACTCAAGCTGGTTTTGAACACTTCCAGGAATGGGACAATAACAGCTTTCTCTGTTCCAGTGTCTCACAACCCTCATAGTAAAGGATTTCTTCCTTAGATCTAATCTAAATATACCCTCTTTCAGGTTAAATCCATCCCCTTTTCCTGCCACAACATGCCCTTGTCAGAAGTCCCTCTCCAAACTTCCCTCAGTTAATCAGCAGTTTTGCTAAAGTGAGATGGTCTCATTTTCTAGATGATTTATATTCTTGTGTGGTAATGAAAGCGGCTATGCAAAGTTGTCACCTTCTTAATATTATATCAGTCCCTTTTGTATAGTTAACAAGATTATTTTGAGATAAATCACTATCTACCATTTCTTGCTTTCTCTACTCTTTGTAGGTGTCCACCTTTAGGAATCACCAGTAGAATTCCCCTCTAAGTTTCACATTCCCATTAATAAAGCATGACTTTCTGTCTCCAAGTTAGACCATGCCAGCTATTAGGGTAAGCAAAAGTAAAATATTAGATATGGCACACTCAGTGTACTGTATTTTTCCATCTTAACAGAATGCCAGGTTCTGTTTCTGATTTTTATGACAGACATAGCATATTTTCTTTAGATGTACTCTGTAAAAAACCCTCTAGTATTTGCTAGTCATTACATTTGGTTACACCATAAAAATTGTGGGACCACTTTGTCCTCCTTGCCTGTGTTGCAATTGAGCCTTGGTTCTTGCCATTGTCAGCTACAATATTCTACTGATTAGTGTGAGTGTCATGGGACAGATCAGTTGTCTCCCTCAGCCCATGTCAGGATTCAACTGGCTTTGTTTTTCACCTAAAATTACTTTTAAATGTGAAGGCAGGAAAAATGCATGCCTAAGACACTCAGTGTAAAACCAAAACATACGAAGTAGGAAGGTTTTCCATATACAGTGAAAAATAAATATTCTCTTTTTCATTAGAAAAGCATTTTAAGTATTTAGCACACACCCAAAACATGATTTGTAGAACTCAGTTGTGAATGTCAATTATAAAGGAGCTATCAGTACGTGTTTTCATTCTTCAATATTTCTGTCACTTGTGCCTCACATTACTTGTGTTAAGGTATATATTATCATATTTACAGTTTCTGAGAGAAAGAAATAATTACTGACAGAACCTCTTCTCCTGGGGCAATCACAGAAAAAAGGTACTGCATTTATGGGTGCTGACTGCCTTGTGTCTTCTCAGGATGGACACAGGAACATGACCCCGTAGAGCTGGAATCTAAACAGGAACAGAAAGTATCTGTCTCTCCTAATTCCTTTACTGAAGACAATAAAGTGTCAGATACTTCCTTTGAAATGCCTCATAATGCTCAGATATTTGCAGCATACACTACAACTATGCCACTGTCATACATTGTTCCATTATCACTGCAGGAAACTCTGAAGATCTACGCAATCTTATTTGAAAGTACATGAGAGAATGTATACAGATTGGGGCAAGGGAATATAAGGACCAATTTTCCAAAGGGCTAACAGTACAGAAATCTCACTAAAGGCAATGGAAATTCAGGTTATTTTGCACTTCTCAGATGATATTTGAGAATAGTGAGTCCATAACAGGGACCTTGTGAAATCACTTGTGGCCCCTGTATTCCCCTAGCAAAGAACCTACCAGTGCAGATAGCAGAGAAGCTTATTAAGTAGAGGGGTGAAATCAACTGCAAGGAAAAACTCAAATATGATCAGGCGGTATGTATCTGGGATCTGTGCCAGTATCAGAGAACATAAAGCATGTTAATACGTATCACCAATATATTCCTGGATGAAAAATAGCAGTCAAACAGATTTACCAATGATTGCATCTGAAGAGTAGATTTGAATACTTGAGTTTCTTTCCAGACATTACATTGAACATTCAATGTATTAAGATTTTCCCCAAATATGTTTCCTATATTTAACATGTTATGATTCAATAAATTCAGAAAACACCCCAGTTTTCTAAAGATTGAGATGAAGTGTCATGAATGACAACATTTCTGGGTTTTCCAGTATTTAACTGTACATGGATTAACCTTTTCACTTCAGCGAATATAGAGAAATGGCACCTTGGATGGCAGAGAGTACTAGAAAATCTGTATCCTTGTGGAGATCTGCTACTCCAGTGAAAGCCATGCACAGGTCTCAAGCACCCCTTTTTCACAGTGTTCTCCATTGCCATCAGCTGAGCTCCACACTGATACCAGAGCCAGATAGTCTGTGGTAAGAGAACTTCGTTGGGTCTGCTCTGAATACCTCATCTAGAAGTTTCGATTTACATTGCTTAGGTCACAAGTCCCTTGGCTTAACATATTTGCAAGAGTAGCACAAAAGATTGCCATTCATCTTGTTTTAACTTAGCGGCATTTATTATTTATTAGCACTAACACAGTTATTTGTGCGGTAGACAGATTATTCCTTTTTGTTCTTACACACATTTCTCCCCACGGAAGTTCTCTGAAATACTTTGTTCTGAGACATTCTTATTATAGCATAGAGATACTAAAATATAGCAGTTTCATTAGAAAAGATTAAATGACTGAGAAAAGCAATGCACAAATTTAAATAAACAAAATCAGTGTGACTTACACAAAGATGAGGACAGTCCCTAGGAGAATGTTAAAAACTTTGCATTTGTGCTTTTTAATTATACATTTCATCTTCAAAACCAGGCAAAACTGCAAAATATTTTTCATTCATTTTCCACATTTATAGTACACCTTTTAATAAAATAATCTTTGGGTTTAGCAGAATACATTTTACAACCTGATAAGCATTACATTACATTGGAAAGTAAAATGGCTGTATCATTTCCTATGCTTCTAACATTTAATATAGCATCTGTAACAGCCTGCATGCTCCCACAATATTCTAACTTTACATTACTACAAAACACAATCTCATAAATTGTAAAGGTCTGTACAAAGAGGAATGTATTTTAATACAGAAAACTTGACACTATCACTGCACTTTTCTTCAGAAATATTCATTCCTTTCTTTGACATTTTTTTGGCTTACACAACAGGGTGCCAAACATTTGTGACAGCTTACAATAGAAAAACAATATTGCTTTTAGTTAACAATGTTAGCTATGAATATATATTGACAGCATTTTCACTGCAGATTTGCTGCCAACATAATACAAAGCAAATAGCATTCAATATGTTGGAACACTCTGGGGAATTAAAGAGTTTCAAAAACAAATTTATGGCATTAGGTGCTGAATGCTAAATCTAATGAAAATGCAAATTCAGAAGTATCTCCCGCACATACTTCATGCAACAGAATACAGTTTGGCAAAGTGATAAAATTAAGATTAAGTCAGAAGTAAATTATGTTAAAATGCCTTACTTGTCTGGCTTTTTACAGAGCCAGTTTCACCACAAAGATTAATATTTCTCCCAAAGTCTTTCTGCTTTGTTTCCTTGAAGTACATCAGAGAGAGATCATAAAAACCTCAGAATTCCAAATGCTCCCAAAAGTTTTGAGAAAATACAGATACATAGGTGTATAATTTTAATATTTGTAACTTTACTACTAACCGTGTACAACCATAAGCATCACTGTTCCCTTGAGAGAACAGAAGCCGAGTTTTGCTTCCAAGTCTGTGTGGTTATTATTATCTACAGAACAAGCAAAGTAGAAATTATAATTTAAATCTTGTTAAAATATAGTAATGCACAGCAATGTTGTAGTGTTATCTCCTATATAATAAAACATATTTGTTAAACTAAACATTTATTGACAGTACTTTATAAGTGACATGACATTAATAGTTTTTAAACCATTTACAAAACAAATTAATGTAGGTTAAGAGAGCTGAGAAACCCGAAATTGTTCAGCTGTTGTATATAATTTGTTATCAATTCTGAGAGGAACTTGATATTTATTATCATTCATCTATAGTAAGTCACTCAACACTAATATCTAACAGTGCCTGAAAGATATAAAAATATTATGTAAGTTTTAAAATAACTTCAATTCTACTCACATGATCAGCATCAGTTAAAAATACAACTGACCTACAAAGGCTAGCATTCCTCTCCAGTATATTACAGCTGTTTTCTATCTCATTTTCTGATACGGGATATTGTTTTTACCAAGTTGTGTCACATATCTTTTGTTCTTACTTTCACATAAGAATGACTGCATTTTATTTACTGTAATTTTTACATAAAACTCTATGGGTTACTCGCAAACTAAACAGACTGACTACACAAGTGACTGTGATGAGCAGAACTGAGAGGTGAAAAACAGTACTAAAATGTTTGCAAGTTCAGGGCTTTTCTTTATTTTAAAACAAACAGATTAACTAAAACTTCTGATAACTCTTTGGGAAAAAACCCTGCTCTGTCAGACACTGATGAAAACACACTCTCCACAGGTTACGCTCCAGTCTGACTGAATTGTTGAAATCTTTGTACTTTCTAAATAACAAAGGAGGAAAATAAAAAGCAAAGAGTATCTTATTTGTAGGACAAGATTTGTATTTAACCACTGAAGTATAAAATTATTATAATCCATAATTATCAAACCCACCATAACATTCAATAATTTATGAATTTCAGGTTTATTAGGAAGCTGTATGGAATATATTTTAGGATTACACTTGGCCATCACACACAGTTTACCATGAGACTCATACTACTTGCACTATAGAGCAGTCAAAGCTGCAAAATTATACAGTACTTCCCACTACGGTGAGGGAGCCACAACTCTACATTTAGATATGCAAATTAAAATCAGGAAATGTAAAGCTTCACTTTTTGCTAAGCTATGAATTTGAAAACATACTTTCTAGCACATCAAGCACAATATGGACCTGTGTACTATAAGCATCAAGCGAGTTAAGTTTTGTAAAAGCTGAAAGACTCATACTGGTGAAGATGGAGTAAGCACAGTTAATTTGTTAGTGTCTCCTCTGTCTCTTTTCACTGACTGTCAAAGAAATTGTATTATATATTTTTTTCAGTATGTGCTTGGAAAGGATCTCCTAGTAATCTACACTAAATCTCACTGAAGGGTGACAACAGAAATCAATATGTGTCTCTGAAGAATAATCTAGCCAAACATTTACATTTAGAATATTCATTTGTATTTATGCATGAGAAATTCCTGGCAAAAAGAAATTCTCTTCCTGCATATATACAATCTCTTTTTATAGGCTGATTTTTATCATGAGCAGGCTTCAAATCAATAAAATAAATATATATTACTCAAATTAGTTTTGTGATAAAGCCAGACAGAATCCATGTAAAATAACAATTTACCTAGGTAGGTAGCTGCATTAACCTTAGCTTCAAAGAAATTTGCTTGGTCCTTCTGCAGCCATAGGGAAGAGACAACCCACAGGGAACAGTTATTGCAGTTTCATTTTGGCTATTCCAAACCCATGGAATTGCCATTCCACATGCCTGCCAGGAAGGATATTCTGTTTAATCTGGCTACTGAGGCAATTCTAAATCTAACACTGGAGGTACTCAGCATCAATGTCAAATTTCCAGGGGCGAGCATGTCTTTCCATGAATCCCACGATACTCTGTAGTTCTCTCATGCTGGGATTAGTTTTGCCCACAGAGTTAGCAGAAGATGAGAATACAAACATAGAGAAGGACATAAAAAAAAAGCAGCATTCTACTTTCCTGCATCACCACTGAGTATGACATAGACCTGCATTAAGGTATGCAAAGGCGTATGAAAACTTGCTAGGAGAATCCACACACTCTTGGAATATATTACAACAATTTTGATAAAAGTTTTCTGCAAAGCTCCATGTGAGATTTCAGAGGAAACAGAAGCACAATGGACACAAACCCCTTCAAAAAATTATGCTACACAAGTAGTAAATTAAATAAGCATTTTGTAGATAATCATCATTTCAAGACAAGAAAAATACAGTCACATTTGCCATTCCAGCAGAAGTCGCTTACAATGCACAAGGTTAAGGATCTGAATTCATGGAACTCAGTGTTGGAAGCTATCTGTATGAAATGGGCAAAAGTGTTCACAAAATATTATTATTTTCAAAGTTAAAAATTATAATAAGGAAGTGATTGTCTAATTTGTTGTGACTAATCTTGGAAAATTATTAGGGAAAAGAGAGACTGATAAACAGAAGCAACAACCCTGCTCAGTGACTGGCTTAGAGGAGACAAATGTTTTGGGGCAGATTATTTATATTGCTTATACCAAGCTACTAAAAGCTTCAGAAAGATTATCCTTCCAATGACAATGTAAACCCTATTCAACAACACACAGCAGATTTAGCAGAAACACATGCAGTTGTTTTAAATCTATACTGAATATGTTCCACTGTATATACATCCTTTAGTAAAAATAGTAATAAAAAACTCATTTCTACTTGAAAAACCTTCTGAGTTTTAGCTCCTACATAATATAATGCATATTTAGACTAGCATGTTATTCAGTAAAAGATGTCCAAACAAGATGATCTGATGTTGGAATAGTCATCTCAGAACAACCAGAGCAATGTAAGGTAAAATAATTGTCAAGTCAATCTCTAGCTTACGCTTTATTGCAGAAATAAATTGAACTCTGCTCTAGCTTTTTGACAAGTAATTCTGATACTAATGGGTTCAAATCCATTTCTCTTTGCTCTCCTTCCTAACAGGAAGCTTTATGTAATATTGTGTCAGAAATCTACCAGTTACTGCCTAATGTTTCCCTTAAATAAAAAGTCTCTGCCTGTAATAGTATTAACAGCTGCCATCACTTTACAGTAATGAGCTACAGTTCATCATGGCAGTGCTACTATGAAAATTAGAAGCTTCCATAGAGCTTCTCAATTCACAAAAAGATTATCAGAGCCATTGTGAGCAGTGGTGTAACAGCAGATATTGTCTGTTTAAGGCTTACAGGCCAGATAGTATAGCGGTGTAACTGTACTCAGTCTAATTGTACAGAGTTTAATATACCATGTTATGTATTAAAAACACAGTTCTACTTGAGGGTCAGTATATCATAGAATCATAGAAAAGTTAGGGCTGGAAAAGACCTGAAGATCATCTAGTTCCAACCACCCCGCCATGGGGAGGGACATCTCACACTAAACCATGCCACCCAAGGCTCTGTCCAACCCGGCCTTGAACATCTCCAGGGATGGAGCATTCACAACTTCCCTGGGCAACCCATTCCAGTGCCTCACCACCATTACAGTAAAGAATTTCTTCCTCATATCCAGTCTAAACTTCCCCTGTTGAAGTTTGAACCCGTTACCCCTTGTCCTCTCACTACAGTTCCTCATGAAGAGTCCCTCATGAAAAGTCCCTCCCCAGCATCCCTATGGGTCCCCTTCAGATATTGGAAGGCTGCTATGAGGTCTCCACACAGCCTTCTCTTCTCCAGGCTGAACAGCCCCAACTTTCTCAGCCTATCTTCAGATGGGTGGTGCTCCAGTCCCCTCATCCTCCTCATGGCCCTCCTCTGGACTTGTTCCAACAGTTCCATGTCCTTTTTATGTTGAGGACACCAGAACTGCACACAATACTCTAAGTGAGGTCTCAAAAGAGAAGAGTGTGCTGGTCACACTCCTTTTGATATAAACCCAGTGTTATTTTCTCTTAAATTCTGACAGCAAAAACCTGCACACTCACTTTACAGAGTGTTTCATGACCTCTTCAAAAGAATGATTAAAATATGTTTTCTTTGAGGAAACATAATCATTTTTAACTATATATACCTTGGGTCATCTATACAGTAAAGAAGGCTCTTCCAAAGAAAAGTAGCTACAAACCATGAGTTTTTTACTTTCTTTTCTCCTTTAAAAAATAGAAAATATGTATCTTAATGTTTGACACCTCCAGAATTCTATGAATTTAAGCATATACTTATAAGCAGTATAGCAATCGAACAAGATATTTAATTGACATTAAGATGGGATTTTCTGGGGCATTTAACACTGGAACTTTGTTAAATGAAACTTTGTTACCTCGGCAATGAATGGGAGATTTGCTACCTCATTTTACCATAAACCAGACAAATGCTATTTTCAGATCCAAATATAAGAAAAAAACCAACCAAACAATAGAAAACCCCACAACTTTTTGTCCAGAACTCAATTTGATGTGCATATGTACATCTGTTTTTTTCCTAGAAAATATCCTTATCTGTTTTTCAAAATTATTGGTAAATACAGAAAATATCCAGGCTTTTTAAAGCTTCTCCAAGCAGAGATGGCAGAAGTGCAGAAGAAGAAACTAAATAGACTAAAATTCACTAACTTGTGTAAACTGTATGAATAAGGGGAAATATGAAGTTTATAAAATCACAAATGAAGAGAGCAGATTAAAATTATTAACATTTCTAATAACAACAAAAAATAACAAGCAGCTTATTTAAAAAAAGATTAACAATATATTTATACAAACTGCATAACTGGGCTGCAAAATTGCAATATATTTGATCAGATTAGACAAGGATAACAAGAGTGATAGAGTCCACCTATGCCTGTTAAGAACACCAGTCTGGAGGCAACTATTACAATGAACTGGTGCCTTCCAACAGCCTGCATCATTTAGACTGGTGGGAACTCACATTTCTGCTGTATCACAATACACAATGTGTGAGGAAAAATTGCCAGGTTGGCCTACAGGGTGCCAGGGTTTTCCTGTAATTCATGCACCCTGTAATGCAGGTCAGTCCCGCCTGGACCACTGACACAGGAACTGAATGTAAGGGTTATTTTATACTTTCCTAGTTATTACTAATATCTTTTTATGCATCAGCTACTGGCCACTGTCCAGATTAGGATACCAGATACCAGATTAGGACACCAGACTACACAGTTTCTTAATCTGACCTGTTGTGCTGTCTCTTTACTTTCACGGTAAAGCCACAACCAAGAACATAGCGTAAGTGAGAAGATAGAGTCAATTACAGTGGCTGCTGATGGAAGAGTGGGATCAAGGGCATTTGGAGCAAGGATGACAGCAGATTGCTTTTTCACCATCTTTTCATTATCAGACTAGTCTCCTTCAGGATCACAGGGCAGTTCCAGTTCCATGCTCTGCAGTACTGGCTATCTCCTGGAATTAACAGTATTGACACTATATGCTTCAAAGAAGTTCCTAACTTTTAGCAAGACAGGTTAATTCAGTCAAGATTTACTCAGTGGCTGTCTTGTACAATCCAAGAACTGTATGGCTTGGATTTGCAAACCCTGAGTTACATTTGGGTGTTCAAGAAAATTGCTGAACATTTTGCTGAATGCTGGGATTAAAAATGAGCTACTACTTGATAAAGACAAGAAGGAATCCACGCTGCCTAAGAGGTTTTCTCAAATGTGCAATCTTTTCAACAAAGCACAATAATCTTTTTGGCACCTGGCATCTGAATCCGATGGAGCTTATAGTTGCTCAAGATCAGTGAAAGATTTACCACTCTTCACAGCACCTTTGCTCCATTTTAACAGATTCCACAGAAGCAAAGAGGGAGGCTGTTACTGCCTACACTATAACACAACACTAACTTTCAGGGATTTGTTTAGCCTTTCAATACTAAAATTTCCTATTTTCTGTTTCTCATTTTCATTATCAAAATTCAAGTATCCTCTGCTTTTTCTTTCACTTATTTTAAGGTACAGATATGTAAAGACACTCTGTGCACAGTGACCCATTACTGGGTTCATATTGGGTTCATGTTAAAATCACAGGCAGCATAAAACAATAATGAAGGAATTGTGTTACAAGATGTAGCTCTTTAGTTCCATTGCCAACAGTTGATAGCAGAATAGGGGATTACTGGAGCCATATGCTCAACACACTCAACCGCAGTCAGCAGGCAGAATACTGACTTCTTCACTGCTTTTTCCTAACTAATTCCAAACTAATTACCTCTTATAGAATATCTACCATTTCACTCTTAAGCTTCCTTGGTGTAAAGAAAAAACACAACTTTCTACGGTTTCTCAGCACTACCTTCTCTTTTTCTGCCCTGTCATTTGAAGTGCAAATGGCTTCCCTCCCCGAGTAATAGGAATTAACCTACATACATTTCAGTTTGTTTTTTTCTTCAGGTTCCAACAATTTTTGCACAGTATCTCAACCTGCCATGGCTCAAATACAGAATATTCTGCATAAGAAAGATTAAAAAGTCTAAAATAGGGAAAGTTTAAAACATTTAGTGTAAGTATTTTTTCTTATACTAGAACTTACCTTGCTTCTGCATTGTGATGTAAAGGCTCTTCAGCAGTAAAAACAGAATGAAACCAAATTTGCGTGGAAGACAATTAACACTGGGTCTAAAAAAAGAGGGGTATTTAATCATGAAGAAAAAAGTTTTTAAATTGACAGAAAAGTAAGCTTGTCACATCCCTGACATCTAGATCATCACAGTGCTGATTTTGTTTATGGCATTTATAATGTATTTTTGACATTTGGAGTGACAGATGCCACCATAATATGAAATTAAACGCACCTGGCCATTAGCTTCCTGTAAGCAAAAGCCAGTGTTAAATCTGAAACATAGAGTATGCATGCAGTAATTACCACACACTGACATCTAAAATGTTCTTAGAGACACCTGCAACAGAAAAAGTTTATGAATTTAACACTGTCTTGCCAAGAGAGGATATTTCATCAGGACAGCAGTTGTTTTGCTAACACTGAATACTGTCTATGTTTGCTAACCTATCTGCATTCATTATGCTTTAAAGGATGATACATGTCATGACAGCTTTGGATAATTTCATGGAGATGCACACTGTATTGCACTTACCAAAGCTTCACATATACCCTCAATCTATTCCAAGCACAACTGAATTATTGATCCAAAATAAAATTATATGTACTCGAAAGGATTCCAACTTGGAAGAATCATCATTTATAAATCTAATTTTATACATGACCAATATATGCACAAGTTTCCAAAATGGCAAAAATATTTTTGCTTCAAAACTGCAGTCTGTTCATTGATTATTCTTTTTTTAAAATGTTGAGATGAACATGCAATCTATTTTAAATGTCATCACTTTGTTTCTTTATTTAATTAACATTTCATATGGCTTCCTCAGTAAATAAATAATTGCTTCAATCACTATATGTATCATCTAACCCTGTGCACTTCTGACTTCCAACAAAGTTGCATCACTTTCCATCATAGAGATCAGTGAAACTACTTTTTAAAAGTTCAAAGGCTCCTTTGCAATAATCCACTATGGTTTCAGACTACTCAAGCCCTTCCTTTATAAGAAATAATGGATCTGTATTACCACTTCTGTGGCACCATAAGATCTTACAAAATTTGCCTCAGGAATCTGGCTCCACCATCTTTTCTCCCTTTTTTTTTTCCAAATTGTATGGCATGGGCTGTACAAAAAGAGTCTGCTTGCCCTGTAGTAACTGCAGCTATGTAAAAGATACTGTTCGAATGCACTCAGCTCAGCCTCTCATGCTTTCAAGGCAGACAGTTACATACATGCATATATAAAATATACATATAGACTCAAATACAGCTTTAAGGGACTTTACCAGCGCAGTATATGCTGTGTAACATCGTAGAATACAGTGATGCTGTCAAACTAAACAAAAACTAACAGAAAGTTTTTGCTGCTTCTAGATTCTGAAAGATACACCCCAAATGACACAAATACATAACTCTTATTTTGCCTCAACAGTTGTCATATTTGCTAGTAAACACAAGACAATTTTCGAAGCATTCTCTAATTCAGGTTATATTTATTCACCGGCTTTAGAAACTGATTTTTCCCAATGAAAATATTTCAAGAGAACTTCACTTCCTTTTTAAACTTGTTTAGAAAAGGAATTATAACTTCAACACTTCTGCAGTATATGCCTTTCTCCAAGGCAAAATGAAACAGTGAATGATAATGACTGATAAACCCAATAGCCTTAGATGAACGTCAGAATTTAAATCTTGTTCACCCACAAGAAATGAAACTTACTATTTGGTAGCCAAGAACAAACAAAAAAATAAATGAAAAATTTATACTGCTCTAACTAAATACTAAAATTACAGTAAGCAGTGAATTAAAAGTCATAAGAGTGATGCTACTTAAAATTTCATCTGAAAGTCAAAACAGCAATGTGGGCTAGAAACATGGGATGACAAAAAACGTTCAACCCCTTATCACTTTGGAAGAATGGCCCAAGTGCTTTCAAGACACAAAGGCAAATTCAAATGTCACTGTTGACTGAAGGACCCCAATTTCAAACACATGAACTAGCAAAGAACACATACAAACATGGACTTGAAGAATGAGGAGTTGAGAGCCTTAATCTCTAAGAGTTTACAACCAAATTAAAAATAATTTAATTTTACTCAACCAAATAGATGGACAGCAGCATGAAGACAGAGACTGACAATTCAGACTAAGTCAGCTTGATACTTAGGTATGACTTTGACATCTGTAGAACAGGACCCAATTTCCTGGAAAACTGTTGTTTAATATGTTTACGTGAGACATTACTGTGGGAATCTGCTACAGACCACCTGATCAAGAGGACTCTGTGGATGAAGCACTCTATAGACAGATAGGAACAGCCTCATGCTCACAGGCCCTTGCTCTCATGGGGAACTTCAACCACCCTGATATCTGTTGGAGGGACGGTACAGCCCAGCACAAGCAATCCAGGAGGTTCCTCGATTGTGTGCAAGACAACTTCCTTCTGCAAGTAATAAAGGAGCTGACAAGGAAAGATGCCATGCTTGACCTCATCCTCACCAGCAGGGAAGGGCTGGTTGGAAATGTGACGTTCCAGGGCAGCCTTGGTTGCAGCGAACATGAGATGATTGAATTCGAGATCCTGAGGACAGTGAGAAGAGCGTGCAGCACGCTCACTGCCCTGGACTTCAAGAGAGCAGACTTTGGCCTCTTCAGGAACCTGCTCAGTAAGATTCCATGGGATATAGCCCTAGAGGGCAGGGGGGCCCAAGACTCTTGGTTGATATTCAAGGATCACCTGCTGTAAGCTCAGGAGCGATACATCCCTACTAGAAGAAAGTGCAGCAGGAGGGCCAGGAGACCTCCTTGGATGGATAAGGAGCTGCTGAGGAAACTTCGAAGGAAAAAAGAGGCTTATAAAAGGTGGAAGCAAGGACAGGCGGCCTGGGAAGAATACAGGGATGTTGTCCGGGAAGCTAGGGACCAGGTTAGGAAAGCTAAGGCCCAGTTAGAATTAAACTTGGCTAGGGATGTTGCAGATAACAGCAAGGGATTCTATAGGTACACTGCAAATAAAAGACAGACTAGGGACAGCGTGAGCCCTCTCCGGAAGCTGTCGGGAGAACTGGCTACCCTGGATTTGGAGAGGGATGAGGTTCTTAATGACTTCTTTGCCTCAGTCTTCACTGGCAAAGGCTCTGACCACACTACCCAAGTCTTGGAAGGGAGATGCAGGGACAGTGAGAATGAAGACCCTGGGCCCACTGTAGGAGAGGATCTGGTTTGAGACCATATTAGGAACCTGAACGTATACAAGTCCATGGGACCTAATGAAATCCATCTGCAGGTCCTGAAGGAGCTGGCAAATGAAGTTGCTAAGCCACTGTCCATCATATTTGAAAAATCATGGCAGTCAGGTGAAGTTCCCAATGACTGGAAAAAGGGAAATATAACACCCATTTTCAAGAAGGGGAAAATGGTTGAGCTGGGGAATTACAGACCAGTCAGCCTCACCTCTGTGCCTGGCAAAATCTTGGAGCGGATTCTCCTGGAAGGCATGCTGAGGCACATGAAAAACAACAAGGTGCTTGGTGACAGCCAGCATGGCTTCACTAAGGGGAAATCCTGCCTGACCAATCTGGTGGCCTTCTATGATGGGGCTATGGAACTGATGGATAGGGGTAGAGCAGTTGATGTCATCTACCTGGACTTGTGTAAAGTGTTCAACACTGTCCCACATGACATCCTTGTCTCTAAATCAGAGAGACATCACTTTGATAGGTGGACCACTCAGTGGATAAAGAACTGGCTGGATGGCTGCACGCAAAGAATTGTGCTCAATGGTTCAACGTCCAGCAGGAGAACAGTGACGAGTGGTGTCCCTCAGGGACTGGTGTTGGGACCGGTCTTGTTCAACATCTTTGACAGTGACATGGACAGTGGGATTGAGTGCGCCCTCAGCAAGTTTGCCGATGACACCAAACTGTGTGGTTCGGTTGATACACTGGAGGGAAGGAATGCCATCCAGAGGGACCTTGACACGCTTGTGAGGTGGGCTGATGCCAACCTGATGAAGTTTAACCACAACAAGTGCAAGGTCCTACACCTGGGTCAGAGCAATCCCAAGCACAGCTACAGGTTGGGCAGAGAAGAGATACAGAGCAGCCCTGCTGAGAAGGACTTGGGGGTGCTGGGTGATGAGAAACTGAACATGAGCCGGCAGTGTGCGCTCGTAGCCCAGAAAGCCAACCATATCCTGGGCTGCATCAAAAAGAGCGTGACCTGCAGGTCAAGGGAGGTGATCCTGCCCCTCTACTCTGCTCTTGTGAGACCTCACTTGGAGTATTGTGTGCAGTTCTGGTGTCCTCAACATAAAAAGGACATGGAACCGCTGGAACAAGTCCAAAGGAGGGCCACAAGGATGATGAGGGGACTGGAGCACCTCCCATATGAAGTTAGGATGAGAAAGTTGGGGCTGTTCAGCCTGGAGAAGAGAAGGCTGCATGGAGACCTCATAGCAGCCTTCCAGGATCTGAAGGGGGCCTATAGGGATGCTGGGGAGGGACTCTTCATGAGGAACTGTAGCGAGAGGACAAGGGGTAACGGGTTCAAACTTAAACAGGGGAAGTTTAGATTGGATATAAGGAAGAAATTCTTTACTGTTAGAGTGGTAAGGCACTGGTATAGGTTGCCCCGGGAAGCTGTGAATGCTCCATTCCTGGCGGTGTTCAAGGCCAGGTTGGACAGAGCCTTGGGTGACCACGGTTTAGTGGGAGGTGCTCCTGCCCCTGGCAGGGGGGTTGGAACTGGATGATCTTAAGGTCCTTTCCAACCCTAACTATTCTATGATTCTATGATCTCCAAGCCCATTGCCATAAAGTCAAAGCAGCGGTAAAACAAAAGTATCCACAGTGTTTCTCAGAGATAGCAGATACTCAAAATATCATAGAGGAACAGGAATTTAAATACTGACAAATAGATGCCTATTTGGGAACCGCTAAATAGATTCATATTTTTTAATTTAGGGATGTAGAAAGCCTACAGAGGAAAGAAAATGCCAAAATTCAGACTCAGAGTGATATCCTCCTGATACATAGGTTGGTACAAAAAATTATCCACAAAACTTCTATCTTTCTGGAATTACATGTATTTCTCAGTATTTTTATATCGTCTAGGCTAAACAAAATTTATTCTTCTCTGAATGATTAGAATACTAATTCATGACACTTGCGAAACAAAAAGGAATCAATCACAGAGTTTTGCCTACATTAGTTGTTCACCTGATAGTTGTTTTACAATCGTTCCTGTCTTTTGACAGCATAAAATCATTTAGAATGAAGCTTCAAGAACTCAGATGCTCAGATCCTAAAGCTCTCCAGTCCTACGACACATTCTCTTTTTAATATTGGAGATTCTGATTCCTGCCAAAAAAAAACCAAGAACCCTTTAAACTACCCACCTATAAAACTTTGCATGAAATTTAAATATAAATATTTAATTTTCTTTGGTAGTCGATCAACCCAGCAGCAGGGATAAATTTAAAACTCAACCATTCTGGAACTTTCCTACATTTATATTACACTCTGTTTATTTGCATGAAGTTTTTCTTTTATGTCTACATCCATGTTTTACCTTCCTGGCAGTAACAGTAATAGATATAAATTTCTGCCACAAAGTTTCCATACAAAATTGAATTTCAGTTTAATTGTTTACTATTTAATAAGTGCATATAAAGAGAGGAAAGGCATTAGGCAATTATGTGCATTTTCTCTAAAGAGCAAATTTAAATCAATGTACCTATTTGAGCAAGAAATGCTATAGTATGCTAGATAGCAAGCTTCTTTTAAAAGCTAACAAAATCCTTCTTTAAAACCAGGTTTATAAAGGCAATATAATTTTTAAACTTATCTTTTCAGCAACACAGACCTTGTCTGATGCTTTAAAGATTCTGATTTGGAACCAAACAATATTGCACAACTCTTCATCTGAGTCCCAGTAGGACTCTGCTGTTTTACACTGCAGGATGGCTGTATGGAGTACAAAAATCAGTCCAACATATGCATTCTTAGTAATCAAGTTCTTACATGCATTATATTCAGATACATCAGTGAAACTATTTAAAGTGATGGCTTTGTTCAGCTTGCCTATTAGTTCTATATGCCTTTTTGTTATAAATTCCCAAGTTTCAAATTTCTGAACTTTCATTAAATGTGCTTGGATAGGCAGTGGAGAGGTATCAGTAACCTTTAACCTTTTCAAGAGAATTATCAGAGATCAGGAAACAAAATAAATTTGTATGACAAAACAAAACTGATACATGAAAAAGATCATGTTTTGTCTACCTGTGCAAAGGGTGAATAAAACATCAAAATAAAGGAGGAGGTAGAGGTGTCTTTCTAGCACACTTAAAATTAACATAAGAAGAGCACATAAAGATGGGTAACAGCTGGGGGCTCCCAAAACAGGTAAAATTCAAATAACGTAGCAATTCTCCTCATAAATCATTATAAAAA
The DNA here is from genome assembly GCA_028858755.1 of Ara ararauna. NCBI lineage: Eukaryota > Metazoa > Chordata > Aves > Psittaciformes > Psittacidae > Ara > Ara ararauna. The sequence continues at coordinate 59,856,681 of CM054382.1, forward strand.
GCTATTTAGAGAGATTACAGGATTAATACATTACTGATGCAAACTATTCAACAATGAATGCCTTATGACTAATTTAGTAAGAAGGTATATGTAATGAAACACATCACAGAAAATACATACATCAGATTTCTTAGCAAACATTGTCGGTCAAAAAATGCATTATGGAATTCTTCCAAATTTCAGAACAGTATACCTTTATAAAAACATATCAACTCTTATACATGCATTTTCCAAAGCCAGATAAATGCAATATAGCCTTTGATGCACAGTAAAGAAAATAGCTGTCTTCTAAAAAGATAAAGTGGAAAGACTGTTAGATGTTATAATGCATCTTGATACCAGTAACATATCATCAAATGACAGTAGAGTGAAGAATGTCTGCTTAAGAAGAAAAAAGTAAAAGGGTAGCCTGTATCCAACTGTAGACTGCTTTTGATGTCATCTGTACTCCATCTTACTTTGGAGGCAGCTTCTGAAGGAATTAACGGCACAATGAGTTCTTACAACAGAAAAAGCAGTTGAGTACCTCAGATTATGCCTGTTTTTCTTTTCTTTCTCCCTGTTCCTCCAAAATGTATCAACTGGTATAATGAAAGACATTATCTCTCCCTATACACATATCATTCATATCTTTATACAATCACATCTGAAACATCACAAACAGTTGTCCACTAAGGACCACTGCATTATTTTAGGACAGGAATAAGAGGCCTGAACAAACTATCAAATCTAATTTCAATAATAAATGGTTCCTGAAAAACTATTCCATTAAAGACAACAAAGATTTTACAGCCTTTTTTGTTTTATAAAACAGTGCAGGATAAAATAAAAGGAAAACTGTATAATGAGAGCTCCATGCATTCATAATAATGTCCAGCTATGACATGATCTGTCTGACCCTGGCATCCCATTTAAATTCCTAAAGAAGAACAGGCTATCCTTTCTCCTGATCCACACATATACATAACAAAAAAGAAAATAATCTTGAGTCAAAATTCTATCCTCAATCCAACTGCAACTGATGCAACACGAAGAATGCCTTTGAAGTAAATAACATTTGGTTCTTTGATTTTGACCTCAATCTGGATTGATTTATTAACTGTAAGTAATGATCAAATCTTAGCTGCCAAATGCCCATTCTTCTATCTTTTTTGGTATATTTTGTCAGTACCTTTGTGATGAAGAACGCCAAATGTGTTTATCAACACTTACAGAACAAAATTTGGCACTATTAGGAAACCCCTTCTGTTGGAAATTCTTTTTTTAATCTCAGTGAAAATACCATTTCTGAACATGATTCATCACAGCAGAGTTGTTCAGGGTACATACACATACAGAATATACCATGTCGCCTAGATGTGCATTACTGATTGGTATAACATGGCTGCTGTTTGTTAGAGTAATTAAAATCCTCACAGACATTTTTAACACTTTCATCACTTTAGTTGCATGCAACTCCTATCTCTTATTTTCCAGGACAGAGATTCTTTTCCATCGTGGCTCCAGTGTCTGGAACAGGGAGCGTCAGCTACTTTAAAATTTCTGGCTACAGCCCCAAGAGAAATAATCATTCTTTTCACCTGTAAAATCCTCCAATATTGACAAACTAGCATATTTTTATAATTTTTTGCACGTACACACTTTTCTTTTTTTTTTTTTCCCCAAATCTCAAATGAATCAGTGTTGCTACAAACACCTTTAAAGACATTCTAGTTCAGAAGTAATCATGCACCTGAAGCAGTGTCTATTTATAAATACTTGCAATGCAATTTGGAGATGACATTTGTTCATCCAATTTCTGGTTGCACAGAGAAGGAATTTAGCCAAATTGCAGACAGTGTTGTAAGGGCCACAACTGAAGTTAATAGGAAACAACCCTGCCCAATAAAGAGCATTATCCAGAAATAGCAGCCTGGGACATGCATATCCACAAAGAAACTGGAGGCTTTGCCCATGAGACCATGTGTTCCACAGCAAATCCTATTTCCTTTATTCTCTCTTTCATGGTTATTGTAAGTGTAGTCATTGCATGATTATAGTCCTTATATATATCAGTTTCTTTGTGTTTCGGTTTGGGTTTTTTCCCAATATTGGTGTTAACTGAATTCACTAAACAAATGAGAAAAAAAATCCACAACTCAGATCTTATCAACGGACTCACAAGTCAGAAAACATGTAAAGAGACCAAAAGATCAAATTTTACATCTTTCAGGTATCTTACATGATGGTTCTTTTTTCCCCTAAATGTTAGCCATTAGCTATTTCTTTTGATGTTTTCCTTGCTGAAAAAGTATAAAATAAAGCTAACAGCATAAAATGTCTGATGTAGAAATCCAAGTCATAAGGAGGAAGAAGTTAATTTACCAACTTCTAAATAAAAAAAAAAAAACCAAAAGCCTACTGGTTCTACCGTAACATAGGGAAATGAACATCAAAAAAACACTGAGTTTATAATAAAAGTCTAAAAATAATTCTGAAAAGATTAGGGCTCTCCCTGCTGAGCTACAGAACTTAGCTCTATTACCTGCCCTTGTTACTGAAGCACAACAGTAACCTAAGACATAACTAACAGAAGGAAGCAATCATTCTGAAAAAGACTTATGTATGATTGTGAAAAACACACTGGGCATGAGTTTCCATAGTGATTCAGCAACAAAAGGCTGCTGCAATTTTCAGCTGTCTATACCAAGATAGGAACAGTGCAAAGGGACTCCAGTCCCTTCTCTGCAAGTTGGGATGTTAATTGTCCACTGAATTTTAGTTCCACACTATAAAGAAGATATTGAAGGAACTGGAAGAGGAATAATACCAATAAAACAAAGAAGTTTTACAAGAAGCAAAACTACTATGGCTTTGGATTTCATGGCTGTATTCTCTAGTATCTAAAAAATGTAAATTCCAAAGTGTACTTTCTCCTAGGCATCTCCTCTGTGGATTCTCTGCTGTTTAATAACAAATGATCTCATAATATAGCCTGCTCACCAGTGGGAACACTAACGGGTCTCTTGCCCATTAGGCAGCGTGCTTTCTTGAAACTTACAGGAATCCCTGTCCAGGGGTGCTGAAACTGCCCAAGAGTTAAGAAGATATTAAAGGAGAAAGGAGAGGAGAAAGATCAACAGCCACACAAAAACCTTGGCTAGCAAGTAGACAGTATGATCGTATAAGCTTTGTGTCCTTGGAAATCCAGACTAATTATCAAAGGGCTGGACAGATTCACTTATAGAAACATAGAATGGTTAGGGTTGGAAAGGACCTTAAGATCATGTAGTTCCCAAACCCATTGCCATGGGCAGGGACACCTTCCAAGAGATCATAATTTGATAGGTGGACCACTCGGTGGATAAAGAACTGGCTGGATGGCCGCACGCAAAGAGTTGTGCTCAATGGCTCAATGTCCAGCTGGAGACCAGTAATGAGTGGTGTCCCTCAGGGATCGGTGTTGGGACCGGTCTTGTTCAACATCTTTGACAGTGACATGGACAGTGGGATTGAGTGCGCCCTCAGCAAGTTTGCCGATGACACCAAGCTGTGTGGTTCGGTTGATACGTTGGAGGGAAGGAATGCCATCCAGAGGGACCTTGACATGCTTGTGAGGTGGGCTGATGACAACCTGATGAAGTTTAACCATACCAAGTGCAAAGTCCGACACCTGGGTCGGAGCAATCCCAGGCACAGCTACAGGTTGGGCAGAGAAGAGATTCAGAGCAGCCCTGCTGAGAAGGACTTGGGGGTTTTGGTTGACGAGAGAATGAACATGAGCCGGCAGTGTGCACTCACAGCCCAGAAAGCCAACCATATCCTGGGCTGCATCAAAAGGAGTGTGACCAGCAGGTCGAGGGAGGTGATTCTGCCCCTCTACTCTGCTCTGGTGAGACCTCACTTGGAGTATTGTGTGTAGTTCTGGTGTCCTCAACGTAAAAAGGACATGGAACTGCTGGAACAAGTCCAAAGGAGAGCCACGAGGATGATGAGGGACTGGAGCACCTCCCGTATGAAGATAGGATGAGAAAGTTGGGGCTGTTCAGCCTGGAGAAGAGAAGGCTGCATGGAGACCTCACAGCATCCTTCCAGTATCTGAAGGGGGCCTATAGGGATGCTGGGGAGGGACTCTTCATGAGGAACTGTAGGGATAGGACAAGGGGTAACGGGTTCAAACTTCAACAGGGGAAGTTTAGACTGGATATGAGGAAGAAGTTCTTTACTGTAAGGGTGGTGAGGCACTGGAATGGGTTGCCCAGGGAAGCTGGGAATGCTTCACCGCTGGCCGTGTTCAAGGTTGGATTGGACATAGCCTTGGGTGGCATGGTTTAGTGGGAGGTGTCCCTGCCCCTGGCAGGGGGGTTGGAACTAGATGATCTTCAGGTCCTTTCCAACCCTATTCTATGATTCTATGATTCTATGTTGGCCAAGGTTCATGTCCAACCTGCCAGTGATAGAGCATTTACCACTTCTTTGAGCAACCTGTTCCAGTGCCTCACCACCCTCACAGTAAAGAACTTCTTTATATCTAACCCAAACTTCCCCTGCTTAAGTTTAAACCCATTATCCTTTGTCCTATCACTACATTCCCTGATGAAGAGTCCCTTTCCAGCATCTTTATAGGCACCCTTCAGATACTGGAAGGCTTCTATGAGGTCTCCATGCAGTCCTCTCCAGGCTGAACAGCCCCAACTTTCTCAGCCTGTCTTCATACAGGAGATTCTCAAGCCCCCTTGATATCCCCACGGTCCTCCTCTGGACTTGCTCCAACAGCTCCGTGTCCTTCTTATGTTGGGGCACCAGAACTGCACACCGTGCTCCAAGTGGGGTCTCACGAGAGCAGAGTAGAGGTGCAGGATCACCTTCTTTGACCTGCTGGTCACGTTTTCATTTATGATAAAAGTCCAAAAGCCCCAAAGCAGAAAAATACTTAAACACCTAAAGTCCTAGTAGGTCTTTTATCTATGGCTGCATTCATAACAAAATACTACATTAATCGTATTGCAAAACCAGCACTACTATCGTAGTAGAACTGAAATCTAAATCATAAGTACATATGGTATAATTCTGGGTTCCTAGAATTTGTATGGCTGTTGTTTTTATACTGTATCTTCATTCATTTTTTGATCCATTTGTCCACTGCTGGATGTCAATGATTGGTCTGATGCAACAAGAGAAAAACAGAATGGATGATTTCTAATGCATTTAATTAAGGAAGGTTTCTTGCTTTCTTGATGATACTACTGAAATGAATTTATTTTTGAGTAAAGGCTTTAGTGGGAAACATCACACAAAAGTGGAGATATAATGAGAAGAAAACCGTCAAATCTAAGTAAAGAAAGTTGTGTAAGAATTTGAAGTGGAAGGATGAAGAACAGTGAGAAGGAAATGTAATACAGATGATATATCAAAGTAATAAAAACTTCTTTTGAATCCTCATTTAAATGGCTGAAACCAGACCTAGATCTGCCTTTGTCCCACATCACCTATATGATACATCAAAAATAAATATAATATTATACAGGTAATTATTTATACAGAGTTATTAAAAGTTCTACTTTTACAAATAAAGTGATCAAAGTTACCTGTGTATTAGTGCAACATTTTTAAGCAATACTGAGTGGTATGAGTTTCCTTGCTATTGTTTTCTAGTAATACATAAAGGAATATAACCAAAATGCGCAAACCAGATTGCACAGTATGTTTGATGCAGCAATTTCTAACATTCATTTAATATAGCTCAGCTGCAATGACTAATACTGCCAGTGTCCTCTAGTACAAAGACCTAAAAAAGGTTCCAGACTAGATTACGTTCATGCAGGTCTCGTTTTAACGGAAATTGGAGAGATGAAAAAAAGATTACAGGAACACATATTATAAAAACAGACCTCACAAGTCAAACTTAATAGTGAAACCATTCTCTTTCATGCAGACAACCATGAAAACAAATATCCTGTAAGGACTAGATATATATTGTATCTTTCTACCAGATCTCTTTGCCTCCTTGAGACAGATTCCCATTCATCTCATGACTATATAATTTGATCATAGTTGAGTAAGGCACAGCAGGGGAAAGGGTCTGTCTGATAAAGTATTGGGCTCCAGGAAAACAGATAAACAATTTGATGATTTCTAGTTGTAACAGGAATGGTACAGTGGTGGGTATTAAGATATTAGTCTCGCAGGAATACCAATATCAAGCTTCTGCAGTCTTTTTCTCTTACTAAATATGTTTTCTTTCCATTAAGTGAAAATGACAGTCTGATTATGATAAACTAAGACAGAACACCAGAATAAAACACAAGGTGGGTGTGAGAAGTGGAATTAAATCTTTTTTGATTTGTCAAAGTACATAACTTCTTTTTTTCTTAAAGATAAGTGATAAAATGGAGCAAGAAAGTTTCTTTCCATTGTGATATTTTTACTGCAAATAAACATCTTTTAAAAGCAGGTGAAATAGATGCCTATCAAGTTGTTCCACATTCAAACCTCCTCTTTCACAAGGGACACATAGGCAGGCAACTCCTCTTCTACTACTCTAGAGTAATGCATTGTTCTACATGTATTAAATGAGTGATAATACTTGAACAGCTATGATGGACTTCTTTTTCATGTATTAACAGATATATTTGGTTTGTATATATTAACATAAACATATCGCAGCCTTTACTAATACAACTCCGGTTAGGTGGCAAATGTTATACCATCTTTGTAATTATGTTCTGTCTTGGATAGCTGAAAAATACAGTGATATCCAGTCATGCTGAAGTCAGCTTTTACTTCTAAAAATTCAAAGAATAAAAATATATTTTACAACAAATTTGTACTTACAAATGTTGGATATCATCTCTTTTTGTTTAAGAAACTATACTCTGGAGTAAGCAATTTTTAAAGCTGTCATGCTATCTAGTTTACTATTACTTACCTGTGATTCTTTTACATTTTCAACAGTGAAGTTGAACCAAACTCGAAAGCGTGGGTTACAAGTATCTGGTCTAATGAACAGGTCATACTCGAACTCTGTGATGTGGTCCACCCGTCCAAGGTTACCTACCAATAACATATGAAAAAGAATGAATTTTAATGAATGACTGGAACTACACTGAGAAAAAATGTAAAACCTTCTACCTCTGTTGATTAAAACATACTAGTATAATAACCCTTGTAACAGTTCAGAATTATTATTAAAAGACTTAATCAAAGTCACAAAATAAAATACATACCAGTGAGCTACATGCATATGAATACACCAAAAAAAAAGACAACTTGGATTTTTATTATTTGATCAAATTGACTTTTTGTCTTCACTCATCCAAGTTTTCTAATTAAGTTTAAGTGTCCTAACATCCTCTTGTTTCCTTTTCCTCCCTCTCCCCTCTGACAATGTCTCTGCATGTCTTTTAGCCCCCAACTGTATGGATTTCCTTCTTTCCATTTGCTGCTCATGTTCAAGCACCTCTAAAATGAAAGAATTCCAGATTTGCACCTCTGGCTGGTGCTCTGAACATCCCCCTCTCCCCATAGATGGGTCAGCCTTCACTTTCTTTGTGGTTCAAAAGCTACCTTAGTACTTCACTATTTGCAGCCACTATCACCTCCTTCCAAAGACAGAGGCTGCAAGACTTTCCTTCAGCTTTTTCCTGGTGAATTTCATGGAATAATATTTTTAAATATAGTCAGAGCTACATTGTCCCCTATGGCATTATTTAGCAAGCAACCACTCTGGCTATAGAAATGAAGTTCAGCACTGGGAAAATTTGCTAAGTGCTTTTAAATTGCTAAATTGGCATTTTTCCTTTGAAGTCTGCCAAGACTTTTAAAGACTTTTGGGGTTTAAAGACTTAAAGGGGTTTGACTGCCCATTTCATTTCTACACTACAAAAATGAGACTTCACATTTTCCTGATCCAATCCAAAACCCATCTCATCAGGTCTTGTAAGACAGGGCCATGCTTTAGCTCACATGCTATATTATACCTGTTAAAAAAAAAAAAATAGCACTGAAAACCTGGTTTTACGGCTTCAGATAGATTTTGAGGGTTATATATATATTTGGGGGTTAGATAGATTCATTTTGGTTCAAATAATTATTCATAGTATTATCTGAGCTATTTGAGCTCTGCAAGTCCACTTCAGTCAATGTGACTGGTTATTGGTAACAGGCTATCAGTATGAGCACAAGTCTCAAAATGGCTGATCTACTGCTCTGGGGTGGAAAAGCAGCAAAAAGAAAAACATTTTCAACCCTATATATTTGCAGGATTTCTTCCTTATCCTAAATTGTTTCTGGCTTTACTAATTGAACATTTTTAATCTTCCTGATTTTTAATGTTATCCTGTACTTTCCTACCCACATTCTTCTTTTGAGGAGAAAATTCTCTTCCCTGATTCCCTCTGCGGAAAACCTCTTCGTTCTAACAATCTGTTCCTAAACACTTGCCTGAAGGACACATTTGCCATTTGAAATATTTGGTTGGGGGAGAGGAAGGAAATAACAAAAAAACCCCAAAAAATCAATATTTTACAGCTAGAATACCTCTGCTAAACATAAGTAATGTCATTTGCTATATCCGGCGTCCATGCCCAGGTGCTGGCAGTGGGGGCCGCAGGGCTGAGCTCTGAGGTAACCGGTTGCAGCTGGCTGGAGCTGGTACCACAGCAGCCCCACCACAGGGCACAGCTGAGCTCCTCAGCAAAGATGGTGACACCTCAGTGATGATGTACTTAAGGAAGGGTAAAACCGGAACACAGGCAGAGAAGTGAGGGAGTCTGAAGAGAACCAGGGTTCGAGAAGGAGGGAAAGGGGTCCTGTGGGGAGAGGCGGGAGCAGGTGGGTATTTCCCAAAGGACCAGCGTCCTGTGGAGGACTCACTCTGGAACAGGCTCTCCTGACAGGAACTGCAGCCCATGGGAAGAGCCCAGGGTGGAGCAAGGGAACAGTGTGAGGAAGGAGGTATGGCAGAGAGGAATGATTGCAGACTGACCACAGCCCCTCGTCCCCCTGCACTGCTTCTGCTTGCTGTGGGGGGAGTGGAGTTGATCCGGGAAACAAGGAAGGGTGGGGGGAAGGTGTTGCTTTAGTTCCCCTTTGTTTCTTACTATCCAAACCTATTTTAACTGGAAATATATTTACCCCACTCAGGTCTGTTTTGCCTGTGATGGCAATTGGTGAGCCTTCTCCCTGTCTTTATCATGACTCATAAGCTTTTTCACCTTACTTTCTCCCCCATCCTTGAGATGTTGAGGAGGGTGAGTGACAGAGCAGTTGGGTGGGCATCTAGCAGCCAGCCGTGGTCAACACAGGCTTCGGGTTAAGTCCTTTACATACCTATGTGCACTTTCTGCCACAGGGATCAAACCACCAGTCATTCACACCAACATGAGCTATTATTTCTAACACATTATTATCCAAGGTAAAGAAGAATGCAAAATCAAGCTATTGCATTGTAACACCTTCAATTAAATTACTTCTTTTTACTGTATGTTTCATTAAATGTTGTGCATATATGACATTGTTGGGAAAACAAAATTCCTCATTTATTTCAGAATTCAGGTCCAACCTGTTCAACCCCACAGGCTGGATTACAGTTGCCTCACAGGTCACAGTTTGAGCTCTCTCTGGACAAAGTTTAGTTTGTGGACACATCAAGTCACTTCAGCCTGAGTTGTAGGTGTGACTCTGGTGGATCCTGTAAGATTAAGGCAGCAGGCTGGATGAACATAAACTGCGGACTAGGTCCAGCATGTAAACTACTAGGTATACTTGCCTCCCAGTGATCCCAGCAATTTCTGATATGGATTAAGTTATGTACAGCACAGACCAGAGCGCAGATTTTGATTGAATTTCTCCCAAAGAAGAACACAGAAGCAATCAAATTTATATTTTAAGTTCACAGATCATTAAAAAGTTTCACTGCAAGGCATAGGACACTAAAAGATTATTGCATAAATAAAGATAGGGCAAAATGAGAGCTTGATTTCTGACCTATTGCCTATTTCAGCTTGTTTTTCGACATCAAACTGATCCGAATTATACGGGGGACAGATGGCCCACTTAGGACTACCTTACAGAGTCATAGTACCCCTAAACTAGCACTGGAGAGTTGCACCGATGTCAGTGAAATCACAGATGGCAAAGAGCTGGTATGCTAGAACCCGTCCAAGCCAGTCTGCTCTGTAAACCCAATATAACTACCTCAAAGCCAGCAGAATCTTTAACAATTCAATCATTGTGTGCATGATTCCCTGGGACTCCCAACACTGTTTTCTCTCTTTATCTGTAATACTTGATTTGAATACTCCCCCCGCTTTTAGTGCAGCATTATCTCCTTTGGTGAATCGTATCTCACTTTACTACTTTTTGCCTATAGAACAGCCTGTTACTAGGCTCCTTCGTGGTACACGTCAGCTGCCATCGTCACCTGCAGCCATTTGCAGTTCAGTATCATTTGTACATTTCATTGATGCACTATTTCTTCTCTGTCTCTAGCTGCTGAATAGGCTGGATCAAACACTAATGCCTTTGGTAACCAATTCAACAAGTTCCTCATGCTCAATAGACTATTGTTTGTAATATCAGAGCCTTTGCTCACAATCTGTCAGCCTAATTTCAACCCACATAGCAATGTCATTAAACAAGACAGAAGTTTTGGTACAAAGAAGCCAGAAGTGTAAGAACAAAACACTTCCTCACTGTAAGAGGCGCTTTGTAGAAAACTGATAATGCCACTGAAAAGCATTTTTTGGTGTCCAAGAAAAAATAATAAACTTCTCAACCTTAATCTCATAAGCAAAGCTAACAATTTTATATCCTGCCTTCACACTGCTGTAATCATGGGAAATAGATTTATTCTAATTGTGAGAATTATATTCCAATATGACAAGTTACACAGTGAAGTGCATTAGAAACTATAAAACAGGAGTTAAACCATCGATTATGCTACAGACATTACACCATTTTAACATTTTAACATTGAAAATAAATATTTTATTTTCTAAATGGCTTTATTTTTTATAGCTCTATAAGATTCTGATTTCTCTTCTTTTTTGTTAAATGTATGGCAAGAGAGAAGACTGTAATGAATGGTTAGACAGTAAGTTTCTCCTGTGTCACAGGAATCTCTGTAATTACACAATACAAACCCTGTGCTCTGCAGTACTTGAGGTGGACAGTTGCTGTGCTGAAATGATATTAAATTTAAGAGAAAGCCAGATAACACCAGGTTAGTGTAATGAAAGTATCAATAGTTTTCAGTCTCGATACAACCACTGTGAAACACTTCCCATGCACAGTTTTTATTCTGCGTACATTGCTAGTCTGGTAACTTGTGATATCAGTAAGTCTGTTCATCGCCACATTGCTTAAGTACGTTCTTTAAAAGTCAAAGAAAAAAGTCTCACACCACTAACACATAAGCTGTGCTTTGCTTTACTTTGGGTTCATGCCCGCATAAAATCATCACCACTCCACTCAATAAATGCAGAAGTTGTACCTACAAGATAATACAACATTTTTTAAAGCACCCTCACTCCACAATTTGTGATTAGCTTTATATTTGGGGGTTAACATTATACAACATAAGATATTAAGAATGTTGTTTAAGGTACATGTAAAATAAATGAACTGATTGAGTAACGTGATCTGCAAGGGAAAAAAGCCCAAAAACATGAGCTGTGAGTTCTGAACCTATTGATATTCTAAGACAATTCTTGTTTACTTTTATATATATATGTATGTATGTATTTTACAGTTTAGGTGCACATCTGGTTGTCCAGTGGCTTTCTGACTATATCCTAAAGCAAAAAAAGCATTTTATTAGTGTAGCTAGCACTTCACAAAACATTATGGACTTTTTCTCCTATGCACTCTGAAGTTATTTACAGGAGTTTATGTTTTTTCCTATTATTATTTTACTTTACAGAAATATGGGCACAGATCTTTTTTAACTGATGGAAGATGTGAACAAATCAAATTCCCAAGTGTCTAAAAACTGACTTCCAATTAGCCTTGGGGTTTTAAGACATGCTCCATTTTCAGTCACAGTTCTGTTCAATACTCTTGGCATACTGAGAAAAGAAGAGACATACTTTTCTTTAATCATTCAAGCTGAAATTCTTAATTATATTTGCTGAAATTGCTTTATAGAGTAATGTTTAGTACAACACACTCAAAATTAGAAAGTGAAAAGGGTCAATAGCACGTTTCAAGTTACTTTAAAAGTCAAAAAAAAGCCCAATATTACTATTTTATTAATCATGCAACATACACTTAGTCCTCATAAAATATTAATGTATATTGCTTCCTGCATCAATAAAAAGTGTACTTTGCACAAAGAAAGAAAACCTGCTTAAGAAAATGCTGGCTAAACTTACTAAGCATTCTAACAATTCTCATAAAAACACTAGAAAAGAAAATATAGATATGTTAAGCAATCCTAAAATCTTCTTAAACCACACATTGTGCTTTCCTACAGAGAATTTTAAGATGAAAAATAGACCTTGAGGGTCTTAGACAAGCCTCAGGCAATATAAAGAAAAAGGTCAAATACTCTGCTAAAAAGGACCGTTATCTTCAGAACAACAACTTATCAGCCAGCTTGCAGCCCTGCTTATTTACAGTTATTGGTCCCAGAGGAAGTGCACTTCAGCGCAGGGCGCGATTACTTTGTAATGAGTTTGCCAGAAATGGTAAAGGAAACTAATTTGTAACAATGTGCTGTTCCCTGCACATGAACTTTCTCAGACACTTTTTTTGTCCACCAATGAATAACTAACTTCAGCCACCCTAATAAGCAGTGAAAACAGAAGTGCACTAAAACCGACTGAGTCGCAAGCATAAATGCACTGAAATATCAGTGATTATCCCTCTCAGCTGTCCATTACAGTACTCATGATGACCACCAATTCCCCTGTGGTGGATATATAGAATGCAGGTTTCAGGGGGTGGATTTGCACATGAAAATTAACACCATTTGGAAGAAAATAGCCTGCACCTGTCACAGATTAGCAACAAAAGGTCAAATGCCTCCTTTTACACCTAGAGCACTTGCATATTGTATGCCTTGCTTATAGGAGCCTAATTCTGGTTTCTCAATTCAGAAGAGTGAGCACCATGGTGAACTGGGGAGAAAAAAAGAATTAAATCTTGGCTAAAAGCTATCAATAAATCTATTGATCAAGATACATATGAATGGAAGTAGCTGAGGCAATCTCTGTCTCTAAAAGAGGTAGTTTTTCAAAGGAGAATTACACAAAGTGCTCTTCTGTTTTTGTCAATATGCTGCCAGGTTTTGAAATGCTATTTTTCATCCACACAATAAAAATCTTGACAAGAAAGCAACAGAAAATCACTAATACACTTGCAGCTGCATTTCAATCTATACAAATTCTTTAAACAAAAACAACCACGGAACAGATTGGAATATACATCATTTTCATCAGTTGAAGCTGGAATCAAGTCTAAGATAGCCAAACAGTATTAATCTATATTTTCATGAACTCTGTATTTCACAAAATAAGATGAAATGCAGAATATGGAATACCCTCTACGGTATTCATCCTTAAAGATCATAAAACACACTAAGATGATAATGCAAAGAAATTCTATTGATACATTCTAAATGGAACAGGAAATACAGGGACTGAGATCTGTAAAAACTTCTCTTGAGTGAAAGATTAGATATCTTCTGAAAGGAGTGCATCGAAAAATATCAGTTGTAAATTCCCACTGGCTTTATGGTCTTGGTCTGTGAAGAGAGTTCAATGAGAAGTCCAAAACAACTTCTAAATAGCATTTGATTTTTAAATAAGAAAAAAGCCCCTAATGAAATAGTGATGATATCTGACAACCTGTGACTGGCTTTGCATCTTCTCCTGGGCTCCTGCCCAAAGCATATGTCAAAGCAAAATTCTCAAAACTGCAAAGCACATGATTTGATTAAAAAGACAGTACCATAAAAACCACATATACAACACCTTGTAAATCAAAGCCTACTTCAAACTATTAAATTTGCATATATTAATCTCTGCAATGCAAAGAAATATCTACTCTGCTACAGTTAAATCGGTGTTTTGGATAAAAACCTCAGTACTATTCAAAAATGTAGTATTCTTTTAAGAACCTGATATTTCACTTAAAACAATAGCAGCAGTCATGACTCAGCTTTCAGTCAAAATCCAAATCGCCTTTGAAATATGTTTGACTATCAAACAGGCAAAGCATTTCAAAAGTACAAGGCTCAAGAAGCTGCATGCTTCACCTTTATTCGTAGTCTCTTTTCTATACTCTCTCCTCAATTAAACAAGTTGAAATTGTTGACTTTCCATTATGGTTTAAATTTTTATCAATAGTGACATCCAAAAGACAGTAAATCAGTAGCTTTTGTGAAAAAGATAGTACAGGAACAATGACTGCCTTAGCTCCTACCAGCAATTGGTAAGAGGCCAGCTCCTGCCACTGGGAAGGGCAACTGAGCTGTATGTATTACTGCATAACTTGCAGAGGCTGAGTGATTCTGATTGAGCTTTTGTTGCAATTAGACAATGCGATAAAATTTAATTGTGACTGACAGCACATGAAAAAAAAATGTAGCTTTTACATTTTTCTTGTTTATCTACGCATATAGCATTAAAATTAATTGTACTGATCTTTTGGGAATGTAAGAGTTCTGGGTCTCCCTTTGTTTGTTTCACCACCAAATGATTCAGCAACAATATGGAAAAGAGTAGCGAATCCAAAACTTCCTTATCCTTAGTAACTATACTATTGGAGTAACAATATTGATTTTAATGGTGTTGCCCCTAATTCATAACAATGAGAGCACACTCTGATTTCCAACACCTTTCTCAGCACCACAGTCTGAGTTCCCCTCTTTCCAGTATTTTTACTGACAAGCAATATAAGTAAAGTGTTCTAGACCCATCTCCTAAGGGCATTCTGCCCATAGTATCAGGGATCACAGTTACTGTTTCTCAGTGATCCCAAACAAGTGCAATGAATAAATCTACAATTCCTTTGTATTGAGTTAAATTGCAGAAATATTAATGAACAGTGTGGCCTAGACTAAAGAACCCACACGAGTTTTATAAGTTAAGACTCTTGTCTCTATTAGAGTAGGTGACAGAATTTATCACCCACAGCAGCCAATCTGAATCATTAGATTAACAGAAAGCTGTGGGACTATCCTCTGAAGGAAGCGAAGAAAGTACACAGCCATTTTTAAGTGAGCCACAGAATTGTCTTCCACACAGAAAACCAAGGGACTTGGAAACCTTTAAGAAAGAAGGACTGGTTGAAAAAGGAAAGAGGCACAAACTAGCTTAAATTTATCAGTTGAATATAAAAGACAAGAACATTGGAGGGAAAAATCCTGCGATTTATTTTATTTAATAAAAACAGCTAAAAATGATTCTCGTATTTTAGTGGTCTGGACACTGACACCCATGGATAGTTTTAAGATTTCTTCCTTTCAGAAAAAAATACTTTTCTTGGTCACTGTTGTTTGAGTGATATCTGAGCAAGGGGCAAATGGGAATACAGGGATTAAAATTTATCCAGCAGTATTTTTAAGGCTCCTCCTGCAATGAGGATACTATTATAGATTTCACAACATAAGCAATTGTAAATTTCTATCATGTGTTAATCCCAAAAGCCACTTACTTACATCACTTGCAACGTTCCTCTAAAGATAATCCTGATGAGTAATTGTCATTTAGAAAGACAATATAAGCAACTAGAACTGAAATATTTTCTGTGGTTTTATGTTCATTAGAAAGAGCAGTATTAATGGTGAACTAAGTTTAGAGCACAATGGAAAACAGCAGGAAGCAATCCTAAAGATTTAGTGATCATTATTGCTCAAAAACCACCATGAGCAAAACAGCACAATAAACAAGCAGCAGATATCTCAAAATACTACAAATATCATTGTGCAAAAAGTAGGCTTACATATGTATAAAGAAATTATATAATAAAATCATGATGGAGGAATTCAATAGTTTTCATCAAAAGAGATTGATATTTAAGCACTTGCAGCTTTATTTCAAAACTGCCCTTATCAATAAATACTGATGCTTTCAGATAAACGACCTAAACACCAGAGCTGTAAGGAATGTCAGTGTTTGCTGTGTATGGAAATTGTAAAGGATGGATAAAATGGAGTCAGACTCTTGACTCCTCCTGCATCTTATGATATTCTTATGAACTACAAAAATATCAGCTGAGCCCAAGACTGCAGGACAAATTCTCAAAAAAAAAAAAATCACAAAATATGTCAATACATGAAAGAAAGTGGCAGCAGTAAAGTAGCAATGCATCAACTTCGGTTGTAGGAAGCGTCAAGACAGCTTAAAAATCGGAGGCTCGGGCCCTAAGATGGACATTGCACACCCTCTACACCAAAACCACCAAATCCCCAGAAAAACCACCAGACTACTGATTTCTCTGCTCCCTCTTCAATTCCCCAAAGGCCTTCCATGACAGATGGGCAGTTATTTATCCATGGCAATGAACCTTTGTTAAAGGAAAATCAGAATACAAAATGGTTTTGCATTAGTGTCAAGAAACTCAGCTTTCTTTAACAAACTATATGCTACCAAAATGGATATCTCATGACTGTGTATGTATCACATCTTTCAAAACAAAGCTCTTAAAGGAAAAGCACTCGGGGAAATTTCTGTTTGGAAGTCACTTAGCATATAATGGGTGCTATCCTAAATAAATAATTAATCAGTTAATAAATAAATTATAACAACGTCTGCAGCCTTAGCCATGGAAGCAACCACCAAGGCACTCAGGGAATAAGAACTACAGTACCACAGTGGGATATACCATTATTGGTGTGCAGCAGGGGGAAGCATATCTCTAAATAAGTACTGTGTCAGGGCCTGATGCTCAATGTACAGCACTGAAATCTATTGCCACCTACAGCCTCTAATGCAAGACATTCTCATATTTGCCTGCTGCTTAGACATCATAGGTGTGCAAGCAACACATTGCAAATGGTTAAGAATATTAAAAGATGCATATTCTTTATTAAGTACATTACAGTAGCCCTACTTATGTAATGCTTCCTACTCAATATAGTCATCATTTTGCAAAGACCCTAAGAATTCTTGTAATGCAAAAGGCAAAAGAGTTATTTCATCCTACAAGTGAGGATATTGCAGTTGATTTAATACTGTACAGTAATGCTGGTTTTCTGCATTTGGCCTAGTTTGGTGTCTCATACACAGAATCACCATTTTTCCAGGGGAGTCCTTCCATAGTATAACTGCAAACTGCCAGTTGAGGAAAATTAATTGATCTTAATCTGTCTGGAGGCCTATAGTTAAAGTATATTCTCAAGGACCTCTCCAAAGTCACCAGAGCTGTAAATAAATTTGCTTATTTTTATTAAAGAGTATTAATGGAAAGGTTCCAGGTATAATCTTATAAAAGCATCTTGCTTTTTGAGATGGATCCTGAATAAGAACCTTCTGTAACTAATAAATTGCTAATTTTAGAGCTAAAACTTTCCTTATGTACCTTATACAAGAATTTCCTTGAATGATGGTACTTTAAGGATAGACTTTCAGAACACAAACTGGATCTGAATAATACCTGTCCTCTGCACAGCTTTTGCACAAGAAACAGTCTTATTTTAGTTTATTATGAAACTGAATTTGGTTATCTATGTCATTATCAATCTAGTCACAAAAACAGTTTGGAGGCTAGAAATGTTATTCTCATTCAATACATTAATCCCATTATTTCATTGCCTCGAAGTGAAATCTTATAACATAATCTCCATGATAAAATTTACAGATAGACTTTCATGCTGCCTGGGTACATTTTTAGCCATTTCATCACATTAGACTGATACACAACTTCACTGTTCACCTACTCTTCTGCTGCAGTCCCTAGTCTGATATGCATTTGTAGAGCAATGTGATTTCCATACTTTTCTCTTTATTACACAGAGGTTTGATCCTTCTGTGGGTAATGAAATTTCTTCCTGTATTTTCACTTTTATAACTCCGTGACTCCTGTGCCTTGTTATTTTCCCTTCTTTCAGTCACCTGCCTGTTCTGGAAGCCCTCCTTGACTTCCAGTCCTCCCAACAATTACAAAATAGCAATGCTGTTTACATCCTAGCTTTACTCCGCAATACTATATATACTTGTGCAGTACCAAGGAACTACATTACACTGGTTTGTTTTTATAGTAGTGATAGAATTTGCAGCAGGCCTCTTAACTGTACCCACATGAACGCAACAGAAAACTACTTACCCTCATTTATATTTGTTTAGCTAAAGCTTAAATTAGACCTTAAAAAACTTATTATTATTTTTTCAATCAGAAGTGATAATTTAAATATTGACATTTTAGATGGCACCAACATGTTTTTGTCTTCTGCTATGGTTAGAATATTTTGTTATATCTGAATGTCTGTCTTAATTTTGTTGGGTCTTTTTTTTTTTTCATTTTGACAAATCCAGAAGCATTTCCTTTTATTTCAAAGTATTTCTGTGTTTGTAGTAAATTAAACATTAATCTTTCTCCACAAATGTCAAGTGATATTTAAATGTTTTTCTGGCAGATAAATGATTATTAATATTAATGCAATAAAATCACAGCTCTTTGTCCTTTCTTTGATATTTAAGAAAAAATTAAGAATGTCAAAACATTTCTGCAAAAAGAGAATTCATTGGTCTACCATCCACTCTTCATTAGCCTGAGAGGTAAAAAATTACTGATCTTGTGAGACAATGTGTTTATAGAATCAGAAAGGGTTGAAAATGAATTACTCTATCAGTGGTAGAGTGTGTATCACTTCAGTGTGAAAATGCCTTGTTAAAGTTCATTTTAATTTAAAGCCCCCTTTTGTCATTCAAAAAGCTTCAGCACAATGAAAGAATCGTTGTCACTTTCATAATTAGCCCCTCTTGCACTAAATGAGAATAAAACCTGATCAGAAGTCCATACAGGCAAGGTCATAAATCAAACAGAAAAGCTCCACAAACAGTCCCGTAAGATGTCCAAAGGCACACACAGCTTGGAATTAAAGCACTGTAGTCAGGATCCACTCCCAGAAACACATCACAAAAAAAGCCCCAATAATATCTGTTTGACAGCCTAAATTTATCTCCATATTCTGTAGCCCTATAAACACATTTTGCTGTTTAGATACAAAGGCAATTTCAGCACCAAGGACAATTCAGGAAAGCAAACAGCTGTTAAAGTGCCGCTATCACTGTTTGCCAACCAAAGTCAAATTAATTTAACTTAATGCTCTCACTTTAAACTGTTGCAGGAAAAAAGGAAAAGAGAAAAAAAAAGGGGAAAAAAGGGGGGGAAAAGCCATACATGATAATTTTCATAAAGCAGGAACAAAAATTGTATTAATAGATAAAACTCCTTAGGAAACCAAGTTTAATTTTATAGGCATGAGTGTGCAGCCCAGCTCAAACGTTAATTGGATTTTACTCGACTTATTTTCATTTTCAGATGAAAGTAAAAAGATATTTTGAAAGATGTAATAAAATCCTCAGCCTTGGACAGTTATGGAAAGAGAGACAGCACATCACTCTCTCTACTCAGGGATCATCTGACTACCAACAGGAATACAAGCCATCAACATATTATTTTGCTCCTTATGTTAACACAGAGTGAGGATTTCATCTACAAAAGATGCCTAAAACATGAGGAGAGTGGAGGACAAGGAGAGAGCAAGGTAGGAATTTGAGAGGAAGGCTTTTACGAAGACGCAGTCTGCAATGAAAATACATATTCTAGAACATGTATATTTTACAAGTCAATGTATTATTTTAACATTAAATGCTAATTTTAAATATTAATCAGTTTAGAGCTACATCATGGGTTCAGCAGCAGCAGTCATTTTTCTCCTTTGTAGTAGCTGGTGCAGTGCTGTGTTTTCAATTTTTGGTCTGGGAACAGTGCTGATAACACCAATGTTTATAGTTATGGCTTAAAATGTTTTGGCCTGACCAAGGACTTTCTGAGTCTCATGCGCTGCCAGAGAGGGGGGGGAGGCCGGGAGGAGGCAGAGACAGGACACCTGACCCAAACTGACCAAAGAGCTATTCCATGCCACAGCACGTCATGCCCAGGATGTAAAACTGGGAGCAGGAACCCGGAAGAGTTCAGTTCACAGCTCGGTCATCGAGTGGTGAGCAGTTGTGTCCTCTTTCCTTGTGTTTCCCTGGTCATTGGTGGTAGTGGTGGTGGCAGCGATGGTTTGTGTTGTACCTTAGTTGCTGGACTGTTTTTGTCTCGGCCCGTGGGAGTTGCATTATTTTGATTCTTCTCCCAATTCCCCCCCCCCCCCGCCCCCTCGGAGTGGGGGGGGAAGAAGGAGGGGGAAGTGAGTGGTTGGGCTTTGTATTAGAAGGGATGAGCTATTGTATTCTTTCCTTGTATTTCTCTTGTCATTATTATTATTGGTGGTAGCAGTAGTGGTCTTGTGTTATACTTTAGTTACTAAACTGTTCTTATCTCAACCTGTGGGAGTTGCATTTTTTGATTCTCCTCCCCATCCACCCGGGAGTGGGGGGAAGAAAGAGAGGGGAGTGAGTGAGAGAGCAACTGCGTGATTTACGGCTTAAACCACGACAAGCTATTTTTAAAATAGCTACATCTACACAAACAGGAATTTTCATGAAAGCACACATTTATCCATAAAGTATACATATATGTGTAGACATCTGGATATGCTTCCACCTTCAAACACACTGCAATGTACATTTAAAATGTACAACTTTCCTTTGCGAGCATTTGTTTTCTACCAATATCTTCACTGCATAACCAAGCTATTAAAGTCATGTCTCCAGCCATGTAAATGCCAAACTACTTTCAAAGTAATGGCTTGGCTGGAGTGGTTGGTTACGTGTCTGTCATATGTTCTCAGAATTTCAGGGTACATTAATTACACAACGATCACAAGTAATTTGATTCCACATATTTAGGAGACATGAAAATTGGTCTGCTAAGCCACAGACTGGAAAGCATTACTGTGACAAAAAGAGAGAAAAGCATTTTCCCCATCCTTATACAGTCTTACACTTCAGTTCATTAACAGTAAACTTCTCAAGTTGGTTAAAACGTAGGGAGAACACAAGTGATTGTCCTCTTGGATATGGCCATCTGTGCTTGAGTCACAAAAGAAATGTAATTTGCCTTGCTTATCAGACATAGAGGTGTTTAAAAAGTGTGAACTGCAAACTACTGTATAAGCAAACTGTCATGGGTTCAGCAGCAGCAGTCATATTTTCTCCTTCTTGGTCAAGCCAAAACATTCTAAGCCACAACTATAAACATCGGTGCGTGAGAAAAAGGGGAAAGTGAGGGAGAGAACGAGCTGCGTGGTTAGAGACACAAACCAAGCCTGGGAACTGTGAGGAAAGCATGCAGGTGATTAAAAAAAGAAATTGGATTTAAGATGGATGGGATGAGAATCTGAGACAGAGATATTACTAAAATTGTACTGCCTACATCTTTTCCTTGTGAGAATTCCAAAAAGCCAATAAAGGCTTTTAAACAAAAACCACGGGGGGTGGGGTGGGGGGGTGCTGTCTAAGAAACTAGATTAATTGGCTTTTAAATAAAGAAAACTCAAAATTACTAAGTTAGAAGGAATAAAAATCAAAACAGATCTCCCTGCCCACTGTGCCTCTGCAAGCAGACCTCTTCCCACAACTGCCTTTAGTTTTCTACTCAGTGAAATTGCTAGAATTGCAACAAATTCTAGACAATCCTCCCCTGGATTTCCAAGATAACACTGTCACCTCCATGGCCAACCCTGTCTCTGTTCCTTGTATTTCTCAGCAGTTTTGCAGTCTCCCCATGTCCCAGCTTCCCTGCCTGCTGCACCCTCGCCCTCACGTGCCCATGTCACTCTGTGCTCTGAAAGCATCTCACTTTGGAGCAGGATCAGCAGCTCCCAATGGAGGGCAAAATCTCCCTTTAGATCATTCCACTCTGCTTTGTCATTTCCCTTTTGACAGAGCAAAAGTGAGACAAATAACATCTCTTTCAATGGGTTTCAACAAAAAACTTCATCAAATCAACACTTTAAATGACACTTCCAAAGTTCCTCTCTGATTCTCACATCCTGTGTTTCCATGTGGGGACAATTCAAGTGTTACACAGTCAATCAAATAACTCATAGTAAGAGGTAGACCCTTCTCAGCATGCCCTTAGTATTCAGCTCCTTCACAACTCCTTATCAAACAGAGAGGATACCAAAGGAAAGCCTTTGTAACCAAGGAGTTCAGATCTTCCTTTTTCCCCACGCCAACAAAATCTCATACCTTCTCTTTTACTTATGCTGTTACTTTTCACCTTTATCTTCAACACACAAAACACAAAGGAAACAATGATTTTGAAAGCCCTATGAAATATGACTATTGTTTTAAGTCTCATTTCTTTTTAACTAAATTCTTAACCAAATGCTGCTGCTACCGTGAAAAAAATAACCAGCACCTCTGCCAATAAGCAGTACAGTCAATGTCATCTGACTGTCAAACTGGGAATTATTACAACATCTTGAAGAAACAGCTCTATAAAAACTGCAACTCTATAAAATTACAGATCTATTAGCAGGCAATTAATATGAGCCAGAGAACCCAGAGGGATGTGGAAGGGTATAAGACGTGGAGACAGGACTACACCTATGAAACAGGGGCAAGCAAGCTCCTTCCAGCTAGGCTAATCAGAAAGCCAGAGCTTCCGCAAGAGGAAGTGTGGCCTCGCTATTCAAAGTCATGGTCTCAGCTTCTCATTCTCACCCTTTCCATCACACTGCAGGTCTGATTGCCACACATCGGCTAAGAAAGACAGGTAGCACTTGGTCTTGCAGATCTCAGCTTGTGACTCATGAGGAGGCACATAATCTTAACCCTTCTGCACGTCTTCAGCTGAGATGTATTGATCTTTGCAATGTTTATTCTCCATTAAGAAAGAAATCTTCAGACAAAAGCAAACCAATTATTCCCATATTACTCATGTCTATATATAGGCTGAAGTGCAGGGTACAGCCAGAGGCATATGTGAGTCAATAAGCTATTTGCAAAACCTTGGATGGTGAGCTAAGTGGGAGGTTTGGGCTATATAAAGGCATGGTCTGCAGAGATGCTCCTGTATTAATAGACAAAGTCAATCACATCACATCCTGACTTTTTCTGCTTTTCTAGTAATTCTTTTATATCCAGAACTTTCTGGCCTGTCGAGATGCCCAGTTAAGCTTGACTCAAGATTCCAATTAAGTGGATTAAAATCAAATTTTCTTTTATTTGACTGTATCTATTTTGTATCTAATTTACTATCATGGGTCTGGTTTTGGTAGGACCATATTTTTCCAGAAAGATCAAAACCAAAATATTAAAAGAGAAAAATGTAGATTTTCAAACCAAAGTCTTCCTACGAGTTATTTCACAAACCCAGAAAACAAACTAGCATTTTTAAAGCAATTAGTATTTAAATCATGATAGACTGATTGTTGAGCTGTATTATTGTTTCTCATGGATATGAAGTGACCTTGGTTAATTTTATAGTTCAAATGTTGCTTTTGAGACTTCACAAGCAGTAATGTACACACACATTTAGCAGTACCACTCCTGTTCAAAATTAGTCTTACTGGATTTCTAAAGAAAGGTTCCACTTTACCTCTGCTTATTTAAGAACACTAAGAGTTATCAAATCCTTTCAATTAAAAATAACAAGCCCCACTACTTTTGTTATATACTGTATTGTACTTCTAATAGTACACCCTGTCAGTGAATCCAGGGCAAGGTCATTTTATACCAAAGTCTCATCTTAAAAAAAATTATTTGTTCTCATATAAGAAGCTGATGTGGTATTAATATAAGCCCTTAAGCACAAAATGCATATTAACTGTGAGATAAAAGGGTTAATTAAAATTACTTCTTTAAATACATCCAAGGTTAATTTCAATTTTGAGTTGGAATCTGTATGTGTGCACTTTACAACATATTCATTATGACATACAAAAATCTTTTTCTCTCTTAAAAGCATTAGAAAGATTTATTACATTATGAAACATAGCGCAAGCAGCTGCGTAACAAAACAATTATCAACTTAAGAAGTAAAGAACTATTCATGGTTCCTAATTTTAACAATATTTAGCTCTTAAATTTTTATAATATGTACATCTTTTATTTATCTACTTGGAAAAAAATGTGGATATTTAATGTATTAAAAAACTCTTAAATGTCACTATAATAGTCAAAACTTTCAAATGAAAGCTATCTTCATATAAGTCACTAGATTTAACCAAATTTCAAAAGCCAGTCTTCAAAACCAGGTATTTATAAAGTCTTTGTCTTCATTTTCATGTTTTTACCATACTGACATGAACACATGAACTCTGTGACTGAAAGATGACTTTCTGTCACATTGCTGATGTGCAAGGAAGTCAGTAACAGAAGGACGTTTTGCTTTCGAACATCCCAGATTGACAAGAAAAATGGCAGTCTCGACATCTATTCTAAGGGTGGAAATAGGTGAGTAGCTAGGAACTGCAAATAAAGAGACTTCTATTTCTGAGCAGGTGAGCAGCTTCCTGTAATTCACTAGGATGGCAGAAGCAATGTAAATATCAGTTTATAAACAAAAATATTTCTCTCACAAATAAGAATATAATAAGGGACATCAGGGAACCCAAAGGATTATCTAAAATCACACACTAAAATACCACTGGGTTGCATTAATCAGCCCATACTTAATTTTTTCCTTATTTTCTAATTCATACTCTTTGGAATTCTGTTTTGCTAAAATATACTAGCCTATATTCCCTATCACTATAAAGCCACGTAGATAATAAAGACTAAATCACTATTATAAAATAATAGTAACTTTCTGATCTCATAATTCTTTCTCACGAATCAACAATTTAACAGTTATTATTATTAGTTAACAAAGCTTGTTACAGTATTCTCAAAGCACATAATATTCCTTATCTCCCCATCTGGGTTAAATCAGGCATAACTGAATAGGTTGCAAAAGATAATGCTTGTTCTTTTTCCTCCTTTCTTTACTCCAGTGGTTCATTCTTCATTAGCCTGAGTCAGCGGAGATAACCTAACACAATTTTTCCAACAGGATTTAAGTTTTCCTGTACTGTTGAAATAATATCACTTATTGTTATATCTGCAAGAATATCTATTATTCCTAATATCTGTTGAAGCATGGCGGACTCTAAAATACCATCCTAACAAATGAAAGTCTGCTTTATCCACTGTGATTTAGGATGACACATATTTTGTTCAGTTTTAAAGAGTAATCAAAGGTGTGGGTTTAAATCCAATTAGGGCGCTTCAAAGAAGAAAATGTCAAAATGCTTCAAATGGTGATTCTACTGCATAACACTGAAGATCTTAACTTCTGTGAGCCTCAGATTTCTGAACTATGAAATGAAAACAAAAGCACCTTGTAAAGCACAAGGTGATCTCCTGCAGTAAGAGATTATAAGCATAAGCTATTATTAACTAGGCTAATATTCTAAAGAGAAAATAAAATTAGAGGTCTTGGAAATCATGTATGCACATCATAAGAAGTATCTAGTTGTCACAATGAGTGTTACACTACAAACATACTGGACACACTTCCAATTGAACTTGATTGTAATCAGTCAGAATGCTCTTATTTTCATGCTATCTAATCCATTATCTCTCTTCCAGCATCCAGTCTTACTGACCTCTGGCTCACTGAAAACCAGAATATTTTCCCAAATGCCACATACCTATTAATTCATAGGAAGTTTCACAAGCTTATGATCTGATCCAAAGCCAACAGAAATTGTCATTTTGCAGAGATTTTTCCATTGATTTTGGCCCTGGACCACGCACTGAAGATTTGGCATCTGGAATACATCTCCTTACTTGAGAAAAGATTCAAAGAGCACAGTTGAAGTTTTTAGTAAGTGTTTCCTGTCCAAAAGAACACGCAGACTGATTAAGGACAAGTAATCACTGAACATTAACAGTTCCAGATCCCAGTTCCTTGAAATAAATAAGGAAAATAATTAAAACAAAAAAGACTTAATTTGGAAAGACTACTATGAGAAAATCTTACAAATTTAAAAAAAATAAGGATATTTGCAGAGGAAAATCACGTGATAATGTGAAACCATGACCGAAATAAAAAGGACAAAAATGTTTACTGATGAAATTGCAAATGCAAATTTGAGGGAAGGAAATAAATGAATCACTACATCCAAAAGGATAAAGAAGAGCACACAGATGGGAATAATGAAAAACAAAACAAATGCTAATGGAAGGCCAATAACATAGAGCCCTAGAGATAACAGGGTTTAATTTGGTATAGCATTCAATGTACAGACTCAAGAACTGGGGCTCAACATTCTCTCAACATACGAAAGAAGATACTTCAGTAATAACATCTACAAAAATGCAGAGAGGAAAGAGAAATAACAGGCAGAATAACATTGCGACAATCAAGAAAGAGGATGACAAGTGTTTGGGATAAGTGAGAATGGATCGATCCTGAAGCTACTGAAACAGAAGAGCCACAGGAAATATATGCAGTAATAAGCAAGAGTCAAGCTTCAGCTTGCTAACATATTTTATTTTTCAGAAGAAAGCATACATTAATTGTAATATTGCTATTCCTTTCCCTCTTTGGTAAGGAGTACATCTACGATGCATTTCAGAGGAGTAAGTGCATCATCATATGTCACCTGACCCAGCCCAGACACAAATTAGCCAGCTCTGGTATTCTGACAGCAATGTATCGGTAATGGCACAAACCTCAGGAGTGAACTAACCATCTCAGCATCTCTCCAGCCGCAAGACATTTGGGGCTGTGCTGACATTGCTATACAGCCTAATTTGACTGTGCCTACACAAATGGCAGTCAGCTCACTGCAGGTATATGTCCATTCATATGATCCCTAGAGCACTGAAGATATTTCATTATACAATTCACAGTAATATGAAAGATAAATGTAAAGATTATATAAATGAAACAACATAAGTAAATAAAAACTGCAGATAAGAAGAAAGACAAAAAGGAACACAAATGTCAAAAAAATTATTATTCAGTCATTTCAAAACCCACCATTGAACATCATTTTTTAAGCTGACCACCAAAATGCTGGAAGGAAAGAAGTATCTAGATGTATTATTCCTTAGCTCTATATATTTTTATACTGCATTCACAAAAAAGGCTTACAAGTTTTTCACATCACATATTTGCCATTCACTTACAATCTTAGCAAAGGCTACTAAAAAGGAACTGTTCAGAATGTGGTACAGTAACAACCATAAACATTCAAAAACGTTTTTAAAATCAGAATAAATTATACTTCTTAGGAACAAAAAGCTATCTTACAGTTTCAGATGAGAGGAAAATAGGTGTGATTCTACCAGAAATTGTTAGACTATAATAATAACCCTTAATATATTGTGGTAATTTACCTTCACATAATGTTACTGCAGTAGATCCTGGAATTCCAGTAGCTGTCTAAAGAACACGCAGTGATAATACATGGTTTGTTCCCAGTTTGTTTTCAGCAATACAAACACTAAATCAAAATTAGCATGCTAAATGCTGAACCAAGAAGGCAATTAGGTTACTAAACAGAATCAATAAATGCAAAATGAAGCTCTGCATGTATCCAAAATAACGTGTTCCCCACCTAATAACTTATATCCAAATTCCTGTTAGGTTGGGCAAAATATTCTACAATATTTTCTCCTAAAATCAGATAGTGTCAATCAGAGAATAAAAATACATTTAGTTTATGCAGAACAACCCCTTCTGAAGTATGTTTTGCAACCAATATTCTTTCAAAAGTACAGACCATTATGTATTTCAGAGTGTTTTGTCTCTTCCTGCATTACAGTGGCAGCTCAAACAAGCAAAGAGCTTCATTTGGCTTGTTAACTTTGGCACGGCAGGCAGTTGAGAATTTTAAAACAATTTAGAGAACAACAAGAAGAACAGAAACTATCCGAAGTGCACTGTAATTTGTGGGGGGGAGAGAAGGAGTGGTATCACTTCTAAAGTGATTTCGAAGGGATCTCTGGAGACTAAGTCCACCCACCCTGCTCAGAACAGGGTTAGCAAGAGGAGGTTGCTCCATACTGTGCCTACTCAGGCTTTGAATACCTCCATGGATGGTTGTGCTCCTCTCTGGGCAGCCTGGTTCCAGTGTCTTCAACTAATTTAAACTGAAATAAAAATGTAATAAATCAAAGGTGTTTTTTTCTCTAGAGATGTGAAGCAAGGAAAAGAAATATTGTTCCCCCAGTTAGTGCTGCCTAAGCTATGTCCTGAGGAAATGAGCAGCACCACAGGCTGCAAGTCACACAGTAACAGAAGAAACAGCAGCAGCACACTGCTGTGCACACAGCCAACATCCCTCTGAGTGAAGGACATGGTACAAATGTCTCAAATACATTTTCTCTGCTTCAGCCCCTTTTCTTCTGTTCCCTCGTTCTTTATAACGTCACTATTTGATCCAGTCTATAAGATATGAGATTTTCTAAATTTCATTCACCATTCAGTTCACATGAAACAGATGCAAAGCACTCTTAACATTTCTCAGCCATTCTGCGCTCATTTCACACAGCTGAGATTTACTACAAAAGGTGCGAGGCAGTCAAGAACCATGTCTTTTGTGCTACTGTCTTCTGCAAAACAGGGATACTATTACAGGTTATTGAACTAACTGAACAAAATACCACTATTTAGTCTAGCAAAATATTTCAACCTTCTCCCAGATGAAAATAAAGCCTTTCCAACACCTCTTAGCTCCAAAATATTTACAGTTCTGCTGTCACTTTAATGCTGAATACAGCCATTCCTTCTGATAATCTACATAGCACCTTCTGCATAAGCAGAGTAAAGAACACTTTTCAATTTCTTCTAGTTCTGAATGGCTCTGATTTGTAACAAAATTAAAGATATAAACAGGGTACTGAAGATAGAGGGGAAACCTGCAAGGAGAAGCACCCACAATAAAATAAACAATACCAATATTTTTCCACTGGCACTGCTCTGCACTGTATTTTCCCTGGGCTTCTCTGAGAACCTAGCAAGATGAAATTGCATAAGGGTCATTGGAAACTCTTCTCAAGGCTCAAAACTGTCAAGTTAAGGTCTGCGCTGCACCCATCAGAAGGGAATGACCTGGACCTACCAAACACTGAAAACTAACACAATACTCTATTTTACGAAGCAATTATTCAAAGCAATTATTTCCATAGTCAGTAACTGAAGGTCACCTGTTACTCTGCAGAGTAACCATAGATTTATTCAAATGCAGAGATTTTATATGAGAAGAATTTTTGTAACTCCACATCAGTGACTTCCAATGCTGTTAGAAAAGATTCTAGGTAAAGAACAATCTCAGCTGGATTTTTTATTTCGTACTTTCAATTGTCTCAGTATTCTATTGTGCCACCATATATACATACCTCCATACATTCATGAGTGAGTAACTGATGTCACATTCATGTTCATATTAACATGTGCAGTTTGAAATAAACACAGCTGCATTTATGTCCATGATTTTATATTCAAATATATCTGATTATGCTGAAATAAACACAGCTGCATTTATTTCAGTGATTGTACATTCAGATAAGGATATTTGTTCAGTGTAATGTAATGTTCCTTCACACTGGCAGGGACATCACTATTCTTTCTTGTATTTCCCTCTATCATTTTTCCAGATGGAAAATTCTGAACAGAGCCAGGAAAATGGAAACTGGAAAATGTATCTCAGAACCTGGTATATATGAAAATCCTGCTGCATATTCTCAAAAACGATGTAAACATCTTTGTATAAAGTACAAAGTTGGATTTCTTTCATTCCTTCACTGTCAAAGAGCAAGCTTACAAAAATCCTACCAAAAATTGAAAGACTGATGGAAATGTCAGTACGAGGAACGTATAGTGTGAAATCTTATACCTGGATCTGCACCAGGTACGTTTCCGGACAACCGGTGTTGGTGTTAGCACACCATCTTCAACCACTATCTTCCTAAGAAAATTAGTTTGAATGGAAACAATAACTGTAAGATTTTCCTTCCTATTATCTGATGAAATTATAGTTTTGCATGATGTTAATTTTGGCTTGTAACTATAACCTGTAATCTATTTTTTAGAAAATAATAAAGGATTATCATATGGATGAAAAGTGATTAACGATTTAACCAGATGTACGTATCAGGTGAGATCAAGGTCTGTAACTGAGTAAGTGCCAGAAATGGACCCCTAGAGAAAAGCATGGGCACAAAGCAATTGTTTGAAGATTCCTGCCCAGAATAATTCCCCAATTTACACTGTACAGTTCATGAACCATCTGAGCCAGAGATGGTGACAGTGTTTAGTAGTTCTCAACTGATTTTTCTTCCCTTGTCTTGTCAGTTGGGTTTTTTTGCTTGAAAGCATGGCACATAAACTTTTAGTATCCACAACATCCTGCAGGAAGAAGCTCCACCATTTAATTAAACAATATGTGAGGAACCATTCTTTGTTTGCTTTCAACATGTTAACTGTTAGTTTCATTTGATGGCCCTTACTTTTTGTACAAAAAGAACAGACAGGGTACAACTGTTTCATATTCACTCACATTTTGACTAGGAATCGTGATTTTGTAGACCTCTAACATATTCCTCTTCAGTTATACCTATTCCAGACTAAGGCTTACTACTTTATTTGGTTGTTCCTCATAGAGAGGCTGTTGAAAATCTGCTCTGAACTTACAAATAGCTGATCTCAGACATTTCTGCTTCCGTTTCCAGTTGCTTATTCCAGTCCCACTCAGGTCAGTTAAACAGCAAAAACAGAGGCAGGAGGGAAAGGCAAGGTCTTGAAGAAGGTAGCATGATAATCAGAAGATAAGCTGACTATGAAAATTATAATCAGCACACCAACTACAATTAACACACTAATTCTTTACTGATGCTATTATACTAATTCTTCTCACATTGCCATTAGCTCCATAAGTCATTAATATCTATTTTCCATAAGTTAAGATACCCAATTAATGCGGTGTTTGTTAGCTGGTGTCACATCAATGTTAAGTGTGCGTGTCCCCCCCCCGTAAAAATGTCTTCCATAGCATATTCTGTTTAGATATTTAAAAGGTTAATATTTAGTTCCATTTGCAATGCTGACCTAGCAAGAAAGAAATTAATCTGGCATTACAGCAGTAACATCAATTTCCCATGTAACTTTAGTAATGCATTTACTGGAAAGAGATTAATATCAATTCCATAAATCATTCACATGCTTTTTCCAGAGTTTGAGACATCTGAGTAATGTCATATATGTTAACTGATATCACTTTGTGCATGCTACATCCATTAATCTATGCCTAGGGTCATCATTAAAAAAACAACAAAAAATTCTAATCAATCTCTTGTTCTTGATTTTTCTGTGTGACTTTTAACTTGCGGTAGTGCAACGATATTGATATGCTGATAGAATAACACTGCTCTGAACTGGGAATAGGCATTTCCAGAAAAGGGAAGCATTTGTTAAATTATCCCTACTGGTAACAATAACCACTTAATATCTTCATGTGAAATATGGCATACATTGCTGTCAACAAATAAGGAAATAAATAAAGTGCTTCATTAATCAGACACACCTCAATGCCACAGAAGTAGGCTGAAAACAGACTATTACTTGATATAATATATTGACTTCCATTTATTTTCTTTCTACATTGTGTATGAGCATTCTCAACAGATGTGAAAGCCAAGAGAGACTACCTGACTTAGTGATTCTAGCTACACATGACATATTAAAATGTAGGAAGTTTGGAATAACAACAAATTTTTGCTTCAAAACACAGTTTACCACTAAAATCGTTTATACTGGAAAAAAAGTAGCCTTAAACAGCTTTTACACTTTTTACTCCTATTAATTGACCCGGGGAACTACAGACCAGTCAGTCTCACCTCTGTGCCTGGCAAAATCTTGGAGCAGATTCTCCTGGAAGGCATGCTGAGGCACATGAAAAACAACAAGGTGCTTGGTGACAGCCAGCATGGCTTCACTAAGGGGAAATCCTGCCTGACCAATCTGGTGGCCTTCTATGATGGGGCTACGGAACTGATGGACAGGGGTAGAGCAGTTGATGTCATCTACCTGGACTTGTACAAAGCGTTTGACACTGTCTCACATGACATCCTTGTCTCTAAGTTGGAGAGACATCAATTTGATAGGTGGACCACTAGGTGGATAAAGAACTGGCTGGATGGCCGCACGCAAAGAGTAGTGCTCAATGGCTCAATGTCCAGCTGGAGACCACTAACGAGTGGCATCCCTCAAAGATCGGTGTTGGGACCAGTCTTGTTCAACATCTTTGTTGGTGACATGGACAGTGGGATTGAGTGCGCCCTCAGCAAGTTTGCCGATGACACCAAACTGTGTGGTTCGGTTGATACGTTGGAGGGAAGGAATGCCATCCAGAGGGAGCTTGACATGTTTGTGAGGTGGGCTGATGACAACCTGATGAAGTTTAACCATGCCAAGTGCAAGGTCCTACACCTGGGTTGGAGCAACCCCAGGCACATCTACATGTTAGGCAGGGAAGAGATTCAGAACAGTCCTGCAGAGAAGGATTTGGGGGTGTTGGTTGATGAGAAAATGAACATGAGCTGGCAGTGTGCGCTTGCAGCCCAGAAAGCCAACTGTATCCTGGGCTGCATCAAAAGCAGCGTGACCAGCAGGTCGAGGGAGGTGATCCTGCCCCTCAACTCTGCTCTTGTGAGACCTCACTTGGAGTATTGTGTGTAGTTCTGGTGTCCTCAACGTAAAAAGGATATGGAACTGTTGGAACAAGTCCAGAGGAGGCCACGAGGATGATCAGGGGACTGGAGCACCTCCCATATGAAGATAGGCTGAGAAAGTTGGGGCTGTTCAGCCTGGAGAAGAGAAGGCTGCAGGGAGACCCGCTGTGGTTTAAGCCCAGCCGTCAATCAGCCACTCAGTTCGTTAGCTCCCCCCCTCCCCCCCCCTCCCTTTCCAGGCTCCCGGAGGGATGGGGAGGAGAATTGAAAGAATGTAACTCCCAAGGGTTGTAACTAAGGTGTAACACAAAATCACTGCTGCGACCACCAATAATAATAATAAGGGAAAAAACAAAGGAAGAGAATACAACCGCTCACCACCTGCCAACAAATACCCAGCCCGACCGAGCAGTGAACTCACTGTTCCGGCTCCCTGCCCCCAGTTTTTACATCCTGGGCATGACGTGCTGTGGTATGGAATACCTCTTTGGCTAGTTTAGGTCAGGTGCCCTGTCTCCGCTTCCTCCAGGCTTCCCCTCCTTCCTGGCAGAGCATGAGGCTCAGAAAGTCCTTGGTCAGACTAAATATTTGAGCAGTAACTAAAACCATCGGTGTTATCAGTGCTGTTCCCAGGCCAAAAGTCAAAAACACAGCACTGCACCAGCTACTAAGAAGGAGAAAAAATGACTGCTACTGCTGAACTCAGGACAAGACCTCATAGCAGCCTTCCAGTATCTGAAGGAGGGCTATAGAGATGCTGGGGAGGGACACTTCAGGAGGGACTGTAGTGAGAGGACAAGGGGTAATGGGTTCAAACTTAAACAGGGGAAGTTTAGATTGGATATGAGGAAGAAATTCTTTACTGTAAGGGTGGTGAGGCACTGGAATGGGTTGCCCAGGGAAGTTGTGAATGCTCCATCGCTGGCGGTGTTCAAGGCCAGGTTGGACAGAGCCCTGGGTGGTATGGTTTAGTGGGAGGTGTTCCTGCCAATGGCAGGGGGGTTGGAACTGGATGATCTTAAGGTCCTTTCCAACCCTAACTATTCTACGATTCTATGATTCCATGATTAATGTGCCATTATTACATTTGCCTGTATTGCTTTATCCCTGTCATAGGACATCACAGTAGTGCCACTGAAATCAAAGTGAAGATGGGTATTTCTGTTCACCTAAATGTAAACACACACAGGATCAGTTTGTTTAACAGTTTTGGAAGCATATTACAATTGCATATTAGATGGCCAAAATGCAACAACTTCCTAGGGCGGATGTCAGTTTTTCTTTGTACGTAATGCTAACAGTATCATCTTCTGTATCATCTGAGTTTCCACTTTTAAACGTTTTACAAACAAAAATGTCCCTTTCAGAAAATGTTTTGCAACTCAAATTTGATAGCATTTTATTAATCACAAGTAAGATTAATCTCACCTAATTTTAGCTGTCTAAAGTTACATGTCAAATCTCAGCAACTGGGACATAGGCACCCCCAAAGGGCAATTAATCCTATATTACCTTTGCTTTTGTTCAAAAGATACTTTTCCTGGTAAAGCTCAATGGCCTATTTCACACTTCTAAGTGGTTACAATGAGATCAGCAGAATTACAATCACTTACTGCAATTTTGAGTGTTGTGCAAAGTGTTTTATAAGTACATTATCCTATTTTTGAAATATAGAAAGATATTTAAAACCTTAACAAAAATGATATGAGGGTGCTTCTCAGCCACATGAGATCTCTTAATACATTGTAAATCTTCACATTTCTCAACTGATTAACAGCATTCGCAATCCATCGGCACTGATATTTTTAACCAGGTTTCTAATACCAAATATTTTATAAACCTGCTGTAGAAGACAAACTAATGTTTGTCAACCATTTCCACTGCAAGGTGGTGGTACATCAGTCAACATCATAATATGAGGTTTACAGTAATTGAGCTTGGATCTCAAATTTTACAAAACTTTAATTACAACCTTTTGAACATAAACCACAACACACAAATTACCCAATCATAACATTTTTTCATTAAAAAAAATAAGAATTCATCCAAAGGATAGAAGATATAATGACTCTTGGCGGAGTTCCACTTTTTGGTTGAAATGAGAATAAAAGCAGACAGCAGCTTCGTTTCTAATTTCAAGAAACACAGTATTTTTTAACATTTAAACAGCATTATATTTGACTAACAAGCCAAAATATGTATTTTCAAAACCTTTTAAAAAGCCCTTGGATTTGACAGTACGAATGCTGAGATTTGTGAACCTCTGTGAGCCAATACTGTCCCTTTAATCCCCAAAAGTAATTATAAAACAAGCAGCTGGAGCCACAAGCTGCAGAAACTGTTGAGTTTGGGATTTTTAACCCTCCTCACAACACATCACAGTCTCCCATGTAATTCCAGCTTCCTCCCATATTCCCTATGACACCCTACCAGGCAGGACAGAAGGCACTGTGGCTAATCCAGAAGTACTTACAAGCCAGTGTGACCAACCAATACCAGTCTGTGGTGACTGGCAAGCCAGATCATACCAAACAAAAGGAGCAATATTTGAATTCCCCTTGCATTTTTCTTCAGGGAAACCACAGCTGGCAGTGTCAACACAAGTTTTTCATACATCAAGAGCCTGGGGAAGCAAAAGCTAAAGCCATTTTGTGCCCACCCTGAAAGCAGTCTGCGACAGAGCAGTGAGGGCAACTTGTGGCTACAGCAGTCTGCACACAGTGAGAAAAACATTTATGGATGCCTCTGTGGGCACAGTGCCCCAGTGTATTCTGAGCTCAGAGGAACTTTGGTCCTGTCAAAGCACTATGAGCACTGCAGTGAAGGTGGCTGCTGAGTGGAAGGCATTTCTTACAGACTTTCTGAAGGTATTATTCTGTAATGGCTGTAGAAACAAAGCCTGAATGCATGACAGCGTGAGCCACGCTTCATACCATGCAAGAATAGGTGTTGATGGACTCTAGACAGTCAAGACAAGGTATTTGACAGGGCAAGTCATACGCATTGCCTGATGGCATCCTCTAGACTATCACAAGAACCCAGTATATTTGAGGTTTCTCCTTATTTATATGAAATGAGAGTGCTGGGAACATGAACTGCTTCCACACAGAGAATCTGGTCAATAAGCAATGATCTCACAGGACAGCATAAATTGCTGCTAAACTGAACTGTGTTAATAATTTAATGCATTAATGACTAATAGGAAAAGGAATTACAACTGACCAAATGTATACATTTCAAATGTGACATCTCCTTTACATTGGTTCTACGTGTAGATAATTGTGCTTCCATTTTCCCCTGAAACTAACTCATGTTTCTTGTGAAAATTGACATTATTCGAAACATTATGTTGTGGTATGCAAGAAATCTGACTCTTCATCAGTTTCTTTTATGCCAATGGTCAATAAATATAAAAAGTTTCTTTTGGCCATGTATATTCTTAAATATTAATAAAAACAACAAGGAAGATGCCAGTTGGAACACTAGCTTGACTTATGGGAAACACAAATTCAAATTCCTGACATACTTGTAAGTTGACAATTCTCTCTCTCCTTCACTTCTCGATCTGTTATTTAAAAGATAAAGGGTTCAACCACCATTCTTCATTTTCAATAACTGTATTTATTTTACAGCAACGATTCTTTCACTAGTATTAGATTCATTAGGGTAGGTTAAGTGCAAGCTACAAACTGGCTGGGTAGCTCTTCTGAAAAGGATCTAGACACTATAATGGACCACAAATCTTACAGAAGTCAACAGGTTTTTTGTGAAAAGATTGGACTGTCACATAGCAGAAGTAAATAGATTGCAAGGCATGTCATGTAATAAGCTCTACATAGCACTGGCACCAGCTTATCTGAAAATCATGTTCACCTTGGATCATTGCCTGTCATGGAACAGCTGGAGAAAGACCAGAGGAAATAAAGAATGATAGAAAATTTGGAACATGTCACCAATAAGGAACTACTGAAAAAATAGCAGTTATTTAACCTGAGGAGGGAAAGGCCAAGGGAAGATATGACCAGCAGCTTTCCATTAAGTCTAAGAAGAAAGGAGTATTCAGCTTTCTGTGCCTATAGGACTAAACAAGAATTAATGCATTTTTGGTAAGAAGGTTTCTACATAGAAAGAAAACGTTTCTTATACTGAGCAAATTGCACTGTTAGAATGGATTGCTGCTATCACACTGAAACTTTCCTCACTGAAAGTCTCTGAAAAGGATACATAAATATCTGCCAGGAATGGAAAAAAAATAGTGTATTCTGACTCTCAAAACGAGAGAGGACTAAAAAGGAATCCCAATGCCCATTTCAATTCTACTTTTTATGATTTTTGAAAGCAAGGCATTTCAAAACAGCCAACTGGACACTGGTTTTCAGACTACATAAAACTTGGAATTATTACAAAATTAATGTGATTTACTTTCATAGAATCATGAATCCTAGAATGTTTTGGGTTGGAAGCGACCTTAAAGCTCAACTAGTTCCAACCCCTTGACGTGGGCAGGGACACCTTCCACTAGTCCAGCTTGCTTAAAGCCCTGTCCAACCTCGACTTTGAGGAATGGGGCAGCCACAGCTTCTGTGTGTTTCAGTGCCTCACCACCCTCATTATAAAAAATCTCTTCCTTATGTTTTCCTCAGTCTAAATCTACCCACTTTCAGTTTAAAACCTTTGTGTGCCTTAACCCCCGCTGACAGCTAAGTACCACACAGCCGCTGGCTCACTCCTCCCTCTCCCAGTGGGATGGGGATGAGAACTGGAAAAACAAAAACCCACGGGTTGAGATAAGAACAGTTTAATAATTAAAATAAAGTACAATATAATGCTAACAATAATAACAATAATAATAAAATAGGAAATAACAAGCCTTGCAAAAAGTCTTTCTCCCATCTTTCTTATTAGAAGACCCCTCTATGCGCAGAATAAGGTCTCCCTGGAGCCTTCTCTTCTCGAGGCTGAACAAGCCCAGCTCTCTCAGCCCACCTTCACATGAGAGGTACTCCAGCAGTGATCATCTTTGTGGCTTCCTCTGGACTCCTCTAGCAGGTCCATGTGTTTTTTGTAGTGGGGATCCCAGAGCTGGATGCAGTACTCCAGCTGGGATCAGTTTTATAACCTGTTCTTTGAAAAATAAATTCCAATAGGATATTACCCTTTTAAGCTGGTATTCAAAGAGTATCAATACACTACTGTATAAATGTTGCAGACTACTGTTTGGATAATAGAAGGGGATAGATTTCAGCATTAATAACAATTTCAGAAAATATCCAATAATCAGTTAATTTGCTTTGACCAGTTAAGATACTCTAAGTAATTACTTGGCTGACATATAAGAAAAGATAAAGTGGATTTACATATGAAGTGTACACAATATTATGATCATTCTTGCTAGTACATTGCCTTCATGAGAAAGTAAATGAAGGTATTAATTTTATTCCTATTTGTACTTTGGAGGTGTCTTAATATGCACAGCAACATCACAGTCTCATCATGCTACAGTGTAAATAAACACAGGATTTCAAATAGCATCTGCCTCTACCACATGCTATTATTGTCAAGAATATAAAGTATGAACGTTACCTTTGAACTGATTAAATTCTCTAATTTAAAAATATAATTAATTCTATTGTTCAAAAACTGGAATTAAACCATCAAGCAATAATTCACATTACTTCACAAATAGTGTGATGGCTGATGATGATCCTTTTCATTGCACAGCAGCTAACACAATAAAGCAAATTTCTTAGCTTGGTCAACTGACTAATTTCATAATACAAAAATTCATAAACCCATAACTATTATGAAATAGCATTCTATGTATTTTTAAAAACCACATAACTACTGCCTGAACCATTAGAGACATACCTTAAAAATAAGTTACTCTTTATTATTCACTGCATCATTTACACCTTTCACATAATGTAATCAAAAGATTTAAATAACTCAATTTAATATTTATCCAGGAACTGACAGCCAGTATTCTACCCTGAGGGATGCAACTCTTCATAAAAAGCTCATTTTAAAAGACACTGTGGCAGTTTTGGCATTACCAGCACCTTGCACATAAACCATGCTGAAACTATGGTTTATCCTGACAAATGCCTTTTGTACATATGGTGTTTAACAGGGCTCTGTAGATCTGTAAGCCAATAGTAATAGGTTTAAGATCTGGAGACACACATATATGTAACACAAAAATTTAAACATATATATATATTATTACCTACATACCCTCTATGCATATGAACATGCATGATTCAAAATATTATTTAAATTATGCTAACTTGAAAAAATAGTTTCTCATTCAATTTGCAGTAGCTTACTAAAGTTTAATTCTCCTTCTATTGACATCAGAGGCTGAACTTCCATTAACCTCAGCAGTACAAAATTAGGCCATAAGAAACACAAAGAAATATATTTACATATCTGTAAAATCTTCTAACTATGCAAGGATGGGCTTGGTACTTTACCAGGTTAACTTTATGAGCTTAACTTCTCCAATAAATTTCAAAATTACATTTTAAAGTAACATATTTTAAATACTACATCTTTGATTAGATGCAGATTTGTTAGATTAGTTATACACAAATACCATATAGAACAGTAGAATAAAATCCAGTTATGTATCTACATGCACTAAGAGATGGACTTGATGAAATGTACAGTTGTAATAACAACTTCACACCCCTTTTTACAGTTGAGTAGTCTGAATTTATGTCACACTCTGACTGAAGTGAATCAGTGAATTTAATTAGCTTTTAATGCAGGTCTTCTTTCGAATTAAAACACTTTCTATAAAGGTGAGTGATATAGCTAAAAGCATTAATATACTGGCATCTCCATAACATAAAACAACACCAAAAATGCTTACCACTTTCAAAACAGGCATCAAATATCAGATGTCCTTTTTTAGGCAGTCCACAATAACCAACTGGCAGAACAGTGTACTTGCTCACATTCCCTGCTATGATATCATCACTTCCTACGGCACTACCTGTCACAACAAAAGCAAACAAAAGCATGAGCATAAACCAAAAAAACTATAAAAACCAGTAGAAAGATATTCCCCCCTGCTTTTCTATGTAACATGAGATTTGCACCATTTTTCATATGTAAAAGTAAATGAATTCTTTCTTTTCAAAGTTTATTTAAGAATCGGGATATAACAACAGCGTCATATATTAAAGCTTCTTTAAGTAAGAAGCCACACAGCCTTGCTTCTTGCATGTGCTTGTCCTGCGGCAGAACACTCATACGCAATAGGCTGATATTCAGCTGAACCCACTTCTTCTGAGTGGAGCTCTAGTATGCTTGTTCTGCATTGATTGAGCTCCTGAGCAGCATCTTACTTTATCATAATCCTCAGCGGCATATTCCTCACTATAAGCATTAATGGGATCTTTTTCTTCTATCCTGCTGCCTATTTTCATGCCTCTTAAAACTTAGAACCTTTGAGACTGTTCAGTCCCACACATATTTGAAATTTGAAAATCATTAGAAGGGAGAGACAGTCATGGAGGTGTGTAATTACCTGAGCCTTGCTTGCGTAGGAAACAAAACTCAGAAAAAGAACTTAAAGTGTTTTTAAACGTGGGGGTTATTTCATAATAAAATAGATGAGGATGTAAATTTTTATAGACTGTCATGATTTTTGTCAAAATGTATCAGTAGGGTCTACATTGAAAGTTTTGTCCTCCCAAAAAACATTAACACATTGTAGTGCGCAAAAAACGTTTCCAAATAAACGGTGGAAGAACACAGGGAGGTTTTTTTCATTTAAGAAATGTACAAGAAAATAAGTTAATATTTATATATTATATCATACATTAACATTAAAATTATAGTATAGTGAAAGAAATACACAGTAATACAATCAGCTGTTCATTCTTCTGACATTGGCTCCAGCATTTTCTTCACTATTTACTGTTTGGACAACAAATATTTAACAGTAGAGAAAATATCTTAAGTGTAAGATAAAACTAGAAGAAATGTGTATTTCTTCAAGTGCAGAAGGCATGTGATGGAATAATGGGATGATAATATCTTATTTCACTCTGATAAATAGGGCTACTCAGACTTTTAGAAATAGACTTTTGGTCTGTACTGATTTTTTGACATTTAAATGGGTTACAGGGGATGATGAATGTGACATAAAGCTCAATTTGTTTTATTTTTATATTGAAAACTATTTCACACAAATGTTACAAGCAATTCATATTGGCCCTGAATGATGAAAACAGCTTATTAATTAAAACTGACCTTTCCATACATAAATGTATTCCACCTCTTGAGGCAAAACACCTTAGCTGAAGTAACAGATTATATCAATGTATTAGTGACACCACAGTTAAAGGGGCTGTCAGGCTTTCTATTATATACCCATATTTTCAGAGGTATGTCAATCCCAGATTAAAAAATATGTATATCCAGGCCAACACTCAGCATATAAATCCCCAGCGTTCCCAGGGGAAGAAGTTTGAAACTTACTCTCTTTGGGCAGTACGGCAATGGTACAAAGACAATTCAGACTCTTTCTTACTTAATCACAATCCAAAAAGATAGATATTAAATAATGCATGCTATTTATTTTTTTTTTTTAGCAAAATTGTTATTTGCAACCTCAAGGTTATTTGTTTTAGACTGAATAATTACCCACAGAGAGCAATCAGCGGCATTTAGATTGCTTTCTTTAAATGTAAAATTGCTAGTTATGATATTTTTAGCTAGATGGTTTCCACCAGTGTGCTGGTACAATTTACCTAAAGGCTGGAGACACCAGAGGTAAGCTTAGACCTGGCTGGGGCATCTGTGTACCTGTATGGCCACAATTGTGTCACTTGGTACAATTCAGCCCTCTGTATCATGCGCCTGTAATACAGAACAGCAGCCACAGGGAAACCTTTTCCTCAGTTTCAGTTCAGGGCCACTTTGATTAAGGGTCCCCATATACTTTCACATTTAGTCAAGTTAATTGTTCGTGATCCAGCACCTGGAATCAAGGATACAAAGTATAATTCAGGGGAAACCTGCAGATCTCCACCAAGAATGCACAAGCTGACAGAGCTCAAAGTGAAAGAATGGAAGGCAAGGAGTCAACTGAGTAAAGCAGTAAGAAGACTCAGTTCCTCCTGGTAAATGCTCACTTGTAAGTCTTAACTAAAAGTAACAGGCTTCTTGTAAATCTTAGCAGACGCCTAGATAGAGAAGAATGAACTAGAAAAGATTATATTCCCAATACTGCCACCATAAGGCAGTGTAGGAAAAGCAGGCAGAAGACAGAGCTAAATCTCCTTCTCCACCTAACTGACACACAAGAAAACCTGTCAATGGAGGCTTTACATGATGCAGAAGGAAGCTGTCAAGTGACTGTGTCCTAGCAAAAAGTTTCCATCTGCTCCTCCTGGCCTAATGTAGCTCTCCAAGAACAGGAATAAAATCATCAGATAACCTATAATTCATAGTAGTTTAATAAAATTAATCTCTCCCTGCATGCTCTTTATTACACAGTACTTTGAAAATTCAGATTGTACTGTTGTTCTATTTTGAGTTATATTATCTTCAGTTAATCTATAAACATGCAAAACTGCAGTCTTTGAACTTCATGTTATTATACAGCACAACAGCATTATGCACTTTCTGGCATGCTGTCCTTGGGTGACAAAGAAAAGGCCAGACTACCGGCCAAGAAAGAGCCTGCATTGCTGTATTACTAGATTATAAAACATGGCTTCACACTTGTCTGTTCAGCAGATGCAGCGAGTGTTTCTGAGAATACATTACCACCTTCAGACGGAGAGAACTGTTACACTGTACTCTAAGTCTTCTGGCCAATAAAGGGATACTGTCCTCAGGACTAGGGAGCCCTAAGCAGATTTTCCTGACTGATGGCAAAGAGGTACGACAGAACCTTGAAGGAAAGGGAATGGTACTTCAATCTGAAACAAACTGAAAGGGAAAGAAGAGAACTAACTGAAGTACATCCTGCCCATTGCACTTGGGGAGACCAGATTCTTCCTTGAAAAAAGGTTAGATAAGAAAAGAAAAGGCAAAAGTAACTTAGCAAAGAAATTTTCTCAGACTGTAGGTCCTATTCTGTCAATTATTTTTCTTATAGGTTGTAAGACACATAGCTATTTTATTCTAATTCTTCATAGCTTAGACTCCTGGAGTCTCTGGCAAATGCCTAGGATTTACTTTTACCACAGTATTAAACTTTAATAGTAATTTTCTATCAGGTATAAAATCTGTAGGTGTCTGAAATCTCTGTAAGTATATAAGGTTTTAAAATAAAACCTGGACAGATTCTTTTGGTACCTGAACTCATCGCTATTGTCATTGTGGATATATTTCACATCAAACTAATGAAAATTAATAGAATCAGTTACAGGGAACTGGGATTCTCAGGAGAAAAACTTTGGAAACTTCCAGAGCTTCTTGTTATTCTGGAGTTAAAAGGGTAAAGACCTTTCATTTAAGCAAAGATGAAAACAGTATTTGCTACAATAAGCATCATGCAAATTTAGGTACATTTTCTTTAAAATCTCAGTTTTTAGGGGAAGATGGCTTTTTAATCAGTAATAGTTACTCTTTAGACTGGGTGAACAATGAGCCCAGCTTCCACATGTGACAAACTTCAGAATCCAGTTAGCAGCCAGCAGCTACCCTCATACTACATTAGGGAGGAGAGCACAGCTGCATCAAAAAAGACATAGAGAAATACTGGGTGAATTTGCCTGGAAAACCTGCATCATTCCTATGATCAGCCTTATTGCCTAACAAGGATAACCAATTGGAAAGGTAATATGGAAAGAGATAACTGCCAAGTAAACTTTGTAGAAGTCTTCTTTAAATATAACAAATGCCATTAAGGTGCCTCTCATTCTCTTATGAGATACTTATTTTAGAACAAACTTAGAATACATTTTGCTACTGAACATTTCTATGGTGTAAAGATTTAATAGCCAGATTCTCACCATCTAGGTGCCAAGAAAAGTTTCTAGGTATCCTCACAAAGCTTCAACAGCCTTGAGCAGGATCGTTAGTGTAAACCCACAGGAAGAACTGAATCTGAACTCTCACTCCAATTTGCAACAAACAAAAGTTCATCCAGATGCCCAATGGCAACTCCTATTAGCTCCTAAATATAATGGGTCTCCCAATGAACATTGTTCAACTCATGTGTCGGAAAAGTAATACTTATGGAGGATATCCCAAGAATAGTTCTTCACAAATCAGAATTGCAAACAGGGCAATCTTAGCAAAATTCTTTTATATGATAGGATTTGTAGAGATCTATAGTCTTAACAGGTGATAATATTCTCTTGTTCTTTGATATATTTTTTTAAATAGAAGCCTTTCTATCATTGTGCCTAGGCTTTGGCAGCACTGATATTCAGGAAGACTTACTATTTCTGCTATCAGTTCTGAATGCTCAGAATTTACCTCATCATCTCTGCTAAACTACTGCCTGTCTTTTAGTCTGCATTTTCTTCAATATCCTCTTATTGTTTGGAGGCAGCCTCTTGACAAGCAGTGTGTTGGTCA
Organism: Ara ararauna; assembly: GCA_028858755.1. Lineage (NCBI taxonomy): Eukaryota > Metazoa > Chordata > Aves > Psittaciformes > Psittacidae > Ara > Ara ararauna. Next base: position 59,900,996 of record CM054382.1, read on the forward strand.
AACTGCAGGAGGAATGCCATTCTAAAAATCCTACAGGCATCAGCAGGCAGGAACTTGGAATTCCAGCTCCACTGGCTTAAAAAATGCTAAGAAAAAGAAGAAATCACAACTATCAATTTGATCTTCACAGCCATGTATCCTGCAGCAAAGATCGGACACAACCCTGAGAATCTAAACATACTGCAGAGAGTTTTGTCAGTCTGAAATGTACTTATTTCACAATCACTGTGATCTGAAAAGAAATGGGAGAAATTATGTGAAGATTACAAAACCCAGGGTTTGGAAGAATACCCGGCATGGTACCAACCGTACCTGCTGCCTCACGTTCAGGTCCTGTGCCCATACTGTCACCATTACCTATTTCAAAGGTCAAGCAGAACAAGGGAAATGTCGATTATCACAGACAGCATTCTCAGACAGCTTGGTCTAGTGCTAAAAAACACATTGAACTGCTATTTAGAAACTCATTTTGAGATAAATCATCTTTGAAGTAATTGTCTTTTTAACTGCTTTCCTCCTGCAGTTTGACCAACAGACTGCTTGCTAAGAGGCTGTCTCTAAACCGTAAGAGGATATTCATATTCAAGAAAACATGTGCAATAACAGACAAGAACTAGCTTAGCAGAGATTATCAGGTAAATTCGGGGCTTTGCAAAGCTTCTGAGAGTACTCAGGAAAAATTAATTGCAAGCTTACTGCTAGTGACTTGAAAAAGCCTGTGGTAGGTTGCATAAATAAGAAAGAAACATAGGAATTTATTGTTAGGCTTTTTTTGCTTTTACTGCACAAGTTACTCTTTCTACAGAGGCTACCAGACCACACATCCTTTTAATTTTCCTAACACAATTCCTTGGCTAATGCACCATTAACTTTTTATTAGAGGTTAAAAGGCATAAGTACATCTAAATCATAGGATCATAGAATGCTTTGGGTTGGAAAGGATCCTTAAGGACCATCTAATTCCAAACCCCCGCCACAGGAAGGGACACCTTCCACTAGACCAGGTTGCTCCAAGCAACTGATTTGCTCTAGCAGAAGGTACGGCCTAACAGTCTCAGTCAAAGCTGAGCGTGGAAAAAGTCTTGTTTTTATATACAAACATATGAAAACAAAACTATCACTGAACATGTCACATGAGGCCCCTACGGAAGGCTTGGTGGTACCAAAGAGCACTTTACTTAAAAGCCCATACTGAGCAGACAGCAGGCTGCCCAAAGATAAGCAGGAAGAAAAAAGTACATAAGATGCTTACCCCAAAGCAAAACTGTCAACTGCCTGGCTGATCAAATATGAAAAGATGATGAGAAATCTCCACTGCCCAGTCCATTTAAAAAAATAGATTCACTTAGAGATAAAATTATCAATGCAATGCAAAAATCTAGTGAAGAACATTGAACTGAAGACAACATCTGGCAGACACATCCTGCTCTGAACACGGATTCCTCACTCCCAGTGGCTGCCATCGTCTTATGACTTTAACAGAAAACAAGTCAATTTCTGTTGCCTTGTATTTGTTTTCTATGTAATATTTGTTTCCAATCTTTAACCTAAAAGCATAACTTCAAGCTTTACTTCAAGAATATTTATTTATTAGATCAGCGTGGGCTATCTCCAAGGACACACCTTCTTGTCAGAGGCAAATGGCAATGGAATTTTTTGTATCACTTTAATGAAACTCAAAATTCCCAAGAAGGTATGAACAGTTTTTCTTCACGTAAATAAAAAATCAATTAATGCTTTGACCTCAGTAAGCAAGAAAAAAATAATATCCATTACTCTTTTTACTGTACTCACAATCTCTGACCTTTCCACTAAAACACTCATCACCAGAAAGGGAAAAAAACCCAAATTGGAAAAAACCCCAGTAGTACCAAACATGTAAACTGAAAAGATGTTTATTTAAATCCATTGTAAAAATCAGTGAATTTCACCCGATATACAGATTTATTCCTTAACAAGTATTTAGCATTGTGATAATAACAAAGATACCACATGATGCAACAGTTGCTTTAGTAGCAATACTTCTTTAAATAAAAAACAGATCAAACCAAAGCATAAAACATACAAATTGTAAACAAAAAAATATGCATCAGATATATTCCCAACTAGCAGAGGAAAGTGTAAATTACAGCTACCAAGCTCGGCTAGTTCTGAGTTGCAGCTGCAAAGAAAGCAATTGTATCAGCAAGTCCATCCTCTCTGAGAGGTAAGAGATGGCTCAGAGACATATGTCTGCATAGGAATGATAGGAGATGCTGCAACACCGGTTGAGGAGTGCATTGGAATTCATTGTCTAGGTCAACAGAAGATTTTTTAGGGGTGTTCCTATGAAGCAAAAGGAAATTCTGAGTCTAGGGATTCTGAGGCAGGAAGAGAACTGAAAAGTTGAAGCGGACCCTTTCTGTGGTACTAAGAACTTCAGTGGGTAAAACTTTGGTTTGGAGGGCCCCATGTTTTTCTGAAGTCTGGAAGCAACTGACTTCCCAAAAACAAGGAGCACATGTGACCTGCAAAAAGTACTGAGGAACTGGAACTGGTAGAAATTGTAGCTGGAATTGTAGTTGGTAGATAATGTCAGGTAAGGGCAAAACATCTTGGTGGTTGAAGTCACTCATTAGTATTTGCTGGCACTATCCTAAAATGCTGTAAATATTTCCCATGCCACCTAATCCTGAAATGAAACACCGTATATACTCCTGGTTTTGTATTATATGTGAGGAAGGATGGAGAAAGTGAGAAGAAAGAAAGGGGAAGGTTCATGGATACATGCTATGCATATATCCATATATACATATGGATACATATACACATTTGCATATATCCATGTCTAAACAGCTGTCCTAGATAAGAGGCATGGATTTAACAAAAGCAGGTTATCTAGCTTAGACTTTCAGATATAGTAACAAGCCACATGTATTTTCAAAAACCTTTCTTTGACAAGGTTTTTAAGTGCAGAATGATTACATGCAAAATGCTTACTAAAAGATAGTCCTGAACAACCTCAAGCAGCAGCCAGAGGATATTGATGCAGTTAGTCATAGCTGATGCAGATCAGACTTTAACTTCCACATATAACACTTAGGTTTTATGCAGAAGGTGTAAAACAGGCTGACTTAATCCATGCTTACACTGATCAAGCAACAGCAGATCTGACCTACAGACTACATTGACCATTTTTCTCCTGTGCAATCATATTTTATTGCAAAGTATAAGAACATTACTTCCTCCACAGTTTTTCTTTTCTTTATTTATCCGCACTGTATATTCTAGAATAAATAGTTTTGTCTGATTCAAGAGAAAATGATGTGATTGACCAACAGCCAGATCATGGTAATCTAACCAGAACTGAGCACTATGCCAGTCAGATGGTCTTTATCCTACCAGAACAGGGTAATTAAAATGGTTTTAATGAGAGCATAACTGGAAGAAGTCACGACAAAATAAGTTTCTAAATTAAAAATAACTCACATTGAGGCAAGCTAAATGCAACTAAAGCATCTGATCAGCAGCAACAAATGCAATGACCATGACCCATGACTATGTAGCCCTCAGTGAATAACAAAGTTGAAATCTCTGGAATTTAATAACTCTGTGTACCTCTTTTCTTTAGGACAAACTGCTTTTCAGCTGGGAAATTGAAAAAGACTCAATAGGTAATAATTATTCCTGATATAGAAGACAAGTAGGTTTATTTCAGCTTCTGCAATATGCCAAGGCTTTATATATTTGAATTGTGCTAAGTTTCATACTCCTCAGTCCTGACTATCACTTTCAAAATGCTTGCCCACAAACGGTGTCTCCAAAAAGTACTAAGTATGAAGTACTATGGAAGTCTTTCAAGAGTATCAGCAAGGTCAAGTAAGAAACATATAAACAGTGCTTTTTCTGTTTATGAAAATTACACCTTTCATGTCAAACTCCTAGCAATGTTAATGTCTAAATATGTTTGCTGATTGAACAGGAGCTTTCCAGATCTGTAGTTAAAGAGATCTACACCATATTTTGGAAGACATGAGCTTATCTGCTGTGATCCCAACCAGGCCAAAGGAAGAGAGCTGTAGCTGTGACGCTGCACCTGAGCTAATAAGCTGCATCACAAACACTATTTCAGGTTCAGCACTAAGGCAATACAGTTGTGCCTTCTAATTTGGATTGGGTTTTTCTCTCATTCTCAGGTATTCTTCAAAAGCCATCCGCCTGGTGAGTCTCAGCACAGGCCAGCGCTGGTACTGCACCAAACCCACCCTTCAGAGGTATTTTGATTTTTCAATATCTAAAGTGTGACTACCGTAAATTTTTTGTGGATGCATCTGTCCAAAGAAAAGATGTATCTGATTATCACTGAATAAGTCCAGCATTCAGGAGACTTCCACAGGAAGCAGCCTTCCATGAAGGGGTAACGGGTTCAAACTTAAACAGGGGAAGTTTAGACTGGATATGAGGAAGAAAATCTTTACTGTAAGGGTGGTGAGGCACTGGAATGGGCTGATCAGGGAAGTTGTGAATGCTCCATCGCTGGCAGTGTTCAAGGCTGGATTGGACAGAGCCTTGGGTGGCATGGTTTAGTGGGAGGTGTCCCTGCCCATGGCGGGGGGGTTGGAACTAGATGATCTTAAAGTCCTTTCCAACCCTAACTATTCTATGATTCTATGATTCTAAGGCTCCACAAAGCACAAAATCCTGTGGGGAAACAAACACATCTTTCTCTTCAAGACCCCGTATTTTAAAAATTGTTGGAAGAGAGGTAGCTGCACATTGCCACAACTGCTTGGACTATCATTACAAGTGTGATAAGTGAAAACGGGGTGACGTAAAATCACTGACACACCATCCTGTGTATTATGCACCATAATTCATGCATCTGTCTTTGGGTTGAACTTCTATTTTTCCTTGGCTCTTGAATATGTGTAATTTAAATAAATGGGTTTTCCCTTGCTTCCTATTTACTTTTTGTTTAGAGTTAGGCATGTCTTCTGTCAGTCAAATTAAGTCAACAGTAGTTTCAGACACAGTCAATTTCTTCAGTTTGGAGTTAAATCTTCTTGACTACTTCATATTTAAAACAATGTGGGGATTTTAGCTCTACTTCTGGAATAATTTGTTCCCCGAGGTTGCTTAAATCAATGACACTATTAATTACTGCAATAATTATAATTACTCATTGAAACAACTCCTTTAACTTCTTAGTCGAGAACAGCATCTTTCCCCCTACTTTCCAAAAGAGGCCATTCCAAAAGTAGTACTTTAAGCCACTGAGAATTTTTTCCACCCAAGCATTGCCCACTCACATTGCTGAATTTACTCTTTAAGAGTAAAGAGTTAAGAAACACATAATTGAGTATTTCAGATTAAATAATTAGATCATTGCAGCATTCTATTTTATTCACAAAGTATATGTACTGTATAGCAACAGATTTAAATATTGTTGCAGAATTCCTTTTTTCTAACATAAAAATACCAGCAAAGTAAACTTGATGTATTAAGTCTCTTGCATCAGCAATGTAAGAACAGGAAATTAACTACAGAGAGCACTACTAACTAATATACCGTATTCAGCAGGTTTTTTAACTAAGCAAATGTTAACTTGATACAATATTTATAGAATTATGAAATGCATACAAAGTTTTTCAAACATTCACAAGAGCCAAAATTCTACCTTCAAGAAGGCTGACACAGAGACAGCTCTCAGATCAAATTTCTTATTACTTGTATTGCTTAGAAATAAAATAACCAGCAGACATACTGGTATTCTGTGCTGTTAGAAAGTATCTGTTATTCTGCAGTACTACAGGTCAAGTTTATCTCAAAATCCTATTCCACATGGACAGTTCCCCTGAAATAATGCTGCTGCCTTTGGATTTGTAGAGGTTATTTGAGGAAATTTTCATTAATCAAGTGTATCATACTACCTCCTCTACATTACATATGCATGAAAACATGATAGTCACTTGATAGGTGTTACCCAGCTCTAAAGTTTACTGTAATCGCACAGTAACTTCGCTGCTTATTGCAAATGAAAACACATCAGCAGACCTGTAATGAATCCAGCTGGGCTTTCTTTGGAATGGATTCCTGCTGCTCTGCGCTGGTGATTCACAGGAACTGATGTTCCACTTGCTTTTGTGGAGATTGAAATTCAACACATTTTTCAAGGTGGTTATGAAACAATATGTAAAAGCAAAATCTTGCCAGTTTTTTGCTTGTGATTGCGAGTTCCACTGCTAAGTAAATAGTTCTATGAATCAGTAAATTAAATACAGATAGCTTATTTTTTGAATAATAATTTAAGACAACTACTCCCACCCCCTTTTCTACGCCTGATTTTTGCAAAAATTAACTGATGAAATCAGCCTGTTAAACACACTGAGAGAACAGGGACATATATGCAGATTAGAAAACCTATGTATCAGACAGTCTAAGTTTGAGTCTCTAACATTAATACTTTAATTACCCTAAAATAGAAGCAATCATGAAAACACTTCACTATATACACATATACATCAAACTCAATGCCAAACGTTTGCAGGATCAGTGCCCTAGATGTAATACCAAAGTCCGCAGCTCTGAATTTGAGCAGCCTGTGACAAAATTTGAAGTTATTATTATTTTGGTAGAGGAGTGGCTCCAAAAATGGCTTTTCCAAAGCATTCTGACACGCAAGTAACAAAAAATACTTCAAAAAAATGCATTTAAAAAGCTAAGGTTAAAAAATAAAGCACTTCTTAAATGACAGGCTTGGCCCCTGTGGCAATGTGAAGAAATTAAGTTGTGGGGACAATGTGACAGGGAAGCTGGGGAATGGGACACATAGATGTGTATTCAGAACCCACTCCCCATTTACATCTCTGTAAACTGGTTTACCTCTATTATAGACTAACTGCAGACACAGCTTGAATTTAGAAGAACTTCTTATCTCAGGCACAATGCAATCTAAACACAGCAATTCTGCATCAAGTCTCTGAATGCCAACTGCATTTGGAGGTTACTTAAGAAATCCAAGCTGGTTTCTACAGAATCGCATAGTTGTGGGAAAGGGCAGCACCATCAATCCTGCAGGAAAAGGAGTGATGTAGCAGCTCGGTGGGTGTGCTGAAGCCAGTCTACACAGCACCACTGCTGAGCAGAAGCAGCATCGCTGGATCTGAGCACCATGAGCCGTAAATATCTGTACCAAACTCTTCTCCAAGTCCTCTAGCACCTGATTTACCTGGGGGTTGGTGCTTTCTGTTATCAGGGTATCCTAGCAGTAAAGATGACTATACGGGCATTTCACTCCATTACTTTTGTCCCTAAACAGATGTTGCTGGAGGAAAGAAGAAAAGGAGGAAGAAAAATCTCTGAACACAAACAAGTTGTCCATTTCTTCTGCAAAAGATAACAGCTATTGTTATTAGGTGTTCCATTTGGAAAGCAGGCTTGTGCTGCAGATCTAAGATCCCCAGACCTGCTAGTGGCCCCATGTGGAGGTCAAGCCAGTTACATTTTAACGCAACCAAGTGACTTTAAAAACTATTTTAATGACCATTAAGTCCATATAGCTTAACTTCAAAAAATAGAAATCCTATGTAGGCCACATAAATGCATTCTGAGGTTGATCTGGTTTTCTTGCATGAGACTTCTGCCTACTCAATACAGTGACAGCAACACTAAAGAAACTTGCACAAACTTCTGTTTTACAAATTCCAGCCTGAAACTTATTAAAATTCTCAGTATGTCTGCTTTTACTCTTTACAAATTCAAAACCCTCCTCTCACAAGCGCTAATAATTAATAGGGTGCTTTGAACTTCGCTGAAAGAAAAAAATGTTGGGAGACTTGAGGTAAGTAACTTTCAAAAGCTTTGATTATTTGTCAAAGAAAAAACTGTTTGAAATCTGGCGAGGAAATGGTAAACCATTAAGAAATGGCAACTGGAACATGCAACATATTCCTGATTCTTTCTTTTTCTGAAATTATATCTTCTGGCTGTAAAAAGCCTTCAGTGGCATTTCTCAGGTCTCCTTATATGGCAAATTATGTAACAGAAATATGATCAAAGCTGTAAGTACCAAAAATGTATTAGCAGCTCTTCTTCAACAAATTCTTCTAGTGGGGATTGTTTCCACTAGATAACTGAAAAAGCTGGAAATTAGCTGAATTCCAGGCTACTGGCAACAGACTATTATGATTATTATAATATTTTTCTGCAGCTACTACAGTTAATTTCAATATATCACTTCAATGCCTATTTCAAGCTAAGCAGTAAAAACTGAGGTAGTTAATGGTCTTCCAGGGTGCCTCAAATTCCCTAACAAACCTTTCTCTAATGCTCACTGGACTTCATACTGCTTAAGATAAAATGTACCAAACAATACATCTTCAGGTTTTGAATTCTGGTGAGAATTGTAGGAGTAATGGGTTTAAGCTTAAACAGGGGCAGTTCAGGTTAGATACAAAGAAGAAAGAAGTTCTTTACTGTGAGGGTGGTGAGGCACCGGAACAGGGTGCCCAAAGAAGTGGCAAATGCTCCATCCCTGGCAGTGTTCAAGACTAGACTGGACAGAGCCTTTGCGAAATGGTCTAGGGTGAGGCGTTCCTGCCCCTGGCAGGCGGTTAGAACTAGTTGATCTTTAAAGTCCTTTCCAGCCTTCACCATTCTATTCTATTCTGTGTTCTACCAATGCTGCCAGTAAATTTCAGCTTTGTTAAACAAACCACATTTTAGATTTGTTTACAAATACATCCTGCAGCATTTTATAAACAACTCTAAATAACTCCTTATGGTGTGTGAACATCTGCAAGTCTGGGCGCAGTACCCTGACAGTTTTCCACTGACTTTTGAAATCTCTGCGTTGATAGGAAGATAGAGTGGTCAGATCCCTTTCAGCACGAAGACTGCAACGTCTTTTCCCAAATACTGGAATTCAGCTTATAGGCTAGTGGTGTATATTAGGAAATAAGCTACAGTGTTTATGCTTGAAAATTCAGAAATAATTTAAGAAAGAACAATTCCATTGAAGAAATTACATTTGCCTGGAAGACCAGAAGCACTACTGGGGTGCTGTGTTATTTCAAAGACAAAGATTAAATAATACTGTTAATAAGCTGATTTGACCTATTTTCAATTTCCTCATGGTAAAGGCGGTGAATTAGAAGTTCCAGTTATCAAAAAGGCCTAAATTTAAAGACAAATAAATTAGGTTCCCTAATTAAGGCCACCTAAAAGGAAGCAGTATGTTCCTGATACTAAAATGTATTCATGCCATATGTGAGTAAATATTTTTAAAGGAACTATTCTTTTTTGAAGGAATAATCAAAAACTGTCTTTCAAAATATTCCAGCTCAGCACTATCAGATTAAAATCCATTAGAAAATACTATAGAATTTACACAGTTAACCTATCAGGCCCTCCACATGCACATCTCTGAAATAATCATCTCAACACAAAGTAGTTTAGAAATGCTAATAAATACCAAAACTCTGAGCTGGGGTTCAGCATTCAGTGGTGGTTTGAAGCTCTCCTCCTGAAGCCAGGTCAGCCCAGCTGTGTGACTTAACATCATGCTGCAAGGTATCTAGCACGACATGCAAATAAACATGGAAACCTACACATTCAGCTGGGAAATCTGTTTGTTCCGATAACAAGGATCTTTGGTCTAAAGACATATATTTATCCGCTGTCCAGAACTGTGAGTAAATGCCTTTTGTTTTGCTTTCACTATGATTTCAGTGATGAGGACTCAATGAAATATCAGAAATAATAATATCCACAAAATTACTAGTAGCTGTGGAATAACACATATTAGAACTGTCAATTCCAGGCTAATATGCAGCTCCCTCAGATAGGAAACTGTTACAGGACTCAGAGATAACCTGTACCCTTTGATCATGCAGACCTCTGGAAGCAAGTCTTCTAAAGGTAACAGAGACTCTAGAAGAGTAAGAGTAACCTGGGGAGAACGAGATAACTAGCTGAATCCATGCCTGAAGTTAAATACTTTCATCTGGTTCATGGGGTCAAAAAAAATAGCAAATACAGGCATTTTGTACTCATTTTGATCTACTAATAAGGTTTGCTTTACTACAGAATTGGAAAAATAACATTGGTCTGATTTGGAAAAACTTAACTAAACTGGCCATCTTCTGCATCTTGTATCTTCCAAAGGCTTGAGACATCAAGGTCAGCCAAGCAGAACTACTGGAAGCAGTAGAACCCAAGAAGCTCCTGAAAGTAACTAAGTAGTCTCCTCACTTTTATTCTCCTGCAGACTTCATTAGTGAAGGCTTAAGTTGCTTTTAATTTGGATTCCCAGCTTGAGACATGAAGGCTTCAGCCTGGAAACCCAAACAGAGAAGCATACAAATTCACAGTTTATTGCAGAAAGCTGATTTAAGCAAGTTTTCAGAAACCAGCTATGACTATGGAGCCAATTGCAATGGGAAAATGATTGATTAATCCAGGGTAAAGTGAGTTGATTTGCAGCACTCTATCCAGATATCCGAATGCAGAGACTATTTTAACGGATTAGACCAGATGTCTGCCCAGTCCAGAGAGGATAGCACCAGAATATGAACTATGTAATAGACAGATGTGAGATAATCTGCTTTCCATATGAAATCTCAATCTCATTTGAAACACACAGATTGGCTTAAACCATAATGCAGAAAATAATGCTAAGAGTAACAGGATAACAAAAGCTGATGGTAGACCCTCTTCTGCAGTACTTTGTGTAATTCTGTGTGCCACAATCCCCCTTACCGACAAAACAGTTTAAAAATTTGCAAAAACTACTACAGAAACAAAAATCTTCTACATGGAAAAAGAATGGAAATATAAAAAATGCCCTGTATATATGGAAACAGTAAGTATAATTACCAGTATAAGAAAGATTAACAGATTTACTTTCCTATAACAGAAGAGCAAGGAGATACTAGTAAAACTGAAAAGTTCTTATATTAAAAAGGGTATGCTTTCCAGAAAGCATAATTAATATACAAAAGCCCTTGACACAGTGTATTTTTAAATCTAAGAGTTTACAGGTGTTGTAAGCATCTTGGATGTATATAATTCAGTACCAGATAATCTTTAGGAAGAAACTTAATTTCTAGAATCACCTTTAGGTAAGCGCACATTATATTTTTTCTGACATCTTTCCTTGTCACTGACTCCTTACAAACACAGGTTACTGAAATAAACCAGTAATGAATGGTCCATAACAGTAATCTGTGTTGCTATAGAGTATGGATAAGTTACCTTTAATTTCTCTTTAAGTCAGTTTCCACATCTGAAAGTTACAAACAACAATCAATATTTCAACATGGGAAGATAAGAGTTATTAGTTGTGTTTTCTGATCCAGGAATGCAAACATGATGCTGCTGTAAAAACTAAACAGAAAGTATAATATAGTAATATTGACTAAACCAATTTATACAGTTTGAACATGGTCACACCTTCTGTAATTGCTTTATTCTCCTTGCATCCATACATAAAAAATGTACATTAGTGCCAAAGGCAGGTTCATCTATCTCCTAATATCACATTCCTGTATGTCCTAAAGTCTGGTCCAGGTCTGACATGTCATGAAGACACACTGAGCAATCAGGATGCACCAAGAACAAGAACATTACCCAGTTATGTTACATGCACATCAGCAGGGTCAGTGTCACCCAAGGGTGACAAAAGGGATCTTTCCCCAAGCACAGAGGGATCAAATAGGTTCTCCTGGGGATCTACCAAGGATCTCCATAGTGTCAGGAGACATTAAATCCAAGTTTAGGATGAAAAATGCAAAAAAACCCCAAAGCACCCAACCTTTATTTTTCTACAGCCTACTTTCCATGTCCTTTCTTAAAAAAGGGCCCAGATCAAAAGTTTGCTTCCCAGGTCCCACTGATATCTGAAAGTTTTGGTTCTTTTTCCTATCTTTTTAGTTCTTTGCATTTTTAATCTTCATCTGGTTTCTCAAAAAAAGAAGGATCTCCAAATTAAGGCTTCCAAAAAGGCCAGACAGGTATTGCTAAAATAAAGCCTACATTTATAAGGAACATGCAACAACCACGGTTTGAGCACAAGCTGAAACACATTTATGCGAAAATCAGTGACTAGCTGCAATAGTTAGATGTGGAAAAAGTCCTGGACAAGGTTAAAAATAAAAAGCAAATACCACCTGCAGACTTAACCACTATAGCAGAGAACACAATATAACAGTAAGTTTATAAATTAATCTGGAAATAGTGGGAAAGTTACATTATATGTTAAAGAAAGTTACAATGGCACAGGCATGGGCAGATGAAGCAGGTAGGAAACCTGACAAAGTCAAGCAGCCACTGGAGATTTGTTTCCTGTTTCACAGCGCAGTCAGAGGTGATCTGCTGTGTTTTGTGTTGCACAATAGAGTGGATGAATATAATCACCTGCCTCATGGACAACTTTAATGTACAATAAACTTTAATGTGGTTTCAGGGGTTCATAAAACAGCATGGCTGAACACAGAGAATTCAAGAATCATATGGCAAATCCATTTAGAGGTAGCCTTTGTAGTATCGCTTCCCAGAGCAGCATTTCACATATTTATCACTTTTTTTTTAACCTTAAATGGCCCCAAAATCCAAAATCAGTTCTATGGATAATGCATCTTCATTTGGAGCCACTTCTGAGGCTGAAAAGCACAGGCACAGCAGCTAACACAGCAGGTGAGGAAAATGTAATTTTGGTCCAGGAACCTAGATAATTTATGTATGATGCTGTGGGATACTAAATATTCAGGAAACCTGCCCTTATCGTTCTTTCATCTTCCAATTGTTAGTATCTCTAATTTTCATAACTGATTTTGGGGGCTTCTGTTTTCCCGTGGGTTGGAAAAGACCTTAACTGTGTTTTGTTACAATAGGAAAGACACCTGTACCAAGAGGATCCTTATCATTCACGAGGAAAACACAGAACTTCAGTTTCACAAACTTATCTTCACATACACAGTTAGAGCCATTGTTAACGCATCCTCAATAGGAAGAATAACATTTGGCACCTTCCTTTAAAAGACCCTCACAGAATAAGGTATGTGAGATGTAAGGTTACAGCATCCTGTCTCTCTGCAGCCTCCAGGGACACGTCCAGCAGCGCTTCCTAGTCAGCCCCCAAGCTACCCGCACTGTGGTGCGCTTTCAATCCCAAACCTGTCTTCACGTATTAGTTTCCCGTTCTAAATAAAGAAGGACGTGCTTTCTTGTGTGAGGGGAATTCCTCTGCACCATCGTTTTGCTCTGCTCTTCACCACCGCTACCTTTGCCCCCTGTGAGGGGAGGAGGGCGCACAGTGCAGGCTACCGCACCATCAGCTCCTTCCCCACGGCCACTTCTCCCCCAGGTGTCTCCCCTGAGTGTCTCCCAGACACACCTCAGGCCCCAAGGGATAGTGCCTTGCCCTCCTCCACAGCTCCCTGGGCAGGGGCCTCTGCCCTGGCTCCTTCTCCACCTCAGCGCCCTCGGCCGGGTGGCGCTCCCCTCCCCTTTCCCTGAGAGAAGCGCTCCGTCTCCTGCACTCCGCTGCTTTGCAGCTCCCATTTACTGCCAGAATCCCCTGGAGAAGGGGGGCTCTTCCCCTTCTCCCCCCGCCCAGGCTACTGCGGCTGGCACTGACCCGTCTCTGCCGTCCTGCTCCTCTCCGCCATATTTGTTGTCATCCCCCCACCCCCCCCACTCGGAGCGAGACGCTGCCTGGGCGTCGCCATGGCAACACACGTCACCGCCAGGGGAGTCCCGCACCCTCCCTCTCCGTTCCCCGCCCTCCCTCAGGCCGCCATGGCGGTGTGGGGCACGGCGGCAGCGCCCGGGGTGAGCCGCGACGGGCGCAGGGCAGCGGAGCCTCTGCTCCCGGTATCTCCCAGGCCAGCGGCCGCCCCGGCGTTGGCGGGTGGGGCGACTGTGCGTGAGGGGAGCGGTGCAGCGTGAGGGGAGCTCCGCCGTGGCCTGCGCTCGGTGACTGTGGCGGATGGTGTTTACAAGCGCTGCCAGCCCGGGGAAGGACCGGCTTGTTTTCTCGTCCCTAGTGACTGTCTCTGCCCCGGCAATTACCGTAACAGCACCCCAGAGGATGGGCAATAGCGGGTACCCGAGCCCCCGCCTGGGCCTCGCGCCCTGCCCGCGCGGAGCCGGGTCTGGCTCTGCGGTTGTCACAGGGCTCCAAGGAGAGGCTCCTTGTGGAGTCGCCACCGTCCACATCGTTGTGAGCCCTCCACAAAGATCAGGCGCAATTAGAGCTCTGCGACCCGGAGGGAGCGCTGAGGGGCCTGACGGCCTGCTTGGGCGCCGGATCCCTGTCACCCCGGTGAGGAGGGGGAGTTTATCCCTCTGGCTCCGGTTTCCCGCTGCCGCAGTGAGGTAGAGGACGGTGAGGCACCCGCTGGGCAGAGATGGCAAATTCATGTGCGTGTGACTGCCCCAAAACTCAGCAGGTGAGCGATCATGTGGCAGTTACGTCAAGTTTCTTGGTTTTAATTCCTTAAGGCAGCCCAGCAGGGAGCTACATTATGTGTGTGAGTGTTGCCTGTCTGTCTCCTCACAGACCTAGCAGGTGAGCCGGACCATATGGCAACTACAGTGATGTTTTCTGGGGATGGGAGGGTTTCAGAATGTGTGTGTGCATTCACAAACCCACAGGACGACTCTCACCATGTGGCGCATACAGCAATGAAGTCTTTGGTGCAAAGGGGCTAATTATTATGGGTGTGTTTCCCAAGACACCGGCAGGTTGGGTCTGATCACGTCTCACTAATGCAAGGCTGAGAGGGAAACTCCATTCAAAGCAGATGAACTCCAAGCTCTCAGAAGCGAGGCCAGCCATGAGACAAGCACAGTGTTACAAGTGCAAACATCAAGGCCTAGAATACTGTATATTTGCATACAGGGGAAGATGTGAGGGTGAATGCACCCCAAACGCGTAGCTGCTAAAACTCTGAAACAGGGAGTAAGCTTGCAGTGCTAAGCAATGGAAATGGGCAGCGCTGTTTATGGCTCTATACACAAGTGTTTGCTTCATTACAGCTAGTAATGTCACCATTTCCTACTGACCCATGACTAGTCAGTGAAACACTCCAAGCTTAAAAATCAAGGCAGATAAAATTGTGTCTTTCTCCATCTAAAGTTCTGTTCTTTAAAATCGCTTTGCCTCTTTGTCTGGTATGTGCCTTTTTTGCTCCAGCTCAGCTCCTCTTAACAAGACACGTGGATGATACCTGCAGGTTCTGCATGCTTGGATTTTTCTGTAGGGTCCTTTCTTCCTGGCTGTTGTGGCCTTGTTCCTTGTTCATTCTTATTTCAGTTCATAGTTCTCTGGTTATTTCTGCAGCATCTCTTTTTGTGGTTTCTCTTCCTTTGCTGATTCCTTTCTCAGTGGCACTTAGGCCTCTTTCCTTCACCTACTTCTCTTCACTCTCAGTATCTTATTTTAGCACTATGTAAGCTAATTTTATGTTACTTTAGCCACATTCCTGTGCCAGTGACTTGATGAAACACATGTCTAAACTAGTGTACCAAGGGGGCTTTGTGATGGATAGAAGACGCATCCATGCACTGAAGAGCACGGGAGTGCAGATACTGTTCTTTGCTTAGCAAGGGCCATCTAGATCCAAGCTCTGGAAGATATTTTTTAGACTTTTCCCTCTGCGGTCTTCATAAACTACAGGTGGTCACCAGCATACTACAGAGGCTGACTTGTCTCTCTAATGACAGTGAACTACAGTAATTTCACACCCTACTCCCTCCCCAATCCTCTCTCACTGTAGTCTAGCTACAGTGCTACCAGGCTAGCAGGTCACCCAAGCCCTGTGCTCTTCCTTGTTTGTTGCTGGGCAAATGATCCCAGGACATCCCTCTTCAAAATACGTCCCATGTACTCGGATCTTCTTCTGTCCAGATCCTGTGGCTGGTTGTTTATATTAAATGTTCTTGCACATCTATAAAGAAACATCATGAGCACCAATTCAGGCTTAACAGAGACACATTCTCTCCTGGAACCTCTCCATGTATGTGTGCTACAGTACCTCCTACCTTTCTGTCACAGAAACATCACCTTACTGTTTCTTTTCCTCTTTACTTCTCCAGTGTGTTAGCAGGTCTGTCTTTCTCTTCCTCTATGAAAAGGTGACCACATCTGTACCAGTAGCTAGGACACTTCTTACCCCTGGTTATTCTTTATCCTGTCACAACCCATTTCTTTTAGGTTTCCTGATAGCCATGTCCCATCCCAGTCCTTCTTCAAATAATTTCTCATACAGCTTGCCACTTCATTCCTTTATCTAAACTTTCTTTTTGTTTTTTAGGTCCAGACAGCTCTGTCCAGGTCCGCAGCTCTAGTCTGGTTTCTTATCATGTTCCCATGTCCCCTTATTCCCTTTGTTCTACTTGCTATTTCAGCGTTAGTATCCCCTCATCCATATTTCATCCCTATCTATTAATACTCATATAGCATTTTTCATCTGTAAATTTCTAAGAATGAAGTGCCTGTACAGAAACCTTCCATATCAGTTCTTCACATGACCTCTTTATTCACATGAGACAGACTCACTTCTATGGTAACCACAAATACTAATTCAAAGGACTTTGGCATCTAACTGCCATTCTGTTACCTCAGCTTAGATACCTGCAAGAAGGTCTGCTGAGATCCAGGACAGCTGGGGGAAGGCACTTTTTCCAGCCAAATTAGCTCTTCTGAGTTAACTCACTTGGAAAACCTAGAAATGCCACACTCATTTTTTTTCGTCTGAGTTTAATGCTACGTTATATTCACCTCACCAAGCTGAAATGGTGTTAAATATAGATGATATGCAGTCTTTCCAAAAACAGTAAGATAATTTGACAGAGAGAAGTGGAAAGTTCACACAGAAAGTTCTTTTAACTGAATGGTGTAACTTGAAGAATAACAGAATGATTTGGGTTGGAAAGGACCTTAAGATCCTCCAGTTCCAAGCCCCCTGCCATGGGCAAGGGACACCTCATGCTAAACCATGTCACCCAGTGCTCTGTCCACCCTGGCCTTGAACACTTCCAGGGATGGAACATTCACCATTTCTTTGGACAGCCTGTTCAGGTGCCTCACCATCCTCACAGTGAAGAATTTCTTCCTTATATCCAATCTAAACTTCCCCTGTTTAAGTTTGAACCCTTTACCCCTTGTCCTATCGCTACAGTCCCCTGTCCTGTCGCTATCGAAGAGTCCCTCTGGCATCCTTTTAGGCCCCCTTCAGATACTCAGAGAAGCAGTTGCTCATTTTTGTGTATGCATTTTTACAGCACCTGAACATGTATCAGGGTGCTTGTTGGTGCAAAGACATCTCTGGTCCCTGACCTTCCAAACCTAATAATCTAATTTTGGACATCACAATACAACAATGGATAACAGAGCATCACTGGAAAACACTGCTGCCCTGGTTAGCTTCACATTTATTGTTTCAACCATATTCCTTATGTCAGAGTATCTTTGGCATCTTCAGAAGCAAAAGCTGCTTCACTTTTGTGGCTCTTTACAGCTTATTCCTACCCTGTTGTCTTTTAATATCCTATGGAGAAATCAACGTCTTCCCCCCACACGTTTCATTCAGTAATAACTCGCTACTTGTTACATTTTCAAACCAGCACCTTCATGCTTTCCCTCACTGCTGCTTCTCACTCCCACTCACCTAATTTTCCTCCTTCAAATCCCTCCCTAAAAATCTCCTGTGCTGTGATGTCTACTGAAGGAATGATAATGAACAGTCAGCTGTATGCCAGGAGTACTGTCTGTCATGGTGACTAATGTCTTCTTACTCTGTCTCTTGCATCTACTTCCCATGCTGGACGTGAAGCAGGGCCCCTCTTTGTGTTAGTTATGAGTTTTGGAGCGGACTCTTAAAATCCATCCTTTAAACAAATACAAATAAATTGAGGCAATGGCAATAGAAGTACAAATGGAAATGCTGGCCAAAACCAGGAATAATTCAGTGATGATTCATCAGCTCAGGTAAATTTGCATAAAAATTAATGTGACTGACAACTCCATTACAAATATTGAGAAGGAAATGATTTTCCTAAATACAGGTTTAAGCTATTTTTCTGTTTATTTGTAATCCATAAGGACTTGAGTATGTTTTACTTTTATGTCTGTGCTTATATTTGAAACATTAGATACTCAATATTTTGGTTATCTTTTGTCTACAGCCCCCAAGACTGTGGTGAGTAAAGAACATGAGAATGTGTAATACCACAGGGCAAAGACTGAAAGTAAAGTACAAAAGATTTCTGATCACTTTGGTTTGGTTTTCTTTTTTTTTAATATCAGTATAATTGAAACGTGTTGAAGATACAGTGATTTGCATTAGACATTCAATACTTTTGATGCAACTAGAGGTGACTTCTGTCAATACATAGCTGTCAAAACCCAAAAGATCTTTCATGGAGATCAATAAAAATCCAATTTTACAATCCTGAGATTTTCAGAGTGTTCAAAAAATGGCAAAAAAAAAAAACAAAAAAACCCAGACCCAAAACATCCTTTTATACACATTACAAAAAAGCCAGTGAAGTGTGTTACTGATTTTTCACACATGGTTCCTAAATGGCTGTTGAGGCTGGATAAGAACAAGAAGATCAAGTATTAACATGACATTTGCATGCGTTCCACACCCCACATACATGATGTGGTGTATGGTACGGTTCTTCAAAGTGGGGATGTAAAAATCCAGGTGTAATTGTTTAGAAATCATAGAGTTTCTTTCGGTTTTGTATCACTTTCCCTGTGCAGAGTAAAGCAGAGCAGGCATTCAAGGATATGTTCAATTGGTACTTCAACAATTACTGTTGGAGATAAAGTCATGACAATGTTTCTGCTACAAACAGCACATTGATGTTGGCTATGGATGCAGAGTGGGTACAATCTGACTGAAAATAAATAAAATAAAAATAAATTAAAAAAAGAGACCAAAAGGGAAAAAGAAAAACCCTGTTCAGGTTTTTAGCGAGATCTGCTGGATTCAGACGGAAAATTCAATCAGGGAAAAGAATAAAAGAGACAAAATGAAAATCCAAAGCCCAGACTGAGGTAGCAAAAGTGAAGTGAATTTCACAACATGCATGCGTAGTGGAGGAATGCTATAATCTTATTCTTGTAACCTCAGTCCACTCTTCTCCCCGCACTTACTGCTCTCGTTAGTTAGGAAATATCTAAAAGCAGATAATAAATTTCTTGTGTGAGGACAGTCTCTTTAATGTATTCTGAACATGCCTAGTATAACTTCAGAGGTTCTATACAAAAATAATATTACCTCTTGGGGTTTTTCTGTATTATTTCTAAGCACAGGAAACATTAAAATGCAGCAAGTCTGGAAAGGTCAAACTGTATCTCCCCTCATTCTGCGCAGGACTTCAGAAATGATCAAAAGGTTACGCTGAGGTAACTGATATGAAACCTGAAACACTGTGATCACAAAACTTGCATCAATTTGTGCCCATGCAGGCGAAGCATCATCTCATTTCACTCCTGAAAAATGATTATTTTGTTTTATTTTACATTTTATGGCTATTTGGAACTGTTTGTTCCTAATGACTACTCCTCACAGACATGCATCAATGTAGTGTAATTACACAGAGACACTGTCAGCCTGAAGGAACCCAACCTGTAAATTACACCCATACTGAGTATAGAAGGTGAGTGATTTGTGACTTGGGATTTGGAAGGCTGCCTTGCTTTCCTGCTCTTCCACCACCACTTCTGAGCTGGTAAAAGCAGGAGACTGCCAATGTGTAGCGCTTGCTCAGACACACTTCCTTTCTCTCTCGTTATTCCTTTATGCGGGGCAGAGCTTTGATGAGGGCTCAGTTGCCAGTGTGTGCTTAGGCTCTGTATTTGACTAGGGAAGGAAAGAAAAGCCAGTGCCAGCCACCTGGGTGCAGAATGGAAGAAGAAGTGTTACCTAAGGATGGGAGTAAACCCCTGCTATTACGAACCAGGTATTTTAAAGTTATTTTAATAAAGAACCTTTATTTTTAAGTTCCCGTTAGAAAGGTCAACATGTGCATGACAAAAGTGCACTTTACCTGGGAAAGGTGAAAGGCTAAGTCAGTTCTACTGGGGTTTGAACGTGTGAAGAAGAATTTGAACATGAACAAGGCAGTGGAGGAACTTCAAACCTGCAGTATAATGCTAAGCCAGAATGTTGTGCCAGCCAGAGGCAGGTAGAAGGAACCCAAAGAACTCATCTAAACCCTTCAGCTCCCTGGAAGCCCTCAGGGGTGGAAGCACTTTCAGGTAGTTTTTAATCATCTAGCAGCTAAATATGCTCTGGTACTTTGCAGATGTTTCCAAGGGGTCTGAGTGATACAGACATGGTGGCAGTGGTTACTACCCCCAGGCTTAGAAATTAATATACATGCTTGTGTGATGTTTTCATATATTTCTCAAAAAATAAGTATTAATTTTTGAATGAATATTTGTGATTATGGCCATTTTGTAGACTCTGTCCTTTATTTATACATACAAGCACATTTTATGCCCTGCATTTTAATCTATAAACCCTACAGTTCTCCTCTTTCAATCCTTTTCAGCATCTACTCCGTTAAAATTATTTTAATGTAGCTAGTGAACATCCAAAGATGAGAGAGGTAGAATGTGAACTGATTATTTAACCCCCAACTGAAATTTAATTCTTTAGAAGGAAGGAGAGTTCATAATGGATTTAGGAACCATGTGAAGTTCCATACAGCAAATTCATTATTTGGTTTTAGTTACAATTTCTCAAAGTACTAGTGGCACAGAGAAAGGAGCAGGCAATCACTGAGAGACAATCACTACATGTGGCAGTTGGGAGAAAGGAGGTAAACTGAAACTGCAGGAATTTACTTTAGACTGTAATAGGCTTATATTAGCTAACATATGGCAACTAATACACAATAAAACCTCAGTGAAGAAAGACCGTTTTTAGTTTTCATGTGTGAACAGAAAAAGGGGGCCTACGAAAAAGCTGGAGAGGGACTTTTTACAAGGGCCTGTAGTGATAAGACAAAGGGGAATGGCTTTAAACTGAAACGGAGTATATTTAGATTAGATTTAGATTAGGAAGAAGTTCTCCACTGTGAGAGTGCTGAGGTGCTGGCACAGGTTGCCCAGAGAAGCTGTGGCTGCCCAATCCCTGTCAGTGTTCAAGGTCAGGTTGAATGGGGCTTGGAGCAACCTGGTCTGGTGGAAGGTGTCCCTGCCCATGGCAGGGGGTTGGAACTGGATGAGCTTTAAGGTCCCTTCCAACCCAAACCAGTCTGGGATTCTATACCTGAATCTCACTTCTCCTGTATAATGGGATATTACTTTCTGGCAGGTAAGATTTTAAGAGCTTTTATATTCCAGGTGCTATTTCCAAGAGCTGATTCCTAAGTTGCCATCACTTTTGTGTGTACTCTGAATATTAAATCAGCTTCCTTTCTCTGGTACAGCAGCCACCATCCTGAGTCCATGAGTTCCCAAATGGAGTATTTCAACACCATGTGAAAAAGTAGGAGTGAGAGATGTCATGGGTGGGGAGACTCCTTTCCAACCTCGTATTTCATGCTGATTCTGCACTGAATATGGCAGGATTGGACACACCATTGGTAATCCACTGCCACCTTAAGTTACACCATCCTGATGGGGTCATGACTTTGCACCACTTGAGCAGCCCACTGTTGGGCAAAGAACTGATTTGGTTTCCCAAGTCTCAAGTGCACCTCTCAAGACCTCCCTCCCATACAGTAAGCAACAACTTTTAAAGGGAGAGGCTACAACCAACCAGTGAACCAGGGAATGACAGAAATATTGGTGAAGCAACCCAGTATAACACTGCGCTCTTCCAGAGATTTACACAACAGGCAGGGTTTCAAACAAACACAAGAATAGATGCTATTTAATTAGGACCTTCAAAGAAAAACATCTGGTATAATTGGTTAAGGGGAAGTCTTTACTCAGGCTACATTTATTGGGATATAAACAATGTCCAATTGTAAAAGCTAATTAAACAGCAGGGCTAAGGTAACAGAGAATTTTGCCTGCATGACTAGGATATAAGGTTTATAATCCATGCTGTTATGGGACAACAGCAGCAAGAACAAATAATTGTGTATCCAAAAAGTCAATTATGCCCTTCTTTTAGTAATAACATGCTCCAAAGGTCAGAGAAGACTTGTTCTTTAAGTAACATAGCCAGTTCTCAATAGAATCTGAAACTTGATTACTGTTCAGTGTTAGGAAATTGAAAGTGGCAAAACAAGCCTGATGAATAGTCCACCCTATTCAATTATTAGCTCATCACTGACAAGCTGTAGGTACACTGATGGCCTTTGCTTTCACAGAGCAAACTCTCCATTTTTGAGCCATCTGCCCTATAGCAGTTTCCAAGGAACTTGCATCATTGACCATGTATTATTTCAAAATGTACTTTTAAAAAAAGCTCATTTACAAGTAATAGGGATATTTATATACATATAAGAGTACAGTTGAACTAATGCAACTTAAATGGCAGGTACACACACATCCATGTAGCTACAAATTCAGTGACAAATCCATCTTGCAGAGTTTCCTCAGAGCTGGATGACAGCCTGGGTTCACCTGACCCCTCCAGATTTCCCCAGGTTACTCATAGGAAAGCCTCCACCTTCTGCAGCACATCCAGGGTTGTTTCTACTTGGTAGCACTGTACCTGCTGTTACAATCCCTTCAAATGCAGACTCTGCAACAAGGAAAATTGTGCTTTTTTCACTCTTTTCTTGCTTATCTTCTTTGCACTGGTGGAATGATGAAACTCTGCAAACTGGAAGGAAATGAAGTTTCAGAGGCCAGGCAGATACTCCCTCCTCTGTGAAGAGAGGGATATTTTCCCCTGAATGCTGCTCTATGCACCATGGGGTTTGAGAAGCACCATTTGCCACATACTATGAACAACTACAACAGAGAAGTCCTCTTCCAAACCAATGATATCCGCAAGAGCTTTTCATCCTGTTTTAAAATAGTTATCTTGACACAGAACTAGCTGCAGTGAATTTGCTGTACTTCCCTACTATGGCATCAAGCAACATGAGATGGCTGCGTGCTGAGCAGCAATACACAAACACACTGAAACCTTAAGCTACTCAATGGCCTTTTAAAGTGCACATAATTTTCTCACAAACCAAGCATCTTCAGCAAGTGGAAAAACTAACTTTCAAAACTTTACATGTTTTTTAAATTCCTAGCCTCTAGCAATGTATTATAATGTAAAACTATGCTCAAAACCTTATATATTTTCCCAATATTTTTTACTTTAAGTAATTTAATTTACTGCCTTTTAGATTGGAAAGCAGCAAGGACAATTTCAAACAAGAACTTCAAAACCAAGACAGAACCAAAGACTTTTTCAGGATGAAAGAACACATGTAAGGAGGATCAAGACCCTACAATGAGATCAGCCATTAGCTAATTAAATATGTGACTAAAATTCATCATTTTAAATAGCAGCCATATTGATGGGGAGCAATCTGGTCAGCAAACAAATGATAGTGGATTTTTTTTCCCCCCATATCTTCAGAGAGAAACATTTATCTTAATAAGATTCACTATGCCATAATACATGCGGAATAAGTCAATGCTTACTAATTAAAGGACAGTGTCAACCTGATTTTCTAAACAGCTAATTAAAATATGTAGCATCTAATACTGCACTTCTTGCAAAGTATGCTGTTTAAAAAATACATCCCTGTAAAAGTTACTTGTTTTCCTATTCCCTTGTGTTTGCTTTTTTAATTGGTTTTTCAACAAAGGAGGATCTGCTGAACCAAGGTTCTATTTCTGTATCCAGTTCCATTAACGCACACCCCCGTACTTAGGTTGTAGGTCTGAAAGGCTAGGCAAGGAAACAACGACACTAATCCGAAGGGTTTGCTGTTGTTGCTTTTTCAAGGGTGACAAGATTTTCTCTCTCTGTTTTGGGGGGATTTTAGGTAATGTAGATGTCACTTGAAACTATAAAATTTTCAAAGAGAAATGTTATTTTCCTATTGATGAGGAATCCTTAACCTTCCATTTTATAGATTACATTAGTTTCTCAGAATAAGTAGGCTTTTGTGTTTCTTATTCTGATTCTGTATGTAGCTTTTTCAAGAGAAAGAAGTTGTTGTAGATCTGTCAGCAAGGCTCTGGGAGTAGGAGGATGTTTGGATTTCCGGCATATTGCAACGCAGTTCTTGGCCACCAGCAAAGCTCTGTGTGTGAATCTCATTTTATATCCGTTGTTTGCAATTCCACATATTTTAAGAGACATTTGAAATAGTCTCTTCACTCCTAATCCTAGATAAGTGATCAAAAATCATTCCCTAAAAGAAACCGAGAAGGCAAAATACCTGCTTTTACGTAGCTCACGTCATGAGAGACTGTGGATGAAATGATGCTGTCACAGAAATGGAATAAAATCTGTTGTACATCGAACAATTTCAGTCTGCATTCAAAGTTCTTAGCTCAAATCAGCCCATTGTTTGCTATGTTTGTTTTTTCTTTCAAGATTCAGATGTAACAGTATTTTGAAGGACACACTTTCTGCATTAAAACATCATTAGCCAGCTAATCTTATTACTCAATTTATTAATATTTTAAAATGTGTATTTTTGCAGTGCAGAAATCTGACACAGTAAATGATGAACTCTGTGACTGCTAATTAGTTTTAGACCTGGAAGTATATGGAACTCGTCCCCAATTCATATTTGCGTTATTCTTTTCTCTGAAGATCACCTGAGTCACCACTCCCCCTATTTCTCCTTCTTTTCCATCCTCAACCAATACATAGAAAACCATTTCTCCAGCCAAGGCATATGCAACAGCCTTCAGAACACATCAGGATAGATCCTTCCTCAGTTGGAGGAATCACTGTGTTATCAGCATGAGGTCCTGCCGGCCCTGGGCAGCATAAAACAAGCTTGGGATTTCCAAACACTTTTTCTTCTCCAGCAAAGGCGATTTTTCTTACGTGTTAGCTAATATATTATAAACACAGCTTCTCCTTTCACTTCCTGTGCCCTTTCGTAGGCAGGCACTCAGCTCCTGACAAACTGCAGTGAAAATTACGTGGCTGACCAGAGGCTTTAGCAATCTCTACACAAAACAATGAATTGAAACCAATCCTCTCCATTGTAAATAATTCCAGAATGAAAAAATAACTGAGAGTTGTGTTGACAGTGACTTAGGAGTGCAAAATCCTATAACTGTCTGCATTCTGCAGTGTTAACAGGAGTTAAAACTTGGTTTAGTTATTAAAGTAATCAGGTATGAATCAAAGAAACCTCAGGAGATGCTGTTGTTGAGGAAGCAGATATTATTTTCACACAAACAAGCATTTTTCTCATCCTAACTTCATCTTAATGGGTATACATCTTTAATAAACAAAACCATTATTTCAAATTGTATCAAGAAATTTCTATCTTTAATACTGCTCCAACAAAAAAAAAATACTGAAGTGCAAAAAGCATTTTGTGTTTTTTTACACACACATCTAGCATTGCCATAATGCAATCTTGTAAATGCCAAAAACGTGAAGCCATGATCTATAATTTTAAAATGCCAGTGATTTCCAAGCTGTCACTGATTGTGGAAAGCTTCCCCAGTAGCATGTGGAGATCAATAACTGTTTATAGACTTTTTAGTCTCAGTTTATAGGGAATGTGTTACTATGGACTATGTCAAATCTCTTAACTGAGAAGTGAAAGACTTGATTTCATGCTTAAAACTACCCAAAAGCCCATAATGCTAAAGAAAAACAAGAAGGATGATCCAGGGAACTACAGGCCAGTCAGTGCCTGCTTGCTCTCTGGAATAATAATGGTGCAAGTGCAGCAGCCACTTCTGAGACAGAAAGAAGGGAAGGTGATTAGAAACAGTGTCCAGCATGGATTTCTCAAGTTTGCCATGCTTGACCAAGCCTAATTACCTCCAGTGATGAAATGGCAGGATGTGCAGACAAAGGAAGAGCAGTAGGTGTTGTCTACCTTGTCTTCAGAGAGGCTTTCAGCATGCTCTCCCATAGCACACTTGTATCCAAGTTGGGACATTACTGTGTGGATGGGGGGGATTACTGCTAGATGGGTGAAGATCCACCTTTATGGGCACAATGGGCTAATGACTCATATTCCACCCAACAGCTGGTTACAAGTGGTATTCCTTGGGAGTTTACCTTTCAACCTACAGCACTGAGTATCTTTATCAGTGGCCTGGAGAACACAGAGCACAACTTGGTCAGGCTTGCAGAAGGAAGAACCAGGAGATGCCATCAGCACTCTGAAGATCAGAATTGTCATTTAGGGAGATGTACACAGGCTGGAGGAATGGACTGACAGGAACCTCAGGAAACTCAACAAGGATATGTGAAAAGTTGTACCTGGGACAGGCTAACCCCCTACAGTGGTACAGGATTGGACTGTATGGCTGAGAAACAGCTCTGCAGAGGACATGAGGGTCCTGGTGATGTTGTAGACTACACACAAGTCAGCAGTGCACTCCAGCAGCAATGAAGGCTAACAGCATATTGTGCTCTACCAACAGGTGCATCAACAGTAGATTGAGAGAGATTTACTTATTCCCTTTCCCTCTGTATTATTCAGGCTGGTTTTGTATCTGGAATATTATGGGGGACCCTGTATATGAAAGATTCTGATAAACTTAAGAGCATTAAGCAGACAAGCACTGAGATGATTAGAGGGCTGGAGCACTTGCTCTTTAAGGAAAGCCTGAGAGACAATGGCTTACTTATTCTTGCTTGCTTATTGGAGAAGAGCCAAGTTCCAAAACACCTAAACCCAACCAGCCCATACTTAAGAAGAGGTGACCAAAAAGATGGAGCTAGGCTCATTACTAAGGTGCAACTGGATATAAGGGAAAGTAATTAAATAAAAGGCTACTTAAGACTGGAACTGGTTGGCCAGTGAGGCTGGGGAGTCTCCATCCTGCCAGGTTTTCAAAATTTCATTGCAGCGAGTCCTGAACAAACTGATGTGTTTTCAAACCGATGCTGACCCTGACCTGAACAGGAGTTTGCACTAGAAAGCCTCTCAAGGTCCTTTCCAACCGAATGATTCTATGATTCCAAGTACATGTAAGAGTCTTTCTGAAGTTCCCATCCATCCCATCCTTAGGGTTGTCACTTTACATGTGTATTTATGGGCTGATGTCAAAAGAAAGTACATTAACATGTCCTCCTCATCTTTCATCTTAGAAGCAGGTTTAAGATCAATATTCTTTGTGTGCTCATCCTAAATTCCACTCCAAGGTTAATGTATCCTATTACCAGAAAATACTTTGTACTCACTATTTTTCCTCCCTTGCACATGTACCCGTGTGAAAGTGGATAAGAATTTTGTTGTACCATGGAACCTTTCTCTTCTGGATCCAGTTGGTTTTCTATTTGATACGTAACAGAAGAGGTACTGAAAAATAATTTTATCTTTGATTATGTCTCTTTACAGCTTATTCATCAATGGTTATCCTTGTGGTAGATCAATTCTTCTCTATGCTCATCCATTCCTCAGTCCTCTGTTTCATCTAATTTTTCATCAGCTAAATCTTTGCCTTGTGTAATTGAAGTACGAGCTGTGGATTAGCATGCGTGGTGTGCCTGTAAGTCCACAATTCCTGAACATTAACTGGGTAAGAACCTGTGATGCACATTGGTAACAAAGCATGCTACACGCCAACACTGTGAACAAACATGAATTCTTAACTGTTCTCATGAAACCCAAAACTGAATTACTCCAGTTAATGAAGAAAGACATACTGGAAGTAGAATCCTCTTCCAACCTTAGGTTTTATCTCTTTAAATTTACACTGTGAACTCCCTGGTTAGCAAGCAAAAACATTGCAGGCAATCCTCAAAATCATAGAATCATGGAATCATAGAACGGTTTGGGTTGGAAGGGGCCTTAAAAATGAACAGTTCTACTGTTCAGTAACAGTAAATGATTACACATTCTAAATGTGATGGTATTTAGCAAATACTGGAAATGAATCATATATATTCTTCCCAATTCCTTTTGTAAGAGTGTGTAAACACCTTAAACTGTGCAGTTTCATATCCGAGGTCTTATTTCCAACATCATGAAAGACTGCTCTAAAGTGTTTAAACCTTGTGTTGTATCATTGAGCTGTAAGGAAAACTTACAAACATACAAAATTAAAGTGGCCACTGGAATTCTTTAGCTTTTGTGCTATTAAAGTGGCATAACATGGGATTTCTAAGATAGGATAAATATGCAAAATTCTCAAGCATTAAAATAGCTAGGAGCCTATCTGGGGGCAACAATGGCATGCGTTGATGGCTTTGCCACAAACTAAAGCCAAAATCCAACTTGTTTTAAATCACATGAGAAATCCAATACTCCTTCTGAGGTGCAGTACTGTGTGTGTATACAAACAGAGGAAACAGTTTAAACCTACAACAAGGAAAATATCTTAAAAGTCCAGAAGGGTAATAAACAAGCAGTCCTTGTACTTTATCCTTACTCTTTTTCTACTCCTGGCTGTGCAAATCAGAAACAGTAGAAAGTTGAGGCAGCAATGGAAGACTCACCAAAATATATTTCAAAAAGAAAAAAAGATATTCAAGTTGGTATATAAAAGATCAATAATGTTACACTGACTGTGGCAGGCAGAGTGAATATGAAGTCATGTGGCTCTGAGGCCTGATCTTTTAAGCTGCTCCTAATTAAATGCAGCTTTGCTCCTACTGGATGCTAAGAGCTTTCCAGGTTACTGGCTGTATTAAATGGAAATTAGATGCTTAATCTGTATGAATGTTGCAAAGTTGATTGAAAAAAGATAATGTGGGAAGTCTGTGTCAAAAAAGAATATTGCTGATTCATTCCAATGTGCTTAGACATTCCTGAACTCCGATGTTTCATCAGTACCTCATAGTATAGGTCATAATCCTTAGCAGATAAACGTTTAATCCAAGATAAATCGTAATAAATCCAAATGAGATTAGGCCTTTACCGACATATTCAACGAGCAGTGTAAAAGCATGTTTGAGTGACTGTGATGCAGCAGTGGGAGTCACTGACTCAATTATGCTCAGAACTTCAGAGAAGGTGCAATAATAGTTAAAAGAAAAGCAGAAACTTACTGGCAAGAGCCACTCGGGGGGCTCTTCTCCAGCCTCACTTCTGAACAGTATTCTTCTGATCTGTGAGCCTTCACAGTTTAAATCAGTGCTCTGTCAAAGTCACCTACTTTCTGAAACAAATGTTTTATTTATCTCCTCCTCCCCACTCCTACTATTCTGAATCTGAATAAAACCTGCAGGAGCCTTAAGGCTAAATCATTCAGGGGATCCAGTGGCACTTTCATTCCCTCTGTATTCAGTAGTTCAGGATATCTGGATGACTTGTCAAGTATTTACAATGAAGCACATCTCTGCAATGTATCTTTAAAAAATCAAAAAGCCATGTTAAAATTAATAGTGCTATAACTAAAGGCATTAAGGCTATAGCTGGACAATAAGACTAGAAAAATTGTTTGGTGCTAGAATCAGAGATTGCCACAGAGCTCTGGAAGCTATACCTGGAAGAAATTTTGTCCCTCTTTATTTGTGATACAAGTATAACCCCTTAACCTGCCAACTGTACACACAGCTGTGAACAAAAAGCTGCTGTCTTGAGGCAGAAACATTTCAGTTATGTTTTAAAAAGGTTTTTTATTCTGAATAATGAAACTTCCAAGAAATCCTAATAAAAAAAAATGATGTTGCCTTTCATTGATCAATTGGGGGGGGGAATCACTATAGAAAATTCCTACTTAATCCATTGTAACATGAATTAAACTAAAATTCGGAGTGAAGCTGTGTGGGTTCCATTAGTATTACTGAGCACACTCAGAGCGGTGATCCTGGGACACTGGCTTTGTGGGAGTTTCGACAGTGTGAGGAATTAAAAGTTGGTATCTGATGTCCTCAAAGCCTGTGATGTGTTTATAGCTTTTACAGGTCAGTTGCAAAGATAAGCTTTGTAATGGCTTTCTACACTTACCTTGAAAAAGCACTTACACTCTTTCCATTGCTTAAAATAAATCTTTACTTCTGACAACATTTGCTATTTATTCTAAAAACGGCGGTGTACATTAACAATATATTGATTCAGAATGCTGTATTCTGAACAGGAGATCTCCTCATTGTACTCTAACAGCACTGTGAAGCTCTCAGATTTTGCCACCATCTGACTTTAGCTACTGCTGCTGTTTCATCATCAAGTAAAACAAGCAAAACTTTGCCTTAGGTGTCATGATTCTTACAGTGATCGAGGTAAGCCAGTTCTCATTAGGAAATCACGCCCCCTCCATTCAGTCCAGGTTTCTAAACTTCTGCAGATCCTGTTGTTGGCTGCTCAGGTTAGACAAAGAAACTGGGCGGACTGTGGGAGGAGTAACGTGAATTAGGTGCTCAGGTGGAGAGAGATGCACCTAGACAAAGCAACACAGGTGCTTTTCTGGTTCACATGTAGAATGAGCCCTCACATCCTTTGAGTTGAGGCGTCACATCATTCTCATTGCCTACAACATACGACTCATTTTTCTGACGGAGAAATGTAAGTTCTTATTTTAGAATGCACGTTTGTGTTTGGTTTTGTCATGTAATAAGGTATGAAGTAACATCAAAATGAACTAAATATTTTA
This sequence comes from Ara ararauna, assembly GCA_028858755.1. Taxonomy (NCBI): domain Eukaryota; kingdom Metazoa; phylum Chordata; class Aves; order Psittaciformes; family Psittacidae; genus Ara; species Ara ararauna. Next base: position 59,931,645 of record CM054382.1, read on the forward strand.
CTTTGTGTAGTACATGTCTGAATCATGAATTAGCAGTATTCAGCTGTGTCCTGGGTTCAGCAGTAGCAGTCGTTTTTCTCGGTAGCTGGGTTTAAACCATGACAAGTGGTAAGAAACATCCACTTTTCTTGGTACTTGGGAGGATCTACCTAGAATTCTCTTTTCAGAATAGCATGCCACATAATCATCATTAGTTGTGGAACAATGTAAACCTTTTGCTAGATCAGTGACGAAATACTTGCATGGTAACCAGACCCAGTAGGAACGATAAAATGGTACATACATGTTTTTGGAATATTAAGTTGAATTTTTTTACCCACCCCCCCACCCCCCCCCAATGTAGCCAAATAACTGAAATATTGAATAGTGCAGACTCAGTATACTGCAAGTAAAACTGTGTAAGAGATGTCATTTTCTTTAGGTCTACAGAGCTTCAAAGTGAACCGCTTTTAGAAAAGCCATTGTCTAATGGGGTGATACCTTATCATTTAATGGCTTGATGCCCTTTTCTTCACTGTTGTTTGGAGCTAGACTTCCCAATTTTTAGAAATATCAATACCTCTTCAAAGGAAAGCTGTAGAGGCTGTAACTCAGGAGCGATTTCTGCAATTCTGTCAAAACACACAGATACAGTGCACCTACAGGTTCAGCAACACCACTTTAGTACAGTGAGAAGTAGTTCGCTATCAGCACACTGTTTAGGGGTAGATGATCTTTAACACAGGGTGCACTGAGGACATCAAACTTGTATTCAGGAAAAAAAGAAATAACATCTGAATTTAGCCTTGTCTGGATTTCCAACAATCGTGTTTTATCTCCACTTTTCAGTGTAATTTATGTATTTCAGGGGTTGCCTGCACAAAGTATATCACAGGTTCTCTCTGCGAGAGTGTGTCTCGAAAACAAGAGGATTTTGACCAAACTAATAGACAGATGAAACCAAACAAACAAATCCCTGCTATGCTAATTTCTGAAACAGATGGCTCTGATCCAGTATTTGCTAGCAAATGCAATTCACTGTCAATCTAGCACGGAATCGTGTATGTCTTTCTGTCATTCTGTATGTATAGCACATAGGGAGAAATGTGGCTCCAGATACTCCACCCACAGCTAAATTTATACACAAAGAACTGAAAATCAAAGTGCATAAACAAGCACAAATTCTGCTGTCCTTACTGGAAGCAGAGATTAGACCACTGTTTTGAAGTTGCAGGTACAGATCTTCAAAAGACCTAAGATGTTAGGGCTGTAGTCTTCCCTCACTTTGTGGTAAAAATACCCTTGAAACAAATGCAAGCTGTATACATGCCTTGCAGCATGAGAATATACCAGGCAAAGTATTCTGTAAACTTTTAATTTTCTAGAAACCATTTTTTTTTTTTAAAAAAAGCCTGAGATTTTGTTACCTTTAACTCCTTTGAAAATAAAAAATAGATAAAAATGTAAGTAATTTCGCATCCAGCCTCCTGACCAGGCCATGCAGCTGAAGCTGTGGGTCTAACTCAGCTTTCAGAGACAGGCTGTCTTTGCTGCTGGTGTATCTTCAGCTAAATTTAGCCTAATGTTAAGAATGACCTACACAGCAAGGAAATAAACTGTTTGAAAAAATATAGGACAAAGCATATGTTTAAGGGAAAGCTTCCCACAATGTTCTATTTGTGGCACACGATCATACATTTGTGTCACATCATCTTATCCTTTCCCTGAGCATTGATTGAAAAAGAGGCTTTTTAACCTACTCAGAATTCTTCTTCGTACATCTTTACCGGCGAGGTTCACGGCCCCGGTCAGGAGCCGGGGGGGGGGGGGGGGGAGCATCTCCGAGCAGGAGATCGGAACAACCCCCCTCCTGCCTGCTGCACCTTATTTTCACTTCCAAACCCTGAGGCACCTGGATGCGTCTCGGCCCCGGGAGGGAGCGGAGCTGCGCACACCCGCTGGGTACGTTACCCCGGCTCCCGTCCCTCCCTTCACGCACCCATCCGCGGAGGTCACCCCTCCGCGGGGCTCACCGCCCCGCACACGGCTACCCCCTCACCCTCCCTAACCGCCCCACGACCTCCTCCTCTCCCGGTCGATCAACGCGCCCGTTTGAGACGAAAAAGCCATTTCCCGGTCACCCTGCCCCCCCCTCCCCCCTCCACCCGGGCGCTGCCGCTGCCAAGATGGCGGCGCCGCCTCACGCCGCTCCGTAGAGCTGCGCCGCGCCGCGCCCCGCCCGGCTGCGCGGGAGACCCCGTGGCCGCCGCCGCCACGTGCTGCCGTCGCGCGCTGCCCGGCCGCGCGTCTCGTGCTCGGTGCCGCCGCGGAAGATGCGCGTCCAAGCCGCGGTGAGAAATCACCTTCCTCCTTCGCTTCTTCCTCCATCTCCTCCTCCTCCTTCTCTTCCTCCTTCTCCGGTGCTACCGGGCGTGGAGGGGTGCGCACAAGAGCGGGATCCCCACTGCGCCGGCAGCTGCGGAAGGGGGCAGCGGGTGGGAAGAACGGGATACACCGGGATCGCTGTGGAAAGGGGGAGCTGGAACCTATTGCTGCCTCTACCTCCCCCCTCCCCCCCCCCCCCCCCCCCCAATGGTGTTCCCTAGACTAGCTGTTTTGGAAGGAAAATGAACAGCTACCGGGGTGCTGCGGCTTCGGTAGCCGCCGCCGCCGCTCTGGAGTGCGGGCAGAACTCGGGGGGGGGGGGGGGGGGGGGGCCACGCTGCCTTTGTCCTGGTGGCCCTTAATGACGGGGTGAGTTTAGAGCCTTGATGGCATCAAATGGGTGCGAAAAAGAAAAGGCTAAATTGGCCTGTGTAGTGTGTGTGCTGATGGTTTCTACTGCAGTACGAGTGTACATGGCAGAGAGTTGAAGAGTTTGAGGCTCGATCTAGTTTACTGTGATTAGTGCGGTTGTGATGGGTTTAATTGTAATTTTTACCCAGGACAGTGTAGTTTTAATTGCATAATACTTACCATGGAAGATAGCACTGGTTTGGTGCCAATAGCATTTCTTTTCCTGCAGTGGACTGATGGTATTAAATATTCCAAGATATTAAAAAGGTAGCTTTGGTGTAGTTGAAACCTCTGTTTGCTTCTTATTCTATGTGAAATTAAAAATATATATTACTAAAATAAGTGTTGTGAATGAAAACGTGTCTTAAAGGAATATATTTCTCTAAATACTCTCTTCAAGTGCTTCTCAAGTGTGATGGCCCCTCTTGGATAAGAGGTGTAGGCTTGTACTGGCTGTGCAGACTTGGAAGTAGAGCTGCCTCTGATGATAAATCATCTCCAAACATTGCCAAAGCAAGGATAGGATAGTTCATATTGCATTACTTGTTATATTTGTTTATCTGCTCTTAAGCAGGTCTCCTACTGGCTTCTTTGGAAGGTCATTGTGCAAAATGGCACCCTCAGCACCATTTAAAGCTTCTATTGTTGTCTTGTGTTAATAGGAGGTCACATAATACTATTTAACAGGTACATTCGAGGCTTTGTTTTGTGCCAGCACTTGGTTTTTTCTTGTAAAAAGGGCCAGGGAGAGCAGTTGAGATTTCCTGTATGTGTATAAATATATATTTATAAATATAAAGCAGTTCCCTCTTTCTTTTTTTTTTTTAAGTTTAAAAGCTTCAAAATGATATTGGAAGCCTTAAACAAGAGCCCTGTTCTGGTGGTTGTGAGAAGCAGAACCTGCAACATAAGCAGAAATGGAATTGATAGTCTAATTTTACTGTCCACACCGAGTGACATATAAAGTAGTCAGGAAGCCTAAATGGTGAAAAGTAAATTAGGTTTTTAAATTGGATAATGTTTGAGGATGTTAGAGTATTACTGCGTTTACTTCGTTATTAGTATTTGGAGATGTTTCAGGAAAAAGTAAGGAAGAACAAATCATACCAAAATAATTTAAATGACACTTTAAAAAAAGTAATTAATTACAATGTAAAGGCTTACTGATATCCAGAGGAAGAAGCCTTTGCACAGAAATAAGCCTTTTACTTCACCTGTTGAATAGAAAAACATAGACTAGGGAGTAAGTGCTTGACTAGCTTTGGCTGTAGAGAAACCTGGGAATGGTCTGAGGAAATGGAGATTCCTGCAGCATTGCAGTTCAGGTCTGCTAGTGAGGTACATGGAACAGATATGTGTGCTTTTATCTGAGTTTTGAAGGGGTTTTGAAACACAGATGACTTCACTTAGCCATCTACAGGAAGGTCTTCTTACATTTTTGTCTCAGTACAAAGAAATGCCTCGAATTTAGAAGTTTGAATGCCTTCTAAGCAATAGGTGTGTGCTATGGCTTTAGTGAAGGCTGCTTCATGGATTCAGGATATCCTGGTTTTTGTGGAGGGCAAAAAGGTGACACCCTGCAGCCATAATACTCTGAAAGCTTTGGCAGGACAGCAATCCAGTGGTGGCCCTGCAGCCTCTAACATTGAAAATGGGCATGGAAAAAACATTGCTGTGGGCAGTGAACTCTCCCTGGGTGGTTAAAGGGTTACAATGGGCTAATGTGTAGTGATATACCAGAAGAGAATTCTTAAAGCCTGTCAGTGTGTATTAAATGTGAGAGCACATTTAAAAAGTGGAGTTTTGGTTCCCCATAGCTGCAGAAATAACTTTATGAAAGATGTTTCCTGCTAAGGTTTTGCTAAGCAGAAACAACTTGACTTGTATCTCAATAGGATGTTGGGTTTCATGCCAGCAGTGTGTTGGGGAGAGGCAGGAGTTGTTAATTGTGAATCATTTTGCTGTTCCTTTTCTGGGATTATGGGTAGGAATTCCTTTTTTTACCCATTTTTATTTAGCCTGGGTGTACCTGGGGTTCTTACAGCTGGGAGTCAGCAACTCTTTTATTAATTTTCTAGAAATAGATGTGGAGCAAGTAAGTTCTTAAATAACTCTGGGTTGTGTCAGCATTTTTCTTTGCTTGTTTTCTATCAATGTTAACTAACTGTTACTGTTCAAATCAGCCTGGTAATAGTCTTGAAGAATAGCAAAAGTAATGAGAATGGACGTATTTTCATGGAAAGCTAGTATATAAGAGGAAAGAAGTAAAACCTTTAATATTACCAGTTAGATTCCCATTATCTGTAACTGCTTTTTGGCCTTAAGGGAAGTTCATACCTAACAGCAAAATCTGTGTGAAATAGCATCATATTTTTATACTGGTCTAGCTGCCTGGATAAAAGAAAGACATATAGAGTATAGCATTATTGATGTAGCAGTGTATCAGGATTCATTTGTGGTAGCTGTGGATATGTTGAGGATGAATGGCGGGAATGTACAATAATTATAATCCTGGCCCTGTGAGAATAGTACTGTCCTGGGCAGCAAAGAGAGTGTCTCAAAACTATTGACAAAACATGCCTGTCATAGAAAGTTACATCTCTGTGGTATTTTCTTCACTTTTTCTCATTTTTTGAAGAATTTGACTGGAAGCATCCTGCGTTCGAACAGCAAAGGTGTGCAGACAAGATGTAGGATTAAAGAGCAAGCTAAAAAATCAGGACTAAACTCAGTAACAGTGACAAAATAATTGTGGCCACTTCCAATTAGCCTGTTTACTTCACAGTAGCAATTCAGATTTTCCCTAAGAAAGTATATACGCTGGTGGGTTTTAATTAGCTCTCCTTGATTTTTCTTACATATCTTAATTAAAAGTTTGGTTGTAGTTGTTAATTATGATGTACTTGTTTAGCCTTTTGTTTAGCCTTTGTTCTGTTCATGAATGCTGCCTTCGAACAGCGTTGCTCTTACTCAAACATCTTGCATGATAGTTTTCCTTGGGGGTTACAGGAATGATAATCAGCCTTATGCTTGCTCTGTTTCCAGGTGCCAGTAAGAGAAACTCTTTGGAAGCGGGAGCTCAACAAAAAGGCATTTCATGTTCTACTGTGACCCAGTCCAGTTTGTCATTTAAAGCATTAAATTGCTTATCAGTAGCCTGAGCTGGTGGTGAGATTTTCGTGTTTCCCCTTTGGTTGGAGTTCAGAGTTCTGTTTTCAGTGTGTTTTTTGGTGTGGAAAGAGGCTTATAGTGGAGGATCTAAATGTATGTTGCGCTTCTTGCAGCCTTCTCTATTTTGTCAGTTTGATTTTTCTCCCCGAACTGCAGTTAGTATAGCATAGAAGCATGGAAAACTCTTAACCTCTCACAAAAAGGAATAACATGTCAAATATAACAGTATATTACTGGATTCGAAAAGCAATTGACTTGTGAACCAGGCTTGGTGAACCATTTTATTCACAGTGTCTTTTCATTACTTATTCAGATAATTGATGCAATGTTTGAAGTCCCTGAAGTGCACAGAAGCATCTGCTATTTTGTTGACATAGCAAACTTTTTTAAAGTAATGTATTTCTGTATTCTCACAATAGAGAAAATATGCAGCCTTTTTTTCTGTAATGACTTAAAGTTAATGCATGGAAGATTGGGTGTGGGATTTCCATAAATTAAGGATTTTTCCCGCCTTTCAACAGTTGGGTTGTGGTGCTGGAGTAGCGTTTCTACATGGGTTTTGTATGAGTTCACTAAAACTAAGTTTTCTGGTGCTTCCCCCAACTCTAAAAAGTAGTAATAATAAATGATATTATTTGTAAAGCTGCTGATACTTCTCCAGTTTAAGAATACATTGAACAGATGCCTCCTATTGCCATCCACTTCAGTGTGTTTACTAGTGCTTCATACAGCCTAGGTTATATTCTTGTTTTCGTGTTTCTAAGTGCTCCTATAGCCTCTTCCTCCTGAATGCAGTCAGCTGCTCCCTGATTTGGTTTACATGCTCTTAGTGTCTCCCTCGGGTTCTCTCCATTCACCCAGCTTTCACAACAGTCTCTGCAAGCTTTGTTAATCAGCTCATCCATTTGCATTAGAAGGTGCTTTCTTTTCAGGGCAAGAAAAATAGTTTGCACCCCTCACTGCTTGCCATCATCCCTTAGTTTGGAGTGAATCTGTCCCTGCTTCTTAGTTTGTTATCAAATTTAACTAGAAGTACAGCAAGTGATAAAGCCACGCTTTTCTGTGCCTTTTCTTTTTGCATGTGTGTCCGTCTTATGTTATCTGGCCCCTTGCCTGCCTTTATAGGAGAAAAAAAAGCTTGCTTTTTCTTCTTGATTGATTTCTTCCACTTGGCTCCTTTCATCTTCTTCACTGACTAGTAGTTTTGTCACTTCTGGGATTTCATGCACTATTTCCAACGCAGCTGACTTTATTTGAACCATTGTCCTCCATACTAACATGCAATGTATGGCTGAAGAGTCTTTGCATCTTGCTGCTGTTCAAGTTTGCCCGTGTTTTTTAGGTCTTTTTGTCTCTTAGGCACGCTGGCTTGCTATAAAATGCCTATGTGCTGATGCTTTCTTATAGGTAATATGTAGACAGTGGGTTTCCTGACCTTCCCAGCGAGCATGTTCACTGTATATCTTTTTGTGTTTGCTTTCCTTTCTGAATACATAATTTCAATTTTGTTTTAGTGTTTTACACAGCAGTTCATGCGTTTGATATCCTTGCATGTTTCTTTAGCTGTGGTAACCCCTGTGAAGCTACCTTTGGCTGAGCTGTTGCTCATTGATGATGCAGAGCCCCACATTCTTTAAGGTGTACAAAAATGGTTATTACTTAATAGAAGTAATTCTATTGGAGGAACTTTCTGGGTCAAGAGAGAAGGCTTGGTGCCCATGGGGCAAAGAAAACTGGATCTGGTGAGTTACCTGGTGTTGGCCTTGTGTACTTTCCTGTGGGTTTGCAGGAGTGTGCCTGCTACACAGCTTAGGGGGGTGGATGTGCAAATAGGGTTTGGCTGCTCCAGTTGTTCCAGTTGTGCTGTGGAGCTATATTAAGCACCCGTAGCTTTGCTACAGAGGCTATTATTGTTTCTAGAGCTGAGATTAGCAAGCTTCATTTACTGAAGTTTTGATATAAAGCTGATATGATACAAAGCCAGTCTGATACTCAGACTCCTGTTTCCAAGTCTGTCACTTGCCAACAGTTCTTAATTGTTGCTCCTCATTCAAGTAGCAGTGTGTTTTGAATAGCTTTTGTTTGGTGGTGTTCCTGGTTTTCTAATAGCAGTCGTTATCCTATCGAGCTTGTCTGTTGGTCATGTATTCCCTGCTTAATGGCTTTGTAACCCACTGGCATGTCTTGAATGGGTGACAGAAAGGTGGAAGTTTCAAAGATGCTAAACTACTACAAGCTTTGCAAAATCAAGCATCCAAGAAAAGCTTTCATTTGAGCTCATCCCTGAGATAGAAGGGAACTGCACAGCAGCAAAACTGAACACTGAAACCTCAGAGAAAGCATTGTTTCCACAGCACAAGGCTCCTGCTAGCAGCTTTGATATGTGGGAGATTTTCTCCCATGCTGCGATGAGAGGACATAAAGCACTTTGTATACACTTATTGACATCCTAGGTAGCATCTCATAATCCAGGCAATTTACTTTTTTGGTTGAATCGAGATGCCTGTTTTCTGTTGGTGTTTGCAGTGCTAGCCTTTCTGTTAATGTACTCACTGCTGAATTTAACTGCTTTAAGGAAAACATCAACTTTAATTACCTCTTGGAAGAAGAATTCAAATCCTTCTCCTTGTGAGTTTGCTCTATCTCACTGCTCCAGAGTATGGTTTGTGCTTGGCTCACTGGAGCTCGTGTCAGGCTCTCACGTAAAGCAGAGCTTGTGGCAGCACTGGGACTGCTCTTTGCATGTGTACTTTGACATGGTGGCACAAATAGATGAAAGCGGTCATGGAATCAGAGATGAAAAGAGATTGGGGGGGGGGGGGGAATGATATTTCCTGAAATTAGTAGCATATTGAATAGATTGGTTTGGGTAGTTTGTTTTGCTTTTTTTCGCTCTTAGGAGGCAGTGTGGTATTTGACCAGAAAAGCAGATTCTAGAAGAAATCAGTGCCTAGAAAATGTGGACTAAACCTGAACATCTGAACTTGCAGAGGTATGTCTTGAAGATGACTGCATGATTCACTCTGTGCTGGGATGTATCCTGATTGTGTTGTAGTCCCTCTGACCTGCATACATGCGCTGTGCAGGTTGCTCGTGCAATAGTCAGCTAAGGGATAAGAGTCCTGAGTAGGACCTATGTGTAGGTAGGTGGAAAGAACCTGCAGGATGTCCACCAGGCGGTATATAGTAGCTTGTCGTGGCAGATGAAAGAAGCAGATACAGAGAAAGAAGCCAGAAGATCAAAAGCAGCAAATACGATATATTTACAATGCAATTCCATGTCATGCTGGGCACTTTCCAGTCCATCAAGTAATTTATACTGGCTGTGAATAATGTCAGGAGGTTCGAGTAGAATTTCACATGATTTTTGAAGCCTCTCTTCTTCCCAGTAAGTCAGAGTCCTGTGATACCTTAACACTAGCAGCACAGCCGAATTTCCCTCTTCACCAGTGAGACCTTAGGAGGGAAAGAAGCTGCCATTCCATGTTTCCCACAGCTGGCAGTGTGACTGAAGGAGTTAGAAACTTGCTTTCCAGCCCAGGTATCTTCCTCTGGCAGCAGAAAGGAAAGAAACTGATGCGAGTCATCTCTCTTCTTGTCCTCTGCTGGTACATGGGGAAAGGTATTAAGTTCAACTCCAGGCTCCATGTGCTGTGGCAGTGTAGGTTCTTCCCTTTACACAGATGGTATAGCTAATTAGAGCTCATTGCTGAGCAAAGTTCTGAGTCAGGGTTATTAATGCCCAAAACTGACTAGCCTTTATGGAACCACATAGTTAGAAGAAAGCATCTGTACTACTAGGATGCTGCATGCCGTGTGGATGCACACTGTTTGGATGCGTTTGCAATATCAGTGCATCTAATCAGGCTTGCCCTGCAAATGTTTGACTCAAAAATACCAGTTTTGTACTTGAGAGGCATATTGCTAGAGATTATAGCTGGAGGTATGCAGCCTATTGTCTGCTGCTCTGTCCACTTTCTTATGGGTAAAGTGGTCTTCTTCCTAAGTGAGAAGATGGAGCTTTTGCCCTCTCTGCCCCAGCCCTGAGCTGAAATGGAGGACCTGGACCAGGGATGCAAGCTGCAGGTGGGACTGAGCAGGGCAGTGAAGACCCAGGAGCACATTGTGACAGTGGCGTGGCCCCAGGTCTTCCTCCTTGCTTGACTCCCTGAGTCTGATGCTGCTCTCTGCGGATGATTCTACTGAAAACCTGTTTGAAATTGTGCCAGGTTATGTTGCTTATGTAGTGTTCAGCAATGCATTTGGGATCCTCTTGTGGTATGGGACTGTCATCAGCTGATGTGCTTTTTTCTCCTGTCTGTTAACTTGTCAGCTGTGATGCTCAGCAGTCCCACTTTAACAGAATGGTGATGATGAGATTCTGGACAGGATAGGAAAGTGCTGATGAGCAAATTGGGTACAGCAGAGCATCTGGCCTGCCCATCTTAATCTGAACCTTACAAGCAGTCTCTTGTGTAGAAATAATTTTAAAAACACTGCAGTCAAGCTTAATGAAGGCTTTACTTTTTTCAGCTCTTTCAGAAACCAGAAGAAACTTTCACAGTTTCTGTCACAGGATCAATTAGGTTGGAAAAGACCTTTAAGATCATCAAGTCCAGCCACTGTCCCAGGACTGCCAAGACCACCGCTAAACTGTATCACTGAGGGCCTCATTAGTGTCTGGTGGAAGCACTTAGAGCAAGATTACTGTGTATGCCTGCATGATGTTGTTTTCCTCAACAGTTACTTTTAGTATTGGTCTTGGTTTGGATAGCTGATATGACTTTCTATGACATGGCATTTTCCTTCCTTCATTACTTAAAAAGCTTATGAAACTGCAATGGTGTCTAGTTCTAACAGAATTTTGTAATAAATTACCGTTAGGATCTTAGGATACAGAAGGAAAGGTTGGCCCTGCTTTCCACATGCAGCAGCAAATGATGAGATTCAGGGAGTTCATTACTCGAGGAAGTTTTGCATCTGTCAGCAGCATGTGCAGAATTGCAGTCTTTATTGTGAAGGCTTTCGTAGTCTGTGTGTGTCGTGGGCACAGGCCATGTGTGTGAAGGCTGGAGTCTTGAACTTACTAAATCTTGACTGATGCCAGTGGAAAGAGCAAAAGAAAACGTTTGGTGTGTGTAAAGCAATCTGGGTTGCTGAGGAGCATTCTGTGCTAGTAGGTGTTTCCTAAGCATCAAAGTCTTCATGCCCTAGCATATGGCAGCTGAGAAGTGACAAAGGCAGGAATAGATAAAGCCATGTCATCATCCACCAGCCTGGGATAGTCTACAAAACAGCTGAAGAGGGTGGTTTCCTGAACGGATGATAGCACCTAAATAATTGTCCTCATTCACAGTGTTGACCATCTTCCAGTTACCAGTGAGGTCGCTGGGAGTAGTCAGTTGATACTTTAATTGTGTCTTAAATTTGAATAGTGCCATTAACCTAAAAGGTCAGGAGCTGAAATTTACACTACCAAGTCACATCATTTTGTGATGTGCACCTATAATATCTAATCTTTTGGCAGGAAGCAAAAGATCATCCAGGAAATAGAAACTGAAGGAAGTAATATGGGGAGAGAGACTATACAGACACGCTGTAGGAATTTTTGCCAATTGTTGCTAGCAGTAGAAATTTTCTATGAAAATGATCTGCAGCATCACTGATCTCTGGTTTTCCACAGAAGCAGGACCTTCACCATAGCAGCACAGTATCTAATCTTTCATTTGACACCATTTAAGAGGTCAGTATGTTCTTTGCTCACTATATGTATGTTGCTTACCCATGCTCTCTTAAAACTCTTTTTGACTTGTTACAGGCTCTTGTAGGCATTGGGGGGCTATGGAAAATGTTAAAAACAGAGGCCTGTTTGGTTTATTAGGTGCGTTTAAAGTTCCTTCATTGTTGGATGTCAGAAGAACAATTAAGTTTTATCTGAGCAGAGCAGAGTGTCCCTAGATGCGGGTTACAGTGCATCCAGTGATACTATTAAAAGAAAGATTGTTTGTTGTCGCATTGGGGAATCCTTATAAAACATCAGGAAAACTGCCTGGAAGAATATAAATGTGTTCAGGCATTGGAGTGAAATACTCTTAAACGGCAGGGTGATGGCCTGTAGCTGGATAGGTTTCAGAGTAGCTGTTTTGAAGTGATTGTTGCTTTTCCCAACAGTCATAAATTGGATGTATTGGAACCCCTTCCCCCCCCCCCCCCCCCCCCCCTTGAGGCTTCTGCTGTTTGGAGTTACAGTCCCAAATCAAAGCTTTTGCAACCAAAGAGAGAACATCTAGCCTTGAGTTCATGAAATAAACCTTGATGGTTTTTTCTTTTGATAAGATGCATATGTGGTTTCCGTGTTATTGGGCTTTTCCTGTGTACAGATCAACACAGTCCTGCAAGATTTGCTTTATGTAGTTGTATCCCATGCATTCATGTGTCTCAGTCTGTGATCCTATTCCCTGGACTGTCTGAAGCTCACCTTCCTTGAATGGCTGCTAAAGAACAGCTAAAGGTCACATTATGGTGGTAAGAGCCCCCAGGATGCCGAAGTTCGGGTGACCTTGGCAACTAGGTGAGCTTCAACTGGAGACCATCGCCTTGGTCACCATGGTGGGATTGGTCTGACCAAAGATGGACTTTATATCTGAGCTAGGCTCCTTTGTGGTCATTGGAGAGGTGCTTTATGCATAGCCAGTGGAATTAAGAACATTATTTATCTTGCTTTAAAGGGGACTTCTAGAGCAGGACAGATAAATTGTACCTTGGAAGTGACCATTTCCCCTGACTGCTTGTACAAGCAGGGTTGGAGAGACTACCTCCCCAGCACATGTGTGACCTAAGTTGTAGTAAATGCATCCATGCTATAGAGCTTATCCAGTCACATACAGTTACTTTCTGCAGACCGGAAAAAACAGAAGCAGCCTGCTGCTGCTTCACCCCTCTTTTACCTGCCTATTGAGTTAAAAGTCAGCCTGTAGCAGTGAAGAAAATGCATTGCCTGTGGCGGTGGAACAGGCAGTTCAGAGTAGAGGTAAACTCACTCTTGGTTACTAACCTTCCACCTTTCTCCAGCTCAGCTGTACAGATCCCTTGAAATCCAAGCACCAAACACTGGCTACAATACTGATTAGGAAGTTTAGCTTTCAAACAGTTTTTATAGCTACTAACATAATTTGAATGAGTTTCCTTTAAAAAAAGTGCTAAAAGTACCCATTGTTTTCATCTGCCCTACTTTGATGAAAGCTAGAAGTCATCAGCTGTGTCTGACTCTTTGCAGAGAGGAGTTTAAAGAAAACCATAAACTCGTATGGAAATCGGTGACAATTAGTTAGAAAAAAGTTAGGGCTTTCTGACCAGTATCATCCAGATCCAAGACACTAGCTCCATGGAACTGTAGAGAGCAAAAGAAGAGCCACGGATGATTTCTTATTTACTTGCCTTTCTTTAGCCCCTTCCTACTTGTATGTCAGGATGGAGGGTTCGGATTTAGCACTGACCCTTTCCTATATATTGCATCCACTCTGTTTGTTCTACCTTTTACCTTCTTTGTATTTTGTTGTCTTTGTTCTCTTTACTGTTACAAGATTGTCACCTCTGTAATTTAAATTATACACTAAAGAGCTGCATGAGTCATGTTCATGAGGGAGCTCTTTACCCATGAGTTTTGGGTTATCTTATTGGGACAGCTTATTTAACCCTTATTTCTTAAGGAGTAAAATGAAACAGATGTACACAGGAAGCTTCTCACAAGTCCTTACACTTGCAAATACAAGTGTAAGCTTTGGAGCATGATGCAGGCTTGATTTATGTAGATAAGCCATTTTAAACTTTCTTTTCTGATTTTAAGCACCATGGGCTTGGGGATAGGTCGCATGATAGCTTGACCCAGATGTGATTGTGAGTTTTGGGTTTGTTTGTTTATGAAACCGTAATACTTATTTATGTTCTATCTAGTGTTACTGAAATACTGTATGTAAGTGCCAGCTGTTCTAATGAGAAGTAATTGGGACAATTAATAGCTCTTGATGCTTTTTATTGTCTTTATTCTCTTTTGTATCATCCCTGGTTCTGCATCCTTCCTGTGTAATTGCATGTTGTAAGAGACATAACCCTTCTATGTGCTGCTCATAGGTCTCCTTTCATTCCTCCTGTACTATTTTCTGATCCAGCCACCTCACATTCTTCCCCAGATCTTTTTCAGATCGCTGTCTCAAAGCTTGGAAACATCAGCACATTAATCCCCCTTTCAGGTTTTTATCTTTGTTCTTGTTATTGATATTATTTGGCCTGAATGCGAGGTGTATAGCATGCCGCATTACAGATTGGTTTAAAGCAAATCTATCAACTGTTCTAAAATTAGGCAGTGCTGGTTGAAAGACCCTGCTCACATTTTTTATGAGCGTTTCCGTGCTCATACACAGGCACATTAAAAATGGCTGAACTCATGTAAATCTCTCTCGTAAGTCTAGAGTTCTTCAGTGTCTAGGTCCTTTCATTATTTACAAGTAAATACATTTTAAAAATGCAGTCATAAATCTTTGAAAGCATCTTCATTTGTGCTCAGTTGAAACTTTGCTAACTGTATTATACAGAATTGACAGTGATGTAGAAATGCTTTAACTCTCTCTGTAGGTAGGGTTGAATCCTGCTTGCGGTGATAGGAAAACAAGCTGTAGGATTTAGGATGTCTGTTGAATGCAAGTTACGCTATCTCGAAATTTAAAAGGAAGAAAATTAGGGGATTGACAGCATTGAAATGTATGTTCTTGAGCCAAAAGTAAAAGAATTGGGAAAGGAGGAAAAGAATTGCTGGTACATCTTACTATTGTATTACATGTTTACCCTAGGATGTATGCTGTCTTTTGCTTTCAGTGTTGCAGCACTGACTGTGGGTTCTTTAAAATGTACTGAAAATTGGCCAGACAAGATGTGCTGTGTGACCGAGTGGATGCTGTTTTGCAAAGCATCAGTTAGGAGCCAGGAAAGAGCATGGAGCCAAGGTTCCAAGGATATTGCTGGCCTTTGGATGTGCTGGGAAGGTGCTGAATCATCTTCTCCAGACCCTTCTTGCATTGTAGATGCTGGATCATCTCCCTTGTTGTACTGTACCCTGACATTCTCAGAGTACACCTTTACTGTGGTTATTTACATATGTGCATGCCTGAATCTGTGTGGACACCCAGCTTTCAGGTTTGAAAATGAAGATGTGGTTCCTATCACTAAGGTTTCTCTTGCCATTAGAGCTATTTACATATATTCATTTTGTTACCTCTGTGCTGTGGTGTGCCCTGGAGAGTTTTGTTCCAGTCTCCCAGTGTTCAAACATAAGTATCCACAGTGGGATTTGCAAATACATCTTTGGAAAATTGGTGTGTGATACTTAGAGCAGCTACACAGTATCCAAATTACACATCTCATAAGGCATGAAAAAGAAAGTGGGCAAGCAACATTAAATAGCATATTTGTGCAAAAGCAGCTGAAGTGTGATTTCTGTGGGAACTGTGACTACTTGCCTAAGCTTCGTATCTAAATTCCTCATTTAGTTGTAAGTATATGGGAGGATTTTTTTTGCCTGGTTTGCGTCTTAGTGTCTTTTCATTCCAGACATCTCTAAGGAGCTGGGTCTCTTAACTACTCTCGTTGGATTTTGTAATTCTTTTCTTTCTGGGCACAGATCAAAAAGGTGATAATTTTCCCAGGTATATCTGTGGCATATTTAATCTCCCCAGCATCAGGAGGAATCTCAGTGCACCAGGTAGTACATAGCATCAGCAGCAGAGCTTGTACAGCTTGTCAGTGGGGTCCACAGCAGGGACGGAAGAGGAGGCAAGGACAGGTTCCTGTGTTCCCAAGAGGATCATCAAATAAAAGAAACTAATAAAAGCTCTAAGCCATGTCAGTCAACTTTTTCACCTACCATTTCCTAAAAAATTGTGTGGTATTTCAGCCCTTTTGTGGGTAGGGTCAGACTGTCATGACCATTACTTATTTTGTAGTGAAACCTTAAAAATCGGATTCTCCCTCAAATACATGAAATCACTAACCTTAAAGAGCAGTTGCCTGAAGAACGTTTTCAGTGTCATGCAATGTTACAGTCTCGATCATCCACTCCTGCTTGATTTCCACAGGGCAGTTGGCAGGGTGTTTTATTTTGCTGGTTGTTTTTAAGCTAAAGTAGCTAAACAAACTGGTTTTATTTATTTATACACTTGATTATAATCTGTTCAGATAACAGTAGGAAAAAACTTACTGTAAGGTAAATAACCTATTTAACCATTGTTTTTCCTTCTGTGCCCTCAGTCCATCCCACCTCCAGCACACACATACAGAGAATGGCAGTCTGACTAACTGAACTGCTTGTTGTTTTGTTTCCATTTTCTTTCTTGAAGTCTGACTTTGGATTAGGTGCCATGAGCAATTTGGTCCTGGCTTTTCCACCCAAGTTTGTGACTTTCAGCATCACCAAATTAAATGTTAAGCTTTTCATGTTCCATTGTCATTTCATGGTTGGTTTTAAAATAGTTCATTTCTCCTCGGTGTACTTTCATGAGGGGTTTGCAGACCTGTGTGTTCCCTTTTTGTCACCCTTTCGTGTTCCCTTTTTCTTCCATTGCTCTTTTTTAGTCAGTCATGCAGTGAATTTGCCAGGGGTATAGGTGGTGGAGGGTATTTATAGTTATTATAACATCTGCTGTTGGAAAGGCTATTTGTGAGCTCAGTGTTGTTAAAGATAATGTTGATGTGATATCTTGAACTGGAGACTGTTTCCGCAGAGGTTCTTGAATTACTGCATAGGGCAAACCCTAGTGCTTGCCTTGTGTAATGTCCTTTCCCAGCCCATTGTCTTCTATTAAATCATTTTGTAGTTCAAATCCATCTTGTACTCTGGCGTGTGTCTCCTTTGTTCCTCATCCACCTGCACCCTCCTATCTGTCAAGCAACAAAATACTCTTTGATCGGAATTAAATATTAACGTCACGATAGGAATGTCTTGGAAAAGAATAACACAGTTCTAGGCACGAATGTTTAGTCCTCTGGAAGAGTGGAAAATGAGGTGATGGAAAATGCCAGGTTGTAGTTTGCAGGCAGCAGCATTTAAATGGTTTGCTCTAATCATATTAGGATAGAATTAAACAGAGTTCTTTATTTTGTACTGCAGTGAAATAGGGCTGTTACCGATCATTTTCTCCTCCCTCTTGCTTTGGTGATTAGCATGAAAACTCAGGCAGCAAAAATTACAGGAGTTCTGCAGCAGCGCACAGAGAAACTGGTGTGAGAAGGTCTGAGTTGGAGCTTTGTGTCCTTGCACATGAGAGCTCTGGTGCTTCCCTAATAGACTGAAAATGAGACCACTGCTGCTTTATAAGAGGTCTGTTCCAGCCACATTGCTCTACAGCTTGGCAGATGGTGGCATGTGAATGGTTTCATATTGATTGGATGGATTTGCCTGGGGGTAAGAGGAGTGTGGGTCCTTAAAGATGCACTTCTAGGTTTATTTTTTCTTTTTTATTTAAAGAAAAAAAAGTGTATTTAGAAAATACTTCTCTTTAAGTCAGAGGAGTGTGTGGTAGTGAAAACACTGAGGTTACCTGGAAATAAAAAGTCGTTAACTAGATTATCACAATGACTAAAACCCTAATACTTATTTACTGAATGATTACGTTTTTACATTAGAAGAAAGTGACACTTTTAATTAGTGTTCAAGGCATATGGTGAATGAGAAAATAAGCTTATTTCATGCAAACAGAAATCAATGCAAATAGCCTTTCTCCTCATATAAAAAGGGATGACTTGAAACTCAATACATATTCAAGAAGGTTAAGTCATTACTGCATCACTTTACTATTAGTTTAAGGCCAACAAAGGAAATCACTACTCTGCATATACTTACTCAGCAAGGATTGCTGTAAATGAAAAAAGTAGGTGATGGTACTTCATAGGTGATAGATCTGAAGAAGCCTTTTTCCATATGATGCATATGTAGTTTAATCTCAGTAAATAACCTTTGGGGTTCTGCCTTAGCACAGGTAGTTGCAGGAGATGCCTCAGTTCTCCAGCAGTTCACCGCAGCTGAGAAAAGACATTTTGTGGTGCTGCTTGTGTATTGTTCTTTATGACGCCTCTGCTTTTGGCTTCAGTCTTGTAAATGTTGTTTGTAAATCCTTCGGTATGAAATGACTTTTCAAATGTGCTTGTACAGTGCCTAACACAAAGATCCCAATCTCATTCAGGCCTCTGGGTGTTGCAGTACAGTGTTGAGTGAATGTGTTTATGTATGTATATATTTTTAATAGTAATGGAAATATTCCTTGGCACATAGGGATGGGGACAGTTTGATAACTTCAGAGATTTGGGTGCTACTGAAAACTGGATCCTTTCTGTGTATTTCAGTCCTGTGCTCTCGTGTGCAACAGTGGTTTCATAAATGAATTTAAGCCAAAATGTGTCATAGCAGTATCTTATCAAGTGGTCTTCATATTTGCTTGGAGGTGTAAGTTCATATATTCTACAAGGCTCTACCCACATGTGAATTATTTACATGCTTGATTTGGTGAAAGAATGCTGTTGTGCTGAACTTAAAGCTGATCGTGTATCTTGTGCAGTGCGCACCATTTCTATGGGTGTGCTTTCCCTTTTAATTACACTTTGTTCTCAGAACTGATTGGATTTTATCATCTAGTTCATATTTGCTGAAGGAAACGCTCCTGTATAAATTTTAAGGTCCCTTTAAAAAGAAGAAGAATGGTAAAAGTTAAGTGATTTTAGGGGTTTAGCGTGTGGGCTTGCTTCTGGGCATGAAAAGGCATAAATCAGTGCAGAAATCTGTATCTTTATTTTTCCCCCCCTCCTGCTTGATAAGTGTAGGGGGGGATTTATACTGTATATCACAACCAGCAGCTATTCCCAGAAAAATCTTTTAAGATGGTTACTTGAATCTGTGTACACTGCCCACCTGGTGGTTATGGAGTGAACTGTTACTTTAAAGAATAGTTTAAACAACAGCCATGTTTGGGGCAGGCTAATCTTGCAAAGAGAGCAGTACATATAACAGGAGTCTACAGTGTGATAAGGGGAAAATTCAGCTCACTGACTAGATGTTTTAATGTGCGAACTCTAGGGAAATAACATATTGACTATTCTGTTGTGCGCAAGAAAATTGAAGAACCCTTTGCAGACAGAGGGCTTGCAAAGGATTCTTCCTGTTTCTCTTAACCAAAATCTGTGGCAAGATGTTTGAAATCAGCAGGACGCTTAATGCTGCTTTGTTAAATAATGAGGTAATATTTTGTCACTTTATTCTGGGCAGCATCTGTTTCTATTTTTCTCCTTTTTCATCTGTTTGTTTGAAGGATTCAGTTTAATCTTATGAAAGTAAGAGATTGGGGGAAAAAATCATTCTTCAATTTATTATTTTTTTCCTTTTGATGCTTTTGGAGAATTGGGTTGTCTTTTATTTGCGGTTTCAATCGGCTGCTGTTGCCTAGGACATTATGCCACGTAAGGCTTCTAAACTGCACAGAGTAGGTAGTTATTAACGCTGAATTGGCTTCTGGTATAGTCCATCTGGGCTCTGTATGAGAGAGCTTGCTAGCGGCTACTGATGCTAAGATACCCGCAACCTTTGGGATGTATGCGTGGTGGAGAGGGGCTCAGTGATATGAGATCACTTCTTTTAAGGGAAACTGTCATTAATGAGTCAAGAAACTGCTCATTTATGGTAAGGAGAGGGGGGTGGGGGGGGCTGGGAAGCAACCCTGTGATTTCATTTTGATATTGGATTAGCTGTTTAAGACAAGTTTCTTTTTGTGGGAATGGAAGATTGCATTAAAAATATGCTTTGCTCAGGGGCTTTGCTGGCTGATGCTGGAGAGGCTATATAGAGAATGTGGTGCTTTACAAATATCATGACCGTGATGTGGTGGTCAGTCCCTTACCCTGAAAGATAAATGGTACTATTGGAAACACGAGAATAAGGTTGACTTTTTCAACAATAGGATTCTGCCTTTGTCTTTACGGAGGGAGGCCTCTGAGGATGTTTGAGCATTTGTTTCAGTGTTCCCCAGAAAGACTGCATGTGTGTGGGGTGCTTTTGGGGAAAGTGGTCAGTGTGCAGAGTACCTGGGTTTCTAGGCGGATAAGATAGCTGATGTTTTAGAGGAGCAGTGTGCAATTATTGTTTCAGAAAAATGGCTGAATCTTTTGATGTGCATAACGAATTTAGAGTAACAAAGTCGGCTGAAGTTGAAAAGACTTAAAAATAATTTCTGGATGCCTTTTTCAGTGTTATTAACCCCTGAAGAGACCTGGAGTAAAAATTTGCATTACAAATCTAACTTTAATATTCAGTGTATATTTGCACAAGAATGTATGGTAATATACTAGCTCTGTAGCATTTTGATGCCTGTGTGTTCGATCTAACAGGACACTTGAAATCTGAGTTAGGAAACCTTAGCTTACGAGCTAGTTTAATTTTTACTATTTTTTTTTAACCAAGCTACCAATATGCTCCAAAAGACGCATGGAGAAATCCTCTCTGCAGCCTTTTACATTGTTCATATTTTAATTGAATTCAGTGCTCATTCCACAAATAGATTGTCTGATGTCTTTTAAATGCCATTTTTCTACTCGCTTGGTCTGTTTGCAGCTGGATTTTTATAAGCTTACTGTATTTCATATGTTTTATTGGGTGTGTTTAGTCTTGCGGTGTGTTTGAGTGTGTCTACGGTTTTAAAGACATTTAAAATGTGCAGAATGTCAGTTCAGAGCTGAGCAGTTTGAGGGCATATTTATGCTTTAAAAAATACATAGAACTTCTAGAACAAAGAGTGTCCGATCACATATTTTTGCGAATGGTTTTGGTGGTTTGTAGCCAGGTTTTCTTTCTCCAGGAAAGAGCTAAGTGAGCTTGTAGCATGGCCCATCCCAGCTTTCTCCTTTTACAGCTCTTCTGTTTAAAAACGCTTGCAATGATACTGAGTTTTAAAAAATGATATTTGGCTGATGAAATGAACGCATGGATAGTAAGATTGAATGATTCTTACATACATTAACTGAGAATACTCGCTTGCTTTAGTTGAGATGAATGTAAATTCAGGGATAGTTGCAATTATAAGGTGCCATGCCTTGTTACTTTGGCCAAAACATGCTTCAGGAAAATAACTCCCAAGTAAGAGAAAGACACGAATGCTTCCTAACTTGTGAGAACTGGTAATAAACTTGCCGTGGTCAGGAGAGGGTGAAATATTGCTGTTTGGAAGTGAAGTTTTGTTAGTTTGTCAGTGGCAGTGAGCAGAGGATTAATGAGTGTGCATTGTTAAATTAAACACGTTCCTCTCTAAGGCTGATGATGGGGGGGGGGGGGGGGGGGGAATGCTTTTAAACACCCAAAGTTTGCTGATGGTTTATTTCCTGTACAGCTGAAGAAAAATGAAGCAAGGTGGTGAAATGATTCTGAAATACTGCTGTTGTTCAGGGGGAGCTCTGATAAATAGGTGTTTGCTGTGCCTTAGACAGCGTCAAGTGGCAGCGCTATCAAATCCACTTGTAAAAATGTGTATCTTTAAAACCTCACCGGTCAGAAGGAAGGGGAGAGATGGTTTATTATTAAAATCAATAGTACCTGAAAATAAATGCAGCTTTAAATGCACGTCGGGAGTGCTTTTGTTGTGCCTTTAAGCCTAGAGGCAGATCATTAAATATGCATTTCTCCGGAAAGCAACTGTCGAAAAAGATAAGGTGGTTAAAATACGCCGGACCTGGGAGACGAGCGGGCAGGAGGTAAGAAGATGTAGGCACTGAAGCATGGCCGAGGTACGACATTGCCACGGCCCCGGGCTCCGGCGGGGTGGGGGAAAAATAAATAAATAAATACAAAATAATAATAATAATAAAAATATAAGGAAAAGCAGAGGGATGCGTGTTGTTTCTTCGACCGGGCCTTAATTACTAGACACAAGCAGCAGTTCAGAAATCTGGTCCCTGTTGTTGCAGAGGTCACCCCATCATTAACACTGT
The DNA here is from genome assembly GCA_028858755.1 of Ara ararauna. Classification (NCBI taxonomy): domain Eukaryota; kingdom Metazoa; phylum Chordata; class Aves; order Psittaciformes; family Psittacidae; genus Ara; species Ara ararauna. The sequence goes on from CM054382.1 coordinate 59,953,605, forward strand.
CAATCTGGCCGCGGCTAATTTCAATAGCACCTGATGTCGCAACGCCCTCCCCGCGCGGCGGCGGCCAATCAGCGCCCGCCCGCCGCTGACAGATGGTCCCATAAATGGCTGTAACGGGGGGACGCCGGCAGCCAGTTCCAGCAGGGCCCGCGCCGCTCCGCCCGCTGCCGCCGCCGGGGGCCGCCGCTCGGGGACCGCGGTACCTGCGGGGAGGAACAGCCAACAAAAGACCACAAAACAGCAGATTTGTGCTTATTATTATTATTATTTATTATTATTATTTATTACTATTATTATTATTCTCGCTGCACAAACGTCTAGCAGTGTGCTTTGTGGATTTTTTTTTAAAGAAAAAAATATAATAATAAAAAATAATTCCCCGAAAACCTTAGCAAATCTGTAGAAGAGTTGAAGCCTTTCAAGACCCAATATTTGCCATTAAGAATGGTTATGGTAGGTATTAGTAGATTTAAAGATGGGATCGTAGCGGGTTTATATAGAGGTAGTTCTAGAAGCTAACATATCCAGATTTTCCCCGAATCTGCATCATTCTCAGTCTGTGTTTTCACATGCATTTAGTTTTTCTGCTACTGATGTGTTTGTACATGATCTCTCCCTTTCTCCCCCCCTTTCTCCCTTTCTCTCTCCCTCTCCCTCGCTCCCTCTCTTTCATATTTAATGTGTGCGTATCCTTTAATAAAGGATGTACTTTGTCGTTTTAAGGTAATCGCGATTTCTCTCAGAATAAAGAGAAAAGAGCTCATTTCTAATGCAAGGCTGGTATGTGGCTAACTGAAATGCAAAAGGAAGAAGAGGCTTTTTTTCTAAGCAGTGGAGGGGGGGGAGGGAGTTAATTTCCACATTGACATTTTGGAGATACAAATGCCGAGCAAAATCCTGGGGGGGGGGGGGGGGGAATGGGGGGATGGTGGATGGAAAGGGGGGGGGGGTGGAAAAAAAAAAGCCTCGAGATTGGTAATTTTCTTTTGGTGGACTGCGCAATAGGTATGGTAATTTTAAAAGAGGGTGATTTATATGAGCTTCAGTAAATGCTGCATATTGTATTTCAAAGAGTTTCCTGTCGTGACCTCATAAAAAGAGGAGGAGGCTTGTATGTGTTGCAGTGCCTAGTATATGTCGATTTTGTTGCATCGTTGGGCAGCAGCGCTGTAAGAAGGAATGTCAGCTTTTACATAACGCTCTTTTTGCTTCGACTCTGTGAGGGGCTGTAAGGGTCCATCTTTGTGATCACAGATGGAGTGGAATGGCTTGAAAATGGTAAGTGAACGGGGAAAGCCTGCTCGTGGGGGTTTTGTCTCGCTTCTCGTGTGCCTCGCAGATTTCTTTTGTTCGGGGCGGTGGATCGTGAGTCATAAAATAAAATTAGAGAGCCTCGTTTGGGGGGTATTATTTTTTGTTATAGGGGGATATGCCTGCTTGTGTGTGTGTGTATATATCTATATATCTATTTAACGTATCTAACGACGATGGCACTCCGCCGCGTTCCCATTGAACGCTGCATTTCAGTGGAGCGAGGATGGTCTCTGCTGACAGTCGCGGTGTCATTGTACCGCATGTGCCTGGCGGATCAGGCAGCCGGTGATGCCTTTTAATCTCCGTTCGTATTACACCAGCCTTAAATACAAACCTAATAATCGCCTCTCACATCCAGGTATTGCGTTTCCCATGGAGCCGGTGCTGTAGAGGATGGATGGATGGATGGGTGGATGGATGGATGGAAGGGTGTGTGGGGTGGGTTTTTTTGTGTCGGGGTGTGGGGGCTGGGGGGGGGTGGGAGCCGTGTTGTTCTGTGCTGTTTTAAATGCCGGGAGAAGTCAAAGCCATTTATGTGAAAAATAGTATTTCTATTTTTAGCCTTTATTCTCCTGGTGGAGGAGCCCGGACGTGCTCGCCTCGTCCCTTCTTTTGTGCTTTCCTTACAGATTGTGCAAAATGGCATGATCAGAACCAAGTGCCAGGGACTCGGGGATGGGAGACCCAGAGAGGAGGGGGGCTGGGGCCCGTCCCTCCTGCCAGCACTGCGGGGTGATGCTTGAGGGGCATGGGGTGTCCCCCCAGTTTTCCCCTTTAATTTTAACGTTTTTCAGACTTTTGCCGCAGATATTTATTATAACGGGGAAGGGAGTGGGGGGGCCGGGGGGGGAACAAAGCGACGGTCTTTTCCCATTCTTACAGGATTGTCTTTGTCTAGCTGCTTGTTTTGATGGGTGTAAAACAAATAAGATTAGACTGAGCAGCCGAACTGAAAGCGATAGCTGGGAGGAAAAGCCAATGAAAGGTTGCCGGGGAAACGAGCATAGGGGAAGCTGAGTGGGGGAGCAGGTGGCAATCATGTGGGAATACTGCAAACAGTGTAAAAAAAAAAAAAAAAAAAAAAAATTTCCAAAAAAGAAAAAAAAGAAAGCAGGGGCTACCTCGATTATCTCTGCCGTTCTTTGTGGCAGTCACAACTTTAATTATTCTTTATAAATAGGTGTTAATTACATTTCTGGCTCAGGCTTGCAGTGATTTCTAGAAATCTGGTTTTAAGCATCTGTTCTTTCTCCTCTGCAAAAGGGGGTTATCTCCTCTTTCCCCCCCCCCCCCCCTTTCCCCCTCCCTGCTGTGAAATTGCATGTGCAAAAGAAAAATTGGAAGGAATCCTTTGAGGCAGTATATATAAAAAAATAAAATAAATGTAAATTACATTGAGTGAAGTTGACAGAGGTATAATAGTGAACTCCCACAGCTGATAGCTTCTGCAAATCATTTCTTAGAATTTTCCAGCAAATGTCCCTATGAGAACAGTAGGTAGAATGAATTTACCCTAAGCAGTGATTTTGTGTTAAGTGATATTGGTATTTTTGCAAAATCAGATGGTTATACGGCAGAATAATCAGTTCAAGGGAGTTCACCATACCCAAAGGTTTAGGTGCTGAGCGGAATTTACAGAAATAATGAGATTATTCTTCTCTTCGTCTCCAGCCCCACCTTTAGCCACAGTCTATTATATAGATCTGCTGGAGAAATACCCACTTCCAATGTCAGGCTCCTTGTGGCAACTTTACTTTTTAAACTGTGGCTGAATGTTTTGCTAATGGTGATGTATTGTAGTGGCAAACAATAATGGGAAATAGCTGCTGGTGCTAGAAGTGTTAAAAAAGCGTAGTAGACTAGTGAGTGATAGACGGTAGCGTAAAAGATATAAAAAATGTGGTTGCCCAGAAAATGCTCATCTATCACACATCAGGAGGCACAGGAGAAGCAGAGCGAGAATATAGAACACGCCTTTCTCTCTGTCTTCAGATTTTCAAACATTTTTTACTTCCTTCCTTTGGTGCAGGGTTACGCTGAATGCGAATTCCAGCAGGAATGGCAGTGCTTGGTTGGAAGAGGAATTAAAAGAAATTAAATCCCCCCCTTTTAATTTGCTTTGTTTTAAGTATTGCTTCTGCTGCAGTCCTTTCTGTGAAGAAGTAATTGAATGGCCCTCTGAAAACTGCACTGCTTTACAATGTAGAGGGGGGAAGAAATCTTGAGGGTGTGTGTGCGTGTGTAAAACTGTGCGTTTTACAGGCTGTGCATGTGCAGAGATGCATTCTGACATGCATTGTAGTTGTACGTGAGAGTAAAATAATTTTTCTTCTGTCCAAAACAGAGGTGCTGTGTTCTAAACCCGTTAACTTAGTCATGACAATAAATAAGGGTGCCTTTTATTATACACAGCTGCATTGTTTGTTTTAAGAGTCATCAGCTAGTAGTTACATTTTCATTTTCTGTGCAATTTGGTGTTTCTACAAAGATTTAAAAATAATGTCATCCTTGTTTTATGGTGCACGTGTTCCTGCCCCGATCTTCCTCTTCTCTTTGTTTTAAGATTATATTAATGAATACAGCCTGCATGTACATAGGGACATTTTCTTTTGGCATGTAAAAGATTGCATTGTAAATCCTCATATAGAAACCCAGCTATTAAGTTCGTGAAATTGAATTAAGATTGCGACGAATACTAAAAGCTTTAAACGTGAAACCTCTTTCTCTACAGACAAAAAGGTAGAGAAAATGTAGTTGTCTTTAGACGTGACATTTCTTTTTTCCTTTTAAACTGTCTTGGTGAACTGCTAGTCAGAAAGGGTGAAATTTTACAACTGGATATTGATGCAACGTGAATACCAGCCATCAGTTTAAAATCTTACCCAAGGTACTCCAGTGATCAAGTTCCCATGTTAGATGCAGGGATGTCTCTCCACTGTTGATGGCTTGGTTGCCTTGTGTGCTTGCTTCCTCTTCATTAATTTTGCCTTTTTGAGCTCTCTCAAAGTGAGCCCAAGCTGTTGTGACAAAGGATGGTTACAATGAGCTGGAAGGGCTATACTTAAAAATCCGATTTGAATGGGTTTGGAATAGTCTTCATCGTCTTTATTTGGTCCTGTTAAATATTGTGACTCTATTGAAAGAAAATCTGGTTGCGTTAATCTTACATATATTTAATGTATTAATTTTTTTAGAAATAATATCTTCTAGGTTACAGTGAATTTTTTTTCATCAACCTTCCTACTTGGTATGCTGGGAGTGTGCTAATTAAACACAGGTTATTTTCTGTGTGTAATTGTCATGCTGTTGGTACATAACCTAGAGCCACTCCACACCCTGAGGTTTTTCCGAAGAGGTAAAGTGCGATTGGGTGCCGTATTCTGGCAGGGGAATTTAATGTTTTCTTTGGGAACTTGCACTTCCAAAACAATTTCAGCAACCACCCCGGGCAACAAATGGGCAGTGGGAGAGAATATGATAGCAAGAGGGAGAGAGATGCAGATAACTTGACGAATCCACTTGTCTGTTTTGGCAATCTGTGTCCACTAGACAACTCATTTACATGCCTGGACACATTGAAATGTCCATTTGTTTGTCTGTGGGACAGCTAACTGGATACACTCCGGTGCACTGGCAAATACTGCAATGCAGTATTTTTTCAATGTCATTGGGGTTTTGGGGGAGAAGTGGGCACAAACAGTCTTCTTGCAAGTGAGGTGATGTTAAAAAGTATGGTACCCCTGAAAAGGATAGGCCAGATACAGCAAAATGTGCTGTTCTGTGATGGAAGGTTACCCCTTCTCCATTGCACTTCTCTTCTTCTCTTGCTCTCTCTCTTCCCCTTTCCATAGTAGGATGGATGAAGAGATGCATATGCATGTATTTTTGTGTGTGTTCATGCGTGTGTATCTTCCCTTCTTGTTTGAATGGACCTTAAGGAAAAGGCTGGGATTTGTATGAGAAGGGAAAGGGTGTTTGCGGAATGTAGTGCTCTCCAATTGTTTGTGAAAATGTCCAGTTACCAGCAGTGTGGGACTCCCAAGTAACTTTAAAAGCAAGGCACATTTCACATTTTCTAGAGAATTTTGCAAAGAGGAGACTAATGTTTTAACTCAACAAGTAGAATACATTTAACCCTAATGAAAGTAGTGTTTAATGGGGACCTGTACCTTACCTTAGCCTTTGCATTTGAGTATGTTTAACCCTTTGAGATAATGTAAAAATGAAGGTGTTGTAGAAACGGAGATTGAAAGACACTTTGCTTGCTCACTGTTTCCACTTAAATGATCAGTCTTTGCTTTCTAAAATGCTGGAATATTTTAGGTGCAGGGGGTTTTTGCAGGTCAGTAGCTTTACAGCAAGAGGAAGAAAGGAGGGAGAAAAGGTCTCAACGTGTCAGAGGCAGTAATTGTTTAAAATTAGCCATCTAGAAAAGGCAGGAAAGGCTTGGAGGGAAGAGAAGGAGGCACTAATATGTGAAACAGCACTGTGCTAGTCGGGGAGATAATGAGTGATAAATTTGAACTGGTGCAGTGGTGTGATGCCCATTAATTTCTCAGAACCTTGACTTTGCAGGTTTGTTACTCTGTTGTTCACACCTTTAATTATAACCAGTTTTGGATGATAGCTTGAGGGCACTGAAGATGAGACCTTTTGTTTTGTTGTTTACTTATTTAAATATTCAGACAGAGTTTGCAATAGCATTGGAACATCAGTGTTAGGAATGAAATGCTTTCAGATGAGATTATATGGAGAACGCAATTAAATCTTGCGACTACGTAACATTGTCTTGTATGTGGCATTTACATTGCTTGCACAAATTCATTAAGAATTAGAGCCCTTGTTAGGTTGATCTGTATTTTCTGTCGCTGTAATCTTTTCCTTAGCCATTTTAGAGCTCCTAATTCATTATCGCTGCTCTAGGGCCCCCAAAAGTAGGGAGGAAGCTGAGACTGTCTTAGCTATTGTTCTACCCTTGACTGTCTTATGTGAGGACTCTTACCTCAGTGAAGAGAATCTGTAACAGTTAGGAAGTGCTGCGAACCAGTTAGAAATCATTAATTAAATGGGATGAAAAGACAGAATATTAAGTAAAAAAATAATTAAAAAAAATAGCTAAACCTCTGTGTGTCCTCTCTGGAAATGGTTTAGTTGCGCTGTAAAATACAAGCCTGCCTTTAACAGTATTTAAAGTCATGATGTATATAAAATTCTGTAGTACGCCTTTGTTGCTAAGGCACACGCAATTGCGTCAGCGATGCTGTTGTGATGGGAAATTATTTGTCCTTGAATTCTGGAACTGAAAACCCAACTAAATTTAATTTATTCTTTAAATATTTAAACTTTATATTTTTAATGGCTTCAAAAGCTCTTACACATTATGGTTAGTGCGGTCAGTGTGTTTCCCAGTCTGGAGCTATGTGCCTGTATATTTCAGAATTGGGGTGGTGGTGTGTGTGATGGGTTTGGAGAACTCTTGAAGGTAAAGGCGATAAGATAATGTATGTTTGTTTCAAAACAGACACAAATGACTATGGGAGGTGGCTCTGTCATTCGCAGTGCTTCGAGAAGGTTCTACACGTAATGCGTCTCTGGCGATGTAAGTGATTTTCAGTGTTGGCAGAGGGCAGTAATGCCACTGGAGCATTTCCAGTAGTGCAAGTCCTTTGGATCCAGCCGCTCCGCTGCGTACCCGGGTGTGTTCACCGAGCTGTGGAAGGAAAACCAAACAACTTCCTCTGGTTTTCCCTTTTCCTGAGGGATGCTTGGTGGGAAAATCCCATCTGACCATCCATGTAGAGACCAGAAAGATTGCTGCTGGAGCGGGTAACAGCAGTGCACGTGGGCCCTATGTGTGGCCCTGTAAACGCGCTTGTTTGGGGTAGCCAGTTGTGTTTTGAGCACTGCAACCTATTTACTCCCAGGTTGGGTGCAGTTGGAGGGCTTTTGTAAGGATATTAGGGATGAAGGAAGCTTGTCCTTTGTATTTTTCCTCCCATTATGAATATCTCGTTATCACATACTGGAAAACTAGCCAAGATGGCAATGCTCACAATTTACAATTGAAGGTAGACCTGACTTTCCTTGTAACATTATATCTAATTGCCCAGCAAGGACAAAAAAATTCCAGGAACCAACTTCGTCCCCTTGTCTCTCCTGCTGTGTGTCGGGATAGTTGTCAGAAGTCCACTTTTCTCTACTGCTATTAAAAGCAAAACTGATATTTGTGACTTAGAGAATTATTATTGCTAGACTATACTTCCTTAAAAGATTTTGCGTTGGGGGTAGTTTTTGTTTAATATGTGGTTTAATTTAAATCTGGATGTCTGTGATGTATTTGAGATGTGTGGAAGTCAACCTGGTCGTAGTCGTTCAGGTTTGTTCTCCAGTGGTTCTGGAGGGTTGTACTAAATTACACGGGCAAAATACTAACAAACCTTTTTACGGAGTTGAATGGTAATTTGGGGAGAAGGTGGCCATGCCTATTCTCAGTCCTCCTAAGCTGGCATGTAGACTCCCATAGCGGTCAGCAGTTTGATGTTAGATAAATATTAAATTCATGACTAAATGGCATGAAATAACCCATGTTAAAGTCACTGCATTGTGGTGAAGTGTTAATGCATTTGCATTTGGGATGAGAGATATTTGGTGGTATTTGTTTTCTTTTGCTCGATTGAAGGGCTTACAAACGTGGCTGTTAACTGCTGGACTTGTATCTATCTTCTACTGGTCATCCTTGATCTTCAAATGGTGGTCAGTGACTTCTTCCTGTACTATGTGCTGAAGAACTTGTGGGCAAAGGCTCAGTCCTGTTATTCCTGTAGAGCAGAAGGCACTGTCACGACACCATAAGAAATAATAATACATGTAAACAAATGTTCCTTAAATAAAAATAGGTCTAATACCGTTCCCTGTATATCTTTGTTCCAAATGAAGTTACTGGCAGTAGATGAGTAGGGGGAAGTTGATTTTTAGCAGAAAGCGTGAATGCTGGAAATTCTTCCTAATATGTGTGTGCCAGCTATACTGTGGCAGTGTTGCTGTCGATTCCCTTCCTGTGAGAGCAGCTGTTCAGGGAATTAGTCTCATTGCTTGATGCAGAGGGTCCTGAAAAAATCACTGTGCATCTACGGTGGTGGCTGTGGCCATTTTTAGTGTGACCATCAATGGGAGCTAACTCCTTGATCTAGCACAGTAGCATATTGTTCTTCAGACTAACTGGGCCAGGACAAAATTATCATTCTGTATTCCATGTGCTCTGTGAGAGATTCCGGAGTGCACTTCAGAATTTGACATTGTGTTTGATAATTTATAGAGCTCAGTTTATATTTAACTGTAGACACACTAATCCAGGGAAAAAGAGTAGTATATTTTTAGAATCCTTCTTTTATTGTCTGTGCTCGTCATTACCCAAGTACTGAAAGAAGTGTTCACAAATGTAGATGCTCACTGGGGTAGAAGTTAAGTTTAATTTCCATCGTTAATCTTTGCTGTATGCAAAAGTGAATGTTGCTCGTGTGATCATCAAGAAGCCTTGCAGCCATATGTAGCCCTTGTGGCCATGGCAGAAGCCATGCTCTCCTCCAGCATTTTGACACCAGGCTGGACCAGGACACCTAGGCTAAATGCCTTGGTGGTCAGGGAAGCTTAGGTGATATACTAGTTTGAATAATGAGACAATGTCATTTCTGTCACTGAGTTCTCCTTTGAGATGAAACACACAGAGGGAGTGAATCCAGCTCTGAGTTTGAAGAGTACGTATGACTGCTGTCTTGTAGGGAAAGGTAGCCAGTAGGAAGGACATTAATTTGGTTATTTGGGCATTTTTAATACTCAAACTATTCTTATGTGTTTAGGCTGTTAAGACATTCCTTGCTTGGTAACATCTTATTACGCTGCTGTTCTTCCGGTTGCCTGTTGACACCCAAGCAAAGCGTAATGTGTGGGTTTTGACTTGAGACAGTTGTGGTGGCCTGGGTCCCACCATGCCCACATGTGCCCGTATCTGAGGACAGGGCTCCTGTTGGGTGCATTAGAACAATTGGGTTTTAACCAGGAGTGTGTTAATCCATGAGATCTTCTCACTTGTTTTTTAAGAGGAGTGTTGAAAGAGTTTTATTTCTTGATGTTGAGGGTATGTTTCTTTATTCTGAGTAAGAAATTGGTGAATTTGAATGCAACTTTGGCAATTATAAGAGGCATCTTAATTATTGGAATAAGGAGGGTGTTTGATTTGGCCTGGGGCATGTTTCCCTTCCTTAGTACAGAGATTAGTAGAGTTTATGTCCAGGATAAACCATTAAAATCTGTTATTCTGACCTGTGACAGATACATGCATATGTACTTGGTATTTTGTCCTTTATTGATGAATAATATATTATTAATCTATGTTAATGGCTCTGTGAGCTTAGCATAGATGCTTTTATGTGTGAGATCATTAGAATTTAAGTATTACTGAGATATTTATTGCATACAGTACATTAAAACTCACTCTCATTTAAAAGCCATTGTGTAGATATTTCTGTGAGACCATCAGAGTAAACAGCTGCCTCTGTATACTGGAAGGTCATTTCTGATCATTTTTCCACCAGAGAGTTCTCAAGTCGTCTTCTTTCTCCTGTTACCTGTTCCTGACCTTTAAGGTATTTGCTGAATAATTATTGCCACAAGCAATATTAGTGTTGTACAGGGCTGTAGGCTTACAGGTTAATTGTTGAAGAGATGTAATTTTTGCATTTATTACTAGTTCAGTTCTAAGAGAAATACACTGTTACTTTGCAGTAAGCTAACATTTGTATTGATGGAGATAAATTATGATGTTTAGCTAAGTCCTGTTTTGGGGTCTGTCTTGCTTAGCCCTGCAAGCAGCAGTATCCATAGAGATGCGGTTGCCAGCAGTCGAGATGTACGCATGTTGATTAGTGTTCCCTAATTGCATTTAGCAGTGTGTCTTCATTAAGGTCCTGTTGAGGACAGAGCCTTAAAACATCTTGGTTGTAGCATGTGTTTTCCTAAACCATCCATTCCTGCCTAATATAAGCCTGTCTGCATGAAAAATGTATTGGCAACGTTTTCAGAAGAACTTGCAGCTTAGGAGCTGAAATCCTATTGCAGTGAACATTAATGAATCTTAAATTGCTGAAGGGCTGCTGAAAATCATAGCTTTTGTTTCTAGAACTTCAGTAGCAATAACAGCAGTGGGGAGGTTGGGTGTTCCTAGGCTTCATGGGGAGCTCTGCTCCGTCCTTGCTTTGCTGTGCCTTCTGGTAAGTAGACGTTTTTAGGTTTCAGTATGGCTTGTAACACAGCTTTCACTGTCTGAACTCTCGGGTTGCAAATGATTCTAGATTATTTTCTTAAAGGGAAAAACAAAGTGGAATTGTGACAGGTCTACAGCAGCTGAAGACTTGCAGCTGTCTCCTTCTTACATGAACATGTACGTACCCGTGGGAATCTGTGCGTCAGCACGCAGTGCAATATATATATTCTCAAGTCAGTAATATAATTCAGTTACAGATCAGTAATATATAGCTCAGTAATGTACTCAGTAAACTAAACAAGTAGGTAGTGATTAGGAAACAAACTCTGAGCTAAAAATAAAAGTCAGAAAGTAACCAAAAATATAAAAAGATTTTCTCAATTTCCTTTGCTTTCATTTCAGTGTATTTTTAGGCTGTATGTCCTTTAGATTGGGGATCTTAGCTGTTGATCTCTGCCATGCTTTTGTATTATTATTATCTAGTATCCAGGCTTTTGAGAAACCTTCTCCAGTCTTTCAGGGTTTGCCACATATACTTAATGCTTTCAGCGGTGGTTCTGATTTTTAACACCCTGCTAGCACAGATTTTAAATGGTTTTTTTTTAGTCACTGTCCCTCTTTTTCAAGAGGGACACTGCAGTCTCTGTAAGACCGCTTGCCTTTGTGGTATCTGCCTAATAAAATGCATCCCATAGAGAAAGAGGATGTTTCCATCACATTTTGGCTTGGAGCACCAATCAAAGAAAGATCTTAACTTCTTAAGATTGTGGTGTTTTTTTCCAGACTTCTATAGTCTTCATTACATCTTGAAAGAACAAGTAGTAGGTCCAGATGAAAAGCCAGGAGGGAATGAGGAGCAATTCAGAATAGTGAGATAAATGAAGTAAGCCCTTGTAAAATTGTAGGTACAGAGTTGCATGGCATGAATTTGACAGAAGTAGAAAGGCAGTTGAAGAGGAAGTAGATGTTCCTTCAGAAGGCAGAGCCTGACCTTGTTGCCTTTGTTGCGGTTTAAAAACAGTACAGACCTTTGAGTGGAGGTGGCCGGTGACCCCTGGAGATGTGTGTAGGTGGGAGCCATTGATGGTCATGTCCCATTGCAGAAGTAGGACACCTCCCTGCCAACAGCCTTTGTTATGGTACATGTATTTGAAACAGAACAGGTTCTAAGAGGTTTTCACCAGAGCTAGTTGTGTAACCTATGCTGTAAAGTGGGAACGCATCCGTTTTCCTCTCCAGGTGTTTTTGACGGTCGGTTTCTCCAAAGCTGTGTTTGAGTGGTGGTTGAATGCTGTGAAATCAGGGCTGTGTTCTCCCATATCTTCATATGTAAATTATGTTTAGTGGCAGAAATGATTGCAGGCACTTTCTGGTGGAACTAGTCTAAAAGTGAAGCGCAGGACAGCACGCTGCCTTTCTAGAAGTCAGTTTTTCTTAGTGAAAAGGATAACCCTTATACAGAGATAGCAGGACGCTTCTGTGACCGTCACTCATTACACTGGTTTTCCTTACTTATGGCTTCATTAGTGCTGTTGAGCACATTTGCTGTGGACTTCCGTAAAATGTTTGGAGAGCACTGAATAGCCAAAACACCTCTGAGGTTTCAGACATGAGTACTTTCTCCATAGTCTTCACAAGAGGTGGTGAAGCTGGAAACAGTGATTGAGTATTAAGTCCAGTAGAAGTTCATAAAGAACCTCAGATGCTATGAGTTGAGGTTATATATATGATAGAGCTATAACTGTATTCTGCTTCTGGAAGAGTGTTTTTTGTCCTTGGAAATGTGCAGTGCAGCATTTCTGTTGTGCTTCCCAGAAATTGCTGTGCATGGAGTGCTTGTCCATGCATCTGCTCCCCAGCCCTATGTGTTTCCTCTGGGCTTTGGGGAGTGCTGAGCTCTATGTCTGCTAATTGTAGTTCTCCTCCTTCCATTTCTTATCCCCAGAGTTCCTGCAGGAAGAGTAAGAGACCATTTGAAGTGTGTGATATGATGCCTTTGTTCCTGTCTTGTGTGTGGTTATTGGACTTGTAGTTCAGAGAGTGGTTTCTTCTGCTGATACCTTAGTAGTCATTGATGTTGAAACGGTTGTGACTGATTTTGGTGTCTCCTGTTTTTTTTCACCACTCATACCCTTTTGTCCTTGAAATGAAATGCAAAACTACAGAGTCCATACTTCATGGAAACAGGAGACACATTTATCTGAAACTCCCTCTCAAAAGAAAATGCAGTTTGGTGCATCATTATGCTGTTTTGCTTTTTGAAGAAGTTGTTAGGAGTGGTGACCTTAATCTCTGGGCCAGGTTTGAGGATATGGTGTTGTGTTATGGAGCTGTCACAGCTTACTGTATAACTTCAGCAGTTTGCCTAGATGCTTTCCTCTGGTTTGATTTTTCCCTTCTGCAGAACTTGAAATAAAAATAACAGGTTTTGCCTTTCTATTTTTTGTCACTGTGTTTGGTACAGTGGCAGTCCCTGCCCTTACTACCCATTTGTACAGCATCTAGCACACTTGGTGCTGGTATCAGTTATATCCTTCAGGCACTGCTGTGATAACAAGTAATATTGCCAATAAACTTTGCATTCATTTCACTGCAGATTGGGGACAGATATTTTGTTTCAGCATATTCACGCAAAAGCCTCTAATGGTCTAGATCTGGATAAATGTAGCTATTAAAGAAAATAATTTTCCTCCTTTATTTCAACTGGAGCTTGGCTCTTAAAAGGAATGCATTTGTTGTCTTCTCCATTTGGATCATTTGTGTGCTCCATCCAGTTATTGTGGCACCCATAAATGTGAACTTGTTGACAGTTGTTTTAGCGCCATTTCAACCTGAGTGAAATGCTGTCTGAAACCAGGATTTTGTAAGAAGACTATCCCAGGGACTTTTAATTTTCTGAGCTGTATGTGTATTTAAAATATTAAATACGACTTCTATGCAAAGGAAGGTAAAGATGGAGCATGTACAAGTGCATATGAATGGGGAGCATATCAAAATATAGAATGTTAGATAATGATTCGTTCCTGGGATATTGGATTTGCCTCCAGGCGGATTGGCTCTAAAGTTTCATTTTCCTCCTTTATTTCATGGTCATGATGTAGTTATTAGGTAAATAATAGCAAAGTTTAGTTATGCAGTACATAAGCTTTAATACAAATGTAATTGACAGTGAAATCTGACAGTTGTGTTACAGAGAAGGGAATCTGTACTGGAGCTGCACACTGAGCATCATTTGCCTCTCCTAAGGTCACTTTAGAAAGAAGACCATGTAACATGTATGTGAGGTTCAGGTGCATCTACTTCTCCCTCTGGCTGGAGTTACATTTTTGAGCCAATGAATACTTAAAATCACTGTTCTTAACACTCCTATGGGAAGACAACATGATCTGTTCTGAAGATCTCATGATCCAGTGCCTCATTCCAACAAAACTGTAGACATGTGCTTAATCCTCCTCAAGTGAGAAGGAGTGGCTGCATCTGAAGGTGGGGCAGGCAGTGGCTGGTCCAGGGCTGAGGGACCCGGGCTTGGATCTGTTCGTGGGTTCCACGCCTATGGACCAACCTTCTGGCTTTGGCATGGCTGTGCACATACAGATCAGCAGATGGTCGGGTGCATGGATGAGTCAGACAGCTCCTTGCAAATGGGGTTTTCTTCACCTGAAGAGAAGTTCTTGTGGGACAGACTTGTGCTGTACTGACTTCCATTCAAAAGAGCAGATAAGCTGGGAGTTAGAGGCTGTTTCTCATTGTAGAAGGAAAACCTTTATGAATCTGAGTTCATTTTCTTTGAGAGGTTTGGTTTGTTTCTCCTTTTGTCATCATTGTTGAGGAGATGGCTGTGGGACCTCTGCCATGGCACCATTTGTTTTCACTTGTAAAAGCAAACAACTTGCAATGCTAATTGAAGAGCTTTTTTTAGATAAAGTAAGAGCTTTGCATTATTTATCTAAATTCTTTTTTATGGGAGAATGTTCTGAGTTTGTTCATTAATGAACACTTAGAAATAATATAAAATTAGACCTCATGAATTCTTCATGAGGTGTAATTTACCATGATCATTTTTCTTGGCATTTAGGTGCTGTGAACAGTTCATCATTCATAGATGACTTTTTTTAACTTCTAAGTCCTCAAAAGGGGTATGTCTGCATGAGCCCTCCGGTTTTTATAATGTTCTTTGGACTTTGGTTTTTAGGAAAAGATTGCTTGTGGTATGTTTAAAAACACTTCAGTGCTTATAAATAACACTCTTATGATTCTTAATTGTTACTGGTTTTTTTCCATACATTTCAAATTCATTTCTGTTTATTGTAGAATATGGGCAGTGGTGTACACGTCATTAGGATAACAAGAATGGGTGTTCATTTGCTGAATACAAGCTCCTTTCAGTGTATGTGTGTGACAGTCTCTCAGTTCAACATGCAGACCTTCTTTTAGATTCCTGAGAACAAATTTTGCAGATACAAAGCATGAATATTTACACTTATCGAGCCATTGGCTATTGCTTATGCATGCAGTAGGGAGATAAGACTGTCTTTAGTCTGTGGGTAGTTTTCTAAATGATTCATTAACTGTGCTTTGTAATGGTAGATGGATGTCACATATTTACTGTAATAACTGAAGATTAATGTCAGTTACTCCAGCTTGTTTAAGCACTGTAATAGTTGTGTTTATAGATACAGGTATTCTTTGCATTATTGTTGAAGCTAATATTTCAGCAGGAATAAATTGGAATTAATTGAATTAATTGTAAAAAAAAAAAAAGAGAAGTATTTCTGAAACATTATTTGTAATGTAGGACTTGTTATAATGGATATTTGTCGCTGATATTTTGTAGGAGGGGTTATACCAAGCCTTTTGGTGAGCAGTGTTTTGCAGAAACTGGCAAAGCTTATGCTGTCTTCCCAAGCAACAAAGCATTTCTTTGTGAAATCTGTCAAACTAAAATACCTTATACTTTGCTGATACATTACCACAGTGAGAAAAGTAGTACACCAAGAAGTCATTTTTAAAAGCAGCAGTCTGATGAAATACATCCAGAAATTGAAATATGGGTTGCCTTTAACTTACAGAATCACAGTCTTTAAGTTCTGTCACAGACACTATTTTTTTTCAATGTTCTAAAGATAGAATATTCAAATTATCGGTGGCTAAATTACCGATGTCTATCAACAGTAACTGCAGCTTATTCTTCAGAGATGCTGCTATCCTCTATATAGAACATGGTGATGCAGTATTGAGAGTCTGGCAGGTTGTTGCCAAAAAGTGGAAAACAAAACCCCAAACCCAAAACAAAATCCCTCTTTATCCCAGTAGCATGTGAATGTCATCACACATGACGTTTGCACTGGTATATTTCGAGACCAGTAGTAGCTGCCTAAATTGGGTCAGAGAAGATATACAAAAGCAGAGGGATGTTGCTGATTTTAAGTGGCATCTGTAGAGGTGTAATATTAATCTTCAAGGGATGAGAGTATATGTTGTTTTAAAAAAAAAATAACTTTGGGGTTAAGTCCCTGTTGGATTTTCCACCTTTATTTTGCCCATATCCAGATAAGCCCTTGATGAGTTAGACAGACTTACAGCCTCTTTAAATATTTTTGTAGAATTGAATTACAATCCAATACTTTCATGTGTTAGAAAATGTTATTACCGGTAATAAAAGCATGTGCCGAGGTAACCAGAGTATCTTTCAAAGATGTTCATGTTGTGATATAGGTATTGAATTAAATCTAAATCTTAGGGTTGTGGATAGAAAAAAGACAGCAAAATGGTATGTTGAAATTTAGTCTTTGAATAAATAATGTTGCTCTTATGTAATCTGCTGCCTGACATGGGATCAACAACTACTTAATACTAAAACCAGTCGCCAACAATAAATGTCCCAGTGCATGCACACTGAACTCTTAACAGTGGATATGAGCTTTAGGTGCATGGGGAGAGGGCAGAATGTTTGGAAAGGAGAGCTAGGACTTACCCTAATTGTTACCATAAACAGTTCCAGTGTTTGCTAATGGTGTGGATCAGTGTGTACATCTAAAATAAGCATTATTCCTTTGTGCCCGTAAGAACTTTGAATGCAGGCCCTGGTGCATATCTGCTTTTGCGCAAAAATCACTCTGTAAATGGAGACTTAAAATTATGCAGTAAAAAAAGAAATTACCTGTAAAATACCTTATCAGAAACATATTTAGTAATTCTTCAGCATTTGCCTATATCCATTGTATCTTCTTTATATATATATAAATATTTATAGCAAATCAATTTTCAGTACCCTACAACTTTGCAATAATTTGAAGGGCAAATAACTGCCTTGATTTTCCTTTCTAATATTGAAAAAAATCAGGAAAACCTAATTGGAGTTGAGTGAGAATAGCTAGGAGAAAACCTAGCACCTGGTGCAACATTAGTTTGTGCCAAGATATTTTGATGAAGTATTATAGGAGGAAATCTACTTGTTCAAGAACAGATTTTTACAGAGCAGCTTAGTGTTCTGAATGTGCTAAATTATCCGAGTTGAATTCTGTTTGTTTGCTTGGTGTGGAAGGTAAGCATGCTGAAAATGTAACTAAAAAGCATTTGCAAAATGCGTAAGTAGGACCCCAGCCAGTTCCAAATTTTGTTTTCTTTCACAGATTTTAAAAGATCCAGCGTTATTGTTTATTGTGGGGAACTATAGATAGCTTTTGTGTCTGTGGCTAATAATAGACGATGTACCTTCCTCAGTGCGCAGTGCTGAAGTCCTGCTTCTGCTGTAACTGAAACCAGTGGTGTGGTATTCATGCCGGCTTTAGGAGGGGCAGGATCAGCCCCTAAAATTGTGGTTTACCTTGTGGGCTTTTTATGTTGGAAAGGATATGGTCAGATGATTTTAAATGTGCATGGGAAGCTGCAGTTAACCATATCAGCTTCTTCAGTCATCTTCTGACTACGTCTTATTATCAGAACTGGAATTTTCCCCCCCCAGTTTTAATCAAGTGGATGCCGATACAGCATACACGAGCACACAGTGCTCTGCTGAAGCACGTTAGCCTTGGGGTGCGGAACCCTAACCCTGCAGCGGGCTGTTGGCCAAGTTCAGAGTTGGCTTCAGTGTCTGCGGTGGGGTCACAGAGGTGCTGAGATCAAAGGATGCTCTGCCAGCTGGAATCCCGAGCTAACCAGATTTAGCAGCGTCTGAACCACTTAGTAGTATGTGTGAATAAATACATGTATGAAATCAGATTGAGAAAAGGAGGGATGGCTGATACTGGGTAAAAGGGAAGGTCTTGAAGGAAGGGTGTATGGGGCTGGCACAGCATGACAGAGAGGTCAGCAGTGCTGGGTGCCACGTGGCTGGTAAAATTGGCGGGGGGATTCTGGTTTCGATGTGCTGATTTCTTTCAAAAATTTGCTATTCTTGCAGCATTTATTTTCACAATGCTGTGTCGCTTAAGGCCTTTCTGTTAAGCGCAATGTGGAAAGGTTTCTTTTCATTTAAAACCAAGTTAGCTATTCCTGGGTTCGGTAACAAAAATAAAGGTAAATCAAAACTTCCGCTGATGAAAAAGAGGGTTGTTTCCTAAATGTGGCATTAAACTAACACTGGAGCATTTCAGTGAAGAAAAATAAGTAAATAAAAATAGAATTGACCAGAATATGACCTATTCTGTGTGAGCCTCCCTCATGCAGTTAATTTTAATATAGACACCCCTTTTTTGGTGTGTGACCCCCACCCCATCCTCCTGAATTATAGGCTTAATTTGTCGCAACATGTGCTTCCCTGGATTTAAAAAAGACAGCAAATTAAGTCTTGGGTAATTACAATAATTACAGGATCGGATGAACATAAGGTTCAGTGTGTGTGGTGTCTTAGCCTTCAGTTCTCCCTGTTTGTCCCTGTCCCTGGGCAGTGCAGTCTCTTGCCTGGAGCATCAGTTTGTTTTATTGACTCTTGGAGTCTTTGAGGGAGAGAGGGTGAGCCCATCCGAGGGATGCTCTTTGATAACGAAACACCAGTGAAGCTGCACATCACAAACTCCGCAGTAGACAGCAAAAGCCACCATTTGCGTTGCTTTAATTTACCTAGATTTGAGGCTAAGATGATGTCCGCGGCCAAGATGATGTCCTTCCCTTGTCAGTGCTGGTGACAGAAGGCAGGCTGGAAGCCATAGTAGAGCCAAATATTTCTATAGAAAAGACTTGAGGTACCCATGCTTTTTCTGCTTGCTTTGTCTGCCTGTGCAGTTTCTGGATTTAAACTTGTATTCTGCAGATAAACATGCAGGCAGCTTTACTCACGTGACAGGTGGCACTGGTGACAGTGGGGCTACTGTCCTGCACGCACTTTGCTAAGCTGGGTTTCTTATTTGTCATTTTTTCGGAAAGGTCTGTTTGAGTCTGTTCAGTGAAAATTGGGATTTCACATTTCCAGATAGATGTGCTTGTTGAAATCCCAGCCTGCGCCTGTGCTTGATAAGCCTGTCTCTGTTTAAACCTTTCTGATTCCAGTAAATATCTGAAGACCTTTGTATCTCTGAAGATTGCAAATCCAGGGGTTTATTGTTTAAAGAGGTGTCGGTTCGTTAGTGAAAAATATAACTGGAGAATATAGGTCATCACTGGAACTGGTAAATGGTATGTCTTGGGACACTGAGTTTATTAATTGAAAGCAGTCTGAATGACAACACGTTGCAGATTGACTGTGCCTGGTTAATGTGTTGTCATTGCACTCTGTGATACAGTTATTAAATAGGTAAAATATTTTACCTTTTCATATGGAGCCATACACTTACTTCATCTGATTTAATGGAACTATAATTTTAATTATGATTATTACCTTAAATTATAATTAAATTTATGTGGTTTAAATTTACATTTGTGAAAATGGCTGTGTGATGAAAGCAGAAATCAGCTTCGCATTAACAAAAAAAGAAGGATTTTTTAACTGCATCTTAGTATATGCTCACAGCCGAAGACTAGCATGACCTACTTTGCAACAATAACAGAGGAATCAAGCCGGGTTTTTTTGTTGAAGTATCTAAATTGGCCATGAATGCTACCTACTCATTCGTTTGTAAGTATCTTTAAAAATAGCTATTGTATCTATGAAACTTAAGGGTTTTTTTCTCTTCTCCTTTTATTTTCATGTAGATAATTAGCACCATGGAGCCTCAGGTGTCGAATGGCCCTACTTCCAATACAACCAATGGACCCTCCAGCAACAGTAGAAACTGCCCTTCCCCCATGCAGACAGGGGCTGCTACAGATGACAGCAAAACCAACCTCATAGTCAACTATTTACCCCAGAACATGACCCAGGAGGAGTTCAGGAGTCTCTTTGGGAGCATCGGTGAAATCGAATCCTGCAAGCTCGTGAGAGACAAAATTACAGGTAAGCACTTCGATGTTATCTTCATGTGCATCAGGGTCAGTTTACATCGGGGGTCAGCAGAACCTTGGTGCTTACATTGCAGGTGCTTAGCACGGGGAATGCTGCCGATACTGTAGTAAACCTTTAGTTTTCAGCGGTACGGAGCAACTGTAACGGAAGTCCCTTGTCTTTCAGCCTCCATACAGATCTGAGGGGAGATATGAACATTGTCAGTCTTCATGCATGTCACGCATTGTGCAGCTTCTTGCTGCAGAGCTCAGATGATGGCATTACCTTCCTGATTCTTCTGGGTTTTATTTAACATTGACTTGAGTTGCAAAAGGTCGTCTAAAGGGCTTGAGCTAACTGACCATTCCTGATTCGGACTGCTGCCTTTGAACCTCACCATACCTTCATCAAAATTTTGCTTATAAACACTGTGAAGTCAGGTTGGTTCTGCGTGTCCATCATGGCTTGTTTTCCATGGTGCTCTGCACAGCAGGGGTCTGTAGTTGGGTACCACTGCTCTGGTTTTCATTCTGACATTTGTGGATATTTGTTAATGTTTTCCCTGAAAACATTTCAATTTGCCATGATAGTTACCCACATGAAATGACAGCCATTGGTAAGGTGCCTTCAGAGTAAGAAAAGCCTCTCATTACAGGTCACGTCTCAAAGAGGAGAGATGTCTGCGCTACCAGTAGAGGAGGTGTGGACAGGTGTAGCCTGCTCTGTAGGCTTGCTGCCGCAGCCAGGGATTCACTGATGCGCAAGAAGATGATAGGATGAACAGTCAGCTTTTATAGCTTGCTTTATAGGTTAGTTTTATAGGTTGTGTGTCTGCTCGCACCGTAGGTGGGGAACAGCTGAAATTTCGCTGCTGTTAAGTGCATCACCAGTGCTGTTATGTTTAGCACAGAGAGCAGCAGCCTTGGGAAGGAAAGGGTTCCAGAAAAGGAGCTGTCTCCTCTCAGATGCCCTCCTGGCCGCTTGGGTGTGCCCTCTGGAAAGAGGCACCATGTAAAGATGAGGAATTAAAATGCGAATCTTCATAATACTTCCATAACAGCCTGGAAGCTGTTGTTATTGGCAGCATTAGGAGGATCTGCTTAATGCTTTTAAACATGCAATGCTTCTTTTTTATTTGCTTCCTGACATACAGCAATGTTCTGGTGAACACAAGGCACATAGCAAATGGCAGTAGCTGCAGGGCAGCTTAAGTCCTCAGAACTGTAGTCCGGCAGAGCTTTCTTCAGCACATTGACCATGATGTATCTATTTCAGTATCTCTTCTGATTTGGCCACAGCTTCAGGGATATTAAAAGGAAGATTGAAAAATGGAATTGACTTTTATTTATTCTTTAGGTTATTTTCCTACTTAAAGCCAAATCGCTTAAGCTCCCACTCCAAAATTTGCCATGCAAATAACTGAAGTCCTATTCTAAGCATAGCTGGCCCAGTATCCTGGTGTGACATAGCGACCTTATACCTGCCACCAGACCAGTTTAGCTGCCTACCGTTGTTGTTCTTTTAGACTGAAAGTAATCTGAGAAATTAAACTGCAGGTTACTTCAGTTATTTCAGACAGAAGTGAATACCTAACCCTCATCTGCAGGAGGCTAGTGTGCCTACCTTGAATTTTGATCATGGCAGGTCCAGTGTTTCATGAGCATTATTGCTTTTTATATCACTCAAATTCATGGTGGCTCCTTTGAAATGTAATTCCAAGACTTTAAATATTGTGTTGTTTTCAGGGAATTGGCAGTCTTTGGACGGAGAGCCATTACTTCATCAGCTAGGAACAGTATTCTTTTTGTTTCATTCCATCTCCAGGCTTTTGTTTCTGTATTTGAAGATGTGAGAAGTTCGCTATATGATTTTCCGACTTTTCTTGGGTGGTTTTTTGCCTGTGCTTTTCCTTCCCATCCAAAGTGTGTAAATCTTCACGATCAGTAAAATACTTTAAAGGAATCATTCTTTATAATTGGATGCTTTGAGGACATTACCCCGAAGTGGTTGCAGAGCCTACACGTTGTTTTAAAAAGTGATACAGGTACAAAAGAACCATATTCACAAAGAAAATTTGCCCTTCAAAGTCTCAGTGCTATTTCTGAAAACAGAATTTAATCTGCCAAGGTTTTCAGGCCTGTTATCAAGTAATTGCGCAACATTGCTAAATTTTAGGATGCATGTTCATTCCTCACATTGAATTCCAAGTTAGCAAATCGAATGTGGTCCTCTGCCAGATGCGGTCCGTGTTTTTAAAGGTTCTTAGAACATTGAGAGTAACAAAATGGAAATGCACTGAGGTCATACCCAGCTCATCTTTCCGGATTGTCATGTAAGTGTGTTCTTCATTAGGCTTTCTGAGATTTTATGGGTTTTATTGGGTGGGGAGGGGTGGAAGTATGCCAGTAGCCTGTTACAGGGATGATTGGCTTCTCAGGGGTGTTCTGCTTTTTCGTCCTTATTAAAAATCAGTGTAGATTTTCTGACAGTGAAAGCTGTATTACAGAAGGAACAGTAAATTCTTACGCTGCTCTTGCTGAACTGGTGGAAGTCTGAAACAGTAGGTTTCATCTGCTTTGGGTTTTTTCGTTGTTCAAAACTTTGTAGTTTTTATACACCTCAGCTAAGGGTGCACTGTTGCTGTATGCCTCTAGACAAACACTGGAGCTCTTTCCATTAAAAATATGGGTTGTCTTCTAGATAGTAGATTTGTCTCCTCCTTGCTAAGGTAAAATACCAGGTAAATCAAGGAAAGCCAGAATAAAAAGGTTGCTTCAAGAAGAATAGAGAAGGTCATAAACCAAAAAAAGTCATTAAATAGTTACCCTGGCAAAAAACTGTATTAGAGAATCTCAAATGTATTTCTGGGGCTAGGTAGGATTGAATTGCTTCATGGAAAAGATTAGATTTCCCCTGTCCTGTTAAAGAATTATACAGATTTTTGTGAAATAATGCCTTGGCTCCCAAAATACTGTGTTTTTTCCCAGGGAGTTCAAAGCTAAACAAGATCCTCTAAATACACAGAGGGTCCCTTTGAGAGATTTTTGATTTGAACTTTTGTATTTATTTTCAAATCGATTAAACAATCTGTGTCAGGAATAATCTGCCCCGAGTCTTTCTGCAGGCTTAGAACAGTAGTAGGGTTTTTAAAGAAAATTGATTCGTGATGTTACCCCTCGTTTTGGAAAGACACATATTTAAACAGGCATATTCCTTTACTAAAAAAATATGCTAATTTGGTAGTACACCGTATTGAGTTGAATAGGAATGACAGCTTCTAAGACAGCCTTTAATTTGGTATTCAAAACCAAAATGGTAAACTTCGGTTTTGTTTGGTAGCTTCTGAGAACAGGCAGGATATACAGTAGCATTTTTAAAAGATGCTAATGACTTGAAAGAGGAGATGGAAGTCAGGCATACATTTTAATTATGGGGGAGGGGTTGCGATAAAAAAACAGGGTTTTTTCACTGCAGAGATTTTAAGGGAATGAGACAAGGAAAAACAGACTGAAGATAGTTGCCTTCATTTGGCAGGGGTGTTTAATAAAAGCAGAACTTGTGGTTGTAAAGTGTGCTTATTAAATTCTTCATTTACACTACCTAATTAATTCTAGCATTTTAAATTAACAGTGAAACTGGTCCCTGCTGTACCATTTCATAGCTACAGCATATTTCGTCCAACAACCCAGTTGTTCAGGTTTAATCAGCTGCTCTCAAAAAATGAGAAGGAACTTGAATTAAAAAAACCTAAATGGCATAAACATTTTAGAGCAGCGTTAGATGGAAAGAGGTGACTTCACAGAGGAATGCTACAGCTGCAGATGGATGCGAGTCTCAGGCCTCTACAAACGATGCTAAGCTCTGTAGTGTTGAGGATGTCCTTTATTTCTTTTGTCCAAAGAAAGACAGTGATAAATATCTTCCTGACTTGGGGAAAGGAGAGGGCTTGAATGCATCAGAAAACTTTGAGAAAAGAAATGCTGAACTTGTTTTGTCCCATCTTTGAAAACAAAAGATCCAGTCATCATAGTGTCTGTCAGAGACACTGCACTTGCTGCTGGCCAAGCGAGTTGTCCTTGTTGACACAGATTGTGTGTGGGAGAAGGGGATATTTGTTATTATTTTTTTAATTGATTTGGAGGCCTTAGCTGAGATCTAAAGTATCGTATTTTTGTTTCTCTGTAATCTGCTCAGGAATTCACGCCTCGGAATCTTCAAGTGATTGGTATCTAAAAATCTTTGGATCTTAAGTAATCTTTCGTATCTTACAACGATCCAGGCGCACTGTAAAGCTGAATGCTTATTGATACAGGGTTTCTGTGCATCACTTAACTTATGACAGAGTTTGCATATTCCTGCTGTGTGGTACAATTTGATGTTCTCTGCATGCATAATCAGGAACTTCATTGCTCCTCTGTCCAATATGCATCTCTGTTTTTAAATCATTCCTTTCGAATTTGCAAGTCTTTTAAGATTATGCACAAAGATTTACATCTTTCATTTTAATTTTAGGTATTTATAGTAAGACTGATGCAGACTTAGATTAAAACTACAGTTGAGAAATAATCATGGCATTGTAAGTGTAGTCTAAATATTGATGATCCCAGTGAAAATCCAGGACAGGAAAGCTATTGACTCAAAGCAGTAGCATTTGTGTGTTGTCACGTTAGGAGAGAAAGAAATATTGACCGTTTTACCTACAGTCCTCTCCAGACGTTATGGATTGTCCATTCCTCATCTTCAGATGTTCTAACATATGGTCCAAGATCCAGCAGCTAACGAAAGGGCAGAGTCAGAAATAATGCAACACTATGAGAAAGTACAGGAAAATACCTTCCAGGTGGGTAGTGTCCACTGCTCATTTCTCCATAAAGACCATTAAATTCCTACCTGGGGAATATGAGCTGGCTGTGCTGTGAGCCAGCCACCATGAAACCTTTCTGGTCCAGAACTATGTCCACACTATGTTAAGTTGGTATCATCTGCCCCCTATGAAAGTATTTTCCTGTCTCCCAGTATAATGAGCCACTTACCAGCGCATACCAAAAAGGTGTTGCTGTGAAAACAAAGACCCAGATTTTATTTAACTAAGCGCGTGCAGTGAATGATGGCACTGAGGTGGTGTTTCTGTATGGAATGTGTGTTCAGAAACTGCATGCTTGGATTTCCCTGAAATTAGGGGGGTCTCATTAAGCAAGCTTAGTTTCAGCAGCTGGAATCAGTAGCTGTTTTGAAAGCAGTGGATGGAGGTTGTCTGTGTCCTCAGGAGCAGAAGCCATTAATTGCACACGGGCAGTGACCCTAGGAGGCAGGAGGGAAGGAAGCCAGGTATGATTATGTTTCCCAACAGTGTGACTGTCCAGGAGGGAAGCTCTTGAATCTGATGGCAAGTGTGCAGTAACAGGAAAACACAGCTTAAGCTTTTCTTAGTCAACAGAAGGCTTCTAGTATTGGCCCAGTGTTAGCAGCAGGTAGCATCTAAGCTTTACCTATTTTAATGGGAGGTTTTGATGCCTGTTGGAGGACATAAGCAAGAAGTCATGGTGTCCATCTTGGGATGAAGGCTGGACTCTGAAAGCCCATCATAATGGAAAGAGTCAAAGCAAAAACAGGGTTAATGGTTAAGTTGAATTAAGGAAAAAGGCCTTTGGTAATACGGTTCGTGATAATAGGTAACCATGGCATGGTTACATCTGCATTGCAAAGACTCAGCTGGACATTTTGAAGATTCTAGTAAAATTGTGTCACATTGTCATGGGGGGAAATACTTTTTTTTTATTCAAAGGAAATAGAAACTGGGGATAGAACATGTATTGACTGAAGATTTCACATACAAACGCTACCAGTGTTTTACATATGTTTTCTGTAGGAATTTTGTGAAAGGACATACCTAAAGTGTTTCTGATTAGAAGAAAAAAACGTGACCCATATACAGGTAAATACAGCTTACTGTGAAAACCAGTGTTGCTGCCTGATCCTAAATGATTGAAAATCTAATCTGAGCATAAACTGCTTTTACATTTGAGGTCCAATTCACTGATTGTGCTTTGAAAGTGCTTTCCATTTTGAGATATTACTGGTTCCAGGGGTTTTCCCCACTTCAAATACATTAAACAGATAGGATTATAGAATGTAGGGATTATGTTAGATAAGACTTATAAACTCTTTAGAAAGTATGTAAACACTCGTGCCTCGTGGCATAAGCCCACCTAATAACAGGGTTTAGGAGAAAAATATCTTGTAGAGGTGGTTTATTCCCTTGTTGACTTGGAAGGGGTTTTTAGTAATTCTCCATAAAGCAGTGGTAACTAGTCACTGATCTCTGACCATTTATTTGGTACAGATCTTGCTAGACTAGGCTGGGTGTTAGCAGCAGTTGCTTTGCTCCAGTAGTAGATGAGAATTAACAGAATCCTTCAGAACAGGGAAAGAAAAAGCAAACTTACTGTGGTGTTCACCATGTCAAAGTGAATATAATTTTGGCACCGGGTTTGATTTAAAGGCAGTATTTATTAGTGCCCCTCAAACTGGCTGTGTAGGGAATTCCTGTAAGAAGCGGTGCAGTTTTTTTGCATTTTACTTCCTTGCAAGCAAAAAGACTTAATATTTGCTGAAACAGAAAAAATACTTATGCAGCAGAGTACTCTGCTAGAGTTCTTTTGTCTGAAACATAATGCCAGGTTAAGTGAATCGTAGATTGACACTGTATTTCAGTAGGTAGAGGAGACTTGTGTGGTAATTGTTCCTTTGTGTTGAGTGCATGGTCAAAATGCAGTGAGAAAAGTGTGGTCAGGTAGAGGAGTGCGACTGCAGTTGAAAGTGAAGAGCTCAGAAAAGCAGAAGCCTAAAATAATGTGGTTTAGAGCTGAAAAAAGAAAATGCTTTCTGTGAATCAGATAGAACATAGAGCATGCTTCAGTTTTTGGTTGTAATCTTTGTTAGGCACCTCAGGTTGCGTGCAGAAAATATAATGTTAGAAGATACGAAAAGAACCTGACATGCTTCAGAGTCTTTTAAACCTAAAATTTAGAATTATTTTTTGAGACTAAATACATAACTCTGAAAGTCATTAATACCTTTAAGTTGATCTTAATTTGGTAGCCTAGTTGCTTCATTTTTATAGCTCCTTATTTCCTGAAGTGTATTCTGTTCTTCAGCAGAGATAAATCTAATGTCAGTGTTGCATACCCTATTCTAAGGGCTACACATTCAAGACGACCCCCAAATGTTGATTATCTAAATGAAGGTTTGTAGTATCTGAACTAAATTTATTAGCACTGGGAGGGGGGGAACACAGATCCAGAAATGAGGGTCTTAGTGCTGGATTTCTGAACCATGTTAGGCATGGTTTGATGTCTGTTCTGAATGCTGAGGAAAATGGTCAGATTTGCATCCGTCATTTTCTTTATCGACTCTCTGCAGTTGTCTGGTGCATGCTCTGCGCCAGCGAACAAAAGAATTTTGATTTCTTGATTATTGAAAAAAAGCAATTGAAATGAGTGGTGAGGCAAATAGGCAGAAAGCAGGGAGGCATGACCCTTGTGCTGTGAAAGAGCTTTCTAATTAACTCCTGCAGTTTCAATCCCAAGCTTGTTCTGAAGGGTATTAAATGTCTTCAATGCGTATTTAGTTATTCTTCACCGTTTTTGACGGGTTGGTTTATGTAAATAACATCACCTTTCCATCAAGTCTAGTGAGGAAGGATTAGCAGCATGGTTTTCCTCAACAGCACAAGCACACCTACACCTCCAAAATCGTGACTTCCAGAGAAGGTTATTTATGAGGCTTCACAGTGTGTCTGCTGACTTTCTAGTCTGAGACTCTTTTGCATCCTGCATATCATCTGCATTGAAGATTAACTGTTTACCAGGGAACAGCCAGGTGAAATGGTGGAACCCTCTGATGACGGTCCATCCGTAACCTCCTGTGCTGTCTGTCTTTTTTCCCTTGTTCTGTCTATCCCTCTAGAAGCACAGACACTGTGCTTCAGCACTCGAGCACAGTTCTTCTGTCCCTAACCTGTTCTCTTTTATTTCCTTTTAGTCTGAGGACAAGGAGAAATGGGGTGAAAGGAATGAGAGAGTTCCAGGAAAGCTCAGGGAGATTGGCAGCAGCGTCCGCTAATGATGCACTGTGTTCCAGCTGAGGCAGGGTCTTTCGGGGCATCGGTAGACAGTATACCGAGAGATACCTGTCAGGGCTCTGAGGCTGATTTACCCACCAGTTTGTCTGTTCCCTGCTGTTCCAGATCTTCTGCCCTTCAGCCATGCCAACAAGCAGCACGGCTGTGCTGTGGCTGTCACCTCTGCCCATCTCCCCAAGTGCTCTTGCTAGACAGCTTGTCCAAGGGCACAAGTGACTTGTGTAAAACCAGTGTAAATGGTTTTGAAAGTTGCTTACTTCCTGCTCTCCCTTTTCGCAAGACTGCTTTTCATCAGTGCTGCATTATGAGTTTCTTCCTGGCTTTAAGATGGTGTTTAGTAATCTTACAACCAGGATAATTTGACTTGCCTGCAATAGCTGTTTCTCAGTGAGTCAGGAAGTTCTTGCCCCTTCTCTGCTGCAGAGCTGATCCATCATCACTTGACTTCCTAGTGTGCAGGTGCTTTTCTCTACAGCCAGAAGAGCCGTGCAAGATGATCTTCACCTTGACTTCTGGGAGTGGCTAGCCTCAAACCTTCAGATCAGTATTGGGATCTGCTGCCCATAGCACTCCTGTGTTTTTTCCTCTGTGTTTTCTGCTAGCTCAGTTGGTGTGTAGTCCCTATACTGGTAAAACAAAGTAGCTCATCAGACTCTATCCACTTGGACCCCATCCTTCAGATCTTCTTTGCTATTGGGGTTATTCTAACTGACTTGGGCAAGGAGCCATTTGTATGGTCAAGCCAGCCTGTTTTCTTTCTACTTGTCAGCTGAGATGCCATCTGTAGAGAGCAAAGATCATTTTGGGATATCTGCTGCATGGAGGTCTTGATGGGCCTTAAATCCTTTCCTTTTCCTTTTCTTCCAGAAAACTTCAGAAGTTCAATCCCATGAAATTTAGGGTGTGATCTTAATTTGACTTATGGTTAAGAGGTGTTAATTTATAGTTATGTTGTGTTGTTACGCGCAAGAACATGCAGAGAAAGGGACTTGCTGCCCTTTTCTACCTCTGTGTATCCTTAATGCTGCTCACCATCTATTGATTTCACCTATTTAAAGGAATTTCTTTTGCTGCCTTAATTGGGAGTCCAACAACCTTTGTATGCAGTTCACTGGCAATTGTGTGCTTAGTCAGCCTTGATAACCTTCTTGGTAATCTTGTTGGCTGTTGGAAGTTGTTCTGATGCTGAATGTTTGACAACGGACAAGCATATATCTTTGTATTTCAGCAGCATTCTTCATGTCCTGTGCTTCATTCCTGGAGTGGTCGTTGATAGAGTATTGCAGCCACTGACTTTTTAAAACGTCTGTGGTATAGCCTGAGTCTTATTCAGGCCCTTCTGCATCTCTGTGTGTGTATTAAGACAGGTTTTGCCCAGGTGTCAGCTTTTCCATTTCTGTGACGCCACTGTCTTATGGTACTTCTCATCCTTGTGAGATTTTGGTTCCAAAAAGAGTAGAGAAGGAGGGGAGGAAAGCGTCATGTCACTCAAGTCGAAATCTGTTTCTCTGACTTTGTTCACTGGCTCTGCCTTGGCGACGCCCTGATGGAGTTTGTTGGACATAGCTGCTGTTCTCTATTCTTCTTGAGCAGAATCCGTCACTGACTTTGCAGGTGTTGCTTCTTGTCCCTACTAGGAAGTGCAGTGCAAGTTACTGACTTCCAGGATATTGGACTAGGCAGGCTTCTGCTCTGACCTAGTACTGCTGTTCTTATGACCCTCACAGCATCTGTTTAATCAGTGGAATATATCAGCTTGAGGGGAAAAAAAATGAATGTTTATTATTTTTATTCACAAGGGCCCCAACTGTTGTTGGTTTTTTCCTGGTTTTGTTGTGTTTTGGGGTTTTTTCTTTCACAGTTAATGGTTTTTAAGGGGTGTTGCAAAACCAGATGGACAAAAAAGCTGTGTCCTACTCACCTGCAAACAAACAAATGGCAGCATTGCCAGCATGATTAATTGTTACTGTACTAGAGGGGCTGCTGTTTCTGTGGTAGAAGGTCTAATGTGCCTACTGCCCTAGACGGATAACTGTGCTCATGTGCATTTTAATGTACCTTAAACTAGATATTAACAGGCTTCCCCTTACTACAGCATTCTAGGACCCACAAAATGAAGCCACCCTCCTCAGGATGCTGTTGGTTAGATGTGGGGGGTGTTTTGACTTTGCCGTTTGAGGGGATGGGTAGGTAGGGCAGGAGAGTATAGAACATGTAACAAGACAGATGTTTTCTCCAGCAGTTCCTTTTTTAGACTATTATGTGCTATATCTGTGTCATTTCTAGTTATCAGTGCATCTTTCTCCCATTTCTCTACGTTTTCCTTTAAATACTTTCCTGCTCTGGAAGCCGGTTTGTCTAAAACAAACAAAAAAAAATAACCAACCAGAAACCAATGTGAACAGCTTGGGAGCTTGACTGTTACATTTTTCCCTCTTATGCTGTCTACTACATTGGAATAGCTGCTTTGTTACCTTGGTTTTGTTCATTGGTGGTAGGATTGTTGTACTTTAATTGCTCCAGGTTGGGTATGTTTAAGTACTTTGCCAGACTGGAAACAAGAGGAAAAATGTATATGTTTTCCTTCTTTGTTTACCATCTACATGTTTAATACTGTGAAAAGGTTTCTTATGAGAGTTGTGCATCATAAAACCTGCACTACTTTTGGTGGTGGTCTCCCAACAAGAATGGCTTGTAATCCTGACTTCAGTACATGGTACCTCCAGTGCCATACAGTGGATAGTGTCACAGGAGAAGGTGTTGGCTGATACAGATGAAATCTGCCACCTTTAAAAAGAAAAGATTTGTACACAACAAGTCATGATAATTTCTCTTTTAAGCAGTTTTCTTTTTCATTTCTTCTATTACCTGCAAGTACCTTAAAGGAATGTTATAAACATTTGAAATATACTTCAGATTCTGCTCTTTGTTCTAAAAATTGAAAGGTCTGTCTCAAAGCCAAAGCAGATTCGTTAATTAGGCTCACTGCAGTATTAAGTATTGATGGATAGCAAAATTCTTGTAGGTAGCACATTTTGGACTACGATAAAGTGGCTTTACTTCTCTCAGCATCTTTCCAGATGCTGTGTAAAGTAATCTACGTAAATCTAACTATTGCAGATTAACGTTCATAGCTGTCAGGTTGCAGCTTTTATTTATGTTTTTGCTGACCACATTAAAAATGCTGTAGTCACAGGTTGTGTGGCTAATATTAAATTTTGCATTCCAGTCTGGAATAAATTACTTTCTTGCATGTGTTGGAAAAACTGGTTAGTAGAGCTCGAAGAGTTTAATTAGTAGGCTGTTTATGAGACAGAATAGGTGTTCCGAGTCACTCTCCAGAATTGCTGTGAAGTTTTAGTGTTGTGGTGGCTTTTGTTTTTTGTTGTTTGAGGTACAAAACCTTAAATGTTGCTGAATTAAATCATTTAATGACAAAATTACCAGGGCTTTTTTGAATCTGCAGTCACTGGGTTTCAGATATTGTTATAATATCTGCTGCTATAATATACCTGCTGCGGTATATTGTTATGTCCTCCTTAATATTCTTGTTTTGCCAAACAGTCTTGTTTTCTTCTGTTTTTATGTGCCTCTGCCATTTCCTGTAGACTGGAAGTGTTACTGCTACTGTTTCCATATAAAATGTTTCCAGGTTGGAGGATGCGCTGGATTTTCTTGTCTTAGCTGTACCTTTCCTTTCCCAATTCCTCTGCGTACCTCTTTTCAGTGAGAGAGCATGTTCTCTTTTATCCAGACAACAAAAATCTCTCCTGTAAACCCAAATGTGTGTTACTTTGTTAAGCCACAACTGACTTTTCAGTTCTGACCCATCATGGAAACCTTGGGCAGTGCACAGGCTCTGTTGGCGTTTTCGTCCCCCTGCCTTTCCTGTCCACATCCCTCCACCACTCACAACTATAGTCTTCCCATAAGCTTTCACTCTGTGTGCCTGGCATCACTTTTTTTTTGTGCAAATCTTGATATATTTGTTCCAAAATTGTGCAGATTTTGCACTATGGGATCACTGTCATCTGAATGTACTGTCCCTTTAGTTGAAGCCTGACCAGTGAAAAAAATCAATGTTTCTTTTGGTTTGCTTTCAGTTTGTGCTTCATTGTTCAGTATTAATTTTTTTTAGTTGCCTTCCACTTTCATCTCAATCTCAAATACCAGCATTTGGGATGGGATGCAGGAAGGGAAGGTTAAGTCTGCTGTGATGAAGCAAGTACCTCTTCCATGACCACTGATTAACACTGCTGGAGTGCCTTTTCTCTTTGGTTTCAGACTATGTAAATTTTACTCTCTCTTTAATTTTGTCTTCTGAGTAACAGTGTTAAATAGTGCACTCTAATATTTCATCTCCACTCATAGTGTTTACACATTTGAATTATCTATAGCATTTTGCGTCTCCTTTTAGTCACTAGCTAGCTGAAGGACAGCATATTTTAATGATCTAACACTGGATGCTTCTAATCTTTCATCCTGAGTTGCTCTTAAGCCCTAAGTCATTCTTAATTTTAAAACCTGATGGTTTCTGAAGCTTTGGTTCCCTTCAGTTCATGGCTTTCTGAATCCCCAGTACATATACTTCTTGTTGTAGTTGAGTGTAGTCTTTACCATTCTCTGTGTACCCCTGGTCAAGTGATGCTGTATCCCATCCTCATGACGTGACATTGTCTACTTGGGATGTGAAAGGCTTCCTATCACATACTGTATGCTTTATTTAATGCAGTAACTTCTTTAATTCCTGATGGAGTTATCTTTCCACACCACTGCTTACCATTTTTAAAGTGCTGCCATGTCTTTCCTTTTTTTCTGGGTCTATTTGCTTTCACTTTTTCTTACTGAATATTGTTTTAACTTAGCCTTTTGTTTCTAACGTCTGCATTCTCGTGTTTAATTCGTCTCTTCTTCAGCATAGAATTTACTGTTTGGGATAGACAAGTCATGGCTGTTTCTTGTCCATTCATGCCTGTCCCCAGAACACTGGATTTTTATAGTACAGTCCCTGTTCTGTTCTGGGACAAAGCGGGGAGGAGTGCAGCCTTGCTCTTCTCGGAACAGCTGCTAATTCAGAGGCTGTGTGCTTCTTGAAGGAAGGGGGAGGAGAAGATGAAAAGAAGGGGAAGCAAGAGATGTAAACTGTGGGGCAGGGGGAGATCCAAATATTTGTTCAGAAATGGTACTCAGTTGTCTTACTTCAGGAGCAGTAGCTTCTGAAAACGTACTTAATCAGTTGCTTGCACTAGTATGAGCACACCCATGCTTAAAATCCAGTTTTACACTTAAGCCTGATAAAAGCAGGAAAACAAAAAGGAAAGGTAATATATACTGCAGTATGACATGTGCATGTTGTTTACAAGGTATCTCCAGCACAGCTCACAGTGGTCCAGTGATAAGGTTACTGTCTTAGGGTTGGGGAGATGCAGTTTGAGATCCCTGTTTTAATGACTGTGTTTCTCTGTTCAAGTTCACCCTGGAAATCTTCATGCCTTTCGTTTTTTATTCTCCAAAATAGGACTAAAACTGCTTTCCTCCTGGTGTTTGTGAGGAAAGGTGCGTTACAGAGATAAAATGCTTCCGTGCTATGGTAATGGGAACTGCAGAAGACTCCAGCCAAGTCAGCAGCATCTGTCTCAAACTGCCACTTAAGCTCTGCATGCAGATTAGTCCATGTCCTCAAGTACAGTAATTACACAGCTGACTTTGTTAAAACTCTGTGTAGTATGCAGTTAGGAGCGAAGTCTTGTTTCAGGTGAGATGCAGAACATCTGATGTGCTAGAAGTTTTTAAGAGATTATGCGGCACTATTTGCAAAAGTAGGCATTTTATTGCTGGTATGGTCAGGTTTAAAATGGAGTAATTGCATGTTTTTGGAAGTCCTCTTAATTTCTGTGGAGGTAGAATTTTTGGGAGAACCTGGTGATGCAGAGGAGCTGCAGGGTCATTCTCCATCTTGTTCTGTTTTCTGGGTGGATGAGGGGGACTATTCCAGAATCAGAGTTGTAACTGTGTCTAATTTTGAGGGATAGCAGCTCCTGTCAATTGGCATTTAATTTACATGACAACTGCTCCTGCTTCAGCGTCTCTGCAAATCAGGACATTAAATTACACCATCTTGCATTAATGGATTTGTCAAAACTATGCAGGAGGACAAAACTTGTGTAACCTTCACTGGCACTGCCTGGTGAAGTCAAGCTTTCTGACTTGCAAGGTGCTGGTTTAATGACACTGCTTTCTGTTGTGGGGAGCTTGCAATTGGGTATCAGGGTCTGGCTTCATTTGGAGGTCACCGTGTTCAGCTCCTGCTGGTTCCCCTTCAAACAGATGTGGCAGTCCAGGGGTTGCAGTAACCTGACTAACACTAATCATTTGATCGCTTTAGCTGCGGTTACAGGATTTGTTTCACGTTTTGGGCAACGTTTTTTTTTATTCCACTTTTATTTTTCTGGGCTTGTTGTCATGGTATTTGGCGATTCCCATTCAGATATTAAAATTGAGTGTTGTCTGTATGTCTGGTTCATTTTCCCTCTCTTATCCGCTTCCCGAGGGAGAGTTTTACGTGGGATGCATCATGCCGTTTGCAAGGGCTTCCTCTGGGGGATGTTTTTAATCATGTAGCAATGTCTCCATTGGAGAAGGCCTGGTGCGAAGAAGCCTCTTCCACTTGGGCTGGAGTTTATTAAATCCTATGTGCATAGAGTTCTCATGGGAGCTCATTGTGCAAATTCTGACACCCTCAGCCCCCCGAAAAGGCTTGTCTTCTGCACAAATGAGCTTTTATTCCAGTCTCTCTGCACTGCCAGGCTTTAAGGCAGTGATAGGAATTTTTTCCCTGTACATTTTCTATGGAGAGGGACCAGCCTTTGCTAGTTGGGGATCAGGGCTCTAATGCCTTAGGGGAAGAGTTTCTTGAACAGTTTTGTCCCATCTGAGTAGGTTTGTGTCAGCCTATGTGCCTTTATAGGTGTTCCAGCTAGAGCTAAGCTTCAGCCTGTGAAACACAGATTTTTCCCTGAGGTTTGTGTTTAGGTTTGCTTATTTATTCATTAGGAAACCACAGACATGGCTTTTAATAGGGGACCTGTTATAATGGCATCCCAGAGTAAGTTTGGAACCTGGCTTTCCTCTCAGATAGGATCTTAAGGAGGACCTGCTGAAACTCAAATTGTGCTGATGGCTGTTTTTAACCATGGATAACTCATGCTCCTTAATTGTAGGTGCACTGTAGCATCAAAGCATATCTGGGGCTCTAGGCTGGATAGCATTTAAATACAGATGACAGCGGTAATTTAGAAGGGGAATCTTCTCAAAAGAGCTAACAAGCGCATCTGAAATACAGTAATTCAATGGAAGGCTCCCAGACAAAACTCGCGCCCAGTCACCTTCATACAAAAGGCCAAATAAAAGCTATTTACTACTCATCCTTCTCATTTTTGCTTTGAGAAAGACTACACGGTTTTCCCTAAATTCTTGCAAAAGTGATATATTGTAATAGGAGGAGGGTGCTTTCTTGCTATTCATGGACAACATGTATTAAATACTGGTCTGTACAAATATAAGGAGTCTGTATTCTAAATAAGCTATAGACTAAATGGATGCTGTGATAAAGAGCTGCACTAAGCACAGAACAAGTTACCCTTCACGACTGTGAACCAACTGGATTACAGTGAATTGTGACAGTGACAGCCTTAGCTTAATTGTTTGGTCCTAGGAGCAAGCGTGCGCAGAAGCTGCTTCCATCCTGGTTTGCCTCTCCTGTGACTGCAGTGTGCATCTCTGGGGTGTCAGCAGGTGCTTCTCCTTGATAAAAGAGATGGAGGATGAATGAGACTGACATTGCTGGTATAAAAAAGCATCAAACAAGGAGCAAGATTTGAACTGGTCTTATGATCAGATCTCATTTTTCCTTGACCTGAATCTTCTCTCTGTAGCTTATCTCCTTTTTTAGGTAAACAGCGGCTCTATTTGTTGGCAACTGTCATAGAAACCAGAAAAAAAAGGCAGGCAATTCATTTGACCCTTTT
This sequence comes from Ara ararauna, assembly GCA_028858755.1. Classification (NCBI taxonomy): domain Eukaryota; kingdom Metazoa; phylum Chordata; class Aves; order Psittaciformes; family Psittacidae; genus Ara; species Ara ararauna. The sequence continues at coordinate 59,989,706 of CM054382.1, forward strand.
TGTACATTTTGAATGTGTCTTCTCAAGGGTGTTTATGTAACCTTCTCCAAAAGCCCCTACTTCATACAGCTTTTCATACGAGTTACAGTCATTCTTTGTCCTTCCAGGAATGTGTTCAAAACGTTTCTGAAATGGATTGGAGGCTCGCAGGGTTGCGCTCTGAAAATAGGACTAGCTGGAGCAGGGCTTACCTTGACTGCCAGTATGTCTCTTCTGTTACTCTTACTTAGGAGATGGAAGGCATGATGAGGCTTTCTCTTGCCCATCTTTCTTGCTTGCTACTTTCTTTGCCGGCCATGTGGAGGTGGTATTTAATAGGAACATCCCCAGTTCATGAGAGCATTTTGAGGGTGGTCGAAGAGCATGTACAAGTGTGCTTGGAAGAGTCACGGATGGACAGCAAGTTGAACACAGATGCTTCAATAAAGAAGCTCACCCTGGCACCAGTTTCTTTCCCTGAATATCCACCAAAGTCGGAACAGACAAATGTTGGAGTCAGAAAGCTCTGGACAATCGGAAGGCGAGCATTATTTATCATTGGTCCCAAACCTGGAGTGACTGAAGGCTGTTACTGTCTGACAGTTTCTGCCTGGCTAATACGAGATGAGCTGTCAGACGTGGCCTACTTCTGAAGGAAGGGATTATGTTGGAGAAAAGCATTGCTGCTTGGTGCCGTTTGTGTTATGGCTGTCAGGAGGGCAGCTTTAATTAGGCTTTACATTTGGGCAGGGGACAACAAAACCATGATTTAAGGCAGTTTGCATTGCTGCTGTCCCATTCTGTGCTTGTTTTAATGAGTGTTTACAGTGGGGACTATAGCCCTTTAATGTGACTCTGTAGTCCAGAGTAGTTTATTTTCAAGAGAAAAAGGATATTTTTAAAACTTTTTTAAAACTTATCTGGTCACAAGTTAGCAATTCAAAGTCATACTCTTCTATAGGGCGATTTAGAATCGTTTCCAGCAATAGGAAGGTGTCAAGTTTGTCTAAGAAGGTAGTTTACTTCCACTTTGCTTGTGGGAATGACTGCAGCAGAACCTGTGTGAGGAACAACCAGCAAGAACACTGCACATCTGAAGCTTTAGACTAGAAGAGATTACTGAACACTTAACACATCTCGCCAAAACCTTCCCTGGATTAATTCCTACTTGAGCTAGAGCATAGCTTTTTGGGGAAAAAAATAAAATCTGGAATTTCCAGTGACAGAAAAACAGGCATAATGGTTGGTAGGTGGTTAAAATCATGTGGTTACCTTCAATGTCAAAAACAGAATAAGTGCTTTCCCCAGAAAAACCGCTTTTGCTTTGCTGTTCCTAGTCTGGTTTCTGTTGTTTCAACTGCCAAGTAATGCGAGTTTGGATACCTAACTCCATGTTTTATCTGCTGGAGAGACACTATTGAAAAAAAAAGGGAATATGTACTTCAGATGAGTACTAATGTGGTACTGTTGAGGTTCCACTTAACCTTTCTTGATTGGGTAGACAGATTGTGACTCTTTCAGTTGAAAGAGTTTTTCAGTGCTATAGTCTCTTATGGCACCATTGCCAAGGCATCAGTATCTTTCTTGGATGACGTATGTTAGCACTGGGCATGGCCCTTCAGCAGCAGAACACACAGCCAGATCAGAAACAACGACTGTTATTTCCCTTTTTGAGTATGGCTTTTACGCCAAGAAGAAATGTGTAAACTCTTTCAGCAGTATTGCAGGCCTGAGAGGTGGTTGATAATGCGTCACCTTGTGTGAGTCCTTCATTTCCTGTTTAGAAAGTGTGCTATAGTTAACTTGATTTGCTGGGGTGTAGTCTTGGGTTTGTGCTGTCTAAATGTACTTATGTGTAGTTTATTGAAGAGCTTAAATTGCTTTGCACCTTCTCTCTGTCCTCTTTGTTCTTATCCTCTCGTCCTGTTTTTCTGTGGTCGATGATCTTCAGGAGGAAGGAGTTTGGTTTTTTCCACTCGTCGATGGAAATACATTTTAGGGCAGAGAGCTGTTTCCTGAGACAGACCTGTAGAAAAACATTTCCAAGTGATTTCCTATTCACAATTCCCAGTTAGAGATGTTGGCTCATTATTTTTTTAATCCATTTAATGTGTGCCATGTTAATTTTGGTTTAGTCAATTAATAAGCGGTAACAAATCAAGTGCTTTATGGAAGACCCAAGTATATCAATGCTATTAAGTCAACATTCTTCAGATTTATAAGTCAAACTTGTAATCTCATCAAGAAGGATGTTAGTTTAGTTTGACAGAATCTATTTTCCATAGTCATAATTTGATTGACATTGATTTTATTACCCCTCTCTAATTCTTTATTATGAGAGTCCAGTATTGAATATTGTGTAATTTTGCCTTGCTCTGCATTTGACTGGTGGACCTCAAATTTCTTGGGTCATCCAGTTCTCCCTTTTTGAATTTCAGTGCAAAATTGTCCTTCCTCCAAGCTCCTGGAATTTGTTCAGTGCTGTAAGAATTACTAAAAATGGCAAGAGAGCCATTTGTGCCCTTTTTTGGAGTCTATTCTGTGCAAGTAATCCAAAGCATCTCATTTATACAGGTAGAATTTTAGGAGCTCCTGTTTTAACATCCACCTGTGTTGCTGCTTAGTACTTCATGTAGCTTTTTCAGGTGTACATAACACATCTGTTTTCTCTGCAATGTTACTGTCTGCTACTGAGTCAGCATGAGTGTTAAGGGACCTTGAGAAGCCAGAGATTTTTTGGTGGCTTTTTGTTTATAATTACATATTTCTCTGTTTCCACCTATTTTTCTGTCCTAACTTACGTTCATTCTCTCTGTTTTCACTTTATTTCTTAATTAAAATATGGAATTGGCTTACACAGGCAGGTACAGGTCTTCAAATGGCACCGCCTTTCCCATAGCTGCAGATTTTTCAGTGTAGGGATAAATTTCATATATTGGGTATATTGATGTTTCCGTATCCTTTCTCATGATTTATTTTAATCTTGGTGATTTTCAGCCCTGAAATGGAGCCTGCTGGAATAGGAAATACATACGTTACCAGCTTGGCTTTATATGGGTTTAAGACTGTCAAGTCCGTGATAATTTTTAGCCCTGTTATTGCTCACTTTTAGACCTGTTCTTTACCAGATCATAAGAGGTCCGCTATGGGTTTCTGCAAGCTAGATAAAACATTCAGAAAGAGCAATGGTGGTGTAGTGATATAACAAGGTGTTGTTTTAGGATCATCTAGAAATATCTCTTGCCTGCCCTACTGAATCGCAGCATGGGATGAACTTGCTGGATTCCAAATCACAGAAAATATTTACTATTTATACGGTGCTGTTCCTGGGAAGTGTAGCATGGGAATGAACTTCAGTGTCTGTGTGGGATCCCACTGAGAGGTCCAGCTGCTTGCTTCATGCTGCCAGATTGCGTCCAAAGAAATGTTACCCTTTTTGAATACATGCAATAAGAGTACATGATGGAAAAAAGGCCCCTGAAGTTCCTACTGCTTCACCATATTCTGAAACAAATCCTTCTCTTTCTACCAATTTTTAGTTCTTTTCTATCTAGAGCCTGTTTTGTCTGACATAAGGTGTATTGCTCTTGAGAGTAATCTGAAAATAATATTTTTAGCTGGATATATACTTTCTTGGTTCTTTAGCTGTAAATGTTTAGCACACTAAAACTTTACGATGTCTGCCAGCAGTCGTAATGCTCTTCACAAATTACTGTTTTTCTGGGTTTATTTTCTTTCCATTTTTCTGAAATCGATGAGGGGGATGGTCTCTGTCTCCATTAAGGGATGGCGTTGAGGGGAGATGCTTGAAAATACAACATAAAACAAAATGTACCCCTGGAGTGGCAAGAGCTGGAAAGATTTTCTTCCTTCGGCTTCACTGGCACATAGTAAGGCATATGGTGGAAAGCAGCAGCAGGAATTTGCTGATTGAATCAACTGCACCAAGATTTTAGTTGGTTGCAAAGGATGTAGGGAATCTTTTTTTAAGATAAAAGGGCTTTTTCTTGAATTTATAGAAATTCCGTGCTCAGGATGCTGAGTAGACCCACCCCTTTCTGTGGGAATATAATACAGCCAACATAGCAATTAATGTATTTGATACGAAATCATGACCAACAGCTTATTTGTAACAGGCCTTAAATTCGATTACAAGTTTTATGTATTTCATAATGTTCAGGAGTATATACTAACAAAAAAACCATGTTTCTATGGACCTGTTATTCTAACCAAAGTTCTCTGACAATGTAATTGTTTTGTTGTAGCCAAGTTCTGCAGGCATACGTGCAGACAGCTTTGTTCATGGTGGTATTCTTTGACCTTTGCATTGGAGAAAATATTTGTTTGGTCCATTTGGCAGTGAGAATCGGAGATGATGGTATCTGAATAACTTGAATAATCTTACAGGAGAACTCCAAGGAGAGAAGTGAATGGTCTATGGAATTTTCATACTATTCTTTTTTTGTCTTGCCATTGCTTTTCTTCCCTACAGCTTGTGTTGTGGGTGGGTTTGTTCTCCATGGTCTCATCCATACAGAAGTATTTACAAAAGTGAGAATGTTCCTTAGAGAGATGATAAAAAATCACTGTATGTACTATAGAGATTGGTCAGTCCATGTGCCTTGAGAATAATGGTGGCTGGACATAGAAGCCTATGTTCAGACAGACTGACATAAATCCCGGGGCCTTATCAGCTACTTGTGTTATCTACATGAGGTCGATGGATGGTTAAGGGGAAAAGTAGAGACACAAACTCAGGTTATCCAAGCCGTGATCCTTGTGTCTTCCTTCCTACATAAAAAGAGGTCGTTTTCCTGGAGAATGGCTTCCTTCTGTCTAGGCCTGTTTAGGATTCAACATACTAAGGATTTGATGTGTTCAGAGGCACAGGGATTGGGGCTGTATAAAATATCTGGGTAGACAAGAAGAGGAAGGCATGGCATCGAAAGTATCTTTACAGTATTTCTGCTCCAGGCTTTTGCTCAGTCAGACTTCAGCTCCTTCTTGCTTAATGTCGTGAAACTGGGGTAAGAATATTTTTGTGGAGATTAATTCAGCTCTCCAGGAAGACTAGATATGTTTAAATACTTATTTCTGAAGTTAAATTGATTGGATAGAATTGCTCCCTCGATATATTGTCGGTTAAAACTGCCATTTCTTACCCTTATGCCTGCATGTGGGCATTTTAGGCATGAATTACAGTGTTTCCATGGAATTTTAAGGTCTTCCATTGCATAGTTAGCAGCTTTTAGCACTTCGATCTGATTTCATACGACAGAAGTGCTCCCTGTATTTGTGTTGCAGCAAATGCTGCATTTCTGGTGGTGTCTGACTTTGAGAAACACACAGATGCTTTTTTGTAGTCCAGGAGACAAAGAAACAAAGCTTTGTGCTCTGGAGGCAGGATCTGTGCCTCCAGGGTACATCAAGGCGCTTGGTGTGCAGCTGTTTTCCCAACCTCCACTTTTCTCCTGGTGAGCAGGGGCTAGGTCTCCTTTTGCTGCTCCTGCAGATAGAAATCTTCCTCAAGTGCTGTCCTCCTTGGGGGGGATGAGAAGGAGCATGGTTGAAACACAGGACTGTTTGCTTGCATGCCTGGGCTTGGTTGTTCTTGAAATTTGATTATCTGTGCATGTGTATAAGTTTACATACCTTTAAAAAAAAAAAAAAAAAAAAAAAAAACAACAAAAAACCCCAAAAAAACCATAGGAATTGCTGTGTTTTCCAAATGTGCAAAGTAACTTCAGTAGGAGGCTCAAGAAGGGATCTGGAAGTGGCTGTCTGTCACATTGCATTAATAGAATTGATGCTACTTGAAAGTCAGGGAGAGGTACCCCTCTGATGCAGGTTTTCACAGCCCATTGCAGACCCACAGCTCAGTCCTTGGGCTTGGGAGCATGGGTGTCTGTTGTGCTAACAGCATGGCCTCTCCAGCTCGCTGTTACTTACCCCAGCTATTAACCAGGTCTTCTCTTTCTCCTGCAAACACAGATCTCACTAGTCAGACAGAAGCGGTTGAAATTATTTTGGCTGCTAAAGTGGGCTCCTGCCATCCCGTGTGCAGCAGCAGTAGTTGTACTGTTTTGGTTTTGCTGTCATCCCTAATACATGGAGGAAAGCTTTAATGCGGTCTCTTATCCTACTGCAATTTGATCTTTCCTTTCTCTTCCTATTCACTGGGTGCTCACTGAGCAATAAAAGACGTAAAGGTGGTTGTCTTTCTCAGTCAGCTGCTTCAAGGTTAGTGTTAAAGTGCTGTTTCCTAATGTTTGCATTTTAAACACAAACTTATTTATGAACAGGAGCAGAATTGTGTGTATTATCATTTTAAGAGATGGCCTCATTACTGCTCTGGCAGGGCAGCCGGTTACTTTTATTAGGAGCTATTACGCAAAGCTGCTCCACAATTCTGCTGTTGTTAAGCCTTGTCCACACTTCTCAGTAAAATCAGGGAAAGTTGGAGTGGGAGCTTGTTCCTTCTTGTTTTTAATGTAGGATCTTCAGAGCATCAGTTTAAAATTCTTATGCTGGATTCTACTGTATTAAGGAGCTAATGAAATGGTAAAGAATGGCATAGAAGCCGTAGGGGAAATCAAGGATGAAACGGACAGTGTAAGAACACTGTGTTCCCACTCTTGGAAGCGGTTCCTGTGCTTAAAAATACTGAGTTCTTTCCTTTTCTCTTGTGTTTCAACAGGGCAGAGTTTAGGATATGGATTTGTTAACTACATTGATCCAAAGGATGCAGAGAAAGCCATTAACACTTTAAATGGACTCAGACTCCAGACCAAAACCATAAAGGTAAGATAACGTAAAACACCTTTTGCTCAACTCAGGAAGTGGAGAAAGTAGTTGAAACAAAATTTCTGGCAATTTCATCACTACTTTAATCTCCAGTGTAAGGGGACTAATGAGCTCCTCCTTGGAACTATGGGACGACATGCGGAAGATGAAATCTCTCTTCTCTGAAATTGCTGCTATTGTTCAAGGGGGAAAAGTAACAGGAAGCTCCTTAAATCATTGCAGTCAGGCTTAAATGTGGAATGAAATAGTTGTAGTGATGCCGTTATCCATAGACAGAGGTGAAGTAGGTGACAATGTCATTATAAGTTACACATTTTCTTATGTTTTAATGGGAAATACCCTAACACAGAGCTCCCTTAGTGACACCCATATCACTTAGGTGTTGAAAATGTTTCTCTCAAGTTAGACTATGTCATTCTCAAAAAAAAAAAAAAAACCAAACAGAAAACCAACAAATTCTCTATTTCCGCGTCCTTAGTTTGATTTATTCTTTTAAAAGCTGGAGGCTTTAGAGATCCCACTGAAGTCTCTCATCTCATTGTTGTAATAGACCATTAGTTATTCAATGACCTTCTTTAGTGGTCTCACAAGAACAGCAAGTTTCTGCACTGTCACATTTTGTGCTGCATGGCTGATAAAGCTTTTTTGAAACAGCTTATGGAAGATTTCCACATCCTGAATTCTGACAACTAATACAGTTTAAGGAGTGTGAATCAAAATATTGAAGAGGAACAAACAGCAGATCTGATTCAAATTATGTGAAACTGCTTTGATCATATTTGAATGCTCCTTTCAATTTGTACTATTAATTTTTATTCTGTATTTAAGCTGTATTTCAAAGCCAAAAATGTGAAAGAATATAGAGATGGAATTTTTACTTCTGAAAAAACTTGTACAAATAATGTCAGTGATTTCTTCTTTTGCAAGAAGAAGGTACTGTATGGTCAGTACTTCAGTTGTACTTACGCTTTTTCACTCAAGGTTTCGGTTTGGACAAAATGGCATTCCCTAAAGCAAAAAGATCCTGTGCATCTCTAAAGGTTGTTTCAAGCAAGTTTTCTCTTGATGTGTATGATCAGGGGGAGCAAAAGTCATGAGTAGAGGGTTATGCAAGTGGTGGAGTAGCTGCATGGATTACATAGAGGAGGCTTTTTCCAAACCTCCCTTAGGCAAACCAGGTTACATCCTGTAGATACGTATGTGGGCCATATATAAAAATGCTCACAGCGTGGTTTTGTAGAGTTAAAGAGAAAACTTTACAGGAGTATGTAAGGCAAAGCAGCAAAATCTACCGTCTTATCTACTGCTGCAGGTGGCAATACATGCTTGGACTCAGCAGTTACCGCTTACAGTGAAAAGTTGAGCAGTAAGTTGCTTTCCAAATTGCTTTTGAAGGCACATTATCAGGAAAAAACAGTCTTTGGAAGGTACTGATCTGTCTTCGAGTTTATTAAAAACTGAGTAGAACTTGAAAAAAGTAGATCAGATTTTAATGCAGCGCTTTCATACTTGTACAGTTATTGAGTGTTAGCAAAGGCGCTACACTTTTTGTCCTAAGTAGCTATGTTTTGTCTTTATGGTTTTTTTTTTTTGTGAGCCAGAGAAATGCTACTGAAGACATAAGATTCCAAGGTTACAGGAAACACATAGCCTACAAAAAGGCCTCCAAAAACCCACCCCAATTACTATCTTACATTTCTCCCCACATGCAAAATTAAACCATTATGCCTTCTTTTTATCATGTGTAGTAAGATTTTTGTTACCCAGGAGCTTCCCATGCTGAAACTTCATTGCGGAAGGTTTTTTTCTTTAATTTTTTTTTAATTCAGTATCTATTTTACAAGTGCTTTATTAGGTTTGGGGTTTTCATGCTTCTTATTAGCCAGTAGACTTTTATAGAATAGATGACATTCTGTTGGGCTCTTGAAAGCTGTTAAAATTTAATAGTAAGCAAAAAGAGATTGACCTAACTGACATGCACAGGAGCTGCGTAATTTCTTCAGTGATTGGGAAGATGTGTGTAGGGTTTTCTTAAAACAAAATTGTTTTCAGGTAAGTGTTTATGCTGCTGCCTAAAACCAGCCCGAGGGTGCCTTCTATTCAAATAGCAAAGCTCTGGACGCATGGACATCTAACTAGCAGTTTCCAACCTGATTTTTAATTGCAGAATTGCATGTGATAACCTCCCCTTAGCCCTTTGGGGCTTTTTTTTTTTAATTTTGTATTTTTAATTATATTTTGCTCTTAGAAATCCTCATAAATTAGGTCTGGTACTGTGTGATGGGGATGGAGGTTTCCCAATGTCCATGCTGAGTTGTGAATCATATAAGTTTGCTGCTCCTGTGTTGCTGGAGATGTCCGTGGTTTCCAAAAGGTTCCAAAGCAATGAGAAATCATGCTCTGCACTGCTGAAGTCTCCTAGCTCGCCTGTTGCCCCACACACACCCTTTTCCAGCATCTCACTGTGATTCATAATAAGGTTATAAGTATTTTAATTTGTGGAGTTACTATATGTAATTACCAGAGCAGATTACTGTAGCTAGATGCCCTTTACAGTTATTAAAAATGCACTTCTGGTGCATTAAAAAAGCCTGTCTCAAAAAAAACATATAGAAAGGGATTTGGTGACATAGTTCTGTAGGCTGAAAAATATTGAATACGAGAATAACATTGAGCTGGAAAAGTACTGAGCATTACTTTACTCTGTTTCCTTCCTGAGTGTGGTTGGGTTTTATGCCCTGGAATGAATCAGTGATGTCCTGTTGATGGATAGGCTGAACTTTGGCCTCTGCCCGCATACACTAGGTAGCTGCAGCCCTGCAGGTAGTATTTCTCTGCCTAGCTTCTGTTTGCAAGGTATTCTTTTATAGAAGGTTGAAATGAATAATCTGTGAAAGCCCCTTTACAGGGTAAATTACTTCTCTTTCCCAAGGTCACCTTGGCCCTGCTGGCTGTGTCCATCTCCTTAGTCAAACAGTCGTGAGCTCTGCTGTCGCTTGCACCTAGGCTGAACACAAGCTGGCCCTGGAGCATCAAATTTGCACTCATTTTTGACCCCACTGGGTTTAACTCATGTTTAAATACATATGTTTTTTGCATGTGTCCTCAAATCCTGTCCTTTTCACGTCGGTAACGTTTTTAGGGCAGCTTAATGTTCTCTCTCCTGATGCCTTGCAAAACAGTCATGCAGTCACAGGAGGAACTGGTTTTACAGCAGGATCAGCAGAACAGCTAGGTGCAGCCTGCTTTCAGATGTGCAGACTGAAGTAACTCCAGAAATGTTCTTTTTATTATTTCATTGTTAAACAAATAATCCCTTTTCACTGTAACAGCTAAAATATTTATGTGCATTTTATTTAAGTCGGTGGCACCCTTTCGAGTCAAAGTTGATAGGTGACTATTTACAGAATATCTGTTTGGGGAAAGCATTGAAGGAAGTGTTATGCATTTGGTGGTAGTCGGTGATACGCGTTATGTTCCTCCTTAGCTGATCATAGTGCGTATCTTATTTACGCCATTTCGTAGCAGCAGCAGCAGCATCTTGTGAGGGAGAAAGGTTTCACTTCATTTTTACAGCTAAAGCTTGACATAATTCAACAAAACAGCTTAGAATGAGGGAAGATACAGCTTGTGTTGAAATAAATATATATTCCAGAAATTGAATCTATTTTTAGAAATTAAATTTGCCCATCCATAAAAGCATATGAAAGGTCACTGCTGCTGTTGAAGATTGCCTGGCAATTTGGTTGCAGATATCAGAAGCAAAATAAGATGTGTGATGCATGGGGTACAGATTGTTTCAACTGCGCTGCTTTGCCCTGGAAAAAAGACAACGGCTGAAAGGATGTGAAGGAAGCTTTACATGGGGATTCAGGTGACCTGGCTTCATGTGAGGGGACGCTGGAACAAGGGTGGAACAGAGTTTTGAAAGGAAATTTGAAATCTTAAGATTGCCAGTGACCCCTTGAAGTGCAGTCTTGTGTCCCCCATCTCCTTCCTTCTCTCTGTCGCCTGAAAAATAGGTATTTTTACCTTTCTTTGCTGGCAGGAGCAAGAGCACCCTGTGACACTGCTGGAGCAAAGAGAGAAGTCTCCGGTGAGAGGAGAAAGGAATCTGGGTTCTCTGAGCCCTTGATGCTTTCCAGTTTTTAAATCCATCAGAGCTGTCAGAAGATGTGTTCAAGGCCAGTTTGGACGGGGCTTTGAGCAACCTGGTCTAGTGGAAGGTGTCCCTGCCTGTGGCAGGGGCTTGGAACTGGATGAGCTTTAAGGTCCCTTCCAACCCAAACCATTCTGTGGTTCTATGGTAAAATACCAGATAGGATCATTTCTCTGTGGTCTGAGGCATTCTCTAATGATTTTAGTTTTCAGTTAATCAGTAACATGGAATATAGCTGCTGCTGTTTAAACACTTCTAATTGTTAAAAATATTTATTTCTGCTTTACTCTCCCATTTTGATCAATAGGATTGGATGGTCCTAGTTTAAAATACAAGTGAGTAGTGCTGTGGGAGAAAGTACTCAGGAGTTTTCTGGAAATGAAATAGTAATGGTAACTGCTCGAAGATCTTGCTATTTATCTTGGTCTCTCGGGCGTTTTTCGAAATGCCAGATACTTCTACAAGATTCAGGCTCTAAATCTGTCCATGTTAATTCTTGTAATTGTCCGCAAAAAGACAAACTATCTTGTCACTGTAGGGTAACCAAATAACAGCAACCTCAGAGTTCTCCGTTGTACAAAGTCATTTGTCAAAAAGATTGCCTTCCAGTCATGCTCAGCGGGGAAGGAGGCACAGGAAGCACCAGACAGGGAAGGAGGAAAGCTGCAGCAGTAAGCACTGGGGAAGAGAGCAGCATCTTCTGTGCCCCATCCCAGACTGCTGGAGATGTCACAGAGAGGGCTTAGGTGTTCTGTGAGGGAGATGAGGTGGAGGGTCTGGGGAGTGGAAGATGCCAGGAGGATCTGAGCATGTTGGATGTGGCAATGAGGGATTTGCATTTTCAAGCTACCCATGTATGCAGTTACTTTGAGCCTCCATGTGTACGGGGACACAGTGTGTTGTGCGCATCTTGTGCTTGGTCTTCAGACATCAGCTGCCTTCAAGTGCCCTTGCTCCAGCAAAGCTTTGCAGGGGGGAGAGGTGTGAAAGAGTATGCACTGCTCTCCTTCCCCCAAAATTCAGATTATAGCCATTTGCAAGCTGCACATTTGGGATGTAGTTATTCTATAGTTCCTCTTAAAATTAAGGTAATTGCTTATTCTGTTTCATGGTAGCTCACAGTTAGTCAAGGAGGGGTCATTAGCTGTGATTGCTGTACTTGGGACAAAGCCTTGGACAAGAATCTTTAAAGAGGCCACAGACCTGGAAAGCCTCAACTAAGTTTACTTTTGTTTTGCTTTTCAGGAGCCTCTGTCTGTGTAACCTTTTGGATCTTTGTAATGCTTGTTAACAAATCCTCTTCCACCCTTAGTGCCTGTAGTGATGGTGCAATTCAAAGGACCTCTCAGAGCTGCTTTTGAAGGTTCAGATTTGGCTCTGCTGCTCTCAGCTGGCACCAGAGAGTCTTAATCTGTTAGTTTTGTGCATCTTCTCTTAGTCGAGATTTCTTTTAACTGCTTCAGTTTTGCCAGTGAGTCCTTTTCATTCCACAGAGCCAGAGCAATTATTTCTCTTAGCCCTGCTCTTGATACAGCCAGAGTGCTTCTAGGTTGTTATCTGTGGATTCTTTCCTGAAATGATGGGGTAGGTTATTGTATCTTACCTGCAATCATAATTAATCCCACTAAAATGGCATTCAATTTCTCAGCAGTAAAGTGCATCGTCACTCCCCTTTATCAAAGGGTTGGAGAAAGAGAAAGGACAAAGCAGTACAAGCTTCGGATATGAAGATATTCCAGACTCTGGTCCTCATCCTCTGGACCAGAGAGCCTTTGTGTGTGCTTGTTCTGACAAAGCACAGGAGGTTTTCTTACGTCTCTGTTCTTGCACAAAAGTAGGGCATGGACGAGGGCCTGGAAGTGTTAAGCAGATTTTACTTCTAGTTCCCTATGTGTGTGAAACAGCTAAGATTGTGCTTACTTACACGTGTGAAGCTCTTGGAACGGCCATGTTAAAGCACTTCCAGTGCATACCAGTGGAATAAGAGGCAGCAAGTGAAGGAAGGGTCGTCCCCATTTTATACATTTGGACCTTAGGCAGGAAAAATGCAAAGTGACTCACCCCAAAAGCCATCCTACATCTTGAGTGTGTCACATAGAGAGGTAAAGCAAAGTCTTTTAGAATTGAGGTCACCAAGAAGTTTAGCTTTTTTTAATGTTTGACAAACTCTTTTGAAAGCTGCCCAGGTAGTCACGTAGCACCGACTGCACTATCTCTTCTCATGGCTAGAGAGATGTCCCAGGGATTGCAGGTACCATCAGTAGGTGGTTTGGTGGCCTGTGGATGCCTGTGCTGCTGTGGAGAACTAGAATTAGGCTCATGGCTAGTCTCAGGTTCACCAGATGAGTAATGGTAGATGCAGAGCAAGATGTATGCGTCCTTAGGAGAAGACATGAGCTGCTAGGTTGTTTGTCAGCAGACATTTAGACCAGGACAGGGTGGCTCTGCTGGCAGAGCACATCCTTCTGGGAAAGATGATGCTGTTCCTCTTTGGAGCAGATTTGGAGTTGAATTTTGGGATAAGGCTTCTAGAAACGGACTTAATGTTTGAAAAGTCCAGGATTAGCATATGATCTGAAAGAATCTCTTAGGATGAGCAGGGGGGTTAGAACTAGATGATCTTAAGGTCCTTTCCAACTCTAGCTATTCTATGATTCTATGAGCAGCAGTGAAGTGGTTAAGTGTCGGTGTTTAAATGATTGCTGTTACATGTCCAGCACCTTGCGTCTGTAAGACAAATGGAATGCGTTCATGCCTCTGGGTGCCTTTGCTGTGGGCTCTGAGTTGGAAAGACCAGGCTGCTTCAGTTTACCTTCTGAAGAGTCTAGAGGTTAGAAATTTTTCAGGGAGTTTTCTATGTGGCAAAATGGGTAGGAAATCAATAAGGAAGATAATTACTTTAACTTGGAGATATTTTCTGTGCTCCTGAACAGATTTGTGCATTACCATGGAAGATATGAAATGCTGGACCTTGTGACTCTGGATTAGTGTTTGGAGACAGCGGTGCAGACTCTTGAGATGGCTGTTTACACTGAATAGAAGCCCTTACACAGTTCAGTGTCAGATGAGAAGTATCCTAGCAAAAGATTTTCGCAGTTAATATATAAATATCTAGAAACTAACATCAGAGGCCAGCAAGCCATAAAATAAATTGTGCAATATTTTATTATCTTCCTTGCAAATTGGACTGAAGAACTCCTAAGTGATCTTACGCAGCAAAATAACTCCGACCTCCAACTGTCATACAGGTGGACAAACATTTTAATGCAGAGAAATGCCTGGATCAGACAGTATTTTGGTGTTTTCCAGCTGATTTATTTGAATTTCCTTGTGGTGGATGGGATTTCCGTATGCTTTCCTTTTCCAGCACACAGTTTCATTATAGGGCACTAACACTGCCATGAGCAAAAAAATCATTCTTAAGTGTGAATATAAAGAATTAATGCAGTATCCTCACCCAGAGCTTTATAGTTTGCAGGGCTAAAATGGGAGCTGGTTTTGTCTCCCATTTTAACTTTCACAGCACAAGTTGCTTCTGGTCTAGTGGAGGGCCAGGGTGGGTGATTTCTTCCTTTGATAGCTAGTACGTGGGAAGACATCCCATCCTCAGAACTAACTGAATAATGGCTTGAAAGCAGGATGGCACAGCCTAACTGATCGATTTGTCATTGGCTGACCTGAGAGGGAGCATGAAAAAGATTCAGAAGCAGATGAATAATTGACATCGCTAGCCTTGAGACCATTCAGCTCACAACCTTTTCTCTTTGCTTTTAAAGAGGTTGCTTTTGGCAGCTTCTTTCTTTGGCTCAGGCTCCCCTGCAACCTGAGTGTTTGGTTGCAGGGGGAAATAAAAAGTAGACCTGAGCGGCGGTAGGTGTTCACAGGTGATTTGAGTGTGTGGAGTCTCCCCTTCTCTATGTGTCTGCAGGGCCTACAAGAGCAGAGCATTTTCTGTATGCAGAAATATATATACTCAGTGCTCTGGGAAGCAGTGGGTTTTGCATATCCCAATACTTTTCATCTTTCCTGTAATGTGGCATTTGGTTAATGAATGTGCCAGAGTGAGAAAACCCAAAGGAAACCCCTGGCTGTTTTCCCAGGAACTTTATTAATTTTGCAGCTCTCTGTTTTGAGGAATAGGTAAGGTCTCTGTAACTCTCAGTAACTCCAGAGAGGCTCTTAAGTGTTTTTTAAACTGTTATTCCTGAAGTAGGTTGAACTGTAGATGTCTGAACCCTTTGAGTACCCTCTCAAGGTAAGACATTTGCTGAGCGGGAGAGGTCTGCTTTTCCGAATGCCCTGGCACAGGATATAAGTGAGAAGCCATTGACATGAGACCACCCAACCAAGCACAGTCAAAAACAATGATTTTAAGTAAAAGCACAGTGCAGTTATCCCTGGTTTCCCCAAGCATCTGGCTTGATTTTAGTTATATAAAAGCCAGGCAGTGCCGTGTGTATTCTGGTCCTGCAGTACCGGGGGTGTTTGGGACCAGCAATTAAGTGACTCAAATGCTGCACCCCATCAGGAGCTCACGGGCTGTGAGGTCCTGAATCGCTGAGGCACTAAATATTTTCCACTCCAATATTCATCCGTTTCAGCACTGATCCCAGCACCTGAAGGTTTCTCTGGTTGTGCTGAGTGCCTGAGCTTGCCTCAGTTGATGCAAATTTTCTTATTTAACTCCTTTTTCACATATCTTTCCCTAATTTTTTTCCACCTTCTCTCTAAATGTTAATGTTAGATTTAAAAGGTTATGTACCAACGTGTAAGTTATAAAGAAGTTGCCCAGAGCCTTCAAATCTAAAATCTTTGGAGTTTGTCTGCTGTTATGCAAAGAAGATTGTGGAAGCAAATATTAGTCATTAACATCACTTTCTGTGTTTTGAGTCAGCGTCTATTTTTAGGTGTGGAGCACATAAAGACAGCTCTTTGACACATAAAACACACAAAGACATCCATTTGACATCATTTGTGTTTGGGCTCAGGAAGAGGGGAAGACAATTGCTTGAATGCATTTTATTCATGACGGGGACCCCTCCATTTCCTTCCAAGACACATTTTAAGACATCACGCAGGAATGCACTGATCTGTTGATATTTAAATAAGTCAAGATGAAGTGCAAAATATTCAGGTTTGGATCCAATGTTATTTCAGATGTGCTGCAAAGCAATTCTTCACGATCCACGCTGAATACTTGCCATTAAGGCTTTATCCAGGAAGTATTTTTATTACGTTAAATATGTGTATTCTAAATGTATATATTTTAAAAGTGCAGAAGGCTTTTTATGCACATAATTATAAATCTGATTCATAGATAGAAGAACAGTTGAGAGAGTCTTGATTTAATAATTTTCCAGCAGCATACATGCCGTTGAAACTCAACTTTTTTGTTTGGTCATAATATTTTGTGGTCTGGTTCTGGGCTTACGGTGCAAGGGAACTTCTTGTGATGAATTGCAGATAGGACAATGAGTGTCAGTACACAGTTCCCTGAGCAGGTGTTTATTTAGTCTAATTTCACCAGTACTTTACTGTTCATACAGAACAGATCTTGCCAGCGCAGGATGAAAATACAAAGAGAAGTAGCACAAAAGATCACTCCACAAATAACCTGATCTGTTTCAGACACTTGGGTGGGGGCTGGGTAGAAAAACATGCTTGAACTTCAGAGTGCTATGTTGGATACAGTAAATCATCCATAC
Organism: Ara ararauna; assembly: GCA_028858755.1. Taxonomy (NCBI): domain Eukaryota; kingdom Metazoa; phylum Chordata; class Aves; order Psittaciformes; family Psittacidae; genus Ara; species Ara ararauna. The sequence continues at coordinate 60,006,353 of CM054382.1, forward strand.
ACCCACAACATATAGGGGTAAATTTACAAAGCCATGCGTAGGAAGTTGCATGTTAATCTACCTCTGAACAATAGTTACATTATGACTGCACTTGAAGAGCCCTTTCGTCTGTTCTTAGTCTCTTTAGCTCTTCCTTGTTCTTCCAGCCTTTCCTGGCTTTGTTGATTTTGCACAACAGGTAACATCTGAACTCAAGGGTTCTTGCCTGTGAAAGAACAGAAAATAATCTGTCCATTTAAAATGCAAGGGGTGGCTCTAGCTTACTAACATGTCTTTCCTTTCCTTCATAGGTGTCGTATGCCCGTCCGAGTTCAGCATCAATCAGAGATGCGAACTTGTATGTCAGCGGCCTTCCGAAAACAATGACCCAGAAAGAATTAGAGCAGTTATTCTCACAATATGGGCGCATCATCACCTCACGGATTCTGGTTGATCAAGTCACAGGTTAAAAGAAACCTTCCTTGATAGATGCATGTTTTTCTGGATATGGCAAACTTGTTGGCAGTTGGGTTTCAAGACAATGTGACATTTAGTATAAAATGCAGTACGTTGTTCTTTGAGTGTTATAACTGTTTGGAGGCATAACTACCACCTCTTTAATGAGAGAGCTCAGAATGCAAAACAGTTATTTCAAAGCGTTATATTAAATAAGGTAGGGGCTGATTTTGGAGAATACAGATGGGGAAGAGTGTTTTTCTTTATAGGACTTTCCTTAATTTGCAAGCCATGCATTCTGTGCAGTGACAACAAATATTCAATTCATGTTCGTTACATAGATAAGGCTGTTCCTACAAATAACTCATCTGTTCACATGTCTTTACTTCCCAGGGGTTTCTCGAGGTGTGGGATTTATCCGTTTTGATAAGAGAATAGAGGCAGAAGAAGCCATAAAGGGACTAAATGGCCAGAAGCCTAGTGGTGCTACAGAACCAATTACTGTGAAGTTTGCCAATAACCCCAGCCAGAAAACAAGCCAGGCACTCCTTTCACAGCTGTATCAGTCTCCCAACAGACGCTACCCTGGACCACTTCACCACCAGGCTCAGAGATTCAGGTAATTACCTGGAAAAGAACTGAAGTTCCACCAGCGATGACAATGTGGGGCAGGTGCTACGCAGGAAAATATGATTTAGTTGCGTAGGCTGACCTGATTTTCTTTGTAAAATTTAATATTCTTTCCTGGAGAATGAGGAGGAAAATCTGCTGACAGCAGTAGTCATGTTGTATTTACTAAAACAGCTGAAGTACTGTACAATCAGATCTCATGAAGGCTCATAGAAGAAGGGAGGATAGAATAAGAGTTACACTGATAATCAAATGAGCAGCGACTACCCTGTTCTCTCTCCTTTTTTTTTGGTAATGCTTTTATTTTCTGCTGTATTATTACAGTTTTGGTGCAGCTTAGACTTTGATGTTAATGACAGTGGATTGATAGCAGGGAAAAAGCTGAGTCTGTTCCAGTCAGCAGCACTATCATTAAATTTATTAGCCTGAGATATCTGCTCTTAGTATAGAGACCTTGCATTAGTCTTTGGTGTGATTCTTCAGATGCTTTCGGGGATGTTTTATGCTCTGCATTCTGAATATACTGTTTCCATCTGATACATAAGCCAGAGTTAGCAGTACATGATGTCCTCATTACTTTTATATTTAGTAATTTTCAGGCCAACCTAGCATTCAGATAAACGGTCTGCCTTCAAAAAAGAAACTTGGACGTACTCACATAAATGAGTTGCGTGCTGGCTTTAGAGAAGTTTTCAAAAGTAAATTTAGGTTTTAAGTGATGAAAAGTGCTAATGAATTCAAGATCATTAAAAAAGTCATTGGATGCATTAAATTTACACTCTTTTTTGTCTTTGACACGCAGCTGTGTCCATTGAGATTATCACTGAATCCTTCCATGGACAGAAGGTCTTTATTGTGCTCTCACGGAAAGCAGATGATTATATTCTGTGTAAAATTTGGTGGTCGTTTAGATTGACATATCATGGAGGATTAATACTAAATACATGTAATATAGTGTGGAGAGTATTATGTTAAAGTAGTTAGTATCAAGAATTTTCCCAGTTCCAGCAGTTTTGGACTGTAACATTTTATTTCCAAGTTAACTATAAGGTGAACAGTTGAACTGTTTGCACAGATTTCATATTAGCACTGTCGAAAAAGGATAAATCAGAAGGGGATTTTTTTAAAACCAAACCCTGGAAATGAAGATTTTTCACAAAAAGTGTAGACAAGTTAAAAATAAAGGCTGTGGTGGAAATTTAAGCACAGCCTCAGACTTAACAAAGCAGTCTGGGAGTTGTTAGGCTCCTTAGATGTGTGGGAAACTTGTTGAACGTTTCTTCTTTGAAAATGGAACGCTATTAATAATAGTTCCATTGAGCGATCTTGCCATCTGTGAGACATTAACCCAAAGACCCTCCTTCTCTTTTCAGGCTGGACAATTTGCTTAATATGGCCTATGGCGTAAAGAGGTAATTAGAATTCCACAGATTGCCAGATGTCCGTGTTGGCACAGATTGGTGCTACAATTTATTTTTTTTAATTCACTAACTTTATTTTTTTTTTTTTTAATTCCTTCTTTTCTTCCACCAGCATGTCAAATTCTTTTTAAGTTTGGACTTCAGTTAGTTTTGTTACTTTAAAGGCCACACATGCAGATTCTGTGGGGTTTTTTGTTTCACCTTTTATTTTCATTTACAGGTGGGCTTCTCAAATGGTTTAGGTGCAGCAGCTCCCAGCATTCAAACTGCAGTTGCCTTGCTACGTGGTGCTTTTTTCCAGCACCATTTAGCCCAAGAACTATTAAGTTTTTAAGTAATCTCTGATTTGATAATAGAAATCTCAATAGTCTCAACCAGAATTGTGCTGCTGTTGTCTAAATCTCACAGTTAAGACCTTCTTTCTCCTACATCTGGTTTAAGATTGACTTGAAAATACAGCTGCCTGCACCTTAATCAGCCCTGAATTTCTTTTGTTACAGGTTTAATATTGGTGCTTGAGATTTTGTTTTTGTTTAAAATAGCTCTGTGTGTCCGTATGTATGTGTACGCATGCGTGATAGACTTTTACGCTGTTTCATGAGTATGTTCAGTGTTTGATAGCTAAAATGAGTTGACGTGTTGTTAGTGTTTCTTCTGATGGCACGCATCAATGCAAGCGAACCTTACTGCAAAATAACGGTATAGTGTTATTCCTGATGTTACCGTGAGATTTCCAGCCATGCCCCACAGTTAAGATGGGAAAATACTTCTTAATCTTCTGAAATGGTTGCTCACAACACGTGACTATTATTTGGGCTTTGTTTTCTAAAGCTCATCCTATAAAAGTGGTATGGTAAGTATATCTTTACACTAGCAAGTAGCGGGCAGTAACACGGGTTTTAACTACTGCCACAGTAGCTATTATGCAAATCTTAAGACTACTCACAAAAGGAATAGCCAGAACAGAGGCAGCATATCTTCCCAGAAGCACTACTTCTGGTGTTCATTAGTACATTTGTTACATTTGCAATATCCTTAGTGGTGATGTGATGAGTCACAACTCACCACCTTATCTTAACACACACTACTTTCCCTGTGTTCTCCCATCTCATTTGTTTCTTGATACATTGCCAAAAACATGGCAAAGCTCTCAGTGTCAAGTACCTGTCAGGTACAAATCAGTGTCAGAAGGATTGGTTTGTTTCAGAAATTTACCCTTGTTTTTTGCTGCTTCTGCTTCCCTGGAATTGCACTGGTATGTGGCGCTGGACAAACAGGGCTTAGTCTGAACTAGTGAGGGTTTGAATTTGGATGTCATAAGACCTGCAGAGGGAAGGAGAGTGAGTTACCTGCTTTTATAAGTTACGCATCTGCTTTCGTATTATTCAGAGGCTATAGTATTAGTCTTAAATCACAACAGTGTTTTGTAGGCATCTTAAATTAGTTCATATCTTGAAAATCTTGAAAACTTGCACTAGCAAACCTTGTATTTATAGGTGTAGGGTCACAAAAAAAACAGTGTATTGATAAAAACTTCTGAAACTGTCTCTGTATTGTGGCATTCCTGGGTTGATAGTCGGTTCTTTCTTTATCAAGTATGTGGTACTGATGAAAAAGGAGATGTGTTGACGTGGAACAAAGGTTTTATTGACGCTAGTTCCAGGTCACTCGCTAGCAGCAGAACTACTTACGCAATAGGTTATCTTGTATTTGTGTCAGTACACTTGCACTAGTTTTGTGCATGTTTTCTTGGATTTCAGACTGCTCCTGTGCTCATGGTACGTAAACAGCTGAAAGCAGCTGAAAACTGCTTCCCTAAAAGTTTCCAGGGGAAAGCTGTTCTCCAGTACATTGCATGAAGCCTTAACCCTTTACACATCAGTGCAGCATTCCTGCAAAACTCCAGAACATACTCTGTGCCATGCACAGCTTTGGGTTGTCCAGATTTTACAGTAGACATCACTTTCAGGGTAGCATATACATTAGTGTTGTACTTCATGTTAAATTAAACATGGCAGAAGAGAAGCATTTTCTGGTTTATGTATGTTATTGGCACAGCTGGCACTTGTCAGCAACGGGCTTAAAGTTCTATCTTCCGAATTTCAGAAGTTGAAGCTGTTGACTTATACAAGCTCTTGGTTTTATCTGCTTTATTTATGATTCTGCAGAAGGTGGAAGGAACAGTATAAATTGGCCTTGTCCACCTTCTGGCTTGCTTTTCAGCAGCTGGGGAAATACCGTGGGTTAGAGCCATGCTGAACCATTATGATAATGTTATTAGTTTCAGTATGTGGGAGAGAAACTAAAAGATGATGAGAGTAGGATTTGCAAAAGTGAAGTTCAGTTGGAAAATTGCCACATACCTTTAATAAACTCTGCAAACCTATACGTAGGTCTGAGGATCCAGTACTGTGAGCGCTTGTGAGCTGCTCATTTATACTGTAGCTACACCCCAGTGACTTTCTTCAGCTTCAGATATATATTCCAAGTGCCTTTTTTCCTTGTATATGCATATAAAGTGCCATCAGGAATCGACAGAATGGCAGGTAGCCATCAGGTGTGTAGTTTCTTTTATGGCTATTTAATATACACAGCATAATATTGTGCAGACTGCTAAATGTGTGTGGAAATATTACAAGTGTAAAAGGATAAGTTCTGGAGAGCGCAAGAGCTTACTCAGCAGCGCTGAGTTCCCCCCTCCACTCCCTCAGTCATCACTCAAACTCCTGAGGAATTATTATTCAGTTCTGATATTAAAACTCATCATATTGAAGGTACATGGGAAACTGGATTTTTTTTATTAAGACGTTTCCTCTGTGCAGTTGTTATTTTAAAACCTATCCCAAAGTGTAGCTTCAGAAAGCATGTCACTTTTAAACTGATGAAAGGAAAATTATGTTGATCCTGAGGGCTGATACTGCTTAACATCTTCATTAATAACCTGAGTCACGGGCTGCAACACGCCCTCCTTGCATTAGCTGGTGACACTAAATTGGTGAGGGAACAGGGGCAGTGACTGTGTTCTTGGCCACGGGTGCCACCAGGGGGACCTTGGCAAGCTGGAGGAGCATGGTGAAATTCAGGAAAGGCAAATGGAGAGTTGAGCCCTTGGCTGCTGTCCTTAGCTACCTACAAGGGGCACTAGAAAGATGAAGCTGATCTCTTCTTGGAGCTCAACTGCAAAATGACAAGAGGTAACAGGAACAGGGGAAATTCAACTGAGTATAAGGGAAAATCATTTACAGTGAGGATGGTGGAGCCCTGGAGCAGTGGCTGCAGGAGTGGAGCTCCCATCCTTGAAGACTTTCAAAACTCCCCTCTGCAAGGCCATGAGCATCTGATGTGAATTGTGAAGTCATCCTCGCTTTGTGCTGGAGGTTGATCAGATGACCTCCACAGATCCTGCCCAGCCTATGTTACTGTGTGATGGTTCCGTGTTCATAAACATGCTACCTGGCTTTAGCTTCCCAGTTCAGATGTTCAAGCTAAAGGAAACTGGTCCCAAAAGACAGCAAGGAGAGAAAAGTTAGGGTGCTGTATTAGATTTCTAGGAGCTTGTCTTTGCATTGACCACCCAAAGAACCTAAGAGCCAGTCATGGATATGAAGTCTCACAGTATGAAGGTATTAGTTGACATGCTCATTAATTATATTTATGCACTGTTTTACTTACCCTACAATTGCTGCATAAATCTCCTTGAGTGTGTGGCCAGCTTTAGGACTATTTTATTGCCTGTATTTCTTTTCCCAGTGTTTGTCAATTAAGGACTATGTTAGGAGGGGAATTAAAATCTACAGTTAGACATCTCTCTGAATCTGGTATTTAGTATTTTTAGCTAGAAAGGCCACTATCGCAGCTGAATTCTGTCAGTGGCATTTCATACTAATCTTTTAAAGTCTTAAATTTGTTAGGGTTTTTTTTCACTACCAACTAGTAAGAGGTGAAGTTTAGGATCTCCATTTCCCTGAAACCACATTATTTTAGTGGTGGGAATAGGTAGCAAATTCCTACAGGCTTATTTAAATGAACTTATGTTTATAGCAGCATTTGCAGGCCCTTTTGGGCTTAGATTGTCCGTTAAGCATTTCTTCTACTGTATCTTAGTATACATCAGAGTAGGGCTTATCCTTGAAGGGAGACTCATCGATGCCCAGATTTGGTCTGGTACCGCCCCCCTCCACTTAGGTAGAGATCAAAGGTAGCGGTGTAGTCATCTTCCAGGGATAGGATTAAGAACCTTCATTACCATTGGCTTACTTACGTTAAGAGTCTTGGTTCCATGTAGCTTCTGCCAAGAGATATATTTAGAATAGACCCGTCTTTTTACTTGGTAGGTTTTCTCCGATCACAATTGATGGTATGACGAGCCTTGTCGGAATGAATATCCCTGGTCACACTGGGACTGGATGGTGTATCTTTGTCTACAACTTGTCTCCCGACTCCGACGAGAGCGTGCTGTGGCAGTTGTTTGGTCCCTTTGGAGCAGTCAATAATGTGAAGGTGATCCGTGATTTCAACACCAACAAGTGCAAGGGATTTGGCTTTGTCACCATGACCAACTACGACGAAGCTGCCATGGCGATTGCCAGCCTTAATGGATACCGTTTAGGAGACAGAGTATTGCAAGTTTCCTTTAAAACCAATAAAACCCACAAATCCTGAATTTCATATCCTTACTTACTAAAATATATATATATAAATATATATACGAACAAAACAAAACAAAAAAAAAATAAAAACTCTTCAAGGCTTATATTCAACCATGGACTTTATAAGCCAGTGTTGCCTAAGTATTAAAACATTGGATATCCTGTGAGGAACAGGAAAGGATTTTATAATGCTTAGAAAAAAAAAAACAAAAAAACAAAAAAAACCTTTGATGCATTGAATGTTCTTTCATAGCTGTCGTTGTTGAATATAATATACATAGATAACAATGTGCAGGGATTTTTACCCGGCCAGCTAGTTTTACTACCTTCCTTGAAGGTGGGTCTTTTTAAGATGACCATTCACTCATTTGAAAAAAATAAGAAAACAAAAACAGTTTTTACGAACTAATGGGATTAAAAAGCGAGAACAAAAGATTTTTCTTTTCTTTTCTTCTTTTCAAAACAAACGAAACAACAACATCGATTGAATCAGATTGGTAAACCCCCCACACAAATTAAAGAGGAACAATAAAAATTGCAAAAAAACATAATTTTGCAACTTTTTTTATTTTTCCTTTTTTCTTTTGTATCATGTGAACTAAACAGTCTTCTGTTAGGGAATGGGGTAAAGGGGGATACCTGATGACATAACAATTTAAATAACATTAACAATGTTGCCAAAGAGGTGGTCTCTTTGCTGAAAATGGGTTTCAAGAAAAATCTATTTTTATAAAATATAAAGAATTTTTACAAGAGAATCTGGATTTGAGAAAAAAATATTTTGACTGGCTAATTTAGGGGAAATTGACAACTTTGTCATGTTCATACTGCACTGGTAACTTTTTAGAGATCAAGATGTGTGTTTTAAACTGGATTAGTAGATTGTTTTTTGAAGGATGGGCTACAAACAGATGATCTTCGTATCTTTTCATAGCATGTAATAAAAATATTAAATACAGTACGGGAGAGTGTTCTTCCCAGGCACGCAGTTACCCACAGTCAAAACCCAAAAGCAAGGAGATGAGTTGCAAGACGGTTTTTCTTTAAGTCATCAGTATGGGATATCAGCAGAACAAAAGTTAAAAAAATTAATTTTTTGATCAAAAACTTCCTTGGTTTGAGCAGTAGGTGCTACAAAATTATTTACATATCTTAGTATCATAGTTAAATGTAATGTGTTTAGAAAAAAATACATTTGCTTTAAATTTGTTAAGAATTTTCAAATTCACTTTATAGCCCAAGCTAATATAATTGGGCTGTGTTGGCACATTTGGAACACTGTTTATGTTGCTTGAAACACTTATTTATTTAATTGCCGATGTGATGCATATGGCCAAAATCAAATATAGCTAGTTTGGCTAGTCTACTTATTTGTTTACTTAAACTATGGGAAGAAGCATATTATTGTGTCATTTTGTTGTGTGTGTATGTGTATATATAATATAAATATATATATATATAAAGTTATTTTTTCTTTTGGTTAATTTATTATAAGTTGTAACACTTTGCTAGTTTTGTTTGTATATGTCTTAAAATGTTTTCTTATGATACTTAAGTGACAGAGGTATCAAGGTAACTTGTGTAGAAATATTGTTTGATATATTGTCATGTTTGTTGTGAATATTTTTTCTTACTGCACAGTAGAAAAGAAAACAACTGGGTCTTTATTTTAATGTAATTCAGATTGGGGAAAACAGAGCTAAGGGAACAAAATGACTGAGGGGGTGCTCTCCCATGTCCAGTGCACTGATCATTTTAGTATGTTTGTGCTTTGTACGGTTATATATTTAAAACAAAAAAGGGTCATGCTCTTCCCTGAGTACTAGAAACAGTTACTCGCTATGCATAATCTAGTTGATAGTTAAATTTGCTATTGCTTTTCTTGTCTTGTTATATAAAATCTTTTCAATACAAGTTTAGTCTTAATGGTAATAAAACGTTATGGTTATTTATAACTTGTGCTTATTTTGTGCATTTTTTCCATGCTATACCCACTAACTGCATGTAGACTAAGTATTGTTTTTTCACACTGAAGAGGCAAACTTTTGTAGTAGACAAATAACTAAAGCAAAGGCTGCATCATAATTTTATCAGTTTTTTACTTTAACAATGTTAGATTTTAGTTTAAAGGAACACTCATTCAATGTTCAGGGAAACCTTTATACATCATCTGCTATGAATGAGCGCAGTTTGCTGGGAAAGTTTTGATGCATTTGCTAAGCATTAGTGGGGAAGGCATGTCAGAATCTTTTCTCTACGATGTGTTTTACTATCTGAATAATAATAATAATTTAAAAAATCTTTCTTAGGACCAGGCAGTTGTATACTTTAGTTATAATGAATGACTTCATGTTAACCTTGCTAGTTTAGATCATTTCTGAGGGAAAGTATTGTAAATGTTTTTTTCATAACCTTGTTGTGTTTGAATTATTTGTACTTTAATTGTCCAGACAATAAATGAAAGTGTGTAGAATGGCTATGGACTTTCCACCTTTTTAACTGTGTTCAGATGTTTTAGTAATCCCAGCACACCTCAGTTGAGGTAGATGTTAGAGTCTTGATTTCAGAAGCAAGGTCTTCAAGAAACGTGCTAGTCAAACCAGACAGAGCATATTCATTGTTTGTTTTTTCCTTCTCAAGGTTAGAAAGAATCGGTCATTTAATTTAAGATGTTGAACTCCAAATACCAAACTGTAACTTCATTTATTTGAATGTGGAAGATATTGAAGGGTTTCTACTATATACAGTATTTTTACACAATGAAAATATTAACTCAGTCAATATTCAACACTTAACAAAAGCAGCGAGCAAATTTCAGCGTTAATACAGTTTTTAAGCCATCTTTTAGTTTGACTTTTCTATGAATATGCAACAAATGTCATGCAGTATGAAACAGTGTACATATCTACTGTACAACAATATATGATCACATTCCACATTTGATTCTTTTCGCCATGTGTTATAACAAGAGTTGATGCTTCTTTCAGTTGACTTGTTTGAATCCCATTAATACAAATATTCACTTCATGTTTCTGTTCTGTAACATCCACTAATTGAGAATGTGTAACTTGTAAAACTGCAGCGTTGAATTTCATAACTGAGATTAGGAAAACTATATCAGAGGGCTGGATGGACCGTGTGGTTCCTCAGCTCCATCACCTATTAATAAACTCGTGTTTTTGTGAGATTAAGTTACCATGTTGGTTATAATAATTAATTTCAGGCCGCAGCATGAGTTTGTTCTTAAATGTACAGCTTGCTTAGTTCATCCTTAAATCAACCAGCCTGTGCCCCACTAAAATGCAGAAGTTATCAATTTGCACTGTTTATAAAGACTTGGCTCAGAAAAACGTCATCCTTCCATCTATCTATATATGTGTATATACACCACTTTTGATGATATACATATATACATAATGTAACATGCACCAGCCCATTTTAGAAAGGCGGCACTTTCCATTTAAGACAGACCCATAGTAACTGGTGTTTGCTGTAACAATTATCCGTGTTATAGCATTTGTCAGGTTCATCGCCTGCTATTTTCCTGTCCTTTCTTCTGTGTACCTTACACTGTCAGAAAAGCAATGATACAAAAATCACCATATACTCTAGGTTCTCATAAGACAGAAATGTGACACTACATGCTGGCGTTTTGCTGTTGACTTCAGGCCAGTTTGGATGCAGATTATTTCCCCACCGGTTGGCTACTGCTCTCCTCCATGTCATTCATGTAAGGTAATCATGTGAGCTGTATCAAAACTCACATACGTAACACAAGAGAAAGGACTCTGCCAGTTTTAAGGACCTGGTATGTAAAGTTCAGTTCCCCCTTTCCAAGAGTATCACAAATGTGCACTGGATAAAATCAGTCACATGTGGGTTTGCTACGCTGATGCTGTGTGAGTGTTTTTAGAAACCCTTATTGGAACACAATTTCTGCCCAGCTGGGATCAGAACCAAATTTCACTAACACTCATTCAGAGTAATCAAGTTTTATATTTCTTTCCTGAAAGGGTAATCACTCTTTCTGCAATTAGCAAGCCTGCTGCATAAATGGAAAATCACCTGAGGGAGGGTGTTTCAAGTGCATTCACTTCACATTCCACTTCAGCCTACCTACCTTGGGCATGGTACTGGGCTTTGAATGAACAGAGAGGGGAGGGTGCCTTGAAAACAAGGGCTGGCAGTAGTCAAGATCACAGTGAGCTGCTCTTAAATTTTTACCGTGGGAAGTCACTTTGGCTAATGACACTGAATTTGTCACAACTAAATGGACATAAATACACCAGCACCATTGTTGGTTGCCACTGGGAGGGTTGGGCAGGGGGGCTTGTATGCCCTGCACCTACCAGAGGCTGCTGCCTCGTTACTTGGATTTGCCTAAAGATAGTTAATGGGGAGAAGCACACGTGGAACCTCTTTCTCCATCACCAGGAGCCAGGGGTGGCTGTTAACTTACACATCTCACTTACATGACCACAGATAGGTGAGGTAAAACCAGGTCAGCGTGTGATGACACAAAAGATTTTCTCCCTGCCCTGGAGATGTTGCAGACTGAGCTCACTGGACAGAAGTAATTCATTGTGCATACAGAGCAAAATGAAAGGAGATCAAATCCAGCATAATTTTACAAAAGCTCTGACATCTCCAGCTAATCCATATCTCTTCTAAAAATAACTGACTTCTTAAACCCAGAAGATGTGACAGAGCCAATCCAGCTGAGCGGCAGTAACTCATAAGGGGGCAAATCACTGGGGACTAACAGGAACGTCTGCAGGAACAGGTCCTTTCCAACCCTAACTATTCTGTGATTCTATGAAATAAAAAGCAAAATCATGCACAAAGATGCACCCATACATGTACCCCATTGGCTGCCACTCCAGGGCATTGCTGCAGTGCAGCCACCCAGCCCCATGCTAAGGAAATCACCTTCATCGGAGTGGTACCCAGGAGAACACGTATGCTTGTGCAACGGCACATCTGAGGCCTTTCCGAGAAACACTGCATGCCATGCTGGTGTGTTGGAGAAATTCAAATGGCATCAGGTGCGTTGCAAGGGGGATCAGGAGAACAGAAACTTACTCTACAAAAAGAGTCACTGAGCTTAAATGGTTTCTATTCCCATAAACCTGAAACCTGGGTTTCAGAAAGCCTGTTCCCGGTAAACCTACCAGAGAGGAGCATTAGAACAGGCCATAAGGAAGGAAAGCGACCAAAAGGATGGGTCACACAAAAGAAAACTTACTTGACTCACACACTACTGAAGATAGGAAATCAGTCTGGGTCTTTCTATCAGATTTCTGATACACTCAGTAGAAATAACAGGGAAGATGGGAGCATGGATATATGCACACACAAAACAGCTGCTTTTCAGAAAAGGTTTGAAGTTCTGTCTACCACATCCCAAAGATATCACTGCTATTTTAAACAACAATCCAGCATATTTTAAGGGACTTAAAACATGTCAAATTTCATTCAGATTTCAAATATTATGGGGTTGCAAATGTTTTCCTGTGCAGTAGCAGAAAACAAAACCCTGAAACTTCTATACCACAATAAATACCCGATCATAAATCAGTGGGGCTTGGAGCTGCAAGTGATTGCAACTATTCCTACTTAAAGCCCAAGGCTGGTTCATATTTCCCCCACCCCCAGATACAAAGCAACCAATGTGATAATGGAACATTGATGTGCCATCATCATAGAATCATAGAGTGGGTTGGGTTGGAAAGGACCTTAAGATCATCCAGTTCCAACCCCCTGCCATGGGCAGGGATGCCTCACACTAGCGCCCAACATAGCACATTGCTTTAGAATGGGTGGGAGGGCTTTGGCACCGAAATACGTGGCTTGGCCACAGACACTTCAGCCACCAGCCTCAACGTTCCTTATGGTACCATGTACACACACACTTCAGGTGGCAGCCTCCAGCCCCATTTGTCCAGTGCGACATCCTTACCAGAGTAGCTAGAACCCCTCATAGCCAGCCCTGGTGACTGGGGTGATTCTGCCTTGCCCAGCCTTGCTCCATCGTCTGAAGGCAAGAGGGATGGGTTTTATTTAGTTCTTTGTTAATACTCAATGGCGCAGGGAAGCACACTGGGGACCCTCTATCCAGGCCATTGTCTTACTTGGCCCAGGTGGTGCATCAATCCTTTTCTAAAAATACAGAATATTTCATTTCTGATTAACGCTGGCCCAGTGGCCATCACTAAGAAAGGTGGAACAGGTGAATAACCATCTCTGCCCTATCTCACCCATCCTGACCACCTGCTCACCATTAAAGCTCTGGGTTCCCACCCTTTCCAAGGACACCAGTGCGGACCCTGTCCTAGACAAAGCCCTAGCTTCTGTGCCACATGAGGCTGACAGAGTGCTCAGTGCCATGGGCCTCACATTTCCTCTTTCTCCTCCAAGATCCAGATGTGCAGCCTGGGATGGCAGCATGGACAAGGCGTGGGGGCAAGCCACCAGTGACAGCTTAACAGAGACATGAGGCCTTTATCAAATTAGGAGGAAACAAAAATATAAATCCCCTAAACTTCCTGAATGAACATAAGCGATGCCATTGGAAGAGCAATAATTGGAAAAGAAATCCCCGATAAGGAAAGAAACCCACCAAAGGAAAAGGGGCCTAATTCGGGGGCCTTGTCTGTGCTGTGTATCACGGAGCACAGCAGCACCCTTTTTGATAGCAACATCTGGGGAACATGACACTGAGGCCCAAAATAGTTAATTTTATTTAAGTGACTTTTAAACACACAAGATCATTAGCTCTTCAGTCTGTGTGTCAGGACTGACTAGAGCTGCCACGATCCATTTGCTTTAAAGCAGCACTTAAGGCTTTTCTTCCCTTACACTTTGTTGGAATTGCACAGGTCCCAACAAAATGATAGGCAGGAATTAGCTTTATACGAACAATACAATTCTGATTTTAAATCAGCACATGAAACAATTAATTTTGTAGGATAAGGAATCTGTTGCAAATATACAGCAGAACACCCACACATCACCATCTGCTGCGGAGAATTAAATGTACAACTCACAAACAAAATCCTGCAAAGTTGGTGCAAAAAGGTCCTTGCTTGAATTTAAACAAGGCTGTGGAAACCTGCAAACACATTGCGAAAGATCATGAAAACAATAACAAATTTTTCCATCTGTGAATCAGTTCTAGCGGGGCCGAGCGGTTGTTTTGCTTTTTCTGTATTGGTGTATTTGCAATAATTGTTGCAGCTCACAGTGCCAATTGTGTCTAAGGTGTGCTAGAGCTCTTCTGCTGGCCAGGACAAAGTCACCCACAGAGGGGCTCCCATCAGGATCCATCACATTACAGCAGGTCTTCTATGTTTAGGGGCAAAAAAAAAACCCAAAACCCACAAGAAATTCCTGGTTTTGAATATTCAGTTTAGCCATAATTTTTTAAAAGTTGTCAAATCTGGCAATTGTTGTGGATGTTTTGTTATTAGAATCATTAACAAACACTGTTCTGCTGAAGTGAGGAAAAATAAATATCAACAACTACTGCTGCCATGAAAAAACTCTAGCAACAAACAGATATCTGCATCCCTTTGACTCCCCTGAAGCCAAGTGTTCATTTTCTCACTTTGTCTCCTTGTTTTCTTCTAACATACCCATTCAAAATGTGCTCTTTGTTTTACACCTAGTAGAAGCAGAGAATACTAAGCTGTGTTTGCTAATATTCTCTACTGAGCAGACGGCGATGAATCTTCATAGCCAACAAAGGCAATGAAGTCCCTTGACCTGATACGTGCCAGTAAAACACGTGGCTCTGTCTGAGCATGCTGGAGCAGACTGAAAGCAAGTTCTTTGTACAGTTGCAACTCCTGCCTTTTCCATGCTTAGCATTAACCCTCCAGACAGCTGGGACGATTGAGCACCCATTGGCAGCCATGGGCTGTAAATGAGCCCAGGACCTGCTCCTCACCACTGTATACCTCAAAAAAGTAGTCTTTTGCAGCATTAGGATGATTGAAGCCCTGCCAGTGATCCCTCAAATACAGATGCCCCTCTCTTATGTTTTTAAATAGGGTGCCAAGAAAAAGTGCTGACAATTTTCTCTGGTTACTACTTCATTTTATCAGTAAAAGAGCTATAAACACATAGCACACACTTATGATGCTACCAAGCCCATCAGCATCTGGAATTTTACCTGCACATCCCCAAAACCAAAACCATGAGGGTATGTATGAAACACAAGGTACAACATTCCTCTACCACAGCCCAAAATTGCTCTGGTTTGGTGTTCTTACGGATTTTAGCAGGGCTCTTTTAGATAATGAGATTTCCTAAACCTTTTCCAAATGCACAGGCTATTTTAACATGCACTTATCCTCGTGCACACCTGGGAAGTACTCTCAGTACACACACACTGAGTATAATTTATGCTAAGGGCCTGTTATGTGTTTAACTCCGATAAAGTGTATCTGTAATTAAGAAATGCAGCATCAGAGGTACAGCGTGCATGTAAATTTGCAGAAAGGGTTCTATCAACTGAACGAATGCCACTAAAGACTATTTAAAACCACAACCTAATCAGAAAGCTACGCATATATATATATTTATATCAATATCACAAAACCCTTTGACATCCTCAGCACTGCTAACACTCTGACTAGAAGCTGACTTAACACAGCTGCCTTGGGCACGCTTGCATGCATAAAGAATCGGATGACTTGATTAATCAGTTAAAGTTGCTGAATCATGGGCTTGCAGCCATGCCTGTGAAGCCTTGGCTATCGACAGGAAATCATCAGCAAGGGATTTAGATGAATTTCTATCAGCTAAGATGGTCCGCAGACCTGTATGGCCCTTATCTTTGCCAATGTTTTTATGAGGAATAGAATCACTGTCCTGAAAAATGAGCCTTGTCAAAGGGTCTAAGTGTGCGTGTGAGAAGTGAGTCCAAAGGTAAGTGTCAAAAGGGAAGCAGATCTTAGAAGAAGAGGCAGAAAAGCTGTGAGCAAGAAAACCCTGAATCCACTTGGAAGACACTTCCAACAAACACAGGCTAAGGGCTCCCGGCTGCCTGGTGTATCCCAGCTTGAGCAAGCCACATCTGAAATTCAGCAGAGTCACCAAGGAAAGAGCAGGAAGAAATGAGGAACATGAACTGGTAGGAGTGGAAAGCAAAAGCAGGCAGGCAGGGTATCTAACAGAAAACTGCAAAAAATGGAGGAGCATTTCTGGGCATCTGGGGCATGAACTGCTTTGCCATGAGCTTTCAAAAGTCAGGGAGGATAGGGGGAAAATGCTTTTCCTTAAAACATAAAAATAAATTTTTCCAGAGAAAAGATGAATTTCTAGGGAATGCTTCATTTGACACTCACTGTAGAGGCTCTCTGATGGCTCATCCTTCCGAGTACCCTCCAAGTTTCATCTCTTCTCAGGTAGGGCTGGAAGCTTTGGGAGAAGGAACTTGCTTCCTGTGTCAGCCTGTACTCAAAAAGAAACTTAAAAACCTCATAGACAAATCACTGCACCCTACAACAGCCACATGGGAATGATGCTTTTTGTCAGTAAATTCAACCCCTCCCATCGAATGCTATTGGATGAATCCTTTGGTTGGGGCTTCAGTTGGGATTAACAACAGCTGCTCGTCTGAAGGACACTGACCCAGCTGCTTTCTGTTAGGAAACCAAGGAAAGTTTGGTTAAATAAACTTATTTATCCCACCTGCCCATGCTGTGCTGCAGAACAGAGATGTGGTGTGGAGGAAAGGCCTTAGGTGACCAGATCAGGCAGGAGAGGGGGTCTCTGGAGGAGACTGTTCCTCAGTTGCTGGTGCCTTCTTGCCCAGCAGATCATACCGGAGGGGGCTGTGATTACACATTTACCCCATCTTTCCTGCCAGGCAGCTTTTGCTTTGCTTTTTCAGAGCATGAGCGAAGTGTCCTTGAATGAGTGTCTGGCATAAAAGGAAAAGGAGAGCAGCCTTGGTGCCAAACCTTTTACGTTTCCTCCACAGTGTGACTCTGCTGCACTTGTAAATGATCATATTAACATATATTAGAGGAGTTCATGTGCTAGTAATGGAAGAGATTGTCAAACCACAGTATCTTATCTATTAAAATAGCCAAGGTAATAGTATCATGTCAGCTAAATTAAAAAGAAGATGCTGAACAGGTTATTCACTACCTAAACCCATTATATCTTTGGGTACACACATACATATTTCAATATGCACTGACTATAGAGTATGTATTTGCAATATTAAAGATAAAATACTGTTCTTTGCCATGTTATAAGTGAAGTTTGTGCAATGGAACAGATTTTTAAAGCTAAGTTAAAACCTCTTGAGAGTTAGAGGTTTATAATGGAAATGCTGACAGATTCCTAACTATAGCACTGGGATCTCTCTTGCTATTATGACCAGATAAACCAACAAGGTAATTCAATGTAGTGTTCCTGCTCCGAGACACTAACACACTCTTTCTGGTCCCAGCTGCTGAGTGAAAATTAAGTATAAAACTTAATGAAACTGCAGTGACAGAATACAGGGCTGGATGGTTGCCCTGCACCAGGGAAAGGTGAATTTCTCTCCTGGGAAGGTGTCTGAAGGGCAGACAGTGACTGGCTGGGTCATGTGCAAGTGGTGGCTGGACCCTTCTGAATTTACTTTAGCTGAAGTCATATGGCTACGGACAAAAAGCTGTAAGAATCAACCCCAGTCACTGCACACATATCAGAACAAGAAATTAATAGGAATGCAGAGCACTTTCAACACACCCGCCACGTCTCCACATGATGGATGCTGAGGACATGAGCAGTGCTCACAGGGGCTGGGGAACATAACCCTGCCATCCCTCCCCACAAAATTACCCCAAAGGTCTTCAATTTAGCAACTCAAGTGCTGGAGAATCCAACTCCACTCAGTGATAGCTAGAGGAAAGCTCAGGTGTGGATGGACGTTCAGTCCTTGCTGTTTCCAGAGCCTTTCCCTGGCCTCACAGGTGGGAGGTAGAGGCAGGGTTGTGCTAAGCCAGCATGGTTGTCCAAATAGAAGACAAAGCTGCCAGCAGCAGCAGCGCTGTTCATGCCGTGCTTTAACACCCAGAAAACTTTGCTACTCCTTTGTGTGCCATGTATAAAATTACTGAGACTGCTGGGAGGCGCATGTGCTGCCTCTACCTACACATAAAATCCTGAACAAACTTCCTGAGGTTGGTGGGCTGGTAGCACTGCCTACTGTCAAGACCGTCTGACATTTCCAATTACAAGACTCTACTTTCAGCTGCTTATAACTGTCATATTTTGAGCAGTAACTTGTCATTTTCCATCCTGGGCATCTGCCTCAGGCTGAATATTTTGGAAAGCTTCAGCCAAAACAATATAGCTATTCCCAAGGGCAAGGCCAGGGAACAATGCGCTGTTTTGCAATGGTAAAAGAGAAAAAGAACTGACATGCTCTTCTTTAAGATGCACCGTGGCTCCTCACAGCTTGTATAAGGGAGTAGAAATTTAGTTGACTTGTGACCTTTGTATTAAGGATGTGCCTCCTCAATACTGCTGTGAAAATCTATGCAAGTGTGGCCAAGTGAAAGCATTTGAAAGCAGTTCAATCCAAGTTCCTCTGCAAAGACTTTTTTCAGTGGGAATCCTAAAACGATTGAGAATCCTGTCTTGCTGGGCTTGTCTTACCCTTCAGCTTGTCCAGAACAGAGTAGCCCCATCCCACACAGCCTGCTGCACGGAGCAGCTACATCCCTTTGCAGCACCCACCGCAGGCTCATGGACTCACCACCACTTGCCACACCACATACATGTTAATGCCTGGTTAAAGGATCAGAGCAAGATACCACCTATAGTCACAGCTCCTCATCGCTATTATGTGGGTCCAAATATCACCTGTTTCCTGGCATTCAGACTACAAAGGGAGTAAGTCCAACCATGATAGCACAGGAGAATGGAGATTTGGGCCAGGATCCTGGAGTAGCTGCAGCTCTAAGGAGTGGTAGGGACATTTAGACAACTCCCATGGGCTGGGTGAAGACAGTGGGACTGAGCAACACTGAGGGTGTGGGAAGCCTGATGCTGAGCAGAAAAGGGGATTGAGCCACAGGAAATTATCCCAAACAGGGAGGATTTGGATTATCTAGGCAAAGAGGTAGGCTGAGAAAAGACGGAACTGGAACAAGGATGAGATGGAGGGGAACGGGCAGAGTGATTTGCACCCACCAATGCTGCCAGCTTCCCAGGACTGGGAATGCTGATCCAGGATCCTGAGTCTCGCCATCAAGAGGCTGCCAAAAAGAGCGCTGAGATCCCGTCATTCCCCGTTGGAAATGGCAGGCTTTACAGCTCCTAGCGCGGTGTGGCTCTTCCTGGGTTCACAGCCCACCAGCAGGAGTTGCAGCTGGAAGTGCTCCGAACTCTAGAAATCAGAAGCCAGAATGAACAGCACACATTTAGCAACCCCATGCAAAATGTCTGGGTTAAACAGCCCTCCCAGGCTCGCAGAGCAGGCTTTTGGCAGAACCCAGGTCTGCAAGGCACCATTCAGATGAACCAGAACAGCATCCCGTGCTCAGCAGCATTCATCACAGCCCGCTCGACTTCCACAGCGAGCAAAGCAGAGACCGGAAAGCAGCATCTCTTACTAACCTGTCCTCCTAATTCATCCTGAAGCACCAGCACCTGTACCAAGCGTGGCAGAAAGAACGTGTGATGCTAAAACTGCAACATGATTTGCACGCACAAGTGGTGCAGGCAACTTCTGTTCAGGGATTCCCTAAATTTTAAGTATAGGAATTTACAATCCTTCCTCATGTCCTCTGAATTCAGAACTCGAGGAGAGAGAAAATGGAGGGTGTTTCCATTCTCAGAAGTTGTCTTTGAATGGTGCATCCTGCCTTTACAGAAAGCTGATGTTTACTACTGCAATACGTTTATTTTGAAACTCAGTTCATCTGCTGTAAGAAATTACTCAGACCATTAATTTTGGAAGCCAATGCTGAGAGATCATGAATGTGAAGAATTCTACTTATGTTGGGTCTGGGAAATTTAATGAATAAAAGAGACTTTTCATAAGCAGCTCAAGCCATAATATTTTAGTGCTGTTGGCATTAATTAAAATATCTGGAATTTTTAAAGGAGCCTTCTCCCTCTTCCTTTACATTTTTTACTTCTAGCATTAAACCAGAAGCATAATTTTGCTAAAGCCACAGAAAAACGTTCTCTGTGGCTGATCATCTCATTTATAATTGTGTCATGGCAGGAACAACCTTTCACTGAAATTTTGTTTATGCTTCAAAAATTTCCCCCTAATAACTTCTTCCTCCCCCCCCTTCCCAAGCACTAGCAGGTCTGCATTTGTCTGTTGTGCAGGGCTGGGAAGATAAAAGTCCAGATGATTTGGCATCGTACAAGGGACTGAACTCTCAGTGTCTGATTAATGATCCTGTGCATCTCAGAAGGTAGTGATCCCCTCCTTTAGAGCTTAGGGGGAAAATCAGACTAACCTTTGAATTCATACTTCATCATCTTCCCCTGACATTTGTGCCTTTCTGCAGGACACCAGGGCTGCAGCTCTCGGGCAGTCCCAGGGGCTCAGCAGCAGCGGCAGCAGCGCTGCCTTTCTTCCCTACACCAACCAACACAGCAAATGCTTCATCAAAGAAGGGGGCACCTGCTCTCCTGCAGGCTGCTTCGTGGGCAAGGTGGGTGCACACAGACCCAGTGCCATGTCCTGTCTGCCTGACAAAAGCACTGACTTTTCAAAGGGGACATAGTTGCACTGTGGGATGGGCAGATCATGACTGTCTAAGTCTCTGCTGCTTACACTGCGACCAGTGACAGCAGTGCTAAGTGCAAAGGCTAAATGTGGCTTTGGCATGACTCTGAGGTCTTGTGAAGTGGACTCCTTCCCTGACTTGAGAGTTCAGGTATGCTCAGAAAGATAAAAGGCTCTTTTTGTCTCTGATCTTAAGCTCACAGGTTTTTATTTGGATTTTTTTTTAAGTATCTAAATATACAGTCACTTGCTAGTTATTAATAGCGGGACCTCACCCTATTTGATGCTGTTCTCACTTCTTAGAGTGTCTAATTAAAGGAGGGACACAGGAACTGCCATGTGCTGCTCAGCCACTTGGCTCAATTGAGAAAATGGAGTCAGTGGGTTTTCCAGCTGCTGAAAGTGCCACAGACTTCCTCAGATGGAACCAGCGCTGTGCTGTTGTCTGGTCAAGGCAGGATCAGGGGCAATGAAACATCAGGCACAGTGAAGAAGCTGCTCTGCCTTCAGAGGCACTTAAACAGGTATTTTCTCTTGAAAAGGACAAAATTGTAGCTGCCTGAAAAGCAAAAATAGCATTTTGCAGTGGATGAGGGGAAGCAGAGCTTCCACAGGAACAGCAATAACAAGAAGAAGAGGTTGCATTTTATTTCCACCAAATTGGGCACAGTCTCTGCTGTCTCAGAGGTGCCTGGCACAAAACAAAGCCACTGCTGTTGGGATGCTGCACACCGGTGCGTTGCAGAAAAGAGGCAGGTCACTGCTTCCTGGCAGTGTTTTCTCCTCCACGGCTAATATGCCGATTCAGCAGGCTGCCAAGCTTGCCTGGGCTTATTTCTGTGCTGGGCACAGCCAGGTGTCACACAGGTGAGGTTGCACACAGACATACAGGAGGCCCAGAGGGCTTTTATCTATTTTCTCCATGTGGCTGAAAGAGCACTCAAAGGCACCTGCTGATTTTGTATGTTCGGTGCCGCAGAGAAGAAAATCAATGTGGGAACTACAGATGGCTTCAGCATTACAGGGTAATCCAGGCTGCTTTCCGATGGAAACAGAACTGATTTACTCTTAATGGCTTAACTTTACTGACCATTGTAATCTGTTTCATTATTCAAAGGCAAACACTGGAAAAGCATTTTGTGAACATGCCCGATTGTTTCAGGTGGAAGGAGGCGAGAACCATTTGTGTAGCATTTCAGACACTTGTTTTAGTGGCTTCACATGGCTTCAGGAAGCTTTTCGTCTCTCTGATATTGAGCTGCCTTTAGCAGGTCTCTTTTTTTTTAACCCATGCCTTGGGATCCAGCCTCATTTCCTTGTTTATTCTGCACTCCAGTGCTATCAGCCATCCTCAAGTGTTTGTCTCATCACCTTCAAGACTGCACCCCTACCCAGGAAAACAGTGAGGGACGAACTTTCTGCTCTCCACAGGTTTTTCTCACAATAAGCTGTAAAATGATGTTTGTTTGGCTCATATTCTTAGCTAGCTACAGACTCCCCACTGAGACCCCCTACCCCGTCAATTGCTGACTAATCGTGCCTGCAGCAAAAGTAATCCAAACTAGGGAGCTGTTCAGCAGCAGCAGAAGGATCCATTAAAACAGATTATGCTCTTTGCTCTGTTTCCATACTTATCCTGTGGGATCAGCCCTGCTCAGGGGCTGCCCTAGGGCACACGCACCCAGCACTCTGCAGAGTCACCCTGGAGTGTCCCCTTGGCAGGTCTGCAAGGTTATATAGCAAACGGACAGGCACAGTTGGGGCCAGCGAGGTCTGTGCAGCGAGGGAGCTGGCTGTGAGGTGATGCTTACAGGCAGGCTAGCCCAGGAAGCTTTCTTATCCTTGGCACACAGGCAGCAAAGCAGCTCTGTATTTGATTTGACTGAGCCTTCCGCTGACACTTCAAGGGGAGCAAACACCTGGAGTATTCAGGCCCTAGGGAAAGAAAAAGTGCATAGTGGTGATACCCAGAGTTAATTCAGCCTCAAAACTCAGTGTCCACCCAGCATCAAGAAAGACATCAGCCTGAGGCAAGGAGCACATTTTCTGCAGGCCATTAGAACAAGCCCTTGGTATTTACATTCCTTCGTTGCAGAGCAGCTTGGTTATAGGTCCTTCATTTCTCTTCATGGCATGAGGCCAGTCCCTGTGTGTTTCATTGCACCTTTGAAGACCCCATCTCCAGCTCAGCACCTTGCTTCCAGCATTGACTCTCTGGAGGTACCATGCCTCTGCCTTTCCATCAGCTACACCAGATGTGGACTCTGTGGCAAGGCCTGCTGCTCCAGCTGCTCTTGCTCCAACCTTTGTGACTACCATTTCACCCTGGAGATGCCCATCTCTTTCCAAGGAAAGCTACCTGTGCTCTTCTGTTCAGTGCCTCATTGTGCCCAAGTGTGTCTCTGGGAGTCATTTTTCTTGGTCACAGGAAGACAGTATGACTGCAAGGATCATAACCCCCCTTACAACCTGCTGTAGGAAATGGAACATATAAAGTCCTTGTTACATCTTTGAGCTTAATGCAGCCACCTCCAGCTGGGCTATGGCCACTGCTAAAAATGCAGGAGCTGCTCTGTAGTGTATCAGAAAGGGACTGTAACTGATACAAGCTGGAGAATGAGGGACACTGGTAAAATGGAGTTACCTTGATTGGACAGTGAATCAGCAACCCCTTCTGCTCTGGAAAGAGCTGTGTAGTTAATGCCACATGACCAGACCTTGCTAGGCTTCCTCCTACCACTTTAATTGTGTGACATTAAAGCTAGCGCCTCAGCCAGTAGGGCAGGTGTATGCAGAATGTGCCTATTTACCTTGCAGGTTTTTAAACCTCCCGAATTCAAATAGGTTATGTAAAGCAGCAAAATCTACACAATTTAAATTGGCCCGACTTCTGACAGCTGCAAGTTCCAGGACCTGAAAGAAAGCCCGCAGCTAGACTTGAGTATCCAAGGGAGGTCCTTTTGGCATACAAAGATCAAGCACTAACGGAAATTCAAGCATACCTTTACACCTAGTTTTTACCTAATTCCAGTTTCACGCAAAATAATGTTGCCCTAGAAATAAAATTTCCCCATATGTCTGCTGCAGCTCTACAATGGCCGTTTAGTGGAGCAGTAAAGCAAAGCACCAGGTACTTGACAGCTCTCTTTGTGTCAGTCGCAACATGCCTTCTAATTCTAGAGAGCTACTGCCATGTACTCCAACAGGGTTTCTTTGCTTTCCCAAAGCAGTTACATGGCTTAAGAATTTGGTCATCTTTTCTGCTAATAGGAATCACGTATGGGAGCAGGACACAAGTCGAAGGCACTGCACATTAAAATCTAGCTAGCTCAGGACACCATAATATGATCCATGCAGCTCTGCAAAATGAATTTTTATTATTTTCCCAGCTTAACATGGTTGCATTAATATTTCATTACATAGATTTCACTATGATTTTGGTCCTGTTACTGTCTCAACCAATTTATTGCTTGAGAAGGTTATTTTTAATCTTCAGCAGTAAGTGAGAATATACCCTCAGAAAACCTTTCCCAATGTGGAATTTCTTTGCTGTTTCATTATAATTGAGGTGATGCTGTATCCAACAGCTCTTTATCAGAACAAAATTTATATGCCAGTTTTGAGTGGGGAGGGAGGCTTATCAGTTTCTAGCTCAAATGTCTGTGTTCTCCACTTGTCTTGATTTTTAATTATAGAATTTCAGACATTAAGAATTGAGAGAATGAGTTAAAAAGATGTGATCTCATACAGAAAAGCTGGGTTTAGCGCTGAGCACTCAGTCCAGCTGGCCCCTGGGGTACTACAGCACTGGTGCTCCAGTGATTTGCCTTTGAAAAATGAAGGTGTTTATTTGGGCTTTGCTTCAAACAGGGTTGAGGGTGTGAAGGCACATGCAGCTTTAGGCCAGATTTGTTCTTTTTTAGGCTTGTGATTTAGAGCCCCGTGTCTCAGAGCCAGTCCTGGCAGCCAGAGAATGAAAAAAGGCCAAAGATTGTAGGAAGAGTCTGGTCTTAACCCCATCCCACCAGCCTCACTCAGTCACTAGAAGAGGGTTTAGTGAACAGGATGTTCACTAAATAGAAGGGGAAAAAAACCTCTCATAAAAGTCTCTCAAAATCTACTTCACAGGTACAAAACATTTCTCAATGTCAAACATAAGTAATTAGTGTTAATTACTCATCCGCTTACCAATGTGAAAAACATCCTCACTCCCCAGTTCCAGTTCTCTCCAGGTATAGGCATTGATACTGAATATCCCCTTCATTTGAGCCTGAAAGATGAAAGACAGTTTTGGTCCTTTATTCTGCCTTGTGCAGTCTGCTCTCATTGCTTTGCAGACAAATTCCTTGTTTTCTCTCTAAGTGCAGGGTTATTTTCCCTACTGCTATGCGGATCTATAAGATGGGAGAGGGGTGCAGACAATTCTGTACCTACCACTGACATAAAGCATAACTGTCCCTTCATCTTCCAGGAAACCCAGGCTATTCCCAAAGGTACAGAGAGACACACAGGGCTGCCAGTCCAAACCTATGACAAGCAGATGATTTGCCGGTTTGTCCCCTTGGATATAAAGTCAAATGTTTCCCTGTTTGTTGGCAGGTCTCTTCCTTCCTGAGCTGCTCAAACTCTTCCCTGACTTTTCCCTGGAGCAGTACTGTTGTGCACCATTCTTATGTGCCAAAATGCCTATGCAGAGGTTCCCCTGGGCTGCCTTGTACCTCTCCAAAATGTATCCTCTGCAAGCTCAATCAAGGGAAAAACATGGATTTGACAGACC
The DNA here is from genome assembly GCA_028858755.1 of Ara ararauna. Lineage (NCBI taxonomy): Eukaryota > Metazoa > Chordata > Aves > Psittaciformes > Psittacidae > Ara > Ara ararauna. The sequence goes on from CM054382.1 coordinate 60,032,018, forward strand.
ACTGTAGGTGTGCAGCCTGACATGGCATTAACATTTGTAGACACTTTTTTGTGATGCAAACTCAACGTGACTTGTTGCAAAGATGTCACAGTGGTCTTTATGCACAGAGGAGTCCTCCTCCTCCAACCTGTGTGTGAGCCCAAAGAATGGTCTTGTTTCTCCCTATTTATCTGTTTATTTAGAAAATATCTGCTCTTCCCCTCTGTCATATCATCACAGCCACAGTCATAAGAGCACCCTAGCCCAAAGACAGCTTGAAGGATCACAGTGCTACATATCACCCAACAAGCCAGTGCAGTGTATTTAATGATAGTCACATATCAACAGCGCTCCATCAGACCTCAGTACACTTAAGGTACCTGCATTTTGAGGTTTTTTACTCTTCAAGTGTTTCTTCTAATACCCCTTCTGTGGTAATCACAGCTCTTCCACTTAGGGGACAATACAAAGCAGAACTAAAGAGCACAGTTTTTTCACTCTGCCCTTTCATGTTTCTCAAACTTCTCCCAGCCTGCTGGTAAGTAGCTCCAAACAGAATAGGTACAAATGAGTACATCAGTGTTCGTAAAAGTATGTTTTGGGGAGAAACCAGGAGGTGGGCCCATAGTTATCCCTTTAACAGGCATCAGAAATGATGCTGATTCAAACTGATGGTCTTAACTTTGACACTTACAGCACCAAACAACTCATAAAAGCCTTCCTGGATTCTAAATATTGGGTATATTCTTCACAGGGAAGATGAGCAGCAGAGCAGATTTTCCATTGAAAACGTTTTCTCCTGCAATCTTTCCTGATCTGAGAATTGTAAAGAGTGCATGGAAATTACAAGCTGCTATCAAAATTACTGAGACTAAAACTACCATTTTATCCTGCATTAGAACAATTTTAACATTGTTAGAGGAACACATCTCTGCAATTTTGAAATTATTTGAGTCATGACAGAAAGACTCACAACTGCAATATTTATCTTTCAGATTCATCTTAGGATGTTACTAAAGCCTTGCGAGATGTCACATTATGTAGCATTTTGCAGGGACCACAGAAAGTCACTTTGACAGGTAACGCATGTAAATTGGAGCCATTGATTATGGAGGATTTAATTTTATCTATTCTGTATTCATGGTACGATAAATAAAAAAGACTTCAGTGGTCACTGTAGGACTGCAGCAACTCTACAAAAATGCAATTTATAGTTGCATATTTTTAACAGCAAGCTTTGGCATACATTTGATTAAATTCTGCTTTCCAGTGCACTTAATGAGAATTCTAATTCTCTAGAGATTTCTATAGGCATGCCAGGTAAAAAGGAGTCTATCAAGTTATAGCTGTGGTTGTTAGTACAAGGAGCTGGCTTCTTTGAAGAGAAATAAAATTCATAATCATGAATGCACATATTAGAGTACTGCCAAGATACAAATTGGCAGAGCAATAAATAGTAAGAAGATTTACTATCCACTCTGTTCCCCAATGTGTGCAAATGCAAGTGATACTTGTGAGGTATAACCTCTTCCAGGTTCATGTGGCACTGGGTGGCTCAAGCAGACCTTATTTTTTTTGGATTCTCAGAGAATCTGAAGTTGATTCAGTCTCTAAATTACAAGTTATCCCACTGCTTTCCCTGCTTGCCTGATGGGAAAGGTGAGGGATTTCCTCTAAGGCGGACAAAGTCATCTCCTGAACTGGAGGCTACACACCTCTCTAAATAAAAAGCGTAAAAGAACCCAAAATAGGTTTTTCTTACCTGTTCCTTTTCTGGCATCTTTCTGCTTCAGCTCTCATATTAGGATCATTCTTATTAAAACTATCTCACTACCACAATCATTTCCTCTGAAATGAGTTTCATCCTTCCTGGTAGGAATTTTTGGGGTGTCCAGTAAGGACAGTTCCTTCCTATATAAATCTGTAGCCACAACCTTACCTCAGGTAAAAGAAGACTCATTAAATTCTACAAGAGATAGATGATAGTTTAGTTTTGGCAAGTGTTTCATCCTTGGTTGCAGAACTGGGAGAATGACAAAACCTGTTGCCATATCATAACCTGTTAGGGGAACTCCTTGGAGCTGATAAAATCCACCTCTAATATTGTCAAAGGTGAAGCACTTGACGAATGAGGGTATCTCCACGTTGCGACTGAATGCATAAATCAGTTCATATAAGCACTCCTGAGCTGTCTCTGGCTGAACACAATGGCAAGCTTACCTCATTCCAGTCAGCCTTATTCTAGCCTAACTGTTGAAAAGAATGAGCTAAATCCTGGACACATTCATCTTAGTGGCAAAACCCCAGTGATGTGAACGGAAGCAGGATTTCTTCCATGCAGCTATCAGTGTATCTACCAGCTTCGTAAAAAATACTCCAATTTGACGTAAAATTAAACTAGATCTGGTTTCTGGGACCTACAGAGCTTATGGGTTACTAGGGTTTCAATTCAATTTTTGGGGGGAAAGTGTTTACAAGAATATTTAGTCATATATCACTTTTAATGTGCAGATTTCAAATTAACTAAGGAGTTCAAGAAGTTTCCTCCCACCTTTCTGATGGAGACCCAAAGGCAAGAAATCTTCTATTCAAGATAGCAGAAGGGAACACTGGTAAGCCTAGGGGTAGAGCACAGAGTTTTGAAGCTGTACTCCAAACCTCAGCCACCAGATCATAGTATTGGTCTTCAAGTAAGTATACTTTTCTTGCTGTCATTACCATTAGTCCTGGCATTAAACAAGAATCAGTCACCCCTAAAGAATATAAATTAACATAATACCCCTTAGTTTTTATCATTTCCGTTGCCACTATCTGAACCAGTGGGGTTTTTAACGCTGACCAACGCTCAATTTCTAACTCTTACACTGGAATTAAAAACAAAACACATTAACAAAGAAAATTGAATAAAGCACATGAAAGGAAAAGATTAAATATAGCTTGTGCTTATGCTGATTTTCAGAAATAGGCTAATAAACACTGCTTAGATGAAAGGAGCCTCAAGCGTTAAAGAAAGAAATCAGAAGGTCTCACTTAAGTGATTTTTTTGGCAGGAATCAAATTAACAAATATAATATGGATTGCTGACAAGGTGCTTGATCATTCTCTGCAGTAAGGGTTTTTTTGTGTATACATTATATATATATATGCATGAGTTTGTGTGTGAGTTGATTCCATTAACACTTCATTTGATAATGATAAATGGCATTTTTATTTAAAAGGAAAATATTAAAAAGTCCTGATTTGCAAGAGCAAGTTAGAATATATGGCAGTATTATGTCCTACTGCATTTGCTTCTCCTTTAAAAAAAACAAGCTTTCAATGAAGGACTTCACTAGTACAAAAGAATGCAAACATTTTATTTAGTCCATAGACAATTTTCCTCTGATTCTATCTGCAAAGAACACAATGTATTTCTTTGTAAGAAGGTGGAGGATAAAATAAAAAGGGAGACATAAAAGAGACTTAATGAGATCATGGAACTCTTTCTTAAGCAGTACAGCATCTTAATTTCCTGTAAATTCAAGTAACCTCCATCTGGGGGCTTATTCTGTCAGTCTATATCTATGTCTGTCTGCCTTTACCCATCTCTCTAGGCATTCCTTGCTGTGGCTTCAGAGCTCCACTGAAGGAAACCATGGGAGCACTGCATGCAGCGTAGCTACAGAATCCAGCCGCTATTTGACAGTGATTGGGTCTGACATTGACAAGCACTTACACCCCATTCTCCGGCTCTTTTTGCTTGGCCTTAGATACACGTGTTGTCTGGCAAAAGTTAAAAATAAAACATTTAGGGCTAGGCTGTGGTCAGCTTTCATGTGCCTCTGCAGTGAGATGGGGAGGAAAGGGAGGGTGGAGGCAGCCACATCTCAGCGTTCTGCACCACTTGCGTCAAGGTCAGCCAGAACTGCTGCGAGAGCAAAGTCAGTGCCACCCAGAGCACGTGGCTTGCTATAAAACATGTTTTCTTTTTAGAAGTACTCACCTGAATGTCTGGAGGATATGAGATGCTCAGGCGTTGCCCGTACTGATCTAGGCAACAGCTTTAGCCTGGCCACACCCGGATGCAGCCAGCTCCTCAGCCTCAGGGCTTCCATCAATTTTTTCATGGAAAGGATCTAATTTCCTTGAAAATGCCAGCATGTTTTTATTTTATTCTGATGCACAAATTAATTATGGGAAATGGAAAAAATATTAGCAGAAACACAGAAACCCTAATGGCTGGGGGATGGAACAGTATTCGTTTTGTCAATGAGAAGTCAATATTTTCAGCTAAACAGTTTGGATTAAAATAATGATGGTCTGACTAGCAAAGAATAACTAGTGAAAACCACCTCTTATTTATGAGCAGTTCCATTTCAGATCTTTATGCAGTAAAGTTGACTGCTTCCCCCTCATTTCTCAGTTCTGAAGGGGTAGGTATAGGCAAAACATTTCTCCCTCCCCCAGTTTCCTAAGGCTGGAGAATCTCCATACCACCACTGTCTGCCAAAGCTGTAGAAGGGTCATAACCCTGTTCTGGATCACTGAGTGCTGAGGGCTCACCTCAGGGGACTTCAGGGTAAAAGCTGAAACTGATTTATGTGAAAAGGGGAACAGAATGAATGAGAATAGGATTATGGGAATGAATAAGAATGGGATGCTGGTCGTAGAGCCTGCTCTGCTGCTGTAGCATGCAGACATGCTGCTGAATCCCTCAGACATGTACCCATCTCCACCACAGAATTAGTTACAGGGGCTCTCCCCACTGCTGCTGTGGAATACTTGTCCAGAAATTCATATCCTTTATTAGCAACCCTCTTCTAAAACATAGGGTAACTTATTGATTACTAGTTTACAGTTATTTGTTTATGTAACAATACTGTCAAAGCTTAAAACCATCCTCCACTCCTATTGTGTTTATGGATGGTTCTTTCCAGCCTTCCATATGCTAAGGCATATTTGCCACTGAACTAATTCTGCTTCCCTATTCCCCCTTTTTCTGCTCCTGCTCTAGGTTGAATTTCTTTCTTTCAAACCCAGGTGACTACAATTGGTCAGCACGTTGCTGAACAAGTCTTACTAAAGCCTTCTAAAGGGCACGATTTTTTTCCTGTCTCGACTGGAAATGCTTCTTTTGATACAGTGCCAAATATATGCCTAATTCTTCTGTATCAGCCCAACTCACAAGCCTTACCTTATATTAGAAATTGTCATTAGTTCCCAGCTACCTGACCTTGCTACTTGAACTGTTGAATGCAATCCCATTTATATCTCTCCAGTCCCTGAGGATATCCTGGGTTTCTGTATGCTGCAAGCCTCCTTGCTATTGACAATCCCTCCCACCCAGCCATCAGCACATTTTTCTAGCATGTTCTTACTCTTTTTGTGCCTAGTTGATTAACAGAAATATTAAGTGATATTAGTCCCCAGACTGTGCCTTCAGAAACACCACTTTTAGCTCCCTCTAACCTGTATTTCCTCTTTCAGCATCATCTGTTATTATCTCCTTTAGCCAGTCTCTGCTTCTTTTATAATTCCGGGTCTAATCTTCATCTTTTCCAGTCAAACAATTCTGTGTAGCTCTGTGTCAGATGCTTCTCTCACAGTGTGTATACATCACATCTATTGCCATGTTCTTTGTCTAAAAGGATCAGGATAATCTAAAGATTATCAAGTTAATCTAGTAAATCTGCTTTTGGTAAACCTATTCAGTATGTTATCCTACTTCTGCCATTTGCTATGCTCTCAATTACTCTTCTTTCCAAAATCACTCTGATGCCTTGCATACTACTGATGTCACGTTAATATGCCTACATTTAACTAGATTACAGTTTTTTTCCTATCTTAAATATAGGAATCATGTCTGAAATTTCTCATACCACTCCTACTTTAACATAGTCCTAAATATCCTTCAAGTCGAAATGCAGTTTCAAATGCCAATTCCTTCAGACTACTGTGATGCACATCCCCTGAAAGAGCACTGCTTGAATTTTACCTCTACCTCAAAAGGCATCATTTCCATTCTTCCAAATTCACTCCCATCAAGCCAGTTTTCTTCCATCCAATTTCAGAGCCATTGTCCAAATTGAACACTGAGGCACAAAATCATCTCATTTTTGGAAAGCATCTATGCCAAACTTAAACCCATCCTCCCTCAAGCCAATCTTGTTGTTATTTTCCTTGCTGTCATCTGTTTCTGATGGCTAAAAACCTCCCTGTTTGTTTTAACTTCTTTTGCGAGTTCTAAGTTGGCTTCAGTTCTCATTTTACCTCTGTGATTTTGGATCTTAGGCTTCCTGTTGATAACTCTATTTCCATCCCTGGAAGACTTTACCATTTTGAAATTTCAGCTTTTCCTCTCAGTAAAAATATCTGCAATGGAAAAATATCAGAAGAACATTTATTCTAAAGGATTGCCAAAATTTGTTATTATCCTTTATATAGTATAACACAATTTCTTTATGTTTATTGACTTCAATAGCATCTGATATTTGAACAGCATTGATTCACAGATTTTGGTACAGCAGATTTTCTGAAGCTTAACATGCATGTTTGATCAGAAGGTAAACTTCAAACCCTGTAAGCAGTTGATATGACGGGTTCTGTATAGCCCACCCGCTATGCATATTGATTGGGCTAAAATGTAACCATGCAAAATGTAGCTGCAGCTGGAAATGTCCCTCAATCAAAACAAAGCTCCTGGATCTGGATTTAATCTTTCTTTGACTCTGCATCAAGTTTGCAAGTCAAAAGAGGGTTTCTCTAATCGTCACCTTTGAAAGCTCACTTTGAGATCTGCAGTCAAACTCTGCCTTTATTTCCTCCTCCCTAATCACCAGCACCAGACAGCATAATTAGCAAGTGAATGACAATTCAGAACCCATTGCAGAGCCCAAAGTGTGAGTTTATTTGGGGATCAGGCCTTTTAATTGAAACTGCAGATGGGATATGCAATCCATCCGCTCCTCCATAGAAATTTTGACTTTGCAGGGCTCTGAGCTTAAAAGCATATTGTGGGGTCTAATGGGGTTTTTCTTGACAGAGGGAAAAACAACTCTCTAGAATACACACTTGTCAAACATTCAAGTTAAACCTCAAGGCTCACATTCACATAGCCCTCTCTCTGAATACAGTCATCCCTAACAAGGTGCAGAGGTCCGGACCTTTACAGGTTTTTGGTGTGGAAATGCATATGCAAAGCAGAAAGTACCACCCTGTTCCTGTTGAACAATTTAGCCTCCCAAGCAACCTCATGAATTCCCAGCTTCTTTATATCAAAAGATAAACCAAAGGTTTTTGAGTGGCCTCAACCACAGTAGAGAACTTGTTTCATAGAAAACTAGGTGTATTTCCAGTATGTTTGTTTGCAACATCAATCCAGTCTATTTCTAGTATTGAATATATTAGATATGCTCTAGGAAGATGTATCATTTGCCACTCATTCTTTTGGACTGTATATGAAAGAGGCCACCCTATTCCGTCTGTACTAGAAGGTAGAACAATTGTCTTAAGCCTATTCTTAAATGCAAATATACCACTAAACTTTATCATATGTTACATTACATGCTATGTAAAAGGTAAGTTCATGCCTACACAGAGAAACTGGAATGGTACTTGTGGTCAGTGGTTATAGACTATGTTGTCAGCTATCAAGATTATCTCCCCCAGTAGATTCCACATGAGTAATGGTGCCACATCTGGGCATAACTAAATTATTTTGGTGTACCATTTCAATATTCCTATTCATAGAGTACAAAAGTGTATCTATGCAATTCAATTCCTTACACGTAGATGAGGCTTGATTGTAACTGTTAGTACCTTACAGAAGGTAAGTGTCATACCCAGGTTTCATATATAGGAATTGAAACAGACAGGATCAATGATTTACCTAATGACAGGATCAAGATATAGCTGTCAAGTTGTTGGTCCCATGCACACAGTCAGCTCACTTCAATGTGATGTATTTCGGTAACTCATTTTAAAAATAACCGAAGTCCTACCCTGCTTGCTAATTAAGATTATAGTTTCTCCATGAAATAGGAATTAACTTCCTAAACACAGCTCCAATCTTAATTTTAAGCATCTTTCTGTTAGTACACAGCTATATCCCTGGTTTGGTACCACTGAAAAGGCTATTCTTGTCTTAACTTCTAGAAAAGATTATTAATGTCTTGTATTCCTGGCCCTGTTGTATTGATTTGCTGCCCCAGCTAACAGGAATATGTTACTAAGGTAAGTAACTTATTTCTATCCCTTTCTTTATTGAATTTTCCTCCAAGTGAAGAAATGTGGCTCTCCTATACTGAGAATTACCTTGTTTCCATTAACAAGAAGCGAAAAATAATAGGGTATCTCATGCTTCAACATTTCAAGTAAACCTTTCTTTTTTGTTTACTGGCATAGAAGGAAGAATCTTTATTCAGATAATCAGAAGCCCGATATAATAAATGAATAGTATATTTAGATAAAAAATAATGCTTGTATAATGTGCTTTTAAGCAGTAACGTTTTTCTATCATGAATTTTGCTTTGATTCTTGTCTTCTGCTTCACTTAGAATTCCCAGCTCTTCATTATTAAATTATAGCCTACAAACTATTAAAATTTACCAATTAGAACTGACTGATACTTTTTCAAAGTGAAGAGTCAATTGTTGATTTATTACAAACAATGTGTACATCCCTACCCTTCACACACAGCCAGCATCTGCCTGGCTTACTCAGAATAGCTGCTGAATTTACCAGCCTGTGCCCCACCATGACTGCACATACTGGGAGGTGTCACTATAATGCACTTATCAAAAGACAAATGCAACTTTAGGATGTATCCAGGAAGATATTTCCAAATGCAAAGAATTTACACTACTGCATAAGGTACTCATATCACCTCTGAAACAGCCTGAATAATTCTGCTCCTCAGAGTAAAGAACGAAAACCACCGACAGACCCAAAGAACAACGGAGATGGGAGGAATGAAGGGTGAAAGCAAGAGAAAGAGGGAAAATTACTGCAGTCAATGAACAGTTTAATATGGGAAACACATTAGAGAGGAAAAAAAAGCCTGCTACAGGTGATTGCTGGCACTAAAGCAACAAGTATAAATAGGATCAATTTAGGCTAGAAATTAGAACATTTCTAATCATAAGAGCAATGATGTTCTAGAACAGGCTTCCACTAAGAGTAGAGCCTAAAAAAATTACAACTGCCTGTAAGATGGAGTTTAATGTAAATGTACAGAATTATATGATTTGAGCACCAGTAACAGCAGGGGATAGGGCTTCCTGCTTGTTTCCATTGTGAATTAACAATGCAACAATCAGACTTCCACTTGAACTGTATTATCAATAACAATGTGTGATTTTATGTGGTTTGTGTAGTGCAAGAGCTGAGGTCCTCTTCCAAACTCCCCAAAGTAAATGCAGTAAGTACAAAAGCCACTAACAAGCTGTTGAGTTTTAAAATGTGATTGAAATGGAATGCGTTAAAGAGGAATGAAGTGGGAAGTGACTGAACTACAGTGCAGTCCAGCCCCAAGCTACAGTAGGTCCAAGCTTATCTGGGAAAGCAAAGGATGTCAACCATAGCAAAGGAAAATTAAAAGATGGCTTCTAATTTAAAGAGAGCAAGGAAAACTATCTCCACGCATGACGAAGAAGAAATAATGCCTTCCAGCGCAACTAACAACAGAACTGGCCTGAGAAAGAGGGAGTTCCCTGGTCATGAAAGTTGGAGTCAGCTGGTGAAGTCAGGTACCTGAGAAAGAGATAAAAGAATTGTGAAATATGGTTTGCTGCTACAAATGAGTATAGGTTTGCAGTTTAAGGGAGGATGGAAGCAAGAGGGTTAACATCTAGATCCTTACTCATACCTCTGTGTGGTGGCTATGTATCTTGGGTAACAGTGCTGTCACCTGAGCACAAGCGTGGCATTGTAGAACAAGCATGTGATAACTCTGAAAAGGAATCAGCACCTGCATTTATCTTCTAAACTTACAGGTGAATGTTCTGAAATTGTGAGAGTGACCTATAAATCCCTTCTAGTTCCAGCCTTATCTCTATGACAAGATTCTTTTAAAATGTTCTCAAACCTAGCAGCAAGTAATTAAAGATATTTCAATACAATTTAACCCCTGGGTGCATTCACCTACATTCCCACCTATAGCATACTTGCTATATTAAATAATAATTTATTAATACTTTTTAAAATACAATTTCTAAGCAAAAAGTGACCCAAATTAATATTATTTTCAGTGCGACACTGAAGGCTGCAACAACCACAGTACTATGTTCAAAACAAACATGGAAAAAGCACTGTTGCTCTCATTGTATTGGTGTAGAAAATGAGAAAGTTTGCCACTGAGATCATGGAATCATAGAATCATAGAATAGTTAGGGTTGGAAAGGACCTTAAGATCATCTAGTTCCAACACCCCTGCCAGGGGCAGGGACACCTTCCACTAAAACATGCCACCCAAGGCTCTGTCCAACCCAGCCTTGAACACCGCCAGCGATGGAGCATTCACAGCTTTCCTGGGCAACCCATTCCAGTGCCTCACCCCCCTCACAGTAAAGAATTTCTTCCTCACATCCAGTCTAAACTTCCCCTGTTGAAGTTTGAACCCATTACCCCTTGTCCTATCACTACAGTCCCTCCTGAAGAGTCCCACCCCAGCATCCCTATAGGCCCCCTTCAGATACTGGAAGGCTGCTATGAGGTCTCCACGCAGCCTTCTCTTCTCCAGGCTGAACAGCCCCAACTTTCTCAGCCTATCTTCATACGGGAGGTGCTCCAGTCCCCTGTTCATCCTCGTGGCCCTCCTTTGGACTTGTTCCAACAGTTCCATGTCCTTTTTATGTTGAGGACACCAGAACTGCACACAATACTCCAAGTGAGGTCTCACCAGAGCAGAGTAGAGGGGCAGGATCACCTCCCTCGACCTGCTGCTCATGCTGCTTTTGATGCAGCCCAGGATATGGTTGGCTTTCTGGGCTGCAAGCACACACTGCCAGCTCATGTTCATTTTCTCATCACCCAGCACCCCCAAGTCCTTCTCAGCAGGGCTACTCTGAATCTCTTTCTCATGTTGTATTTTAGCCGCTGTAATTGTAGTAGGATGATTAGGATGGTTGTATTGGTGCAATAACCTCATGGTAGTAATCAGCATCTGTCACCTCTGTCAAACATGCCAAAAAAATCAAAAGTGCGTTAGAAAGAGGTTGCTTCTGGCTCCTTATTCATGTGATCAAACTAAGAGTCATTTTTAGGTCTTTCACATATCAATAGCACTTCATTTGCCTTAGAAAATTATTTCTGTTGTCAACCGCTCTGTTTAGTGTAAGTGGAAAAGCCATTTTCTAGAGGGAGGTCACTTCTGCAGACATTTCTTTGTGGGAGATAAAAGCTTCCTCTTGTTTCAGACTGGTATGACAGCCCACTGTGATGCCCAACAACTAGAGTTAGAGCAACCTTCTAGGTCAGCCAAACCTTGGCAAAATTGTCAGCTCTAAGCTTGCCATTAATGAATGATTTTTGGTAAAGCCGTTAGGACAAAAGAAAACCCATATATAAAAACTAATTCTTATGCCAGGCATGAAGTTTGTAACTAAAAGTGACAATCTTCATACTCCACAAAATGTGCACAGAAGTAATAAATCCAGTATTAAATAATAAGTTCCCTATGCCTTTGGCTATACAGTGGTTTCAGCTGGCTTTCTTTTCCACATTTGTATCCAGTCTGATGTGTTCTTCAGATCCACATTGATGGCAGGGGGTTAAATTTAGGAACAATAAGGAGCAGTTCTTCACAATCTTTTTTTTGGCCAGAAGATCACTGTAACGAAACTTTTCTTTTATTTCATTGTAACAATGTTTTCCTATCATTTCACTCAAATTATCATTTATGTACAGTATTTATTTTTAATTTAAAATTAAAACACTGAATAATTAAGTACCATAGAGAATACTAATGTGTGGAACAAAGTGGGACAAATAGACTCTGTCTACAAGATTTCTATGATCCTCTCTCCATTAACATAAGCACAAGTTCTACTGGGTATTTACATACTAGATTTGGCAAGCAATAATACAATGAGATGTAATTTCTGCATTAATTTTTTTTTCCTTTCAAAGAAGACAAGTTCCTGAACTTGTCAAACATAAATGCAAAATTATGAGAAGCAATCTTAACCAAAAACTCTTGTTATTAAAATGCATGGCAACTAATTATTGATCTGATGCTATTCTGCATAAAGAAGACATGCTCGACTGAACAGAAATATTTTAAAATCATTAATATACATGTGTTTATTTTACTGAGTCTAAATTGGAAGTGGTAGATTATTCTTATTGTCTAATGAATTAGGAAGTGTGACACTACTGCTGTAGAGTGCTGATGTATGATATCTTTCTCCTTATACTTATTAATTCCTGTCAAATTAAAAGTAAAACACTACTGGAAACCTTGAGCAGCCATAATATGAAAATCAAATGTGAATTGCTATTCGAAAAGCCATAGTACCTTGGTTTGCTCCAGGCAAACACACAGAGATACAATCCTAAACACTGTCTTTGTATAAGAAAGGAAAGAAAAAAATCTCTTATGGGACGTGCTGCCAGTTGAAGCTGAAGCCCTGTCAAAACTGCAGTTCTTCTGTGGGAACATGGTGATATCGAAAATCTTTGTGCAGCTGGGCTTTCTCTTCCCTTCAGTTTTCCACTTAAAACGAAAACCTAAGTGAAATTCAGTCCACTGCAGATTTGCCAATGCATCATTTCACTCTAAGGACAGATTAATAATTTCTGAACTTATTTCAACTGAATTGCATGGCCAAGATATCCTGTAATTTTAAACCACCCCACAATGACCTTTATACTGTACTTATTTTACAAAATATCACTGGTAACATTTTTTCCATTCCAACAAGCTTCAGGATACATATATCTTGATATAACTTTGGAATTACTCTGGTGTGGAGTGCTCCGTAAATAACCAATGGCATGTAGCTCATTCACTGTAAAATTCTGAAGAGCGCAGTACTGAGGACTGTTCGACTTTAATTCTTTTTGTATAAGTGAAAGTTAACCTTCTTGGAAAGTACCAGCTCATTTTGATGAATCCTTAAATCAGTCATACTAATCTAAGTCTGCATAATCACAAATACGTATTGCAACAATAGCAACATACCTGCTGCACAATGTGACTTACCCACGGAAAGTACTGTGACAGAGAAACCGTTCTCTATAGCCTGAATAACCCAAAAATTCCTCGATCATTTCTCTAAACGCAGGCTCTGACACCCTCATAGCATCTTTCACATGTTTCCTTTCAGTTATTCATGGAGGCAAAGCAGCAAATGCTGTTCTCACAGCTGAAAGTTTTTGTAAGTTTATATCCCACTGCCAGAACACACAATGCACCCAAATGACATGTGATGCACCCAGAGGCATCAAGTGGTTAAACAAATCCCCCAGTCATTTCTTCCAGAGAATAACACATTGATACATTGCCTGCATATAGATATACTATCTGAAAGTGCATTACTACATTACTGAAGAAAGAGTTCAACATTCAGACTCCTGTACTCCACTGATTTAGAATCATAGAATGACAGACTGGGTTGGGTTGGAAAGGACCTTAAATCTCATCTAGTTCTAACCCCCTGTCATGTTCAGGAACACCTCACACTAGACCAGGTTGCTCAAGGCCCTGTCCAACCTGGCCTTGAACACTGCTAGGGATGCAGCATGCACGACTTCCTCGGGCAACCTGTTCCAGCGCCTCACCACTCAGTAAAGATTTTCTTCCTTACATCTAACCTGAATCTCCCCTGTTTACCACCTAAGAGTTTTCAGTTTATAGCATTGCTGGAGACAATTAGGAAGGTTAGGACTGCTGGTTCTTCGTTAAGGTAAAATGTATTCTTGTTTATTCTGATGATCCAGGGGCCAAATATGTGAAGCAACATCTACTCTTTCTATGGGCCCTTGGCTTCCAAGCCTTTCCTACGCTAGCGTACAATGCTGTTCTGGAGAGCATGAGCAGTGAGTACCCTACGGAAAACATACAGTTTATGCGACTCTAACTCTTATTTTAACACCTCTTCTGGCAAGGTATTTATAGCTCTAGACCTGGCTCCTCTTTGCAAATCAGGCCTTTTATCATACACCATATCCTATTCTCTGGTCCTTTGTGCTCTGCTAGTGCTGGGTATGTGATATTGTGCCACTGTGATCCACAGCTCCTCACGAAGTTTTCTGTTGCTGTAGGCTCTCCTAGCAGGGAAAAAAAATCACTCTTGAATTGCACTTGCTGTTCTGCTGAGGTGTTTTATTGCTTTTGTAGATATTGATCTGCTTTTGGAGTTGTTGGAACCAAACATCTTTTTCCATGAAAATGTCCAGGAGAGGAATTTCTGCAGGAATTAAAAACTCCAAAACTCTTCTGACAAATGCCCTAAGCTATGCTTTTCAGAAGCAAAGGAATGATTCATATGGAACATGCTACCAATAAAGATTGAAACAAACAACAGTTCCTCACTATAAAACCCTATGAAAAGGGATATACAGAGGTCTAAACCAATATCTTTACAGCCTGGAGCCTCTAGGCTATCTTTGAGATTGGTATCTCCCATCTGCACTCTGATAGTAAAGCTGTATTAGAGTACAGGTGAGACAGGCAGTACAGTGATTTTGTTATTTTGGTGAAGTCACTTTGCCATGTCAAACATAAAATCAGATTTCCCTGAAAACTGCTCACTAGACCAGGGCACAGTTTTTTATCTTTCAGTTTATTTTAAGAAGCTCAATGCTGTAGAAAACAGTAGCAATCTTGAAGGGAATTTCTTCATTTCATTTACCTAACAAGACATATAAAGATCTTCATAGAATCACAGAATAATAGGGGTTGGAAGGGACCTCTGGAGATCCCAGGTACTAAAGCAGGTTCACCTAGAACAGGTTGTACAGGATCATGTCCAGGCAGGTTTTGAATATCTCCTATCATAGGCCATGGATTTGTGTTTGCCAGGTTTTCATAAACGATCTCTAACCTAATCCTCCTCAGCCAAGGGAAGGTCTTCCTTTCTCCAGACTTTCTCTCTTGCCTACAGTATCTGGGATTCCTGAGGGCTGGCCATAGCAGTAAAGGCTGAAGCAAAGGAGGCATTCAGCAACAGGCTCACATTTTCCCTAGTCATCCTTTTGCTCCTGGTGTACTTGAAGAAGCCCTTCTTCTTGTCCTTGACATCCCTTGCCAGATTTCATTCCAAATGGACCTTAGCCTTCCTCATTGTATCCCTGCATACTCTTACAATATTCCTATATTCCTACCAATTGGTCTGTCCTTTTCCCATATTCCATAAACTTCCTTCTCATGTTTGAGCTTTGCCAGAAGCTCCCTGTTCATCCATGCAAGTCTCCTGCCCCCTTTGTTTGATTTCTTACTCATAGAGATGCACCAATATTGAGCTTGGAGGAAGTGATGATTGAATATTAACCAGCTCTCTTGGATCCCCTTACCTTCTAGAGCCCTAACCAATAGAATTCTTCCAAGTAGATCCTTGAAGAGGCCAAAGTTAGCTCTCCTGAAGTCCAGGATTGTAATCCTACCTATTGCCCTGCATCCTTCATGCAAGATCCTGAACTCCTCCATCTCACGCCCACTGCAGCCAAGACAACCCCCAACCTTCACATCTCCATAACCAGACCTTCTTTGTTTGTTACTAAAAGGTCCAGCATCACAACTCTCCTTCTTGTCTCCTTCACTGCCTCTGTCAAAAAGTTACCATCAGTGCTCTGCAGCAACCTCCTAGGCTATGTGTGCCTAGCTGCATTGTCTTCCCAGCAAATATCAGGGTGTATGAACTCTCCCATGAGAGCCAGGGCTGTGATCATGAGGCTACTTACAGCTGTCTGTAGAAGGCCTCACCAACTTCCTCTTCCTGTAATAAACCCCCACAGCAGTGTCACCCATTTTAACCTGCCCTTAATCCTTACCCATAATTCGTTCTTCATTCACGCCTAGGCAGAGCTCAATACATTACAGTTATTTTCTCACATAAAAAGCAACTCCAACACCTTGTCTTGCTGGCCTGTCTTTCCTAAAAAGTACGTAATAATCCATGACAGCATTCCAGCCATGTAAGCTATCCCACCATGTCTCTGTAATTGCAATGAGATCATGGCCCTGTGACCACACAGAGATCTCTAATTCTTCCTGTTTATTCCTCATGCTGCATGCACTGGTGTTCAGGCATTTCAGAGAGGTAACCAAGTGTGCAGGTTTCCCAAGAGGGGTCCACCATAGCCATACACACCCCTGAGGTGTTTGGACTTCAGATTCTCACTTATCCTCTGCTTACTCAGTAGAATATTCTTTTGGTTTTGCCAAATACAGTTAATTCAAATTACAATAAAACTCCTTTACAAATAAGAATAATACAATATAATCAACAAAAGAGGGTTGATGTTAATGTATCAACCTAACCCTCAGGATTTGGGTAAACAATTGTCCAAACTCTTTGTTTCCCTTCTTCCCTCTACAGTTAGTCTTTCACCTTTATTCCCTGCCACTGCTAGGTGAGAAAAGCAAGTATTTATGTTGTGGTAGTACATAAGAGCTCATCTCACAAATGGACCCCGCTGTGTTATGTGTTATATAAAACTTGCAGTAGCACAACATCATTTCTACCAATGAACACAGTTAAAGTTTTAACAATTGGTCTCACATTGATCTTCTCCTTCATCTCAACCTTTCCCATCACCGAAGATCAACTAGGATATAAACATGGAAAAACAGAAATAAAGATTTTTAATAGGTCAGAGCTCTGTGAATTAGTGTAGCTTGGAGGAGGTCAATAGAGCTGTACTGATTTACAGCAGCTGGATATGCATCTCCCATGGTATACTGGCCCCATATGTACATATGGGAAGAAAAATTCCTACCAAAAAATCAGCAATACTTTTATAATGTTTTACATGAATCCCCAATAGCAGCAGCTCAATAAATATTTTGAACCTTTACTGTAAGAACATAATGAATTGTGAAAATTGCGGTGTTCTTTCGATGTAGTAAGCTGAGAGCTCTTAGTGAATCAACTTTATAATGAATTCTTTCAGATACTGATGAAAATGGTTCACTTACTAAGGAACTTAGCTTGATTTTGAAATTAATGTGGTAATTTAAAACTACTTTGGTAAAAAAAGGTTTAATGACAGCTGAAACCTGAAAAGGATAAAAGATGGAGGCTCAATGAATAAAGTATTTGCTGCTTCTGCTCTCCAGGTTTAGCTGATGGCTAACATGAGTATTGTTTTCCAGGACTATGAGTTATTATTCCATAAAAAAATTGTTCAAGTCCAGTTCCTCATGTGGTGGACAGACACTATATGGAAACTCACAGATAAACTCTGGTTGTATGGAAGAACTACAGTATTTTCTGTATGTCTCAGTTTGCTTCTAACTTTCATGAAATAACTTTAATTGCATAAATTGAGCAACAGAAATTGCAGTAAACTGTGGACCACCAGTTCTCTGTCATCTTATATCCTGGAGTCACACAAAACCACAGCATTCCCGCTTGATGTCTAAAGTTATCATCATTAAGGACACATTCCTGATACAATGTAGGAGATGACGACAAGCAAAGGATTATTTTCAGAGGCTTGGATTCGGTCATCAGTGAAAAACTGTTCACATGACCAACAGCAGTCTAATCTTATTTTCTCAGTGCATTAGGAAATGATTCATTATCTAATCTTATTTACATCACGGGCATCCAAGTAATTCTCTTACTCTTTTTTTTAATCCTTAAATCCCAGCTAAATGGATTACGCCAGTACAATTTCTGTTTGGAAATCCTACCTCTGAATGCCTTCTAGGTAAAAATAAATGCCATCATATGTATCCAGTCTAAACACTGAAGTCAAGTCCTCATCTGGGGTAAATGAACATTGCTTGATCAGATGTTTAGTGAGTTGCATCATTTTTTGAGTTTACATCTATTGAAATATTGACTAATATTGTAGGCAAAGAGAATTTCAGGACTCTTCGGGTATTTTCTACCACCTGAAAGTGGTTAAACATCATATTGCATTAATTGGTCCTCAACTATTGAATACCTATAACTATCAAATATGCATTAAAAATAATAGAATGGTTTGGGCTGGAAAGGACCTTAAGAGCATCCAGTTCCAATACCCCTGCCATGGGCAGAGACACCTCACATTAGGCGGCCATGTCACCCAAGGCTCTGTCCAATCTGGCCTTGAACACTGCCAGGGATGGAGCATTTACCATTTCTTTGGGCAACCTGTTCCAGTGCCTCACTACCCTCACAGTAAAGAACTTCTTCCTTGGATCTAACCTGAATTTCCCCTGTTTAAGTTTGAACCCATTACCCCATGTCGTACCACCGGCTCATGTTCAGTTCCTCATAGACCAACACCCTCATAGCTATCAGTGACACTGTGTTGGTACCCAGGTCAAAAAAAAGGTAGGATGTGCAGTCTGAACAGCATAGAGGAGTAGAGGAAGACCTTAGATGGACAATACAAAACCTAATATGTACATCTTTCCTATGTTTTTAAGTGACTAAAATTATTCAAACAACCTGGAGCATTTCAAGGCAAAAGGCATTAAAACATTTCTTTCTTTTTTTTCCCTGAAAACCTGAGTAGCTGTTTTATTCTCAGAGAGCACAGGATATTTTTTCAGAGTACAATACCTAGTTACCATATAAATCTTCTGAGAATTCTGGACCATGGTTTTAGAGCTTGTAAATCCTCTTTGTACCATTCTGGCTGCACTTTTACCCAAGGATTCTGAGAAATCTGGATGTCACAATTTTCTTACCAGTAAGCACAGGAGGCCAACTAGTTTAATAATGTGTGGCTGCTCCAGAAACCACCTCTATCTTTTCCTCCAGCATATTTAAAACCAGTCAGGGCTCATGTCCAAATCTCAGGATTTGGTCATTAGCACCTTAAGTCTTGCTGCTGCATAAAAGCATTGCCCTTGCTTCCAGTAAAATGAGATTAAGATGGGCTTGTCATTTGAGACCTTTATTTTGTTATATGGACTCTACGTCCATGGTATTCTGTACATTCAGCATTTACAGAGAACCTGTCATCAGTAAGAAACTGAGGCAAAGGCAAATTAAATTACTTGCCCTGAAACTGAACTCAATTGAACTCAAACTGAACTCAAATTTCCTAAGTCCCGACCTGACGACTACTGGGATCATCTGTCACTAAAATAAGAAGAAATTTAGAAGAAAATGGTATTCTATACCCACCCTCCCCTGTATTTGTCTAGTATGATATTTGATTCTGTTGTTTTACTATGCTATTAAAAATGTACAAAACATTGACCCAAAGAGTCTTGATTTATGAAAAAGTTCATAATTCTAAATCTGTCTAAATATAAGGTTACATGAAATCCTAGGAAGATTCTATGACAAAATATTTGAGGGGAAAAAAACCCAACTTGGTTTTGCCCAGAAAACAGTATTATCCATATTTTTCTGAACAAAAATTTCTTTCCAATTACTCAATACTGATGGTTTGGGGGTGTTGTTTGCTTGTTTGTTATGGGAGTATTTGCTTTTGGGTGTTCAGGAAAAAGATGAGATTTACCTCTGAGAAAATCAGACCAACGATTTAGTCAGGATTTGTAGTATTTCCTATATCCCTACTGTGTTTTCCTTAGGCAGTTCCTTTTAATATTTTTTTTTACATTTATCAACTAATACAAATGACACTAAAATAGGTCTGATCATTGAAACTTCAAAGGATATAGCTGTTTATAGAACAGTTCTGGTAGCACTAGTGCAAATATGAAGGACATAAAGGAAACATGAAATATAAAGCAGAAGAAAAAAAAAGACAAATTACAATTATTCAGGTTTTCAAGAAAAAAATCAGTGATTTAGTGCTAGCATCCTCACTTCATATTTTCTCTTTACAGAAATGTAGTATATACTTAGTAAACAATGCTGGTATTAACAAAGAGATGCACTAAAACTAAAAAATAGGTGAGTTGGAAATGAAGTAGTTAACATGGGAGAGGAAAAAGCCCTGGGTGTATTTGATCCAGCTTATGCGCTCCCAATTCAACAGGCAGCAGCAGTGAGGAAGGTCAGTGAGGTGCTGGTATACATTAAGAAAGAGGTATATCTGTAACTAAGCCTGTAAAATTACATTTTTGCTCTATAAGACCTTGTGGTGGTAGACCAAATTTGGAATAAAATGTCCCATTTTGGTCATGTGAGTGGAAGACAGATGTAAATAAAATGGAGAAAGTACAGCAGAGGGCAACCAGAATGAAAAATGTACTGGAGAAGGCTAACACAGTAGCTGAGAGAATGAGAAAATGGGAATTATTTAGCCTCAAGGAAAGGTGATTAGGAGGTGAACTGACTGAAATATTTAAACTACCTGTGGTTATTATAAAATTAAGTTTGAATCAATTTGAAGTTTCTTAGGAGACCAGAAATAAGGGATACAGGATTAAATACACTATTCTCACAGGTCATTGTGGTACACAATCGAGCTGCATGAGATGCCTGCATTTGGAAACTGCAGGATAGCCTTTGTGCTACAACATATAGGTACACAGGCTTTGAATAACCTGACATAACTGGTGGGAGATAAATGCTTGATCATCTACAGCGTCAGCAGCAAACTCCCTCACTAAAAGAAGTGTTCTGGATGGGTAGAGATAGCTTGATCCAGATCATAGCCACTTGGAGATGGGGGCTGCCTGCTTCTTTTCAGACCTACATAGTGGCTAAATGCCTGGTTCTCAACTGGACCTGCTGGTTCCTTTCAACAAGACTGATTTACGAGATAACTTGTTCAGCATCACATTTGGATGTCATACTCTGAACCTGAGGATGGGATTCATTCTGCCTAGTTTTAGCCATCTAAGGCAAGGCAGTAACTTTAACCTAGTCACTTCAGCTCCCACTGCAGTCACTGGAGAGAGGAAGAGATACTGCCAGTGCAGTGGTTCATGTCCATTCTAAGGCATGTGCTTCAGACAGGTAAAATTAATTTCTCTCTGGAGGTGCCTTTCTCTTTCCATTGTCTCTACTGGCAGCTTCACATCTAACTAGGCTAGAATCCCAGTGCTAGATAGCTTTTTGGCAACCATTACCATGATGTTTTTGAGTTATGAGTTGTACCGAAGTCCATGAGCATGCAGAATAAAACCAGAAACTACAGAGAAATGTGGGCCAGGTTTTAGACCTCATAGATGGCACTGAAGACAAGATTTAAGTCCCCAGGGTAAAGTCAGAGACTATGAAGAAAGGTAAAGAGTTCAAGCTCACTTACAACCATTCAGGAACCTGGGAGTTAAGCAAAAATTTTTGATGAACACATAGTTCAGTTTGTCACTAATGGATGAAGGTTCTGAATCTGCATTGAAACAGTCCTGTCATGGTACTTAAACAATGCAGACTAAGAAAAATAAAACGTACCTTAACAAAGGAAGGAAGAGGATACAGTGGCTATTAACAGTGAAATATGATGGCTTTAACTAGCAAATGCTAATTGTAGGACTGGGTATACAGTGGAATGGAAACATTGAATCTCAGGTGAAAGTAGGTGATAGCAAAATACCATTAATCTGAAAAGGTGTAATGAGGAAAACAAAGTAAGAGAAAATGGAAAGGCTGATTGTTCCTTCCAGCCAGAAAAGGTTATTATCAATAAAAAAAATAAGTGCAGCTTATTTTTTCTGTAGCAAAACAAATTTTATACAGTACCTATAATGCTTGACTTATATTTTTGCATTAAGAAACCTAAAAATGAACAATATTCATTTTCAAAAATAATATAGGCTTGGACAAGTCATAGAAATCCAGTGAAGCAGCAAAAAACCTGTAGAGAAGTGATGGATTCCACAGCAGTGACATAAGCAGGATCAAAAAGGAGAAGGGGAACATGGGAGGAAAAAACCAGAAAGAGTTATATGAATACCTAGATGTCCAGAACAGAAGATAAATATATAAATAGATCTGCAGATATATATATATATCTCAAACAGAATGAACAAGTTTCACACTTTTAAAAATACTTTGTCATTAATTGGAAAAAATTAGGAGTAAAAACATACTTTCTGATGGACTCACTCTCTTTCAGAACCTGCTGGGTTCATATACAACCTGTGTGAAGTGCAAGAGGAGCATAATTCTTCTGGACTTTGTTTCCAAACAATTGACCAGGTTCATCAATAAAATACAAGCACCAAAGCTGCTCTATCACTCTCCCTCTTTGCCTGGCCTTGGCCAGCCACAGGTCCATCTTTGACCATCTTGCATGGGCTCTGTTGGATACAGGGGAAGCTTCCAGCAGCTTCTCACAGAAGCCACCCCTGTAGCCCGCACACTACCAAGACCTTGCCATGCAAACCCAACACAGTAAGGTAATGGTAATAGCATCATGGAGCATTCTTATTAGTCAGATATTTAAAGCACACAGAACGAATTAAAAAAAACTGTCTTGAATAAAGTATTTGACAGAAAAGAGATAATGTTGTACCGGCAAATATTTAAGAGCAGATAAAGGTGATAAAATCAAAATTAATTCTATCAGAGCCCACATTGCAGCTGAAGAGTTTGGAACCTGAATACAGTTTTGCTGAAGCATAAAATCACAGATAAACAGAAGTAGCCACAAATACTAGAGAAAACATTAATATTAGTGTCTGCAACATACCCAATCTATTGATTTTTTTTTTTCAAGGTAACATAAAGTGGTTTGATTTTGATTTTATTGGGTGGAAACATAAATTGAATGCGCAAAGAAACTGCAGATATTGGGACTATTTTCGTTCTAAAAAGATAAGGAGAGGTTATGATAAAAGTCAAAAAAGCAGCTTAACAACCCTACTCGGTTCTTTGTGATTGTATTTGTCCTTCCATAAGTACAAAGAAGACACAATGACACTGAACAGTTGCAAATTCAAAACCATTAACTCAGTGATTCTGCTTCCCCTGGTCCTGCTGTCAAACCAAGGCTCTGAAGATACACTGCAGTAAATAGTATATAAAATTTTATAAATTATATATAATTTTCTTTTCTTTTTTTATTTTTTAAATGGTTTTGGTGCACCTTGCTTTAGAGCCTGCACGAACCTTCATCTGGCAGGACTGGTAGGAAAGGGTGACTGGCAACAGTTATCCCGTAGCTCCAGGATAAACACCTTTGCCTGTGAGAACCAGCACTGATTGTTGCTATAGGCAGGACTGGACAACGTAAATCCATACATGAACCAGACTGGGCAGTTCCTATTTTTCTGCTTGGCGTGTGTCTTTTAGAAGAGAATAAGGGATGGTTTAAGAGGAGTGAAAGAATTCATCCACATTGTAAGTACTAGAATTGCACGTGTGTTTGTACAATGTGTATACATTTAAGAAACACTTGGGTTTTGTTGTGGAAATAGAATTATTATTAACTTAAATACATCTAGACAGAAAGATGTGGTTCCTATCCTACGTTCGCCTTCCTATCAGAGAAGAAAGATGATGATCTGTCTCCTATTAATAGCTCCAGAAAAATGGCAGAATGTTTCTGCTCACACCCTGACAGGGAAGGACTTGACTGCTTGAAAAATAATGATTGCCAAATGTGCTCCAAGTAAAGCTAAGGTTGGTCTTATAAAGATGGCAGTCCAAGTGCAGGATAGAAAAGGAGCTCTTGGCAGTATCATGTAAGAAGAGGCTGAAAATTATGTTATGTATTTTATCAATAATGTAATCTGAATGTGTTAGATATCTGCAAATAGTGGAGGCTAAAGATGGGGTTCTTCAAACGCAAAAAGGCTTGTGGTTGGGTGGCCCTGGGGAGAGCCTCTCATCCTTCACAGGACCAAACCTGAACAAAGAGTTGATTTAGGAACAGCTTTCTATCCCCCAGCCTAATTGCTCCATACCTTCTGGAGAAGCATCCAAGCGGAGGAGCAAGGACCAGAGACATCACATGAAATACTGTTGCGACAAGATTGTGTGTGCTCATTTACAAAGACAGTGAAGCAGGGAGGAATGGAGCGCCCATGTGTCCATGGGCTGAATGTGATTTACGCTGTGTGTCAGTCTACATGTGCAAGTTCACTCTTAATTATTCGTATCTGTGATATTGCCTTACTTATGATGTTATACCAGGTACTGGATTTAGGGGTCTTTATTGAGTCCAAGAGAACATGATGTGGCTGGCTAAAGTATAAAATGGGATGTGAGGTTTTGAGTTTCCCCTCTCTCCTATGCCATTATCCTATAGCACAATTAGAAACATGCCAGCTAAACACTCTGTGCCTCAGTTTCCCACTTGCAAACAATGATAATAAAGCATTCCTATTGTGTACGGCAGGATAACTGTCATCATTACAGCCTAAAGCATTCCTGTTGTGTATGGTAGGATAACGATGAGAAAGTTGGGAGAAGAGAAGGCTGTGTGGAGACCTCATAGCAGCCTTCCAGTACCTGAAGGGGGCCTATAGGGATGCTGGGGAGGGACTCTTCAGGAGGGACTGTAGTGAGAGGACAAGGGGTAACGGGTTCAAACTTAAATAGGGGAAGCTTAGATTGGATATGAGGAAGAAATTCTTTAGTGTAAGGGTGGTGAGGCACTGGAATGGGTTGCCCAGGGAAGTTGTGAATGCTCCATCGCTGGCGGTGTTCAAGGCCGGGTTGGACAGAGCCTTGGATGGCATGGGTTAGTGGGAGGTGTCCCTGTCCATGGCAGGGGGGTTGGAACTGCATGATCTTCAGGTCCTTTCCAACCCTAACTATCCTATGATTCTATGATTACAGCCTAGGTCATGCTTTAATATCTCAAATAGGTAAACACAGCTGAACTGTACCGTACTACCAAAGAAGAATTTTGATTGTTAAAAGGCCGTAACTTTTTCCTTCTGCCTTCCCTTCTACTCAGAATGCACCAAACACATACCAAGGAAAAAACACTGTGATGGCAGCTGAGGAAGGCCCAGTGGGTACTGAAGAGTGGCTTTGTCACTTTAATAAGCTGCTGCTCTTGCAAAAATGGCTGCAGCCTCTAAATTTAACCCCTGAGAACTTCAATTATTTTATCTACCAATCTTCTGTATTACTGACACCCTCCAAGGAAAAAGCTGTTGTCTTAGATTAGCGAAAGCAGCTACAATGCTGTCTTCCTTAGAGATGGAGGATGATTTAGCTGTCTTATCCTTGGAAAATCTATATAATCCGAAGATTAATCCAGAAGACCCTGATCTCTTTGCAGCAAAAGGCCATTCCTAACAAACTGCTTTCTCTCTAGCAAAGCTAGCTCTTCACTCTCTCTTTCAGCCTAGAGTAAAAAGAGCTGTAATTGTCCTAATAAAAGCATTTTAGTGTCATGGATAGCAACTATCATAATGCAAGCTCTTGCCTAGCTAAAATTTAACCAGAAAGCAAAATGGTTCCTACATTCCTTGCTATGAAAACAGAATTAATTGCTATCAGTTAAACGAAAGCACAGAGGAAACTAGATGAACAGCTTTCTCTTGGATCTCCTACGGGTATCTAAGTCTGCAAAACACTTGGTACTGTATGTGTGTTGACTTTAAAATCATTGTGGGATAGAAAATAATGCATATTGCCTCTCTGAGCTACTTCATTAGCCTGATTTACCTTCAAGGTTCCTGTTTCAGGCAAGTCTGCTAGTCTTGCATACGAAAGGATCAGCCACAGTATTCTGAGGCAGGAGCTGAGTCTTTTGTCCTCCCTGTAAGAGGGAATAAAGAAGAGCACAAAACAAAAACAAACCTTCCCTGCAAAAGTAGCCTGTCCAATTAGCAGGGCACTTCAAATAATACAAAGATCTTCAAATTCTCACTTTTGCTCTGTTTTGTTTTAGAGACAGAGGAGAAAACCCTTGTTTAGCAACAAAACACAGTCCTTGACATACCACTTTTAAAATAACTAATTGATCAATCTCTTTTCTCCCTCTGTCCATCTTTTAAGAGAAAAGATTGAATGCAGTGCAAAAAGAAATGTCCAAGAAAGCTCAGCTGTGTGACACAGAAAAAGACAGATCTAAAACAAACAGTGAAAGGTGAAAACGTCCCTGGTCCTCCGAACAAGGTACGCATGGAGGGCAGAGTCCCAGAGGAGGGTGTGAGAGCTTTACAGGTTGCTCAGAGGTCCCCTGTAAATGAAGTCCCATAAGCTATCTCACCTGCTCGTACTAGTGATTGTGGGACCTTTTAGAGTGTGACCTTTTGAAACATACATAAAATACTGTAGATCATCTCCTCTCCTGAGGGCATCCGTAGCATGAAACTGAAGGTGGCCTCACAGTTGGCAGAGACTGTGTGGGGCTTTCTGTTTACATTTATTTGTATACAGACATTGGCTTGTTTGCTGCTTCTTTCTAGATTATTGCCCTCTGCATTTTCTTCTTTTTACATGTGCTGCAGTTAAATCACTTTTTCTGATAAATATGGAAACTTGATGACTTGAAAAAAATCCTTCCATGTCAATTCTGCAGTTCATATTCATGCTGAGATTGTATCTAATTTTGAAAATCTTCACACTTGTGCCCTGCCATCATGTGTAATCTTTTATGCATGGCTACCTCCACTGCTGCTGAAGCAGTTGCTATGCGACAGATGAACCTGCTCCATGGGGCCCTGACATTAGTAAAAGCAAATTGACCACAGGAGCACTAATCTAGCATGAAAAGCAGTTGGTGCCATGCATTTCCTAGAGAAGGACTACCTAATCAACAAGCAAAACCTCCTTTTAAATGTGAGCTGTATTACCTGGGTCTGGATTTCCCTGTTTCACACCTTTTTTGCTACACCAAATCATCCTGAAGAGTGGAGTCTGCAAAGGTGCATTACTCAAGAGGAACAGGGACTCAGATCAGATTCTTCAGCTCTCACCCTGGCCTGCTTGCAAATTTGTCATCTGGGCTGATAGCTGCTGCAACTTGTTTCTCCAAGGTTATCAAAAACTGGCAATGAAGACAAATAAAGACAAAAGATAGTCAGACAACAGCAAATGTCACCCTCTTACCACCTCACTAATAAGCCATATGAACTTTAAGTGTCAAAAAAGGGTTAGATGTGAAGGTGGTCACCTAATCCGCATGGAAACCGGGGTATAATGCTTTCTGCTCAAAAAACACCACAGCACACTGCTGTGTTTCTTGGTGAAAGTGATCTCAGGGGAATTATACTTTGCCAGCCGGATCACTGCTAACATCATTATTAGTGATTTAACCCTGCAAGTACTGGGCAATTTTGTTTGAATCCATCACCAAATATATGATTATATTAGAGAAAATGAGCCCTGACGCACATAAAGGTTCATCTGACCTCTATCCTGGATGTTTCTGAGGAGGATAAGGCTGATAATCTACTGTTTTCTCCTAGAGGTAGAAAGACATTTTAACCCTTATCTTGTCACAGGTGAACAGAGTTGCTGGAAAAAAGTGACTTTAAAAGCCAGGGGTTTATACTGTGAAGTATTTCCAGGAGAATTACAGGTGCACTGATGTCAGGAGATTCAAATTTGCCCAGTCAAGGGTGTCTGCAACTTCACTACATCCCAGTGAGATTTGATTTATTACATAAAACACAGGTTTCCCCTGCCCCCCTGTTTTCTATTGCGGTGCACCAGAGAGAAATCTGACAATCCACTGTGCAATGCTACATGTCACAGATTTTTGCACCCAGATATTACAGAAGCAGGACCTCAGATCTAAGACCTCAGAGTTCTACATCCAAGGTTAAAACCATATCTTGGCTGCACTTTTACTACAGCAAAGGGCTCAACACACTTAGCTCTCAATGTATATAAGGTGGCTCAAATTTCTCAGGAGATATTTGGAACTGTAGAGGATGAGAATTTCATGACATCGTCATGGGGATAATACTGAAAGGCAATGCATCATAAGGTTTATAAAAGGATCTCAGATACGAAAACAGAAGTTACTTCTCACAAAATCTTAATCCCTCCTTGAGTCTTCATTTGTCTCAGCTTCTGAACATAATAGCCACTACAGAAGAACTTGCTGTCCTTAAAATAATAGTTTCATTTAGCTCCTAAAATGAATTTTATTTCTAGCATTGCTAGAGTAAACTCTTGTTAAGGCACACAGTACAAGGCCTACTGACTTTGCTGAGTGACGTGAAGGGACTTGGTGGTACAACTTCCATTAACCTTAATAGATGCCACACAGCTAAATCCCCACCCTGAATATTTAACCTCCACTGTCTCTGTCTCTTCTGGTCTGTATAAATTGCCTTGAAGAGTGAAATAAACGAATGCATATATACTGCCTTTGGTGTAGGGCTTAAGCATACACAGCATATATTCCACATACCTTTATGCTGACCTCAGATGGGTCCTGCCCTGCAACCTGATCATTGCCCCATGCACATCAGCGCAACAGCATCTCACCTTGTAAGCCTTGCCCTACACATGCATACAAAGGTCTTCATATCAGCTGAGGGAGCTTCAGCTCTTTGCAGTGTTACACCAACAGCCTTTTGTGAAGGATCATCTCCTGCCACAGATAAGGAACTATCGTGTTCCATACTTGTAGAACTTTTATTCAGACCCATCACAACTGAATCAAGATCAGACACAGGACCAGTGAGAGCCTGGGAGGTAGGAGTTCCATTCATTCTCACACAAGAAATATTTAATTTATACTGAACCAGTGCTCTAGCACAGTTCTCAGGGCATCTGCAGACATCATCCAGTGGCAACATTATCCATTCAGTAAGTTCAACAGAGCTTTTAGAATTTCACACTGCAATATTTTGCCATATACATTGGCTGTGAAGCAACCTCTGTACCACAAGCTGATGATTGGTGGTCTAAAAGGCACCCTGCAGTTTTAGGCAAATCTTTACTTCCCACGTCCAGGCTTCACAGAGGTCACCATGTGCTGTAAATCAGTTTCCACCTCAGAGTTCTCACACAGAAGCTGGCTTCACAACAGTAGTTGGTAATACTACAGTTGTCTCCCCCACATGCAGACACATGTTTAAAAGACATGCAGCGCCCTTATTTACTCTCTCAAGCACCAGCCAGTGTAATTCAGCCACTGGATTCAACTGGCCTTTCATGACTGGGACATGAGAATCTTGGATTCTCTTTCCAGCTTTGTCCCCTGCCTGCTCTGCAACCACAGTTGGGTCATTTCACTTCTGCATCCCTGCTGGCTAATATATTTCTCTTATCTATGAGATGCTGATATTATTTCTAGACTGCATTGAGATATACTTATAAAAGATGTTAAAAAATAGGTTGGTATTATTTGTGTTTAGTTGAAAAAAGCTAATAGATATGTTAGACCTCACTATCCAACCAAGAAGACCCTGGGAATTCTTGGCCCAAGGAATTTACTGACCATTCTGGCACTCACTGGGGACATGGATTTACTTGAAAAATGTGGCATCTTTTACAAAACTCTTACCTCCAAGTGGACTATTTCACCCAGCAAAGGTCCAAATGCAGGGTACAGAACTGGAAGGTCAGTGAATACATACAGCTTCAGATGTTGTCCGCTGAATCCTTTAACTTCTCAACGAAAGCAGCAGACATCTGCTAAGAACCAGATTCAATACTCTTAATGTAAAGCCACTATAAAATGGCTCCTCTGCCAGTTAGAGCATCCACTTTTTTCATGACCAGTGTAAGTACATTTATTCTTGCCCCAGGTTTGTCATTCCCTCTCTCCCTTCTTCACTCACCCTTCCTGTAGCATGTGTACACAAAATACAGTATATATCCTTATGAAGAGAGAACGTATATCGGTTCAATCTTGACTTGAGTAGGTTCAGCAAGCTTTTAGGATGTGCTGCAACCCAAGGAGAAGAGTTATGCAAGCTGGCTTCCACAGGAAGCTAGAAAGCTGTACAGGTGTTTCATCACAGCTTTCCACCTGAGCAAAGAAGTACCGCTGCATTGCAGGGTACTTCAGCTGAGGTTCAGGGCTACACTGATGCTACTATTTCCACATTTGAATGCACCATCTGGATTACTAGCTTGGGCAGGTGCTAGCTCAAGGCTTTCTTTGCAGTAGTTCAATACACAGAATAGATATGTCCCCACTCGTCAGGCAGGCTCTCCAGTTCCCCTTTGTCACCTCACTGTTCTTTCCAGCACCTGTTTCTGCTTGACTTTAAGGTAAGTAATGGGAATTATACAGATGAGATTGTTCGAAACTCATCAGTGTTTTGTACAATGGTCTTAATACTTCCCTCTTTCTCCTAGAAATACCTCTCTTAATGGATCCTGAGAACACATATGGGGTTTCGGCCCATTCATTTTAATTTAGTCTCTCCTATTGTTCATGAGAGCTTTTTCTCTGCCCTAACAGCTACTTCTTTTTTTGGAGCAGTGACACAAATTATCATTAAGCAGGGCAATGCTCAAACCCTCAAGGGCTACAATTAGGTTTCGGGGTTCCGTGTGGGAGGACTGCACCAGAATACTATAATCCTTTCTTTATTCTTTAATGATCATTATGATCTCAATGTATTAATAAAACTCATTTCCTATCCTTCTGGATATGCAAGACAAAAGTAATTAAACCAAAAATTAAGCAGCTCTTGTTGTATGCAATAACAATGCGGTCCAAATTCAGCTTTCAGCAAAGCTCTGACAGCTTGATTCTGTGCCCAAAAAAGCCACTGGAAAATATCATAAAATCATGGTTTGGTTTGGGTTTGAAGGGTCCTCAAAGGGACACCTGCCACTAGACAAGGTTGCTCAAAGCAAAGTTTCTATCCTTTACTACATGGCCCACCAAGGACTGGAAGTCAGGTTGGGAACAGAAATACATGAACTTTAAATTCAGAGCTGGGAGGAAAGGAGGATATGAAAAAATCTGAAGCCCAAACTTATATGTTTCATGTGCTGAAAACTAATTATAAAATCAGAATGCATTACCATAATTGTTTATATCTGTGTTTTAAGGAATTTGCTGTCTTCTGAATCTAATAAACGAAGGAACTGAAGCTTGACTGCTACAACAGTTTTTAATCTGTTTGGAAATTAGTCCAAACAATGAAGAAATGCTTTCCAGTATTACAAGAAGATGTTACAGTAAGGAAAGAAAATGGAATAGAAAGAGAATCCTACTGAGGAAAAAAAAAAAAAACACAAAAAAAACAAAGAAACAAACAAAACTGCTTAATTATTAATTGGGGATAACTAGGGGCAGGATGTGCCTGGCTCACCTGGAGTGCAGGATGAGAAACATGAATGCATGAAGCAGTGCTTTTGGCTCTCTCACCCTATACATCCCCAGCAGATACCCTATGTTATTCCTCAAGGAAGCTGGGAGACAGGGGCCCTTGTACACTGTCTGGGAGAGGTTGGCAGGTTAGAGACAGGATATTACAATCCCACCCCTCCCAAATACTTGTGAACTCCATGTTCTCCCTGAGGTTCAGCCACAAATGAATATGGTACACTCTTGATGATCTAAGTGTGAAATACCTGCCAAATATCACCATCTCTGTGTTTTTATCCCTCTCAGCAAGGTAGTTTTCAAGCATCTGCTCATACCTCTGGAGCTGAGGCAGATTAATTTAAAAGATAAATCACCAGATAGAGAATAATTGCTTGAGAGCAGCCAAATCTGAGAGGTTTAGTATAACTATGTTTAGTATCAGCACAGATCCTTCATCCTATTCTTGGCCCTAAAAGAGAAATTAGTCTTTTCCCCCATACATCTTACTTCTACAGCTGTTCGTCTCATCACATTGTGCATATAGCTGTTAGAGATGCCTAAGTTTTTGGCAAAGACTGCAAGGTACACAGTTTTCTGTCAGATGGGGAGGACTGTGTAGGAGGCTCGTATTGTCAGGCACACTCATTTGGAGCAGCAATGGCACAAAGGCCAAGAAAAGCCCTGAAATCAACAGTGCTTTTGAAATTCATCTTGGCCCAGTTCTTCACAGGCATGGTCAGGAAGCCTTTGTCTGCTTCCTGGTGAGAAGGTGTTTGCATCACCTTAGCTCAGCTCATTTCTGTGGCTCAGGTTCAGCAAAGTGTCCAAGACTTGAATGAGCAAAGAGAGTAAATAAATGGCGCTTTTATCCTATTCATGAACTTCCAGGTGCACAGAGGAACGCAGCAGTGGGGAGGAGCAGACCAGTTGCTAGTATTGTTACCTGTATTACACCTGTACTGTGCATCAAAACACAGCTTTGGTTTCAATCTTTCAATAACCAAAGCATGCACAACTTTCAGCATGAGCAAGCCTGCTAATTTCATGGTACATCTCATCTGCCTAAAGCTGAGTGTCACTGATCCCATGCATGGATGCCATGACTCAGTCCAATATTTAGCACCCACTTCATGTTGTACATAACAATAAATTCAGTAACACTTCATTTAATATTGCAGGGACTCAGAAGTGCTCCAGAAACACTCTGAGCAGAAGCTACATCTCTGACTCAAAAACAAATCCTCTGACATTTTGTCTGTAGAAGCTAGCTAAAAATATCCTTTTAATCATAATTTGGCCAAAATAATCTGTTGGAAGGGTGAAACAGTAAGCGTCCAAACCTTGCTGTAGAATTGAATATGCAGAAAAGCCCACTCATTTTGCCCAGCTGAGGAAGCAGAGCGTGCTCAAAGCAGAGGTCAGCTATTTTTCCGCAAGGCAAGGTACAGCAGTGTGAATTTCTCACATTTCTCAGCCAATGTAAACTTCTCTCCCCGTTTTCTTTTTCAGGATGAAAGTGGCGTTTATGGCTTGCTGCAGAAAAGGAAAAAAAAAAATGAAGCTTGCTAGAGGACATTCTGTTTCTAATCCAGCTTGTGTGCATCTCCCACATGTTCCTGAATTTTCTGCGGCAATAGGTGTTTGTTGTACTGCTGTGTGGAATCGCAAAGAGTTCTATAATAGCATCTCCTCTGATGTCTCATTACTCTTAAAAATGAAGCTGTATTAGAAGTGTTTGCTTTCTTTCCTTTTTTATTTCAAGATCTGAAAAGGCAGATTTTGATTTTGGTTTCTTATAATACTCCACTCCTAAATACTACAGCACCCCTATCAGACGGAGATCATGCTTGGCTGTATGCTTAACCATGCTGCTTTCCTTGGGAAAATGTCACAGCTGGGATGTAACCTGCTTCTAGACTTTGATTTCATTTCTGAAAGAGAGCAGTCCACCATAGCTTGTTAGCCCTTTAGGCAGGAATTACGTTTTACTGACTCCAGCTAAGCACAGTGTTAGCCCTCAATAATAATAATGAGTTGTGAAAGGAGTTCATAACTGGATGTGGGAGGTAAAGAATATCTGAAGAGCAAAGGTTGACAATATTCTTGGGGATAATGGCATTATTTCAGGGGAATCTCTCTAAGCAGCGTGTATGAGCGGAATTTGTCCTCTACAGAACACACCACCAGCTTTCTTGCTGCCAGCACATGCTTTAGTTTTCCAGCCCTTGTGCAAACAAGAATTTCTTCTTCAAACCCTTTGGAACTTTGACTTTTTGAAAACACAGACTCCCAGGAGGAGTTCAGCACACCAAATAAAATCAAGTAATTGAATATAATAAAATGAAATATGGGGATAACAAAGCCAGAGATTGATTTGCAAAACTTAATGCAAATTTTGCTATTTAAAAATTGCTACAGATTCTGTTGTACATCTTCCTGCTAGGACATTGTAAGTAATCACAGTGTTGCTGTCTCAGAGAACATGATTTCAGCTGCTTCCTGCTCAATATAGTGAAAGCCAGATTCCAGTGGAAAAAAATTCAATCAGAAACCTCTCAATTTCCCTAAATTTCTTCCACGTGCTCTGCATAGCCTCTTGCAGAGCTTATTCTGCCTGCTTTAACAAACTGTTTGCTGTTGCTACAACAGGAAGCACTTCTGTGAGGATGCAAACACCCTGGCAATACCTCATGCGTGGGAAGAATACTCTTTTCACCTCTTTCATCCTCTTAGCTTTTGTATTCTTCTCCTCAACTGATTTGTTCACTGAAATCGCCACATACATGCTCAGTGTTTGCATTTGAATTATATTTAGACACCCGCTTTCTTCCCCCCATTTTCTTTTGTACATCTTCCTGTGCCTGTAAATGCCCAGAAAAAGCTGTAGAGTGTATCCTTTTGGGTCCCAATTAAGATTCTGAACTGCTGTTCTCTGTATGATAACAACCTGAAGTGCTGACAACACGCTACCTGTCAACAGGCAAATGAAGGCCAACCATCTGTTCTACTATAAATTGTCTCCATTACTCTCAACTTGAAAATCTGCCTTAAAGTCTCCCCAATTATCTAGTAACCTGAGCCAAATGACGCAATGTTATTTTAACCAAAATCGTCATTGTGTACAAGAAAAATAAACATAAAAAGCTCTGAACAAAGAAAGACAGTTGAAAAGCTGGTTTATATTAGGTTTTGTGTGTACGGCTCTGATGTGCGTGCTGGAGCAGCTCAGAATCGCAGAAGCAAAGAGCATCAGATTGCTGCTGGTTGAAAACCTGAATTTCAATTGGTACAGAGCCGGTTGCACACTCCTGCTCAGGAGACTTTTGTCTCTAAACACTGTAATTACAAACCTCCTGCAAAAACATAGAGCTCTCCTGCATGCACAGGACCCAGCATGGCCAAGCACCTAAGGCTGCCCCAGAGGTGCCACCTCCCCCTGGGGGCACAGCTTCCATTCTATAGCTCCACACACAAGTGCACTTATGTAGCACAGGCTAGTGAGTAAGGTCATTAGCACATCAGTGCAAGAAGTTCAGAAGCGAGGTGCCAAAGGAAAAGGCCTCAAAAGGGTTTGATTTGGGGGCATTTTGTTTAGTTAAGTTTTAATTCCAGGATTTTTGTGTCCAGAAATAGTGATCAGCAAAACCAGGCATTACAGAAAAGGTTCAGCTCTTGCCTCAGTCTCTAGATCCCTGTCCCTAGAACATTCTATATTCTTAAGGCTGTCTTCAAGCCCTTGTGTTGCTTGCTGGCTCTTCTGTGTGCATTCCTTGCTTTCCAACTCACTGCACTATCGGACCACAATGACTTTCTAAGTAATGAAATCTCAACCTTCTTCTTTCCTCCTACACACTGAGAAAAACTTTACCTGGCTCGCCAGAGACAGTAAGTGTGCATAGCTTGTACCTGTGCATCATAAACTGCATAGAACAACTGGCAATGTCCAGGGACCAGTTTCCCTACAGTACGCTACCCCAAATCTTTTCAGAAGAGCAACAGTACCAAACCCCAATTTTATTACCTTGTTAAAGTCTGCTGGAGAAGGCCACAAAAAAAGAGACGGTGAGTTTAGGCCAGGTTTCCACCACCTTGTTACATCACTGACACCTGTACGGAGAATGTAAAATAGGACACAGAATCAGAATTCATATGGATACAAATGAACACATACACTGAGGGGCTAATAATCTAGCCCAGGCCTTTACTGCTCAGTAACCAAAACTTTTATCAGCAGCTGGTTCAAGCAAGCAGGCCAGTCTTAAAAGCTACTCAGAGAGGATTAATCTACTGAAAATATCCCCAGAGCCTTGCGTGCAGTAGTGCTCAGGATTTGGAACACAGGGCTCATTATACCTCTACCTCAGTCAAAGCCAGAAAGCTAAGTAGTGTATCTATCTACAGTGAAAATATTTTTAAGTTCTATCCATGCATTTTAATGATTAAAGATTACAGATAGCAAAGATATCATTGAAGGGGAAGAGTAGAAACACACCTGGGCTTCGCTCTGCTGATGCTAGAACTGGGATACCAAATTCTACTGGAAGACCTGCAGGCTCTTCAGAAGGATCTTCAAGTGCAGGTGGCAAATTGAAGTTTCAAAAATAGCAAGGGAGACAATCCAAAATAGGGAGACAGAGGCATGTAAATGTTTTTGTTACTGGGATGACTTTTACAAAGCCATTCACCTGTATAATGTTTTATTGACAAGACAATGGTTGCAGCACTTAAATGACACAGAAACACTCTACAGACCTCTGTAAAACACTTAGCACCTAAACAACAGTACTTGATTATAGGCTACTGGGCCCAGCAAAATTAAATACCTGGTTTGTGTACAGCCTTGTGTCCAGGAGTAACAGTTTGTGCTCTGTGGTACTTACTGGGGAAGTTAAACAAAAGGGACTCAGTGAGAAAGGGTAAGATGACACAATCATCTTCATTATGAAATGCATTTCTGAAGGTTCATATTTCTTCTTTCATACAAAGAAAGGCAGGGATTTGTAGACTGTACTAGATATTTCCAATAAATTCAGATGAGGCGAATGTAAAAGTTGGTTTAATGAATCAGAATCATATCAGTGTGACCATTGTAACTTGTAAATGAGGAAGATCGTTGCCCTTCAACATAAATTCCAGATTTCAACAGTGGTAGGATTTGCATTTGGCATGACCCTTGAGACACTGTTTTCAGTTTATGGACTTTAAATTGTTCCTCCTACGAATTTCTGTATAACTGAAAGCCTGCCTCCTACTTTGATTACTGAATTATTGTGGGTGTTGCTGGCTGGCTAACCTGATGGTAGTTTTTGTTTCTGGTTAGGTTTGTCATCCTGCTTCCTGAAAAGTGTAGCCAAGATTTTAATCCAGTACAGTTCTGTTTGCCTTTACACTACCAGCACTATACAACTGTCTTCATTTACAGCTTCCTACTGGTATAAATAGCCATAGGAATTATCACACCCACCCCTCCTAAGACAAGTATTTCAAAACAATAAAACACAGTACTGTGCAGTTCTGCCAGTGTATTGTAGTGTATAATCTCACTGAAACAATGCAGATTGCATAAATACGATTGCTCACTTTGGCATCTGTATCCAGTATGTATTCAATGAGCTTCATATTAGAATCATAGAATCATAGAATAGTTAGGGTTGGAAAGGACCTTAAGATCATCTAGTTCCAACCCCACTGCCAGGGGCAGGGACACGTCCCACTAAACCATGCCACCCAAGCCTATGTCCAATCCAGCCTTGAACACCGCCAGCGATGGAGCATTCACAACTTCCCTGGGCAACCCATTCCAGTGCTTCACCACCCTTACAGTAAAGAATTTCTTCCTCATATCCAATCTAAACTTCCCCTATTTAAGTTTGAATCCGTTACCCCTTGTCCTGTCTCTACAGTCCCTAACGAAGAGTCCCTCCCCAGCATCCCTATAGGCCCCCTTCAGATATTGGAATGCTTCTATTACCCAATGCAACATAGAATCTAACTGCAAGTACTTCTGCCTCTGACCACCTCCCTGTAGTTAGGAAATCCTGAGTGAATGGTCAATGTTGGCAAAAATTCATTAAGTAGGTGACACATTGAAGAGCTGGTCTACCTCCAAATAAACTCTTACTCTTGTACATTAAACAAATTGAAAGAATATCATGTTGTGTTACATTTTTATTAAGTCTAGAACAAATTTGGAGAGAATATAGGAAATACATTTTATTAAATCTGTACTGAAATTCCAAACCCAGGGCTATTCTACATATTCGAAGAGATGGCATGTGAAGAGCATCATTTCTCACGGTCTCAAACCAAAGTAAGGCCAAGTCATGCAGCACATCTAACGCAAATCAGATCTCACATCCAGATACCCAGAACTCTATGCTATTTCAGATCTATATTGAATACTCACATCTCCAGTCACCAACTATTTGGAGGCTTGGGGCAGGGGGCAGATCTCCAAGGATATGACGCTAATGAATAAAGGCAAGGACTTGTTTCCGTGAACTACAACTCCCTCATTTCTTGTTGCTCCAGTCAGGAACAGCTCATAAAGGACCTGGATGTTACCTCCTAAACAAGCACGTTATAACAGCATTCCAGCAAAAAGTGAAATACATTATGTATAAATGCTTATTAACAGATGTAGTGTACACTAAGGGGAAGGGGAAATGTATATTCAACTGTATGACAGGTATTTCAAAGCACCACATAATTAGCTTTGTTTAGTTATTTTAATTTTGTTTTTATTGGCAAGATGCAGCATGAAAAAATCTCCTAATTAGATAGGAAGTTCCCCTGAAGACATCTATCAACTGTTTCTATTAATACAGGCAACTCTGAGTAAGTAGGTAGGAAGGAAAAACATTCAGAAACAACTCCTAGTTAATTAAATTGAGGTCTGACTGCAAAAAACTTTTCCCCCATCAACAAAAATTCAGTCATATTTCCCAGAAAATTGGCTAAAAAGGTTATTTTTTAGAGTGAAAGATAATCCTAAAGCTGAGGATCGTGTCAGACTTTTAATTTCCATCTTCTTTATTTCTTATAACTTCAACATAGTAACACTAAGTATATTATCTCTATGGATTGCTGAACTCCATGGAGAAAGCCACCGTCGCTACTAGTAAGAGGTGTATATACAGGGTTATAGGCATTACAGACGTGTAGGATGGTAGGGCTTTTTTAACACTTGCACTCCTTGGCCTTCCTTAGTTACAGAGTAATAGTGCAGAGTATGGAAATATCACCAAATACAGTCTGACTTCTCCCAGAGATAAAACTAGGATTTACTTTTTGTCTTCTCTCAACTCACATTATTTAACAGGATCTTTTCTGATACTTTGGCTGGCCAGCTAGCAGTTTGTCATGTTGCCATCCAAGTTTCTATTCTGCAGGCCAGGTTGGCAGTCAATTGAGGTTAACTGGTGTAAGAATGCATTAACAACCTCTAAGGAAAGATTTACATTTGACAGGTTTCAGTAATACATAACCATAACTTGAAGGCAGTGTCCTCTGCCTAATGATGCTGTAGGGTAGTGTTGTGGTTTAAGACTAACTCATGCAGACTCTCTCTCTCTCACTCACTTCCCCCTCTTTCTTCCCCCCGCTCCCGGAGGGATGGGAAGGAGAATCGAAAAGAATGCAACTCCCACAGGTTGAGATAAGAACAGTTTAGTAACTAAAGTATAACACAAATCACTACTGCTACCACCAATAATAATAATGACAAGAGAAATACAAGGAAAGAATACAATTCTCACCACCTAATACCAAGCCCGACCACGCAGTGCACCCCCACCCTTCCGGGTCTCTGCTCTCTGCTTTCCATCCTGGGCATGACGTGCTGTGGTATGGAATAACCTCTTTGGTCAGTTTGGGTCAGGTGTCCTGTCTCTGCTTCCTCCCGGCTCCCCTCCTCCCTGGCAGAGCATGAAACTCAGAAAGTCCTTGGCCAGACCAAAACATCACTAAGCAGTAACTGACACACTGGTGTTATCAGCACTGTTCCCAGGCCCAAAATCAAAACCACAGCACTACACCAGCTACCAAGAAGGAGAAAAATGACTGCTGCTGCTGAACCCATGACAGGTAGCAAGGAAGGAAACAAGGCAATAGCAGATGACTTGATAGTCATTTGCTCACTATTTAGACTTATTGCTCTGTTCTGCCTAGGCAGCCCAGGAAGGGCAGTAAATAGCCACATCCTCTTCACTGTGTAGGCTGGAGCTGGAGCAATCCTCAGTGGTCCCTTTATATGGAGCCTACAGAGATGCCATTAGCATCACGATTAGAGCGCACACTGTAATATCACTGATAAGCTTAGCTGGGATGTTTACCTGTATGTGCTAGGTGTAGAAATCTGCCTGGTCTTGGAGAGACCAGATAACGTGGGTGACTACCTGGCAAGAGAAGAGATAACATGGATGAACACCTAAGCAGAAGAGATGGTCTTGGATCCCAAGGGTCCCTACAGCCTTGTGGAGGGCCTGGGTGAGTAGACAGACTAACATGGAGCCTGGATAAATGTGAAAGTCTGAAGGATTGTCTTCTTCAATCACGGTGTAGGGACTCTTGTGAGGCAGGCAGAGTGCCAGCTGCCATAGGAAGGGAAGGATGCAGGGACAGTTACAGGTGATTGGCAAGTCAAGGTCTGTTAAAGGAGAATCAGAGTCTGCCCTCCCTACAGACCTAAAAGGGGTAGGTGAATCATAGAATCATAGAATAGAATGTCCAAGATTGGAAAGAAACTCTACTTTAATTCCTGCTGTACACATACATAATGCAGATAGAAGTAAAGGAACAGCTGGACAGTGAATTTGCTAAGCAGATACAGCATGCAGTGTAGCATTTCTCTTCCCATTTATAAAAGAACTAGATCTCATGCTTATTTTGCTTCCCATCTCTGTATCTAAATTCATATTCTTTACCACCTGCGTGTGCAGAATGGAATAAATAATGATTACTACTGTGATAGAGAGCTACTGCTAAAATCCCAGTAACTCATCAAATGGTTGTTACATACAAAGATAATGCAGTCAATAGCGGGGCTTTTTCAGCAGGGTTAGGCAGCAACACTATATGTGCATGTTTTATTAGTTACAAAAATGGGTATTTCAGTATAAACACCACATGTAGATCAAACTGACAGACTCCTTTGGGATTAAGCCCCATCACCTTCTGAATGCAAGACAAGCATAAAACCACTGCAGCAACAGGGAAAAAAAATCAGCTTGAAAATAATTAAACAGCAAGGCAGCCACCCATAATGATATTCAGCAGAACACATTAGGGACAGTTTGCTGGGAATGCACAAGAGCACTCCAGTTGTTTAATTAACATTGAAACAGCGGTTCCACAAGAACTAAAAATCCTGTTAATTTATGTGTCTCTTAATGATGCTCATTTAAATACTGTCAACTTTTCTCCAGTTTAATATTCATGATTTCTAGTCATTAAAACACCAGGCTCAGCTTGTGGATTCACCGAGAAACACAAATTGTTTGATGGTGATGTCAGTTCTTAAAAAGTTTTTCTCCCCTTAAAGTGTAAATCTTTCAGTGCTCATAACGAGGGTCATTGTAGCCTTGTCTATAAATACCATTTTTATCATTCATATAATACAACAAACTACAATGCTCCCTCTCACCTTCAAAGATGAGCCCTGCTTGCATAGTCAGGAGTTATTTATGTAAAGGTAGTTATCTTTTTATGATGGAGCATCTCAGCTGGTTAATGTAATGGCTTCATATATATTGGGATACTGGGCTCAAGTCCCACTTTAGATTATAAAAACTACTTTAATCCAGGGTAGGAGACATTACATTAAAAATAATTTTAGTGCTGAAAAGACACTTGCAGCTGGATATTAAAAAGATACTGCCAATGTAGGCAGAAGTCAAGTTTTGACCTCCCCAGAATTAATGTATACATGATCTGAATGAAAACTTGTTTCCATGAAACTTTTGTTTTCTCTGTCCTTTCCTGTGCTGACAAGTTTAGACGGTCTTTGATGATATCTTTTTTGGCAGAAACTATAATGTAGCCTCCTGTGACTGGGACTTGTTCAGAAAAATATTGGATATTGATTTTCCACTGTCAGAGAACACCCCTAAACTTTATTATAAATTTTAAAATATAAATTATTTATACAGTTAATATTTCACCTTCATCATAAGAGTGGTGAGGCACTGGAATGGGTTGCCCAGGGAAGTTGTGAATGCTCCATCACTGGCGGTGTTCAAGGCTGGACTGGACATAGCCTTGGGTGGCATGGTTAAGTGGGAGGTGTCCCTGCCCCTGGCAGGGGGATTGGAACTAGATGATCTTAAGGTCCTTTCCAACCCTAACTGTTCTATGATTTTATGAGAATTTAGATTTCAAGAAAAAGCTGGACATTTTCAGCAAGGCAGGGAGCAGGACATCTGGGACA
This sequence comes from Ara ararauna, assembly GCA_028858755.1. Lineage (NCBI taxonomy): Eukaryota > Metazoa > Chordata > Aves > Psittaciformes > Psittacidae > Ara > Ara ararauna. The sequence goes on from CM054382.1 coordinate 60,073,617, forward strand.
GGACATGGATGGACAACTAAAGATGGACATACAAATGAACTTCCTTTCCAAGTGCATTTACTTCCACTATTTTTCTTCTAAGGACTAGAACATAGCATCTTCCTAATTTCTTCTTTTGTTTATGCCTTGTTTTCCTAGGCAAAATATATTATCACTTTTACTCTTCTTTTTAATATCCAGACAATTGAAAGTCTCTTTTATAAGGTATTTTACTATTTTTTCGAAGTGGATTGCACAAAATATTAATAAAGGGCACAGGTTCAGGCTTAAAAGAAGTTATATACAAAGGGCAACTGAAATCTTGTTAGCACTCCAATTCCCACTGCATACCTTTAAGATCTATCTGAGTTCCCTGTCTTAGGGGTTTTTTATTATTCCTGTCAGATTTCCAGTACACATTGAAATGCAACAGTGCCATATAATTTTTCTGAAAGACAGTTTGTTGGCATTTTAGACAGACATCCAACACAACAAAATGTACTTTATTATACAGAGAGAAAAATACTCTGTGAACAAGGCAGCACAGAACTTACACTACCTGATAAGTAGCAAAGCTAATATTTATCACCTACTTCTGCTTATTTCATTCCTTGTGTTTTATTCTTTCTTGTTGTTTCATATTTACAATCTCTATTTCATAACTAAATAGCTTAATGTGGTTTACCTCTGAAAAAAACAGTCATAACTAGATGGCCTAGACATAATCTTAATTGCCAAAATGCCATCCCATGTCTGAAATGCTTTTATGCAGTTACTGTTGCTATTTTCTTCCAGAAGTATTTCAATCAAGCAAGTAATATGTATTAACCTATTGTGCATGCATTTCAATGTAATATACCTTATTTTCAGCATCGTTCATCCCTGAAGAGATCTTTCTATTTATTTTAGTGCTCTAAATATCCTTTTTCCAGCCAAAAATTCTTTTTTTCATTATACCTCTCAGAGGCCTAATTATTACATGCAGTTTCTTGGGACCATAATTTTGGAATAGAGCCTGATACACAATTCTATCATGAAATATGTACCCATCTCTATTCTGCTTTAATCCATAATAGATTCTCTCCAGTAAAAATTCATCATAGCTCCTGACTGATCTATGAATGACTTATGCAATTCCAATGTCCCTATTGTTTCTCATGCTGATGACAGAAAAAGGAAAATAAATAACAACATCTTAATTTTCCTAGGAAAAAAAAAAGTTGGAAACCCTAAAAAAGGATGTAGGTCTTAAAGCAAAATATATTATCTCTACCTACGTTAAAATCCATCTGTTTACATCACTACAGATAAATTCAGTAACATAAACCTCAAGTGATACCTTATACAGCTCTTCTATTTTGATATTTATACCTACATGCCCAACTCTTTTGACATTGCTTTCAGTAGGCAGTTATCGTCTTTTGAAATTTAGGCACTGTCTGTAAACTGAAAATTTAATGAAAGCTTCTATTTCATTAAATTGGTACTTTGTATAGCCAGTATGAAGTAATCAGCATATAATGTCTATTCCCAGTACATTTATTTACTAAACTTCTTCAGTGTCCCTAATCTTTGGCACTAATGGTTCAATAATTAAACAAATTATAATGAACAGTCTTGTTCGTTGTGTTTGAAGCACTTGAACCCAATGTATGAGGAAAGTCATTTCAAATGCTAATTCAATTCTGAAAGCATTTTTCATATTTCTCCAGCATCCCAATTAAACACAGGGATTCTACCACAAAATATTTTCTCTGTACCTATACACTGGGAATAAGCCTCTTTTTTTATACTTTATGATGTGCTAAATATCACAGAGGAATTTTCTGGTCCTTACCTAAGGGACTTCTTTCTCTAAAACACAGTTAGGTTTGCATCAGCGTAAGCTTTCTTGTATCTAACCACCAGGACTTAGTGGAAAACACTGCTTTTTATTGACTCAGGGGGAGGTTGATTTGGTTCGTCCTTATTCAGAAGGAGTTTCAAAACAATTCAGAAGTTGTCTGCTGTGTATTCAGTTTCTGGCCAGAGAAGAGCCCTCCTGAAGAAGGAAGACGCTTGGGTCACAAACATTTCAGAGAGGCATCCAGAGGGTATGTGCCTCTTCGCTGTTTTTAATTGCAATTTCTATGCCTGTGACACGGGACTGTATAACTCCATTACACAGCCAGGTATTTTGAAACCCTGAAATATATATCAGCAGATCTTCCATATTTGCATATTTATTAATGTGAATTTTTGCAGAGATATGGCACTTGCATTTTATGAATCTCTTTATTTTGCTTGACCTTGTTCCTGAGCACTCCTTCTTGTTCTTATGGCTACGTCAGATCATCTATCAAAATTAATTTGACTGCTAATGTGTCTAATTTCTTCTCCATTGGGAAGAAAAAATACACCAAAGACCACTTGTTCACAAATAGATCTTTCTGGAGTTTGGCTCTTGTTTTTGTCAGTAGCGGCTCTATCTGCAAATGGACATTTCACTTTTTCCTCTCTTGAAAGTCTATCTCATTATTGCTCCTGCAAACTGCAATCTTGTGGCTCTAAGCCAACATGCTTGTGTCTATGTCATGTTTTTCCTAAATCCGCTATGCAAGCTAATATATATCCCCTTATCATTGCATTAAAGGCCTCCCTCCTAAGACTCTGAAGATAAATTATGTGAGGGACTGCCCAGCATATGATTTTTGTGTGATTTTCTGTTTTATTCACACTTTTTTCAGTGTTACTTAATCTCCATCTTTTCTTCTGACACGCGCTGTATTTTTATGAATATCAGTGCATAGTCTGAGGTACTGTTGTTCTAATAACAAAATCAAGATTTTCACATAATAGACTTATTAATGTCAGAATTAAATCACCCGACTTGTGTTTTGAGAGATTCAGAGAAACATATTTCCTTAAAATGTAGAAATCTTCAAATGTCCATCAACTCTGAGTTTTATAAACTGATTCTAACATTTAAGCTGCTTTTTTCTGGAACACATGTGTCCCATATTGGATACAGAGGTTACCTGTGAATCCAGGGTGGTTTCAAGCACTTACCAAACACTAGAAGTGACAAGATCCTCCTCATTTCAGCAAAAATTTTATATGGGTAAACATCAGTGACAAAGTCATCTTCCTTCTGGATCTGGTTTGATCCTCTTACAGTCCCGCGCTACTTCTGTTGTCATTAATAAACACATAGTTTGTAATAGGAGAAAAACACTCCTATTGAGAGCTCCCAATAGCCTTTTGGTGTCTTACTTTTTTCCTTCTGGTGAGTTTCCTGATGAATCAATAGCCACATTTTTTTATTGGTTTTGTTTGTTTCTTTGTGGTTTGTTCAGGGATTTTTTTAAATAAAAGGTATCTTTTAATAGTTTGCTTTTGCTCCATATTTCTTTTTTTTTACTTTTTCCATACTTAGTATCAATATTAAGCTTTATCTTTATTTAATAGTATCTCCCCCTTATCCTTCTGGGGTTTTTTCTTGTGTTTCTATATCTGCTCATCAGACTTCTGATTATATTCAACATCATACCAATTATAACATAACTTTAAACTATACATTGGAACTATGTTACATTTTTGCTTTGTACTACGTTTTCTGGCATCCCTATTAGTAATTGCAAGCTTTCTTAACACCAACTCCTGTAGTTGTTATTTGTTATTTGTTGGAAATTTGTTTCTTAAACTGTATCTTTATAATTTCATCAAAAAAGTCATTATATACATTTTTTGCCATCAAGGCAGTATTTTTTCACAGTACAAGCACTGTGGTTTATTACATTCAAAAGTCATCCCAATTCCCTTTCTCTTACAGCTAATGAGCCCTCAGGTGAAATACACTTAACTTGAGCCTAATCAGTGCCTATTTGTTCTTGCTTCCAGCAATGAGGTCAGGAACTTTTGGACTTTCCCTGGCACACAGAAAGCATAGGTTTGCCTTACCTGATACATATTTAGGGTTGTTGAGAACTCTGGAGCATAGTCCTCCTATGGAGATGTTTGTACATTTGGGTTAATAAAGTCCCTTTTGTTATGCTCCACTGTTGTCTCTTTTGATGTCCAGAAAACTAATCACTATAATAACATAACCCTACTATGCCTGGATGAATTCATTTATTGCATCCTCATACCCTGATACTTTCTGAATTTCATTTGACTATATCAATGCAAAGCTGCAGGCATCTGCGTGTCAAATGGCAAATGAGTTATATGGCCACCCTTTCAAACGCTAACATTGTCATTACACCCTGGTTTTCAGTTCTAGCCATTAGGTCATAGACTTCCTCCTGCTTGTTCTCTCTCTGTCACCATGACTCTTGCATAATTGGCTTTAGATTGGCCCACTTTCAATTTGAGTTGTAGAAGGTATCCCTCGCTACCACTGTCAAAATAACCAATTTGCAGATAGGAAGAATATTCTCATTGAAGGTTGGAGGTGGATGTTTGAATTCCCTCAGCTGGAGCAAAATTTAACCTAAATTCCTTCATTCTGAGAACATTCTCATCGCAAGCCTTTTGCTGCTTTGTCCTGTTTCCTCCCATGCCCTTTGTCCATTTTAAACACAGGAAGTATTACCATCTTTGGATTCTTGTTCGCAGAGTTCACTGACTACAGACCTCAAAGAAATCCTGAGATACAAAAAAGCTGTGGTTTTGGATGTTTCCAGTAGCACTGTCTATTGCCTAGTTTTAGTTCTGCTGATTACTATGTTTTAACTTTCTTTAGCCCATGTACAGAAAACTCAAGCACTTGCCTTTTACTTTAGAACTCCATTTCCAGACCTAAGAACTTCAAGTAGTTCAACACTGAACACCAAGAACTCTAATCCCTTTTGGGACCTATGCCATAAATATGGCATGTTATTGTCCTCAAGTGCTCAATCTTCTTTCAGACACCCTAAGAACCACGTATTTGCTATCCCAGACACACTGTTAGTCCCAAGAAGCATGTCCCTGCTTAGTTAACCTGGAGGCATCTAGGCCTGTAGAAGGAATTGTCAGAATCTTATTTTAAATTTAAGTCTCTTTCACAAAATATCCAGAAAGAAGACTCCTCTTTAAAATAACAATTAAATAACTGTATCTCCTTCCTCTTAACAGCCTATCAAGGGAACATTTAAATAGGGCAAGGCAAAATCTTAACCCATCATAGCATAAAATAATCTACATATTGTTTGGCCTGGGCGGAGAATGGTCCTGCAATATAGTGATTAAAGTATCCATTTATAAAAATTATTTCAATTACTGCATGGATAAAATACTTAAGTCAAAATTCAACAGAAAGTGCTTAAGAAAATTTTTAAATCACACAGACTTTACGATCAAAAAGTGTGGTGCACATTCTTGGTATGTTCAATTTAGTTTGTTTTAGTAGGTCAGAAACTTAGAAGATGAGGTGAACTTAAAAATACATGTTATGCTTGGCAGTTATCTTTTTCTTTTCCCTAACTACAAACCAAACTAAGATTCTAGAATTATAGGCATGAAGCTAAGGAGAGCACAGGCTTTCAGCTTCTGGACCAGTAACCAACTTCACTAAGATTTGCTGGCAAGAATAGATTATTTGATCAACAGAGATTTAACAGACTTCATGTCTTCCCCATACTTAGTTGAACTGGACCTTTGTGTTCACCCCTTTACAAAGCTAAGCGTGTTTCGACTAAAAACAGGCTTAGAATGAATTCATAACTATTTCTATAATAAGTCATGCAAGAAGTCTCCAAACAGCCTCCCTCACTCTATGTGAGGAACTGGACTCTCACATTTTCAGGGGATTTACTGCTCCTGCTGACAGCCAGTCAATGCCAAGAAACTGCCTGTCAAGAAAATTTCTTGTGCAGATATGCTGAAGATTCAGAGACCAGGTTTTATAGGGTTTTCACCATCTCCCTCCTACCCTTCATGAAGCAGCAATGTTCTTTTATAAAGAAAGATTTGAGTGAGAGGTACTGCCTTGCAGCAGAGCACCTGAGTAGTCATAATCTAAAATACTCCCCTGATAGGAAGGCAATGGCCAGGCACAGGAGGAATGTCAGAGTGCCTAAATAACTATTCCAGACAAGAATCTGCAAATTACCTGAAAATGGTAATACTTCCTTGAGGAAGATCAGCAGCATGGCAATTTACAAACACATTTCATTTCAGTTATTTATTTAGAAAAATTAAAACGAAATGTTTACCCTTCTAATTGACCATAGGGAACAAAATATTTTGTGAATATAAATTACAGCTGTGATGAAAATATAAACTGCACTTCCTTAATATTCATACTGATGTCTGCTACAAGCAGTATTAACATAAATTCATATTTTCTTATCTTTGCAAACCCACATTTTTATTAAAATGAAAGTTTATTAATTTTTTTTTATCTTGGTTGGAGCTGGGGTTTATGCCTCTATAAAGAATCTAAACTGTCATGTTTTCTTTACCCCGTATTGGTCAGGTTGCCTTCTGGTTCATTTATTTGTTAAATGTATTAACCTACTCCAGCCATTAACACACATAATAAACTGTGGGCTAATTGGTATTCATGTGTAGGGAGTATTTTCTCATAGCAGTGAAGTGATACAGTGAAGTTTATAACCAAATGATAGTTCAGTGCACTTGTTTTTTAAGTTCAAAGAACAAGAAAAGGCCAAGTTAAAAAATGTAAGAAATTTTAAGCAAATGTTTATAAAGCACTTTGTTCTGTTCTCTGAGAAGACAAGCAAAAGAACATGAGAGTAAAGCATTGCTGATCAAACCAGTCATTCAAGAGCTACATAATCCTGTCTCTGGCTATGTCTATGCAAACAGCTTAACCCTTCCTTGCGCTCCCTGTAAATCCTTAAAACAACTTCAAACAACTTCTATTCACAAATAACACTGTCTAGCTCACTTAAAACTTGACTCCAGCTTGGATCCCTTACCCCTGGAAGGCGGCTCAAGACCAGTCTTGATTCTGAATATTTCCATGCAAACCAAAAACATAGCCAAGGCTCAAGTTCTCAACAAGAGCAATCTCTCATTATGGGTATTTTTATACAAAAGTGTTTTCAAGCAGCAGTTCCAAGTAACCCTTGCCCAAGCCTGTGACTTTGACCAGTACAGACAGTAAGCTAAATACTTGAATATACTGAAAGATCCAAATTACATTCTTTTATGAATATAGTTTTTGCCTGGGGCCCAACAGCATCAGCACTCAGCAGGAGCCGTCAGTGGCAAACAGTCTCACTTCAGGAGAACAATGTCTGCACTCAAGCCCCTGAAGTCACTTTATTTTCATCCTACCTTGTGCCCTAGTAAACCGTTCATAAGACTGTCCAGCCTCAGCTCTATTGCTGCCAAAGGAGTTTTCTTCTTCTTTGCCCAAAGAAGAAAACCTTACCATCCCCTTCAAACATGTTAGATACGACATTGTGTGGTGGTGGCTTGTGGCAACTGCCCTCTCCCTCCCCTGGCCTGACCATTTGATCAAAGGTGTTTGAAATGCCAAGATGAAGTCCAGTGATTTCTTTAACACTTCCAGTTTCAAGGACAGAGTTTCCATTAAGGGGCAGGTCACCCCTCTCCCCTGTGTCAAGTGATGAGTTTCCTGAACGTATCCACACTGACATTTGCTGTTACCCGTAGAAAGCAGAAACACAAAATAGAGTCATAAACTGCCTGTTGGCTGAGTTCAGTTTTGCTCTCTGTCAACTGTATGGCTTTAGCTGGTAGAAATTACTACTGAAAGCTTCTGAGAAATACTGAACATCAACAAGTTTTCTGGTTTAAAAATAAACCTTGTGGTAGCAAGGGAAGTCTTACATCTGTGTTCACTTCTGCTTTAAAGACAGCTTCACTAAAATCTGGGAATGAAAAGTTGTCTTCTTACTTTTGTTAACATGATAGAGCATGTAATGATACCCCCTGTATTGTGTTCACTGTCCTTTATGAGGAATAGATTAATGTTGATATTTAAATTATCATCATATGCAACAGCCTTAATCACAGACCAACATTACATTGTACTTTTGCCATACAAGCACAGAGCAAAAAACATGAGTTTATAGTCTCTCTGCTCTACAAAGTGTAAACCTGCCACAGAAAAGCAAAGAGAAGTACTTCAACTTCAAAGTGATATATTTGTTTTTACATCAAATCAGTTATGCATAAAATGCTGATCTTAAAAATAAGATACTAATGTATTAGCTGCCTTCTTTTTGTTTTTCCCTTGGCTTGAAAATGGAGCTAATTAGACAGATTCAGCTTTGTTTGTACTTAGGTTCCAGTCAATACCACTTTCAGGCTTTCACAAACCAGAATGATGGCTGACATGTCCTTTACAATAATGGAATCTTTCCACATGCGAGTGATTCCATAGGAATTTAAACAAAAAACAACAATCACAGTAATGTTACTTTCATTTTAGGTCTGTTAGTACCTTATTTAAACTGATGTCGCATCTAGAGATCAAGCAAAGGTGAATGCTTTCCAAACCTGAGAGTTTACCTGGTTTCTAGACCCTGTTCTGAACCTTGAAAGGAGAATATATGTCACCATTTTCCAAGATTTGTAAGAAAATCCCAGAAAAATAGTGCCACTCTGCTACAGACCTAATTACTCCTCATCAGCACTAATAGAAGTAGGGATGTTTCTCCATGTGACAGGCCCTAAAGTAGAGAAGAAGTAACTGAAAGAGGACTGAAATAAGCCATGGGCAGATTTTAGAGGTATTTCACATGACAAAAAACATCGGTCTTGATCAAGATGAGGTATTTCATTTATAACCAATACCAACATAGCCATCTGATTCACAGCTGACTAGAAGTTTTGCAGCTGAAATCCATTAACTGAAGGAACTGTGACTCAGAGCCTCCAAAGTGTTGAGCCACCTAACTCCCACAGAAATCAAGGCATCGAAATACCTGCAAGGGTGATGGCCTTGTCACCTCTTAATAAGAGAAAGGCTCATAAGGCTGCTACAGGTTAAGAGCAACCAGAAGTTGCAGAAACCACAGTCAGCTAATTAATTGCTGTTTTCTGCAGATATATTAGTACTCCTCACACCTTTGCTCCCAGGTCTGCTCTGGTTGGTACTTTCAATCATCAGTGCACTCACACTGAAGCTGCATTAGCAAAAATGCAGGTGGGTTTGGATTCTGGAATCACTCAGGAGCAGGAACACACTCTGGGTGTCTTACATATATCTGAAGTGTAATAGCCCCACTTCTTCCCAGTATATAGTCTTTGCTGTCAAACTCTCAGAAAGGTCTGCAGTATATAACTCCATGATTTTCCTGATAAGACAAGTGCAGACACCAAGGCCACATGTCTTTCACCAGAGGTTATGCCTGTGTTTCGCATGCCTGAGGCTTGTCTTGTATGACCTTAGAAAGTCAAGCCTGCCTTCATTTAGGGAGGACCTAATTTATCTTTGTACTTCTCCTGCACCTCAAGTTAAGACAGAGACATTCATAATGCATGGCTTTGTGATGTGTGCTCCATGACAGCTACAATCTGTGAACCACTCACCAAAACTCCTTGAGAAAACCGCTTGCTGGGAGCAGAGTCCATCACCAGTCAGACATAACATCCCTCTCCATCGCTCTATACATTACATTGGTGAGGGTACGCTTTTCTACCCTCCATCCTGTAGGTTTTACTGCTGACAAACTCTGCAACATGTGCATACTGAGAAATGATACACACATCTAGCCCATCACTTCTTACCCTCTGAAACATCATTTTTGTTTTAAACACAAATTTAAACAAGGGAGATTTGGAAAACTTCCCATCTTCAGAGTCAGTGAAAAATTTAACTGGCAACTACATTATAAATGCATTTAATCCATTGTCTATCTCATGTAACTGAGATTAATAAATGCAAGGCTTAGATTTGTTCCTTCAGTATCTAGCAGTACATGTTTTCTGACGAGTCGTCTTGCTTTTCTGAGAGCTCTCATTATAGGCTCAGGAAGGAGCGCAAGTCACTTTTGAAACATATCCACTTCTTGACACTTTTCCAGAATAGCCAGAGCAGCCATCCTCTTGTGTTAGCAAGCTGCAGCTCTCCTGAAAGTCGGATCACCAGCTGGCTCAGGAATGCACATTTTAAACCCCTCTGCTGCCACAAAGGCGCTCTAGGATGGAAACATAGCTGTCCACCCGCCTGCTACAGGAGTGCTAATAGGATCATTTTAGGTGAACGATCTATGTTCTTCACTGGCTGTGTCCCTTTCTGGTCTGCTCGGAGGTTACAGCTGTGATTAAAACCTTGAACAGGGTATTTTTCCCAGCAGATCACAATGACTGAAATCAATAGGAGATTTTACAGTAATGCAGTAATGTTCCATATAATAAGGCTCAGGCTGGAAAATTTCCAGTGAAGACCTATGCCTGAGGAATTCTGTACCTCTGGTTTAAAAAACAAAACAAAAAAAGAGGCGGTTGGTGAAGAGTTTCATATGGCTCAAAGTAAAATGTTTCTCTTAACTTACCCATATCCTCACTGGCAGTGGTCATAGAATTGTCAATAATGTCACTCACGGAGACAAAGGCTGTAAATAACCCACCTACGAATGTTGCCTTGAAAGAGAAAGAATAAGAAGCCCTTTTGAGTGGAAGAGATGTCCTTCAGGATTATGTACATAACACTCCAGTGTTAAAATTAGGAGTCTGAAATACATTTCTCATGGATCTTTCCCCATCTCTTTGCCAAGGATTTCAAAAAGGGGTTTTTTTTTTCCTTTATGATACCCTGAGGAAACACCTCTCATGTTGCGTCAGCATCTTGAGCTGTCTATAGCATTTTCAAGACTAGCTTCTAAGATTTTGCGCTCTGAGAAAACCACTAGAAAGGAAGGCATGATGGGAACGTACATTAGCTGGTCACAATCTCCCTGCGCAGCTGTTCTCAGCACACAGAGTGGCTCCTCACTTCCTATCTGGTTCCAGTGGAGCTGTCCTTCATGAGTAATAGGAAAAGTCACTACAACACAAGTGATGCACCACAGCCTAGCCCATATTATGTCCAGATGTTGCTGTGTAAATACTTCACACAGAAGTGTAGCAGAGGTTCTAGTGCATCCCTATTCCCCTGACCAGGGACATAGGCTGAATTGCAATGTTGCCCTTGGTTAGTTTTTAGGGAACAAACACAGGTGACATCTTTCTCACCTTCTTTCACTAACCTTTCATTAGCAAGCTCTCCTGAGGTTTGCAATGACTCCGCTCAACAGATGAGCCCAAAACTTGGTAGTCAGCCCCGAGTGATCTGCAAAAGACATGAAACAACAAACATGACAAACAGTTCCCATGATGTACCTCACCCACTAAACAACCCTGTGCAAGGATGGAAGATTTCCTTCCTGATGTCCACAAATGATCAGCTTGTGCCTTGAAGCACTGGGGTGGATTCAATTACACTAATCACTATTTCAGTTCATGTAACTCCAGACTACTACTGATACCCAATGACTTTGGTACACGGGGAATTCAATCAAACGTTTATACTAAGGGGGACTATTTACTTCAGCCCCTAGAGGTACCACTTTAAAAATATTCCCTGAATACCGCTGAAATTAATATTAAGACTTTATACCCTCATGTATTTTTGAGGATTTATATATGTGGAGATATCATTTTTCCTACCACTTATCCTCTTACATACTCCCACAATATCTCATCTGTGGCATTTTCCCAGATGGGGCCCACAGCAACGTTCTTGTAGCTTTTGGCTCACTTAACACTTTCATTTAACAAAATCCTTGATTTGATGAGGTCTCCTCTGCTACAACACCCAGCTCCACAGAGCGCCAGACACTGCCTTTTGCTGACACACGTCCCTTTTCGCTACATGACATCCTCTGTGCACAGCACACCCCAAAAGCGTCCATGGGCCTAATTTTGCTCTGTCCCATGGTCTCCTGGGCAAAAGGAAGCGGCGGGTGTACCCACGCAACCACCGCCTGAGAAACAGCAGAAATTTGGCATTCTGCATCTGTGTAGGCAACAAGACAAAGTGAAAGGCAGCGGATCACTGAGCTCTTTATTGCTTCCCTACCATAATTTTCCCATTTTCAAAGGCATTCCAAATGGAACGACGGGGCTGACAGCCTGTGCACTGGCTTCGCTGGGCTCTGCCTTAGATTTCTATTTCTGGGTGTGAAGACCTAATTTTCAGAGGCAGATAATTTTTGAAACTGAGCCTACATCCCTTTCACTGCTCTTGATTTACATGTGATTTGTCAAACAATTAAAATGTGCATATTGTCATCACAAGGCCAAAACATCTCTTCATCTCTTCTTCATATTCATTCTTCCAAGCACAGGTTTTCAACAAGTGAACTTGGCACTGAACAAAGCCTTCTTGCCACTCCTGACTGAATGGGGCTTCCTTCAGTCACCCTGCAAATGTTCACATGTGGCATTTCATGTGATTCCATCTTAGGGTACTCAAGCACAGCCTCACATTTTCTTCTTCAGTTTCTTCCTCCCATCATGAACTGCTTTTATTCCTTAACAACCCCTTAACTTGTACAGGCTTTTTCTATCTAAGACATTTTCTTATTTATCTTTGAATTGAGCACTAGTCACGCAGTCTGTGACATATGTATTTTTTTATAGGTATCTCACAAGCTCTCAGCATTTCTTACATTGCTCAAGTCAGCAAACAGGGCAAAATACCTGCCAATTATTTCCCTGAACTAAGCTAGCTTTCCTAAATCAATCAGTGTGTTCCCATCCAGATATGCAATCACCCTCTCCTTATCTCAACCTGCTGTGGTGGGTTGACCCTGCCCAGACGCCAGGTGCCCACCAAAGCTGCTCTATCACTCTCCCTCCTTGCCTGAACAGGGGAGAGAAAATATATGAAAAGGCTCGTGGTTCAAGATAAGGACAGAGAGAGATCATTCACCCATTACCATCATGGGCAAAACAGACACAACCTGGGGACATCAGTTTAATTTCTTATCAAGCAAATCAGAGTAAGATAATGAAAAGTAAAATGATATCTTAAAAACACCTTTCCTCCACCTGTCCCTTCTTCCTGGGCTGAAGGGGAATCTCGGTTCTGATGCCCAGAGCACCTCCTATCCTCCTTGTTCCATGACCTTAGCGTCCGCAGGGCTGCTTTTCTCCCATATTCTCAATCCTCTCCGGCTGCAGTTGCTCCTGCACAGTAATGTTTTCCCCTTCTTAACTGTGTTATCCTAGAAGTGCTGCCACCATCACTTGATGGGCTCAGCCTTGGCCAGCAGTGAGTCCATCTTGGAGCTAACTGCATTGGCTCTATCAGACATAGGAAAAGCTTCCAGCAGCTTCTCACAGAAGCCACCCCTGCAGCCCCCACACTACCAAATACATGCTATGCAAACCCCATACACTTACCAGTTCATGCTGCACTTTTGGCAGACCAAATTGAGTATCTCTTCACACAATTGCTTGCGCACACATGTACCATGAGGCTCTTTTCACTTGTTACAAATATGTCAGGAGCCTCAGATATATCTTATCCAGAAGTTTTGCACACTGGAGATAAATCGTCTGCCACTCTCCCAGAAGAAACTACAAATAATTACCACAGTGAGTAAATTTCTGTTCTATACTATAACAGACAGCATAAACTCTGTACCATAAGAGTATTTTGAATAGTGGCTTTTAATAAAAATGAAAGAGCAGGAAGAAAGATTGGACAATGGGAGAATGAGGCAAAATTTTAGAGAATCATAAATCATTTTCTCCCTATTAGACAGTGTTCCTTTTACACTGTACCCAACTGATTTTTCTAGGAAATGTCAACATACAAGTGATTGCCATGTGTTCCCTGAAAATTGATACTATACTTAGGAAAATAAGAATTAAATAAAAAATCTGTTAATTAATGAAGAGTATCCAGTGCCAATTACTGCAGCTGAGTTCTTCACCTACAAAATTCTTCCAGGATTCTTTATTTTAAAGAAAGAAATAATGATAGTAATCCTAAATTATATTAGAATTTTGCAATGTAAGTAAACTAGGAGTTCTAAGATGTGCAAAGTAGCCTTTTGGTCCCAGACGTTATCTCAAAGAAAACAGCATTTCATGCAGTTTAGTCAAGACAAAGCTGGCTTCTCCATCATGAAATTTTTCCTGCAAGTCTATCTTCCATCTGTGCCTTGGCTTTGTCCTACAAATCACAGGCAGTGCGAGGTGCTGAACTTCAAATCTGTAATGTTTTCTTATTTAGATGCTACACATCTAATAAATAGCTCTTCCCTGTCCTTCAGTGATACAATGTGCAGTTTCATTGCAGAAATGGATCACAGAGGACACTATCTAGACAGCGGCCTATCAACAAACCCTCTTTACTGACATGTATTTAGAGTGTTTACAGATTACTTCACTAAACATCTAGTTCAGACATCCTTCCTTAAGAGGTGAACACACTGCCTGGCAGAGTTACAGCCAAGTCCCCCAAAGCCAAGGTCATAGCTGCAAGTGACTATCCTGCATGGATGATGTCCCAGCAGGTCTGTAATAAAACCTGTACAGCTCACATTGTCAAAATCCAATTTCTTCCCATCTTTTTATTTCATTGACAATTACTGAAAAACTTTCAGACATTTTCCAAATGTGACTACTCTCAGTTGCTGGCAAAGATGTATAACCTTTGTCTGTGGTTAGGGTGGGATCTGCTTACCCACTGAAAGAGAGTTTAGATCCTTCTGCACTTCCACTGTGAAGTGAGCTTTTCCAGAGGTGCTTGTCATACCATCATATAGAGATGCTTACATTTCAGTGGTGACAGATGTAGAAAGGTCAAATCTGGAGGTGTGTAACCAGACCACGTGGAAACAAGTTCCCAATGACCTCAGTAGGCATTTGCATGAAGAAAACTTCTCTCATGAACAAGCAATTTGAAAGAGGTACCATGATACTTGCGTTCACCTCCTATGTAACCACAGAGCACTATTATAATAATAATAATATAGTTCTACAAAAACCTAACATGCTGGCTCCTTGCCATACCATTCTGTTTCAAAGATCTCTGCTAAAAAGTAAGCTTATGCCTTTGGTTACCGCATGGACACATCTAAGATAATGCAGCTGCCTCTCCAATATCTACAGCAGGATATTCTGTATAGTAATTCTGATGATAGATGTTAACCTTTTGGAATGCCCAGTAACACTGTATCAGGAACCACACTGTACTACTTACTACTAAGAAAACATCAACAGTCTCATGCACTGATTACTGCTTAACATGTCTTTGTCAAACACTTAATGAAGCACATATTGGGTCTGCTGATCTGACTGTCAATTTATTCTAAATGAATCCACATGCCAAAGGATTTAGGTGCCAAAAGCTGGAAGAGCTTTCAAACTGATTTTTTTTTAGCCCTGACCATGATAGCTGCACAGCAATATGCCATCTGAAGCAGTAGTTGCTTGAAAACTCAGAATACCAGGTAGTTCAAAGTTATATATTTCTGTAACTTCCACTGAAATCACTCTTTGGCTCAACCACAACATGCAGAAATGACAAGCCTAGTAGATCCCTTTTTATACTACAGAGCAGAGGTGTTAATCTTGTGTTGTCAGCATAACCTGTGACCAGTATAGGAAAAATGGTAATTATAGTATTTGTTTGGGTTTGGTTTGCTTCTGACCCTGTTTTCCACAGCTGAACTAGCAAAGCTTAACAGGGAGTAAAGGCCCCGAAACAAACGTAATGAAAGAAAAAAGGTTGTGTTTCACTGGCAGCAAATCTATTTTAGGACCTCCCCATTCCGTTGCTGATCTTACACTCTTCTAGCTACTCAGTTATGTGCACACCAAACCTGCCTTTCTGACCTCACTCTAAGTTAAGGACTGTAACGGGGGAGAGGGCAGGGAAGGGCATGAATGAACAAAAGCTGCCAGGAGCACAGGAGGCCAGGCTTTCTTAAAACAGAAATGAAAAAATAAACTAATTATCAAGTGTGAAATTGATAAATGATAAAGCAGACATCATTTAACAGCCTTAGTGTTGAGCACAGATGTTCTGTATGCTGCTGCTGGACTTCCTACTGCTGCTCCTGACTTCTCAAATCATCCCCACTATAAGCAAGGGCAAGGCATTTATCCCAGCCACTGGCCTTTCCTTTCTCATCAATAAGGGAAACAAGGTCAGCCACCCCAATCTAGCCCTTAAAACAGAACTGCCCATCACTGAGAGCCCCCAGAATGCTAGGGCAAAGGTTCTTTGAAGTCTTTTCTGATACAATCAGGAAGGAATCTGTATATCCCAGTGTGAAGATACTGGGTGAAACTGGGATCTCCAAGCACCTTAACTGATCCCGGCAGCTTCGCTCTTGAAGATACTGTCAGAGAGCAGTGGCCCAGCCAGACATCATGCACTTGTGGATAAAGCAAAATCTCCCTCTGGCTTACATCATGCTTGGCTTTGCAGCCACTGAATAGAGTGGACAGCAAGGGGTTTTCACAGACCAAACATCTAGAAGCTAACATTGTGTGGATCAAACCCAGCACAATGAAGAAATCCTTCTAAAAATGTAATAAATAGAATCATAGAATCATAGAATAGTTAGGGTTGGAAAGGACCTTAAGATCATCCAGTTCCAACACCCCTGCCATGGGCAGGGACACCTCCCACTAAACCATGCCACCCAAGGCTCTGTCCAACCTGGCCTTGAACTCTGCCAGGGATGGAGCATTCACAACTTCCCTGGGCAACCCATTCCAGTGCCTCACCACCCTTACAGTAAAGAATTTCTTCCTCATATCCAATCTAAACTTCCCCTGTGCTCAAAGGGCAGTGAACCCCAGCTGCATGTTTAATGCTAGCCCATGGTTATTCCAAATCTTCATTAGAGTACTTCAGAGAAAGAATGGTCTCTCTGTAGCACTTTGGGCTGGTCATCAGAATGACCCTGATAACCCAGAGTCATAAATATATGGATGTAATAAACACACAAAATAAAAAGCTTGTAAACTCCTGTAAACAAAAAATAAAATAATCCAAAAGAGAGACTCAGTTACAGGGCAAATCTGCCAAAGTTACATGAAAAGACTCATTTAAACTGAGTGAAATCAGGAAAACTCCAGAGTTGGGCCGAAACCTCATCTTTCACTTGTCCTCTTGTACCTGCGCATCACAGATAATAATGCCTTCTCTTAGACGAGACTGAACAGTGGGTGACCTTATGTACCAAGTGTGCTGCAATAACTAAGTACAGCAGGGGTGAATTGAAGATGACATTTCAGCCTTTAACTGAATTTACCACATTTCTTCAGTTTATGCCAGACTCTTCTGTTATTTCAACTTATCTTTTCCCTGACAGCATACAAAGCCAGAGTTTCAGAAATTCTTATGCACACACACACACACACGTAAACAAGCACATATATACATCAACCAACCATTGTATTACAAAATTATCTGCACAATCTCTCATTAAATGTTTGTACTCAGGAAGACTTGCAAGAACTGCTCTTTTCCATGCAGGACACCCATTTGCAGCGCTGACCAAGGAATCCTGGCAGTGAACATGCAGCTAAAACACCTGGATTGGGCTGACGCTGCACCGTTAAGGAGAGTCAATAATTCTGCAAATCCAGCAAGCAATTGCAAGTCACTTCACTTATAAATTGCTTTTTGAGGGATTTTGGGAGGGGGATTTTTAATGCACTGTTTTCAGAATAGCTCTGTTCAGGAGATGTACAGAAAATATTGGCTTAATTGTATATGAACCCTTATGTGGTTATGAGACTGACTTTCTCCAGGCACAGAATAATAACAAAAGGAAAAGCAGAAGGAAGGACTGACTTTACAGATAACTGCTGTAGGAAAAATGCTAATTTTTACGAAAAAAGCACTGTTAGCATGTTTGTACAGTATACACCTTGGCTGCACATCAGCTGTTTTTAGATAGCAGAAGCTGTATCCATCTGTAACTTTTATTAAAATAGAATGTCAATGGATAATTATATTCGGATTTTTTAATACCTTTTTTTTTTTTTTGCATGGGATACCAGTAAATCTTTCTTTCTTTTTTGGAATACACAAGAGTTGGGAAATTTACAGCTAAAATATGGAAGCACAGCAGCAAAACATAGCATGGAAATTAAGCATGAGAAAAACAGAACAGGAAGAAACTGAAACATCAAGCGACACTTGATATGTCTGCAACTCATAGCATCTCTGAATTAAAAAAATAAATAAATAGAAAAGTCATGTCTGTTTCAGAAAAATGTACTTATCAGATATTTCCATATTAAAACTACAGATATATGTAATTCCACATGGATAATTCTGCCTTTCCCGTGTCTCCCAGAATACAGACTTCTCTAGAAAGGCTGTAAGTGAACAATTCAGAATAAAGCTCTCTACTTCAGGAAGTGCCTAGTTACTAAAAGAATTGCCTTGATGTCTTAGCCTTGATGACTGAGGAGTAGCAGGCAGACAATACTTCACATTTTGAGCTTCAGTCACTCTTGGAACTGGCTCGGTTACAAGGAATAATTCTAATTCTCAGCAAGTTTAACACATTTGCTCGCAAGAAATAATTTACTCTGTTGCACCCTCTAGTGGGATTACTTCATAGCAATCAAATTCTTCCAATTTTGTTATTTTTCTATTCATAGTACACATGTTAACTAAGGAGAGTCACAAACGGATGTAGCTAGGTTCCCAAATTAACTTACTTCAAGGTTAACTGACACTTCTCTTGTCTGTTAATGGCTTCTAATAAGCAATAGTAAGGCACGTAGATGCTGTGGTACATACACTCTGTAGTACATTCATGAAACAATCATGAATTTCGGCTTCTGGGGTTTGTGCTACGTTCTATTTTCAGTTTAAACCAAGAGTAGAAAGATTTTCCATTGCAAGACAAAATTACTCGTTTTTTCTTCTAAGGTCAGTAATAGGGGAGAGATCCAAAGAGGAGAAAACCCTGGGTTCGTGCATTATTAAAGCTTGTTATCTTGGACATGTTCGGTAAGTTTTTGCAAATTGGCAAATGGCAAAAAGTCACTGTGCTATTAACATCATTATTTGACTTTGTGTCCATGTTGTTCCTACCTCAAAGAACCTACCCTGGAAAAAATCGGACTCATAATAAATGAAGCGAAAGGTGGAAAAACAGAATTACCAGGACTCAGGTTCCGAAAAGATCAAATTTACTTACCTTTGGCTGTTGGGCTGATCATGTTCTCATTGCAAAGAGATATTTGTCAGCCACATTAGCAGGAGCCAGACACGGCTCACAGATTTAGTGTGGCCATTGCTAATACTGCACACAAACCGTGTACATAAAGCATTTGGGAAAATAGGCCCAAACGTAGTGTTCAGAGCAGCTACACCTTGTTAGGGTACAGGGCTGGTACCAATAGGTGAGACCTTCATCCTTGCTCCAGCTCCCTCATGGCAGAAACAGTAGAGAGACATAAACAACCTCAAAACCCCAGATCTGGCCGTTCTAATAGTACTGGAGCAGAGGAGCACAATTTTCCCTTTGCTGGGTACACCTCCCATGTTATAGGCAGCAAGTTAAGGGCAGACTGGAAAGCTGGTGTGGGTGAGTGACTAGAGGCTGGTACCACAGGACCACTGGAACTGCATCTCCCCATTCCCACAGGCTGGAAGTTCTATTCAGTCTTGCTAAAGCTCTCACTGTCTAAGGTTTTTAAAAACACATATAAAGATGTACAGATGATCCCAAATTGCCTTTCTCACTGCATTATGATTTAAAATGTCAAGGTACTTCCAGCAAGTCCTGACATCAGATGGCAAGCAGGAGCAAACAAAGAGGTCTAGCTTATCTTTTGTGCTTAGATGTATTTTATAACAGAGTATAAAGGAAATCAATATTCCCATCATAAATCTTGCTTATTCTCCTCATAGGGGTGATGGCTGACTTCCATGTGAAAATGTCAAAATAAAAGCACTTTGCTCTCCAAGAGACTTTGGTTCAATCAGGCATAATATAGCACAAACAACCCTAATGTAAATAAATGCACTGAGAACGCAAACGTCCGCAGCAGGCAGGACTGTTAGAGCCTTCTTACTTCCACCGGGAATATCTATCTACTGCCTAAGCAGACACAGGAACATCTCTTGGTTGCTGCTCACCAGAATGAGCGCAGGCTTTGTAATCTGATGAGCGGTGATTTTCTCTCATTCATTAACATTCAAAATGGTTTCTTTCTACTTCCTTGCATCCCCTTAGATGGTTGACCAAAACATAAACACGAAAGACCATCCATATTAGTCAGAGAAAGCTGGCTCTGGCTCGCTGCCTGTGTAAGTACGATAATAAGCCGTTCTTAAAGCGTTATCAATGTAAGCCGCCTTGGAATCCACACGCGCTTCGGAAGACATGAATCTGCTCTGGCAAACCCTCATGACAGAGCTATTGCTCTTCTGCTTCCCTGTGTCTGACACAGATCACATCAAATCCATTATGACCAAAAAGAATGCAAATAACTTCTGCAATTTTAACTATAAATGTGTTACTGAAACTACATTTATGTGCTTCAGATTAAAAAAGAAACATTGCTAACAAATAAGCAGAGGAGGTCATTACCATTTCACATTAATGAATTACCAATAAATTATTTTGAGGACATTGCTTCATTGTGAAACTAGGACACTGGAAAGAACAGTATTATGTGTATAAAATTAAATTCTAGCAAATCTATCTGACAGACAATAAACCCAGAAAGTATATCTTTCCAACAACGGGCATTTGTAATTCACAATTTTATCTGAGTATATAACTGAAAAGAGAAGAAAACACAAGTGAAGATTTTGTAGGGGAGTGTTGATAACAGATGTAACAGGATGAAAAGGATAGAAATAAAATTGCTTCCAGTAACCTGGCGGCAAAAACTAAAACACGGTGTCATCAATATCCATGACATCTGTGAACAGAGTCATCACAATGCTAAAAAAATCATATTTCATTTCCTCTGTTAAGGTAAGCTCTATGATCTGGCACCTCTGTTTCTCGTTATAATGTTATCAGTAGGTGAAATACACAAGACAAGGACTGCTCGTTACTGATGTCCTACTTAAGCCTACGTTTACTTGGGGTGTGTACTATAATCTGTTACACATAGACATTTCTTTAGAACATCGGTATTTTGTTAAACATGATTTTGATCCAAATCTTAGAGGCATTTTATGCTTTCAGTGATGTGCTATAAAAGTGAAACCTCACAATACCATAAATTTGAATTTAATTCTCCATACAGGGGGATTTCTTTTAATTCTAGTGTTCCTCCTCTCCTAACACTCAAGCTGATATTAACACCTGTACAAACTGAGTGTAAAACACGATCAAATCACAATTCCCCAATCATATCTGCAGTGGTATTTTTGCACCCGCTTGGCACAGATGCAATTTATTATATGAGATTAAACACAGTGGTGAATCAGGCCTTCTGTATTTAAAACAATAGCGCACTCTTTCACCTACAGATACCATCAGCAGATCTAGGCATGGCTGGAAGCAACGTTTCTGCTCATCTTAAATTCTCACGGATTCCTGTAACTATTACCAAGTAACCATGTGGCTGGAAGGCATTGTTTAGGAGCAACCCAAAAATAACGAAGTTGCTATAAATCAGGCTAGATATGCACAGGCATGGCTGTGCCAGAAAGATGTCTCAGTGCATAGAGAGCTATTATAGATCTTTTTGAAAATATTAAATGGATGCAAAATGTAATGGAAAGTTATCCCAAAAGTCATAATGGTGTTTAACTACATTACTCCGTAAGGAAATGCTGTAACCCCAAGTTTTAATGCCTCTTAAAGATTACTAATTCAAAAGGGAAAACAATCTGGGTTTCAAACTCTGAAAATGATACTTCAGAAAAAGGTTCCCTATGCAACGTGAACATTGTGTATAATGTGCAGATTGTATAGTGGAAGAATAAATTATCAGCAAATTAATTGGACATAAATAGAATGCTCTTAGGTGCTTGGTTTTAGCTGTCAGCAGCTCAGCACTCAGAGATGATCCTGGATGTTGTTTTATTCATCCAGTAAGACCCTTTATATTATATAGTGTTCTATATTCTGTAACTAGAACTATTATAATTTGAGCTGAAGCAGTTATCTCTACTACCTTGTGAATACAATCTGAAAGAGTTACAGAAAATGCTGATATACTTAGGATGACCTTCTTTGGTTCAGTGGTGTTAGAGGCATACAGTTTTTTCTTTTTTTGTTACTAGGAAGGAGAAAATTACATTGGGCTAAAATGAATACTAATGAAACTCCTTAGTTAGCTTTTTTTGTGATAAGAATAAAAAATTGGAGCTATGTTCCTCTAGAATCTCAAGTAATTTTTGCCCTTTATTCTGATAGAAAGATTACTGACAGTGGAGAAGGAGAGCAAAGTAATTTCATAAAATATCTGCATTTTTAAGAATGCTTTTGTTGCAAAAATGTTGGTGTGCAATTTCTTCAATCTACTTTTAAGGCTGTAAAGAAAAAGTACCTATTTGTTCTGCACTGCAACAATGCCAGCTGCATTCAATCAACTAAAAAGCTGCAAGCCATAAACCTTCCTCCACAGCTATAGAAGAAAAAAAGGCAGGGCCATAAAAATTCATCAGGATAATGTAGAGATGAGGCGTGTTTGAATCACCATCCCTGCAATCAACCAATCACTCATCCTGTGGCATTTACAGCACATCTCATTCCCCTGTTCCTTAAGGACAATTGATTTTCCTGATTCCATTAGCATAACGGCAAGGAAAATGACTGCAGTGCAATATTTCTGGAAACTTCCAACAAGTATGCTGTGTGCTGGAGTGTGACCATAATAATAAGCTACCTAGCTAGCGACTGTGTGTGCTTCTGCTGCTGCTGCTATGGTATCGCATCCGAGGGAAAAGGACACAGACTAAGCAATTTTGGGTTCACACACAGGGAAAAAAAAAAACCAACCTGTTTTCACAGAATATAAACCAAAAACTCACTTAAGCAAATAAACATAATTTCAAGGAGGGCTGATCAGTAGGCAACATCTAGCAGGCCCTGAGCATTATTGTGTTATGGTTAATAATTCCATTTTCTGAAACATTAGTAATACTTCTGCATTCCTCAATGGCTTTTATACTCCTGTTTTTGCTTAGGTTTAAAACAGAAGAAAATGAAACTTTAATACCACAATTTTCTTATAAATATACCAGAAGAATGCATCAGTGGATTCCCCGAAGAATTTACAGCCATTCGCAGCATTACACAGTCATCAGCACTAAGCAGGGGTCTCCACATTTTTCAGTTCTCTCTTTAAGTTCAGTGATAATATCCGCACTAGCTTAAATTATTCAAGATGATGAAAGTTTATTGGTGAACATGCACTGCCTAAATTTAAAACTGTACATTATTATCTTCCCTTGTGAATGTATTTTAAGGATGTGTTAAGTTTTTTGAAGTGTAATTCAGAGACTACTGTATCTCAAACAACATAAAATACTTTTCATCTTGTGAAGGATCCTTTAGACTTCTAAGGGCCTATCTGTTGTACATTTTCAAGTCCCTTTATAGCTTCAAACCCAGTGGGTTACGCATGTTAAATTCAATACCTAAATTGAATTCAAAGTTGATACAAGCCTGCCTGCAGAACTGAGAAAAGTCTTCTTATTGTAAGTACCAAAAGTCAATATTTTTAACCCCTTACTGACATGCTTTTTTCTTATACTTTATCCCTATAAATATTCCAATATTACACATAACAAGGAAAAGAAATACAAACTTAATTTCAGTGGCATCCTGTGACATGACTATCAGCAACACCCAGATTCGTACAAGAATTTTTATTATTGTGGTTTTTCATTACTGTTATTTTACACCCTGTATCCTCTATTCGTAAATATGGATTCTTTCTTTCTAAGCAAAGTTTATAATAGCTATAAACAGAAGAAGATGGAGAGGTGTTGGCTCACAAGACTAAAAGTGTCTTCTAAAAAAGTGACTTCCTACATTTTAAAGTGATGGTTGGATGGAAAGGGACAAAGCTTGAAGCAGCTGACAAATTCGGTGTGGATATGGTAGATGAGTTTTTGCTTGTAGATAGTAACTTTGAAGGATAACTTTAGTCACACAATCACATAGAAAGCACCATGCCTACTTGCAGGCACAAAACTGCCTTGGGCATTCCAGTGGCGCCCACCACAGCCTGCAAAGTTAACTGGATGCAATAGCACATAGCATACAGATGCCTCATCCTGACACCCAGCAATGTGTCAGAACTGGGAACATGAAAAGGAAAAGCAGCCAGTAACATCACAGTTACACAGCACATTGCAACATCTCACTATGAAAACCAAGTGGTTCACCAGGATCAGAGAAGCAGCACCTGATAGTCCAAGCTTATGTCTCGGGCTGAACTCACAGCAGCGACAAACACCTAAGGATTACCCTGTAAATCTCCATCACTATAAAGTGATCAACAGAAATGCTGCCTTCTGCACAAGAGCACCCCATTATCCAAGTGCCAGGCAGGTGCTGCTATCCAGTTTGCCCTATGGGATGTCATGGAACCTCAGAGAACAAGTCTGGGACAAACAGGAAAGAGATCTCAGACAGCCCTTGACTCAGGACTGGACCCTTGTTTCTGTGATACTGATGCAACACCTCATCTGCTTCTGAACAGACTTAAATCTTGTGCTCTGCTTCAACCCCAAAATTTCAGGAAAACCAATGTGGGCTAACGAATCTGCCCTGAAGCTCAGAACACTCCATCCGGTGTTTCCTACTTGACTGGATTCCACCCTCTGATTAATAGCACAGGCAAAGCAAGCACAATTTTGGATAAGCTTGAGACAATTAGCTTTCAAGAAAGTCTTTTGTCATCAATTCTGTCTATCTTACAACATTAGAAATTCCCCTGATATGCTGTCCATGTCACTATGCTAAAAAATAGCGACTATTCTTAATTAAAAATGATCACTGGGTGTAGCTTTCCATCTTCATGGCAGTCTACAAAGAACCACAGTACGTAGATCACAGTGAGAAGAATAAGTTAGTCCAAATCTCTGTCTGCCCTCCTGTAGACCCTGATGCTATTTTCTTATATGCACATCATAAAAGCCAGTTTCTCCAAAAGTCAAGGGTATGTTTTTATTGCAATGTGTTATTTTGCCCAACCAGATTAGCCCATTTTGGCCCTGGGTGGAGGGGTTTGATATCTCTTGTTTACATCTCAGCCTAATGTTTTACATTCTGGTTTAAATCTGTCAGGAATTAAAGCATTTTGCAAGCTGAATACAAATGTCAAATAACCTTTTCAACAGAAGTAAAATGGTCTAAGGGACAGGTCACGGGCTCCTGTGCCCAGCAGCTCTGAGTTCACACCACTGGCTGACAGTTACTTACTGTGCAAATTAAGGCAAATGACCTAGCTTCTCTCTGCTTCAATTTTCCCATGTGAATAACAAAGACAATGATATACCACTTCTTTTCGGAAGCCTTATCAATGATTAGTAGATATTTGGGCAGCAGTGTGATGTCGTGGTTGGCTTCTTCAAGAGACTGTCTGGGGCAGGAGGAGAAGGCCCATCCGCTCACTCAGTTTCTTTGACATGCACTCCTGAAAAACAAGGTACTAAATAACTGCTGGGCACATATTTGTCACCACTGAAACAGCCATTCCAGAGTCTGCTTTACAGAGAACAGCAAAATACCTACTTGATAAAAACATGGGATCTGAATCTCTGTCACCAAAAGACAATTTACCCCATGAAAATATCCCAAACTCACTGGCATCAGCACCACACAATGCTCCCAGTGACCACCAGTACAGGCCTTCCCTGGGGATGCTCTGCAATTACAGTAGCAGTGGGGGCAACCCCACAGCTGGAATAATGAGGAATCGTCCACTACAGGAGAATTGTTCGTGGGTATGGAATTAATACAGCATCTTTATGTGCAGTTCTCCCCTAAGGCAGATTCAGCCTGCTAAAGAGGATGAGGCTATTCATGTTCCTTAGCTGCAAAGGGCTGTTGGCAGCTTACATAATTTAGAGCCACCTGGATGGATGTTATGCAGGAGTCAACACCGTGCTATCCCCAAAGTAGGGCAGAGCACCACAAAAGTAGCTTTAAGCCATCTTTTCAACATCCTCTTGATTTGTGGTGTGTGCTTGTTGATCAGCACCCAAGATCAGGGCCACAAGCACAAGGCAGATTCACTGCTGTAAAATCTACACATTCCAAACACAAATTTTATTCAGAATAGGAAAAGGAAAGAGTATTTTGCGGGGGTTTATAGTTGGTCAGGAACTCAGCTTTATAGCTACTCTGAAAAACACCACTATCAGCAAAGGCACCCTACAGTGTGAGGGCATCAGCTCTAAACTAACTCAGAGGGAAATGCAAATCTATTAAGTCAACACCAGTTGTCTCTGACCTATTTAGTCCTTATCTGCCCACAAGCTTATTCTGATTTACTTAAAGCAGTTTATCTAGGATGAGCTAAACCCCTGTTACTAATTGGCAAGTACCTCGTTTCACGTTGGCCTAAATGTCTTAAACTCAGCTAAAAAAGTTTAGTTTAGACAGATCAAAGTGTCTACACAGCTATCCACATTGCTTTAACTAAGGTCTTTTTAAATTGATTCTTAAATGCTTTTAATTAAAGTACATGCTTGAGCCAAGGTTATTTTTTATTTGCTGACCAAATACTTGTTTAACAGGCATGATGCAAAGAAAATCCATTGGGCAAAAAACACCTCACATCCCAAATGTTTCTTTTCTGTTTTCCTTCCAGGCATCAGAACCATAAAGCCTCCAGGTCCACTGAAGTGTGCTGAACCTTGATCCTAGAAGTGCTGTCACACAGAGTGAAAATGAGGTACATGAGATCATGAATAATATATATTGCATTGCACTACATAGCTCCGTGGCATGCAAATGTCAAGAACTGGATTGTCAGCAGAATATTCAGTCCACTTCACAGGCTGAATATAGTATTAGGTCCTGTTTATTTTTTTAATTCAATATCAAAAGCACCCCTCGGGCAAGCTAACATTTGAGATTAAAATAGTAAGAAATACCCACTACCTTCAGGAGCCAGAACAGGGTCAGTCCAACCTGGGCCGAAGAATCCTGGCTCCAGTATAAAGCCATATGTCTCACCAAGACTGATGTTGAGTGTAGAAACAGATTTACTTCTTTCTTTCTGACCCCTCACTCATATTTCCCAAAGCTGCTGCTAACAGCTCCACAAACCTCTTCATTGGCTTTTCTACTACACATCAGCCACTCTTAGGTCCTTTTAAATCCCTCAGCAACTGCATTCCTGCCCATAGGAAGGCTCGGGAGGGGAAATAAACAGCAGAACAGAAATTTTCAGGGAGAGGGGTCAGGAGAGGTTCCTCATTTGTACCGTTGCTTGTTTCTCTGATCTGATTTCTTTGGACACCCAGCACATCTTGTTCTTCATCCCAACTCTCCGTGTAACAATTACTTATTCTTTGCTCACATGAGTACCCTCAGCTTGCAGGGAAAGCTGACTTTAGGGACAAACAATATTAAGCCCCATACCATGAGAGGTCCCATATTATAAGGCTACACAAGCCACAACATGATAGAAGAGGGAAAAAGGACCCACAATCACAATGGTGATCTGCAGCTTCAGCATCTACCACCTCCTTCCAGCTATTGAACCAGATCCCATATTCAGTGATAAATCCTGCCTGCTCCCCTGCGTGCACCAAGGGAATTCAGAAAGAAAAGCCAGTGGGGGTCCCGTATACATGTGGGACAGGATTTGTAAAGGAGCAGGGCAAACTCAGCAGTCTCAGACCCTCCACCATGTGCCGTATACGACAGCAGGGCTTGTAAGGTCAGTGTAGAAAGAGGGATACAGGAGAGACACACTGCTGAGGAGACCAGGAGTCCATCACCTTCTGCCTTGACATAGGCAAAACTTCTCTGTTTAGAAGAAGGTGTCTACCCCTGCAGAGCAGACACATTCTTCAAGAAAAGGCCGCCCATTTTCCATTTGTAACATGCATTTTAGCAGCTTTAAATTGCTCTGCACATTAGTCAGGTGCATAATTAATAAATAATAATAATAACTTGATGCTGGCTCCATCTGGCATCCGCTGGAGAGCTTAGTCCTCAGTGCGGTTTGGTAATGCTCTCAGCACTTACCAGTCAGACACCATCAGGCCACTCTAGGGCTGGTGGTAAGAGACAGTCTGGGCAACACAGGGGAGGGGCTTGTTGTTCAGAAGGCTGCTAGATTTATTTAGTATCATATAAAAGCCCTCAGAAAAAAAACACAACTTCTTCCTTTCTCTTAACTGCCTGCCAAGAAATTACTTGGGGGAATGGGGAAAATGCTCTTTAAAAGGCTATTAAATGTTATTGTTAAAAGAAAAAGGTGCCCATAATGTAATGCCTTCCCCAGAGCGGTTCTTTCCTCTCCCCAGAACAGCATCTTGGCTTTCTGTTTGTTTTGCACTACCAAACTGAATTTGACACTGTGGCTCTTGATGAATTGATGCTTGATGTCATTGCTGATGCTATTAGCTCTCCAAAAGGAGACTCTTTGGTTTTATAATTGCAGCAGCAGCTACATTAGACACTCACAAAACAATAAATAAATAAATAAATAAATATATAAATATATAAATAAAATTAACCCTTTCATTATCTCAGAGGAGGAAAACTCCATTTTTCCTTCAATTATTTGGGTGAGAAACTTGGTTAAATAACACCGAACTCCTGTTCATTTATCACTGCATGTAAAAGGAGAGTGATCGGATTAGCTCTAGGAGAGGGCTGACACTGTGAAGGTGGAAGTTTGCAAGAATGGTTCTTTATGCTGTTCAGGGCTGCCCAGGTCATGAGCATCACTGGCTACTGCAGACCAAAACTTCAAAGCAAGCATCCAGTATTAAATTTAATCATTGCCTCCCTCCATCATCATTTCTGGGGAAATATGAGTCTGAAGCTTGCATTCCTGGCCAAATCTATTGTGCAAGCTGTATACCAAGGAGATTATTCAAACTACTATGAGCACTGCTAAACTCATCAGTAATGTAACAAGCCTGGAATTTGTAACATTTGGCAGTTTTTGAAACCTGATATGTATGTTCATAAGCATGCAATTAGTACATCTATACCTACACAAAGGCTAGAAAAGGCTTTTTTTCCTCCTAGTCCCTGAACTCAGTGCCCATCCTACAGCAGTTGGTGAGTTGGCACCAGCTCCAGCCCTTGACTCAGATCGGATCTGAATTTATTACACTGGATTTAAGCAGACCAGAAACTATAGCAAAGAGAAAAAGACAAGAAGGCCCCTAATTTCACATCCTTGGCACTTATTTGACAACAGGCAGATCTTTTTCAGCGCTGGTGTTGCTGTCTTACTGACAGAAAAGTAAGGAGGAACTGATTTTTCAATTATTTGGTTTCAAAAGACTAGTAATGGACAAGTTAGCACTTGCTGTACATACAGCCCCCGGGTGACATCCCAGCTTTGAGGTTCAATGTTGAACGTGAAGTTATTACAGAGGGAAGAGGGAAGCAGTTATTTTAAAAATCAGACTGACAGCCAGCACTCTGAATGGCAGATAGCAGCAGCCGGCCTGGCTTTGAACTGGAACAGTTGTATTTTTAAAAGTTAGATCAGGAGTATAAACTCCCCATCCCACTTTAAGCTTTTTTAATCAAAATTCAAAGTGAAGAGTTGCCATAGCCCTGAGTAAAAGCAATTGTAAAGAGCTACAGTTGACTGCAAGTATGGAGAAAGGAAATTTCCTTGTAAAATTTCTAGCAGCTGTGGAAGGAAAATCAGAAAAGGGAAGGGGAAAAACCAGAAAACTCAGGGTGAGTAAAGGGTCAAGAAGAAAAAGAGAAGGACTAGTTCAGTTTGCTGTTAGATGACATACATAGTTACCAGCATGGTGAGTGGAGACTGTATATATAGTAATACCACTAACATCAGTACACTCAAGTGAGCGAATCTTGTACCCTACAACAGTGTAAATGGATTGTCCCAATCCCAGTGCCATAAGAAAACCACTGAGATACCTTCTATAAACATTGCCACTGGGATGTCAGATAAAGGAATGAATTCCAGCCTGATCTCCGAAATCAGCCTTGCTTTTTCCTTCCCCACCCCTCACAGCAGCTCGTACAATGCAGAGCAGTGTGAGTGATCTGCGCTGTGCACTGCAGATGCCCATAAGACTGGCTGGAATTACCTGTTCTGGGAGTGGTGATGTGGAGTTTGAATGGGTATAACATCTTCATTGTGAAATACTGTATGTTTAAAAGAAAGAGTGATAATGAAACCCTAGGGTTATCCCTGTAACAACTCCTATTTTTTATTTGAAAAACTTAATCGGGAATTTTTATTACTCCCAAATAGTGTTTTAAAATAAAAACCAATCACTTCTAAGCTGCCTTGGGCATGCACTGCTGAAACTTGCAGATGGAAGGCATTCTTGCAGACAGTGCTTCCTAATCCTGCCAGGAGTTGGAGTGGGGACAAGGAATTCTCCAGGGTAAAATATGGGAGCAGAGGTCCTGTAGGACAAGAAGATGATGAATTCCAAGGGGGCAAGAAGAGCAAAACATCAGAGGAAGAGATTCTGGGTTAAGGAAGCAGAACGTCAGCAGAGGGGAAAGTCTTGTGGGAAAAGAAAAGAACAAGAGAGGTGAGGCATAGCAGAGCAAAGCAGAGGGGCAGAGCCATAAGGCCAAATCTGTGGATAGCTCTTGAAATGCTGGAACCAAAATGCAGTAAAAAGACAACTGTATAAATGCAGTAAATCTGAGGGAAGGTTATATTTCATAAATTACAACACAAAATTGGTAACCAGGAAAAAATTCTAAGGCAGGCTTTTCCATATGTCAGGCCTACAGTACCAGCATAAACTATTTGAGATTCACTCTTGGTGTTGAGAGTCAGTCTACTGTGCCTAGGTATCCTACAGTGCCTATGTATAATATTCATCAGGTCTCGTACTCTGCCCACCACTGGTGTCTGGACCACCACAAGTCAGAACTAAATTGAGCAGCTATTCCTGTATCAGAGCATCAAACTTCTTATTTTACTCCCTGTTTTCTTCTAAAACAGTTTTCTCAAACTTTCCTTTTTTGAGCTGTTTTTTTCTAAGGTTTGTCTCTACATAAAGGTCACCAGTTTCGGAAGCTTCAGCAGAAATGATTCAAGTTCTTCTAAGAAAAGACAGAGAGAAATGCATATATGAATCTACGAGAAGAAAAAAAAAAATCAGCCTTTAGGTTTTTTCTAAACAGATGTGGAGCCAAACTGACCACCAAAGAAACATGAATTCTGAACTGAAAATTAGCTTTTATAGGGAAAAGTGTGTTTAGTATTCAGTCCAACATTGACTTTGATTTGACCAAGTTATAAGCCTAATACACTATAAACATGTTTAGTCTGACTCTACTAACGCTTTAAAACTAGGCGTTAAGGCAGAATCCATTTACCACAACTGGCTAACTCAGGATAGCAGCCAAAGAGTGACGTATGTTATCATCCTGAAACAGCTCTAAATTACCTGATATGAATATTGCTGACAGTGAAGCCTTGGCAACACAATTTGCAGGACAGGCCTGACAATCCACTTGACTCCTTGGAAGGGTTTCACAAATCATGCTAAGCTCTGCACTGCCACTGGTAAATGTTGTTGTAGATCTAAACTAACGAACTCACAGCTGAAGATCTGTGGCAACAGGTCAGACATGGAGTCTATGATCAAGCAAAGAGCACACCAGCCACACTGGCAGGTTCACTACAGGGCACAGTTAAAGTTACCCTTGAACCTGAGCTCTTAAGCTCTGAGACTTGATTCTCACTCTGCCTTGGCTTTGAGTTCAAGTCAAAGATTACATGTGCAGTGATCTTTTGGTCTAGTATTTTTGTACAGTGTTAAACAATGGGTTCAAAAGAAAAATGCTCTGTCTATATCATACGAAGGAATATATAAATGGTTATCTATCTAGATACAGACCTAGATACAAGGCTAAGGAAGACACCAGCACATGTACAGCAGATTACAGATAATTGCTGTTCATTTACTGATCCTTACCCCCCACAGAACTGTGTAAGTTAATGAGCTCTGAAATATGAGTTTCAAAAAAAACTTTCATTTCAATAATATTGTACACCCTCGGGCCCCTATTAAACTTTTTTGCTACAATAACACCATTGAAACTAACATTCATATGTGAATTACAGTGATACTGCACCACAGGAAAATGCAGAGAAAATTAAATAGAAAAGAAAGCACAGTTTTTAGTCTGCTAGTTATCTTAGCCACATCCAAATTAATAGGCAACAGTTCCTAGGATTAGGTGAATGGCCTCCAATAAAATCAGAACCTGCCTGCCCTTCTGCCATACACTTGAAAGGAGCAGCTAGAAAACAAATATCACAGGATTTATTTCTCAGAATTTCTGCCCTGCTCAAAATGTAGCAACCACTACCATTCTTGAGTGACTTTCTATCTTATTATTAATCTCATCATACTCCTAAAGAGATACACACACTCATACACTGCTCATCATCAGAATTTGCACCAGAGATCCCAAGGCTGGCCTTGACCCAAGCCAATATGTGACCCAAACAGCAGAGACTTGCTCACTAAACTGTGCTGTTTCCAGCTTCACCCTCACTCACATTGAAGCCAGCTCCAGTGTTGCTAAAAGCACTGTGCAGATATCTCTCAGGGAAACCCCCATATAAGATTTTCAGAAAGATCTGACTAATAAATTTGTGCCCAATGCAGATGGGTAAAACTTGCCCTCCCAACTCAAGCAGGGCCTGTTTGTTAAAGTTCTCTAGCAACCTCAACAAGTTATCTAATGCTTAATGAAATTCAAAAAGCTCAGTGGAAATCAGTCAGAAAAGGTTGGCCAGGCACTTTTGCAATTCTGGTTAGGCAGCTACTTGCAAAATGTAGCTGTAGAGCCCCTTAGAAAACCTATCTTTCATGTTTTCTGCATCATAAATGTGCACACCGATTTGGATGCTTATCCAGAAAAGCTACAAACCAACAGTATCAGTTTCAAACCAAAGGAGGCTAAAACCCACAGCACTGGACGCTTATATACCTCAGCTTCACAGAGCTTGAATTCTGATCCCAGTCCAAACATAGTCTGAATTCACCTCTACACATCAGGATCTGTTGTGGAACTTTTGCTGAAGCCTTATACTACAATACTGTAAGCAGAATTCAAGATCTCCAAAGGCAACAAGGGTAAGCTGAGACAACTTAAGGAACTGAGATCTGACCTCTAATTAGTGCCTTGAATTTTCAACTTTCAGATTACAGGTCTGTGTTTTGTCTCCGAGTCTGTAAGTTCCATGTGGTGACAAGAATTTGATCTGCCTGGTGTTCATCACAGGACCTGGGTACTTCCTTCCCATTTTGATTATTTGGCTTTGGATCCCTCTGATTCATAGAATAAAGTGAGCCTGAAGTGAATTTTTGAAAGGCTCTGTTATTTCTGTCTAAGCTAATTGTGTAATCCAGTTCTGTGCAATAACAATCACATACGTTTTCTGTACTAGGTTCAGCCTTATACACAAAACCTTTTCAACACAGTTCTTTTAATATCCCTGTGCCTACACAATTCCAGTGCAATCCAACAGAGTGGGCTGGCCAACTCACAACTGGTGGCTGTTGATTTTTTTGTTTGTTTATTTGCAGATCATCAAGAGCATGTGAAGAGTGGGTATGTGTGAAAAGAACTGCAGACTGAGCAGCTTAAAATTGGATTGCTTGAGCAAAAAACACTCTTTTCCTGTTCAAAATTATTCAGGACTGAATCCTGACCTCAAGGTAAAGCAGAGAAAACTGAATTTAAAGAGTAGGGGATCGTCAGCTGCTTATAGATATAGGTTCTCCTTTCCCAACCCAACAGGCACCAGGAACATCATTCTGCACCACAGCCCTATAGCTGTTGGGGTATCCTTTGTGTCTGCATTATCTGTAGACAGCCTGATTTCCACTTGCTAAATTTCTTGCCCACCGTATGTTTCACCAAATGTGCGAAGGACTGCACAGCTCTGAAGGTAATGCTGTGAGCCATCTATCAGGGAAACATCTTTAAAGTAGACAGCCCCATGCAGGTGATCCAGTCTAGTTCTGCTGGCTTCTGCAAGCCTGGAGGTTTGAAAGCTTCTCATTCCATGCTTACCTGGAATAATGGGTGGTCTTGGAAAGAAAAACTGTGAAGACTTTAAATGCATTTTTTTCACAGCAAAGGACTGTATTTGCTTTACAATGCATAACAGTTATGGTATCTAGGAGAACAATTACAAGCAAAGAATCTCAAAACTGAAATGAGAGGGCATTTTAGAAATCCTGACCAGCCTCTGTGAGCTTCATCTCCACTTACAGTTGAAACACTGCTTGAAAAACCCACTGGACACAAGGTGGAAACTCCAAACATCTCCTATCCACTCTGTAGGCAATGGAGCAAGCCAGAAGCAAGTGTGGAGAAAGAGCTAAAGAACATGTGCCAGAAAGAAGACTGTCCAGCCCTGAAGCTCATCTGTCTCAGGCTAGCCACTCTGGGGACATGGTGAAGAACTTAGTACCACACTACCATAGCAAACGAGGTCAAGCTGTTCCCCACCTCTCCTCCAAAGAGTCCTGGAGCTAAGTAAGGCAGCCTCTTCGGTGCAAGTGTGAAGATTTACAGTCTGGACAATGTGTGAGGCTTGAAAGTGAGCATTGGCTACAATTAACGGAGTGCCTGAGGGCCTCTGTCTCAGTAAGAGCAGGTTAATACAATTCTAAAGTGCAGGAGTGCTCTAACAGCACTCTTTAATCAGGTTGAGATGACCTATCAGAAAATGTGAGATGACACTGGATGAATGGTCCATATGCTGAATACCAAGGCATTTAACAAAAAATTTCCCTAAACAGAAAAATTTTCTATGCTCCGTACTTTTCATTGACTACATTTTAACAACTGTACCCATTTAATAGCAATTGTCATTAAGTTATTTTCTACATAACATCAACTGAAAATCATTTATTTCCTGCTCCAAGCGGCAATTAATGCCAATTATTTTACACAGCACCATGGACTGCTACAGATTTTTCAATTTTCCACTCAGCTTCTCTATAATTTTTATTTTTTAGTTTAGTTTAATAATTTTCAACTATTAGAAACAAGAGGCTGAAGTGGTGATTTCATCTGGCTTTGGCAAAAGGTAATTGAAAAAGCCCGACTATTATAGCAGCAGGAACTATGTGAAAAAAAGAGTAAGAAGGATGCACCACTTTCTCTCTGATTTTGATTTTAACTTAGGGAATGTCAATATTCATAACAGAAAATCCAAGACAGGGCTTTATTATACTGATGTAGACATATGGCTTTTTTATGCTACAAATACAAACTCTTTATATTGTACTCCCTGTGATGTGGCAGCAAATTTGAGACCCCAGGACTGATTTGTCTCTTGATGGTAGTAAATGCTACACCTTGAAGATTGCTTGACAAGGAGATCAAGGTCATAGCTCTGCTGGGCAGTGAAGACCAGATCGTAAGAGTCATTCCAGAAAGAGTTAATTTTTTGCTTTGACTTAGCTCTACTCTAACATGTTCAAGGTTGAAGAAGGACCAGCATCATCTGAAAGCTTTCTGAATGTTTACTTTTTTCCAAGAAAAAAAAGGATTTAATTGTTACAATTATGGAAAGAATTTCTGGGGTTTTGAACATTAACAAATGGAATTTTTTCATTTTGTTGATGAAAATGAAGACATCTTATTTAACAGCTTCAAGAGGAATTTGGTTTGCTGCAGATGGATTTTGTGAATTCCTTTTCACAATGATTAGTGGTTGCTGTCACTTTACAACCATTAGCTTTACCCTGATCTACTGTTGCCTCCTCTAAGTCTGCCAGACTTATGAAAGGACCATAGGAAAATGCTTCAGACAATGTCTCATGCAGCAGGGCTTCGGAGCTAAACACTTCCTCCTTAATCCTCATATTGCTTGCAGGATTTCACCCTCATTCACCAAAAGAATGAAAAATCTTGTTTCAGAAAGTTTTCTTAATCAAACAAAATGATAGACCCATTTTTTATTCTTGTGGCTAAAGTCCAAAAACACACACTCTGTCAATGGTGTTGAACTTAGAATTTCTGTGATAAAGCTCTTTGAGCTTCTTTTCAAATAAACATGTACAGCTTTAAATGAATAAATCATGCAAATTCATGTTAATGTATACATAAATTAACACAACATAATAAGGAAAACGAAGAAACAAGATTACATATTTTCTGCACCTCCAAAATATGAGAGTGATATTTGCTTTAGAAAGAACAAACTCATTTAGAGGAAAAGCTTATATAGATCCAAACAAACCCAAATCACCAATGAAAGCTAATTTTATGTTCATCAAAGAAGGAAGATGTGCTTCCCACTACAATACACAAAATCCAATTAAATTAGGCAAACGTAAAAACACAGAAACAAAATTTGATTTAGTAAATAAAATCTCAGAGTTGAATCGTGTTGTCCATTCTATGTTCATAACCCTCATGAAATGAGTCAGAGCTTCTGGGGAACAGTATTCAGTGTGTATGAAGGATGGGGGCAGTCAACAGGAGAATCTGTTTTAACAATTCAAGTTTTCAGACAGAATTTTTATGCAAACTATGTATTTTCATTTCCCTGTCTCACTACTTATGTTTCTTTTTTTCATCCTTGAATGTTTTTAAATTAAACAAAATAGAGTATTTGGGGAATACTGTTCAAAAGACATCATCTCAATATACGTGCTTCATCCCTATGCAACAGGATGAATTTTTCAAAGCACTTGCCCTTCGCCTAACTCTGTTCCCGCTAAAGGACAGGACACATTTCAGTGGATACAGAATTATTCATTGCTGAGTGGTTTTGAAAATCCTGCAAAATCCTGCCCCATTCTTTCTGTTATCACTCTTACCAACAAACTGCTATTACTATGAGGGTCATAAATCTTCAGTCTGTGAGGTTACAAAGAACTTTTGTCATCGTCTAACAGCCACAGACAGTAGTTTTCAAAGGTAAACCCAAACTCCAGTACAATACCACCAAGTTTTAAAGAAAAACATCTCCTGATAGTCTATAATGCTGCTTACTACTCTATACTCAGTAGTTAGTTTATCACTATCAAGCGTATTCTGACGAATAACATTCAGTTAACAGAGACCAGGTTCCTGCTGAATTCTGCTTTCTGTTCACAAGACTCAAACTGTATAATAAAGACACCTCACAGCTCTGAAATGTGGAACAGAAACACTTGCTTAAATCAACTGTCTTTCACCCTGAACAACCTTCTTGATAGGAACAGAACATTCAGCTCAAGACTCCCTGGTAGTCATCTGAAGATGGAAGTTTTTATCATGGGCAAGCGGAGTACGAAGTAAAAATACCTATCTGATGCATCTCATCTGTCTAATGCATTTGCCAGACCGTTATCACTGTACCTAGATGACACAACTGACTCCATTTACTAGTCAGTTTTGATACATGGACTCATAACATGATTCTCCGCATTACCACTTTAAATATCTGATTGCTTATCTGGAATGACAGCTCTGTAAGAACCAATTCATTCTTCACAGCATCCTGGACCTTGGCCCTTTACTTAAGCTAAAGTGAAGCAGAGCAGATTTTTGTTTGCAACAGCCTTATGCCTACTGGTACACTGCCCTTGCTGATGCGTCAGCCTTACATAGATGCATATTGTTATCTTAGGATTCAATTCAGCATCCAAATACAGTAAATGGCAAAACTCTTGCTATACAAAATACTAGTTGTTCAGATTCTGGTCTTCTCACACAGTGGTTAAAAAACAAACACAGACAAGAATATTCTACTGCTCTGTCCTCAAAATCACCCAGCTTCCAACCATTTCTTCTAGTGTCCAAGGCTAATACTGACATGTCAGGAAGGCTAAGATGTATTTCTCCTTCAGTATAAGGAATATGCAATTTTCTGACAGACTTCAGTACTGAACTGTCAACAAAAATATCAGCGCAATAAAGCTGCAGAGTTAACAGCCCATTCTGTGATTTCTGGAGATGTCAGTAGTTATTATAAATTACTTTCCAGTTAATTACCTGTTTTGAAAATTAAGGAGATTGGGGGTTCACAGCTGCTCCAATAAGTAGCTTCAGTGCCCGCCTCATCCCGTTGAGTATGATAAATAATATATTCTCTACCACCCAGACTGCCAGACAGTGGCTGTGTCAAACTCCTCAGAGAGCACACTTTGTCTGCCATGTGTTATAGGCAACATTTATGACAAAAGTAGAAATTAGATGGTGGTTAATCTTGCTTCTCTTTGTCCCATGTGGGACACAAGCGCAGTTGTAGTGTGGCTTGCTGGATGACAGTCAGAAAAAATGATCTCAGCAAATTGTGTGCACATCAGGATACAGCATAAAAGAATGGGCTTAGGAAATTATTTTGGGTGAATTGGGCAATGAGGTAGTCTCTTAAAAGAGAAACAAGGTGACGGAAGAGCAAATTTTATTTCCCCTCCAAAAAAAACCCAAGCTTAACATTATGGTTAGATCACAGTGAAGAAGAATGAAATCATACTGCTCTGGGGTTTTTAATTTGCTTCTCATTGCTGCTTAGACTATTTAGCTTGCAGATCATAATAAGCTCTGTTATAATGACAGCACCAAAAGATAGATTCAGCTTATAAAAATACTACTGAAGGAACAGCAGTAAGTTCTGCACTGTAGTTCCTGTGAAATGCAAAGGAATTCTCAATTCACTCACATAGGTATAAACAAGGTAAATTTTATAGTCACAGCAGACAGACTTATTAAGGCAACTGAGATCAGAATTGGACTTACATGTAGGCTGTCATCACACTGTAACAAGACAAGACACATATCAAAGAAGTTTTGCCTGAAGAGAAACGCTGAGGTAGTCCCCTGTAAGTCTTATCTACTTCTAAATGAGATTTGATTCAGCTCACAAAGTAACTTAAAGTCAACCCCCAGCTGTGATTTCCCTCTGAATGCTTTTTAAATATATAATTATAGTGTGAAGATCATAAGAGGTAGCAGGAGTTAAGAGAATCATAATCTCCTAAAGAAACTTGCTGGCTAGAGTTACAGATTCCTAATATCAAAGCACAAGGAGAGATAATACTGGTACCACTTCATTCCTCAACATCTCCTGTTTAATATACGTCACTCCAAAAAGCAGTACCATTAATGACTAGTGATGCCATTTATCATTTATACTCCTGCTTCCAACAAAACCCAATGTTTGCTATCAATGAACTGGGAGCTGGGCTACATTTCATATTGGAACTGTTCAGACTTCTATGTTTCTGCCATGGTTGTTGCATTTTACTCAAGCAAATAAACACTCAAGGAACATTCTGTGCATAGCATACTCTGTGTAAGACTGAATTAAGCGTAAAATAATGCATGGGCCAAGAGGTGTTAACTCCTCTTGGGAGTTTCTGAGAACTCCTGGGCATTCTTTCAGGAGCAGGAGAATTTTCGCTTTACTTTGATTCATCTTTTATTTCCTCCCTGATTTGTAATGAAATGCAGGAACTTTAGCTCCTAAAAGTTGATAACAGCTGGCATCGTTTTGTTTCACGCTTCATGTCTTTTCATTCTTAAGAGCCTTGCCAATCTTATTTTGACCCTTTGACTCTATACTTCCTTCTGTCTGTTGATGCAGTGACTGGTTTACCACCACAGAAGAATAGTCACATAAAAGAACACTTGCTGTATAATAAACTTTAAAACTTAACATTTCCTTCCAGCTCTGTGTAGAATGCAGTTATTCCCCAAACATACAACCTGTATTGGCTAGGCTGGAATAAACAAACCAGCCTCCTGTATTCTCCTCTGAAGATTTTCAAAGGCTCTCCAGCACTTGAATTAGGAATCACATTGATTTTCTGTAAATCCTTTCTCCTAATTCCTCTAAAGCATTTCAGAAAACCTCCAGCCACAAGCCTCAGAGAGCATATGTAGTGCAGTCTTAAGGACATGAAATTGGAGGTGATGTTAACAAACTTTAATATTAGCTATGCCAACAGCTTGTGAACATAAATACCCAACATAAATTTCTCTGTAGAAAGATAGAGGGTTACATGGCTCTAGCTTTGCTAAAATGCCCTGCTTGTTATCATGAAATTCACTGATACATTTTCATTAGGTAGAGCCATCTTTGCCTTCACTGGAAAGATCCAGAAATCACAAAAATTTTTCTTTAATTTCATAATACAAGGCCTTGGCTAGGATGACAATTTTGGTCTGTAAGACCGTAAATATTTGTCTATTCAAAGGCAGCATTTATCTTACAAAGGCACACATACCAGTTTTGCCTCTGACAAGTTCCTTGTTTATTTATTACTCTAATAACAAATAGACTGTCATCCCTGCTGGGCCTCAAAGATGAACTAAATCTGCTGACACAACTGATTGGGAGTGGCTGCACATTATTTTATTAAAAACTGTGCAACAGCAGATTCATGGTGGGGAGAATGTTTAAGTCATAATTCTGTTAGCGTCCTATATATTCCATAGTAGCAGCATTCAACGAAATGAGAAACACTGCTGTAACCCATATGTTTATACTGCAGAATTTGATTTTCATTTTGTCCAAACAGGAGAGAAGCAGTGAAGGGGAGACGGATTTCTTTTGTGTCGAGTGCTCTGTGTGCACACACACCAAGAGCAAAGCACAGCATCTTAATTAGATGGGTCCAGAGGCTCCAGCAGACAAGGGAGAGTGACAGTCACTGGACATGCTTGATAGCTCTCTCTGAAGCAATGCAGACTTTCTGGACACAGCAAGACAGATCCATACATTTCCAATTTTGGAGAGCTGAGCCAACCAGAACGTGATAGGAAAGGACTAGAGGTAGGTGAGTAAAAGGTCCCCAGCGCAGTGGGCGATAACAGTCTTCAGACAAGTTATGCCTTACCAGGTCACCAGCAGTGCTGGCCTTAAGGCTTTTCAGCCTCTTAGACAGAGTAGACACTGGGGAGGAATTGTGTCTGACACTGCTACCTGGCCCTGGAGACACGGGTCTGAGGCAGGGCAAACCAGCAGAGACTCACTTCACTACTTCTGAGTACCAAGGCCCTGGCAATTACACACCAGCAATTGAAAGAAGAAAATTGCCAAAGAATTACTACATAATAGTCCTGCTTAGCAGTACCATTCACAGACACTACCAATGCTGGACACAGATGTTTGCATATATGAACAGTCAGGTCTTAAGAAACAGTTTGAGGCACTCATTGTCTCGACTCCCTCCCAGGCTTAATGCCTTCCCGGCTGTCACAAAGATCTCACCCAGAATGAGCTTTTGGAGCAATGGAGATTTAGGAGAGATACAAGAGAAAGGGGACACATTAGGAACACATAAAATTAACTCAGCCCTTTTGTAAATCACCTCCTTGCCCTGCAGTTCACAAAGCTGTGCACTAGAATGAAACTCTTCTCTTTCCACATTAGCACCACAGGAGCTACACAATGTCCAGTCACCTGGTCCATACAAAGAGGTGTGTCCCTAGCTGGGCTGCACAACTTTTCTAACCTGCTAAGCTCACAGGCTTTCCCCACCAATCTCTATCAGACACTACTGCCTTCTCCAGTTTATCAGCTTGGCTATGCTCAGTCCTGTTTCAGCCCAAAAGAACCAGACTAGCAAAAATGTATTATTTACCCCATTTAAGTCAAGCTGGGCAGTATGGTAAAAAGAAACTTTTGAGAGTGACATACCTTCAACAAGAAGAGTACATGTGAAAACAGTGAGATTCTTGTATACCTGAATGGACAATCCAGAAGCTGGACTGGAGGACCAAGATGCCATATAGAAGCTGCAATGCTGCTTAGCTCCAGCTGGGGTGGGAGGGAGAGAGACTTGGATCATCACACTGAGCCCAGGGTGGCTGCCTGATACAAAACTGGCAACGGTGCCAGCAAATATCTGTGCACAGCAAGAGCAAAACAAGGAGAGGATTATGCATCAAAAGTTTATCTCTGACCAGACAGGTTTCCTGGGTTAAACCATTCACAGTCAAGGAGGTGCTTAAAGGCATAAATAATCATTAACCTCACTGAAAATGCTTTCATAGTGAAGCCTTTTATGTACTTGCAGAGAGCTCAGCTGGAAATCTCTGTCTTTCTTAAATTTATAGTGATATCAGTGGTACCCAAACATCATGATGGCCTATGCACAGTGGGGAACTATGTGATACCAACCTCGTGGTCACCATCTCCCTCCCTGCATTCATTGGCTTCTAGACTGGACAGATTGTTACCCTGTGCTCTTTACTGTAATAGCTGTTATAGTCACTTGGTCATGTGGTTTGAGGCATTTCCAAGGAAACCTCTCGGCAATTATTTCTGGAGATGGAAAGCAGTCTTTTAGCATGTCTTAGTATCTATTCCACATACTTTATATTATAACCATTTATTCTGCAATGTGATTACATGTTGGCATAGACTCTGATTAGGGCTTTAAACAGGAACTAACAGCAGTTATGTTGAATATGTTTTTCATCTGATGATGCACAATACCATTGATTGGATGAAGATTATATTCAGCATTAACTCCAGCTATATAAAAATATCACAAAGGAAAGTCTATCTCATGGCACAGAATACTCTTTAATTGCATGGATGATCAGTACATGTTGTGACTTCTGCTTTTTTAAAAATCCTGTACACAAGAAAGTCATGCCTGTAAGAGAAACTTTAATACACGTAATTACCAAGCATTGTTTGCTTTTCCTCAGAAATTCTGTGGTTTCTTGACTTTCACCCAGGCTGTGTCATAAAGCTAAAGTGATGGGGCAGGGGGGGAAAAGCTGGATATGCTGCTGTCCAAAGGCCAAGTACAAGGTCCTGCACATGGATCGGGGCAATCTCGAGCACAACTACAGGCTGGCTGGAGAACAGATTGAGAGCAGACCCTAGGAGAAGGACTTGGGGGTGTTGGGCTGCATCAAAAGGAACATGACCAGCAGGTCGAGGGAGGTGATCCTGCCCCTCTACTCTGCCCACGTGAGACCTCACTTGGAGTATTGTGTGCAGTTCTGGTGTCCTCAACATAAAAAGGACATGGAACTGCTGGAACAAGTCCAGAGGAGGCCATGAGGATGATCAGGGGACTGGAGCACCTCCCGTATGAAGATAGGATGAGAAAGTTGGGGCTGTTGAGCCTGGAGAATAGGAGGCTGCATGGAGACCTCATAGCAGCCTTCCAGTATCTGAAGGGGGCCTATAGGGATGCTGGGGTGGGACTCTTCATGAGGAACTGTAGTGATAGGACAAGGGGTAATGGGTTCAAACTTAAACAGGGGAAGTTTAAATTGGATATAAGGAGGAAGAAATTCTTTCCTGTAAGGGTGGTGAGGCACTGGAATGGGTTGCCCAGGGAAGTTGTGAATGCTCCATCGCTGGCGGTGTTCAAGGCTGGGTTGGACATAGCCTTGGGTGGCACGGTTCAGTGGGAGGTGTCCCTGCCCCTGGCAGGGGGGTTGGAACTAGATGATCTTAAGGTCCTTTCCAACCCCAACTATTCTATGATTCTATGACCCAGCAATGTACACTCACAGCCCAGAAACTGTGTACTGGGCTGCAATAAAACCAGCATAGCCAGCAGTTTGAGAAAGCACTTCTACTGTGGAGACAGGCTGAGAGAGTTGGAGTTGTTCAGCCTGGAGAAGAGAAGGCTACAGGGAGACATTATAGAAGAATTTTAGTACCTAAAGCGGCTGACGAGTAAGCTGGAGAGGGACTTTTTGCAAGGGCACATAGGGACAGGACAGGGGATAGTGACTTTAAACTGAAATAACGTAGTTCTAGATGAGGCAGAAGTTCTTCCCTCATGGTGGTGAGACACTGGCACAGGTTGTCCAGAAAAGTTGTGCCTGACTCATCCCTGGCAGTGTTCAAGGCCAGGTTGGACAGGTCTTGGAGCTACCTGGTCTAGTGGAAGATGTCCCTGCCCAATGCATGGGGTTGGAACTGGATGAGCTCTAAGGTCCTTCCTTTAACCCAAACCGATCTATGATTCTATGATCATGTTAGGATTCAGCAAATGTATTAACTGACTCTTGC
This sequence comes from Ara ararauna, assembly GCA_028858755.1. Classification (NCBI taxonomy): domain Eukaryota; kingdom Metazoa; phylum Chordata; class Aves; order Psittaciformes; family Psittacidae; genus Ara; species Ara ararauna. Next base: position 60,117,666 of record CM054382.1, read on the forward strand.
TCACTGCAAATGCATTGCAAAGCTCTGATAACTTCTTTTTTTCATAATACCCCTTGAACCTCAGATCTCCACTGCAACTTATACTTTAGCCATCCTGCGGTATCACTTATTGTCCAATTTATTTTTCCATAACCATGGAGCTTGCAGAACAGAACTGGGTGAGGACAGGCTTCTGAGTTACTGCCTTAATCCTGGAAACCTAACTGCTGTTGGCTTTATAATGCTGAGAAAGGAGGCTGGGAAGATGGCTATTTCAAACAAAATAAATGACAAAAAGTGAAGAAACTATCAATGATATCACTACACATTTACAAAAAACTGAGATTCGCAGAGGTTTCCGGCTGAGCTCTCTACATAGACAAAAAGGAAGAAATTGCTGAAAAGATAAGTATTAAAAAGTAGGGTCAAATTCAGTCCTTCCTCAGTGTCATGGGTTCAGCAGTAGCAGTCATTTTTCTCCTTCTTGGTAGCTGGTGCAGCGCTGTGTTTTTGATTTTGGGCCTGGGAACAGCACTGATAACACCAGTGTTTTAAGTTACTGCTTGGTAATGTTTTGGTCTGACCAAGGACTTTCTGAGTCTCATGCTCTGCTAGGGAGGAGGGGAAGCCAGGAGGAAGCAGAGAGAGGACACCTGACCCAAACAGACCAAAGAGGTATTCCATGCCACAGCACGTCATGCCCAGGATGTAAAAACAGAGAGCAGAGACCCGGAAGGGTGGGGGGGTGCACTGCTTGGTCGGGCTGGGTATAGGTGGTGAACAATTGTATTCTATCCTCGTGTTTTCTCTTGTATGCTTATTGGTGGTAGCAGTAGTGATTTGTGTTATACTTTAATTACTAAGCTCTTCTTATCTCAACCTGTGGGAGTTGCATTCTTTTGATTCTCCTTCCCATCCCTCCGGGAGCGGGGGGAAGAAAGAGGGGGGAGTGAGTGAGAGAGCCACTGCGTGAGTTATGGAGGCTTAAACCACGACACTCAGCATCATTAAAAGCATCAGTGATTTGAAGCTGTGGAATAGAGTGGAATCATGGTACGTCTATGGGAAATTTTTAGACCAAATTCTGCTCCCTTTTGTCCCCTACTGGACAATTTGCTCTGCACACATTTGAGTGAAAATGGAAGAGGCAAAAAGTTCAAAGGTAAGAGCTGACCTGGTAGGGACAGGACAAAGGGAGGGGACACAGGGAGCACCTGGATCAGTTTTCTGAGAAATATAAGAGGAATTTCTGTTTCCACTACAATTTACATACAGCCAGCAATGAAGCCTGCATCTTCCCTCAGGCCAGGTCTAGGATAGAAACCTGTACTTGTGCTGTGTCATATGTAATGTCAGTTAAGTCCATTATTTTGCTGTATCAGCAAACCTTTTTACTTTAATTTAAGCCTTACAAAATAGAGGTTGGCAAGCAAGTCTTTGGTAGATGGAAAATAGTGACTATCAATGACCTTCAAGAATACTCTATCAGGAATCAAAACTACAATAATTTTAAATGTATTTGAATAGGCACCATCCCGCCTAATAAACATGGCTGTGAATAATTACGGTGCTAAGCAATATGGTCATCATGCACGTAGCAATCATTTAACTGTGAGATAATATCTGTGTATTTTATCAACAAGGCTCGCTATCCTCTGTTGAGAAGATGCCTACTGGTTCACTAATTGTAGCTTCCTTTGCTAAAAAAACATGACTTCATCTCATACTTAATTGCTTCAGGGTCAGCTTGAAATAGCAAAAATTTTGCTTTGCCTCCACTTGCTTGTTCCCACTTATCATCCTTTTCACATGATTTTAGTTATCAATTACATAAATATCCCTCCAAGAATCTGCACACCAACAAAAAAAAATTCAAGTGTACTAGCGAGACAGACAGACATGTGGTGGCACATGTATTGCACTTACCATTTCAGAGTCGAGGGGAGTCGTACAGCCCATTAAGATGACAACTGGTTCTTTACCTTTAGCTTTGCTAGGATGCTAAGATCATTAACTTTATTTCACCTTAAAACAAATTGTCAGATTATTTTGATAATAATACAAATGTTATACTGATAAAGTACCATAACAAAAAACATACATTAAAACCATAAGTTAGCTTTAAACAGGTACTCTTTAACTAAAATGTCTTCCTTTGCATTGGATTTTAGTGACTGCAAGCAAGGAAGGATTTGGCATCATATCCCTGTGTTTTCCCAAATGTTACTGCTTATAGATTTACTTCATCTCAGGTAGGAAAATTTCAGAACCAGGCAGTTAAAAATAAGGTTAAAAAAAGTTTGTCTTAGGAGAAAGTTTCTTTTCATCCTCAGCTCCTGTAAAATACTGGTGGTGCTATTTTTTGCACTTTTAGTTAAATGTTCTTTCCTGAAAATTACACACAGTGGAAGTACAGCAAAATCAAAAAGTTTAATGGGTGGGGAAAAGGAAGGAGGGGAAGATACAGCTATGGTATTGGAAAAAAATTGAGTACATATACAGGAGGATACAAGTAAGTCAGGTTTTAAATGAAATTTATTTAGGTTAAGATTTCTGCAGAGAAAATTACCGAACAAATATGTAGCAACAGAACAAGAGAAAGAGTGAGTCCAAGCCTTCCCAAAACTATGCCTAATGTATTAGAAAAATCTAATGGTTGGTGAACAGTTAGCTGAAAGGAAGACAGCACCTTTTCAGACAAAGTTTAATGCTTAAACATTAGAGATAAAGGTTTCCATTTTCATTGGTAGCATTGTGTCCACTCATAGTAACGTGGTCAATGAACCAGAAGGGAATTATTTCATTGAGTTTTAACACAAGGCAAAGAAATTACTCTAACTTTTTTATAAGCATCTCATCCAAGGTAATAAAAACAAAAAAATGCAGTAGAAGAACAGAAGACCTTGATGTACCTATCAGGAATACCTCAAGTAGGTTATTATGAATAGGCTTCTGCAAGGAATTTTAACTATCATAAACACAGATAGCATGGATACATAACTGTAGAAATGTACAGACACTACCAGGACGCTATTAGTAAGAGTAGGAGTAGAGAGACTGATATAATACCCACAGATATAATACCCACCACTGAAGAAATAGAAGTACCATCAAAATAACATGTATCCTTTGTTGATACAAGCCCTTGTTTAGGCACTGGAAACTGACAGTTCCCTGACAGCAGAATCCTTTCCTAATCACAGAGTAGGCTACACTGGCATTTTCTCATGTGGCAACTGAGATTATTCCTCTATAGAAGCAAGAAGGTCAAAAGACAGTGAATTCTTTGCATGCTTTGGTTCTTTGGTCATTTTATTTTTCCCATTTGAACTGTAATGACCACCACATTATACAGAAGACCACCTTTAAGAATGATCCTCAATACTACACTGACCCACGGGTTTTTATTAATTATTTCTTTATATTGAAAATATTCAGAGCAGAACAGATCACCAAAGACCACATGATCTCTCTGCTTCTTAAAGTCACATCACTTAAAGGAAGCAATTTTTTTCCTAATAAAAGCTTATCTAATAACTCTGGCTACAATATATTACCTTATTATTTATGTATCATGCTTAATACCATAGTGCTTTGGGGCCCTGTTCGTGATGGTTCTAATAATCCACTGTGACAAGCAGACTTCTGTTTGGACTTGGATTTATTGCTGTAGTTTGTGGGTTACTCAAAGATTAAATTGCCCTCCTGTTTAAACAAGGGGCCTCAAATAGGTGCTCTATTTTGTAGCAGAGAGCAAAGTGTTGGATCCATTGTCTTATGACATCTCCTTTTCATTTATCAGCCACAGACTTTTTTAATTTAATCATGCCAATTTTCTACTTATTCTTTCCTGATCTTTAGGAGAGGTTTCTTCAACTGTCTGCATGATCAAAACTTTAATAAAGACTCTGGATAATTTATATGTAAAATTGTAATAGCTATTGCATGTCCTGAGGTTCATCTGTTGAAGCACATCTACCACAAAGAAGAATAAGTCCATAGACTATGAAGGTAGAAACCCACAGCTAAAATATGTACCGCATAGTGCATATAGTCTGGAAAAGAATCTGTCTGACAGGATACAGGAATCCAGGCATAATGAACATCATTTCACAGAAGTACAGATTACACTGAATTAGGCGTACGAAAATCAGAAGAATTTTTAGAGAGCTGCAAGAGCAAAACAGTCTGATGTGTGAATTTATTACCTGACCTCTGCCTTGAATATGTCATATCCCAGTCATTTCATTTTATTAAAAGACTTAATAATCATGAACATAATCACAAATTCAATGTTTAAGAAAAATCCTATTTGAACCTTTGTACTCAGGTCACACTTAATATAATACAGTTTTACTCTCTGCTTGATGTGATCCATATATGAAGCTGTTATACGAAAATATAAAGCACACAGGAACAAACTCTTTTCCAAAGGGACAGCAACTTTCCAGCCAAAGCATTTAAACCAGGATAGCAGGGTCACTAATCACAACATATTATCAAATTAGACATAGAAATGTTGGGATTTTGTAGGACTAGATTATAGCATGAACGACAAAACGATAGTGGAACATTGGAGGCAGTAAAGTCTTGTTTTAAAACAATTAATAGCTGGTACTGAGATATCACTGAAAACATATACTTAGTCCACTCCAGCAGACGTAAGAAAACCCTTGGAAGTTGTAATAACTCTGACTTTGTTGCTGACTTTTGTTATACTTTGTCAATGAGCTAAGTAACCTTGCTGTATGCGTACTCAAATGATCATTCACGGTCATTTGTGATCAGTTAAAGTATCTTCACCATTTTAATGCAATAAATATCAGCCTATGTTTTACAATACAGCAGGCACTGCTGGGATTATATTACAATGGATGAATGGGAATAATGTTAATAATGAGCTTTAGCACTGATCATTCTCCTTTCCTTACTTGCATAACTGCTTCTCTAAATATTTTTGTTTAGAGACATTGCTTAAATAAAGCTTGTTTGTGCTCATCTTTCAAAGGTTTACATTGCATTCTGAAATTAGTTATTCTCTCTACCCATCATTTTATATTTATAACCACACTTCACAAAGCTTTTGTTAAGGATGACCTGCACCTATTACTTTCATATGCCTGATGTTGCACAAGGCTCCTGGAAGCCCTGCAAGGCTGCACTAGAGCTGCAGGGCCTGGAAATGCTATCATCTTCAACCTTTCAACATCCCCACTATGTGGGGACTGCATAGGTCTACCCCAACGTGGGCCACACTGGCCAGCCCCAAAAGCTGTTGCCGTAATTCTTAATCATAATACAGAAGAAATTCCTTCACTGTGAGGGTTTTGAAGCACTGGAACGGATTGCCCAGAAAAGCTGCCCCATCCCTGAAAGCATTCAAAACCAGGTAGGACAAGGCTTCGAGCAACCTGGTTTAATGGAAGGTGTCTCTGCCCATGGCAGAGGGTTGGAACTGGATGAGCTTTAAGGTCACTTCCAACCCAAACCATTCTCTTATTCTATGATAATATACCCAGAATACATGGTTCTGGGACAAGTCAAGAATCAAAGCACAGACATGTAGTCTTTGAATGCCTGCTTTGTACAAGGCTGTCCATGAACTTTCAGAGAGCTGCCGCTGCCATGGCCTTCACAGCTTCAGAACAGCAAACCTGGAACTATGGATATTGAAAGCACCTTCAGACCCCGGTAGCCCACTCTTCCTGCCTCAGATAAAAAGTATTTTCTTTAGGCATGGCTATTGGGACACTTCACATGACAGCTGCACTAAGAATGGTGGGGAGCTTTCTCACCCTCACCTTCTGAACATTGTGAAAGAAGGCTAGTTTGTTCAGGCAGCAAACATGAATCCCCAGTCCACTATGAGTAAACATTTTGAAAACAGGGAACTAAATGCCTACTTTAATGTTTCAAACATCATGATGAAAAATAGAAGCAACATTACCTCCTGCAGAGGTGAGACAGAAATAAATCAGGGAAGTAATTTACTTCAAAGGTCTTTATGTTTACCTCGCCATGTCTCCTAACTGGGACACCAATCTTACTGACTGAAAGCAAGTACATAGTCAAGGGAAAAATACCAGCAAAGCACATGAAACAGTCCAAATCAATGTAAAGTCTGATGGGTTTAGAATTGGTTCTGGCAGCTTTGTATTACATGACAGTCTTAGGTGTTAATTTTCATTTTTATCTGCATTTCTTGTCCCAGTTAGGACCAAATTCTCCCTAAGCCAGAGCCTTACTGGCAGCTTGTCTCTGATGTATTTTAAACCCAGACAATTGGTGTTGGAGGTTTCCCACTTTCATGGAAAAGCAGAGCTTACAGCACAGCACTTGCCACAGACCCAGATGGCACACTTCATACTAAAATATCTAGATAATCTGTACCCGGGAAGAGAGCAATCAGGGTATAGTGTGTGGATCAGTGAGCTACATTTGGGTAGTGGGCTGCACTTGTTCTGTCAACTTCCCCTTACCTGAGTCCTGTAGTCATTCATGTAAACTTCTGTTTTTTGCTTTACCCAAAAAGCAACAGGCTAATTTAAGTCATTATGTTTATTTTAGATTAAGAAAGCAATAAATCAAGACAGTGGCAAAGGTTTTGTAAGTGAACACTCAATTGTCATGCAAGAGGAAAAGCCAGACAACCCTGAAATGCAATAAAAAGGACTTACAGAGAAGACTGCCTGTTGCTTGTTAAGCACAGCAAATAGTAACAGTTTGATTTTATCAAAATACATGATTTTTTAACAATGATGTCTGACAGAAGCATCCTAAAACATCCAGAAGTTTTCTGCCTACATTCCCTGCTTATGTCCATCATACACAATCATTTCCTGGCTCTGAAAGACAGAAGGTTTAAAGTTGAAAAAGTGCACTGCTCAGAAAAATGAGATTTTAGAATGACATCATCAAACACACCACAAAACAAGGCAGAATTACTAAAGGATTCCCTGGAGCAACCACAAGTCCTGCTGAGAACGTTCCTGCTGGGGCTCCCTAATTAATGTGCCCATTTTCCACCTGTCACACAGCAGGATTAAACTCACTGCATCTCTGTTTTAATTCTCCACTCAATCAATAATTTGGATAACAGATCCAAAGTCCTGTAGATTCTGTGTATTGATCTTCTCCCACCCTCAATTTGCCAGTTGTCTCCACTAACGTTGAGCAGTACGTCACCGAAGGTCCATTTCATTTAAAATGTAATCACTTTGCCAAGGCTGAACTGCTTGCCAGTTCCATTAGTCTTCAGAAAACTTTCCCAAAATATGGATCTGTGTGTAAATGCATTGAGTATTGCTTAGAAACAGAAATCAGAGTCCAGCCTATGACTTCTTCCCAAGCATTAAAAATGTGGTCTATGCAGAAATATAGACAAAAAAAATCTGTATTTTAACCATTAGCCTTTTCCAAGTTGACCAGAATTAGACTAAAACTTCAAATATATTTCTCCTTTTTTTATCTCCATTGCTACTTAAGACATTTTTGCTGTTTGTGGGGAAAAAAAAAAAAAAAAAAAAAAAAAGCTTTTCACTTATTTATGAAATTTTAATAGAAAAGGTTTGTAACCAAAAGGAAAATAAAAAAAAAATCTACCCTTATTCTGCAGAGACAGCCTCTATCTTTTCCAAGCCCATAAAGATAGATCGCTAAGTCTCATGAGGTTTCACAGTAATTAATGCAAACCATTTAAATCTGATTCTGAAAGCTGAATGGACTAAACAATGGAAGGTAAATTACTTTTTGCTGGTTTACATCTTTTCAATTCCTCAGCAAGGGTCAGAGCTGACACAGGGAAGATTAAATAGCATACAGCACAAAACGACCCTTATCACTGCCTTTCTGGAAAATTTGTTTTCTATGTATGTAAAAGGTATATAATGCTCTTGACTAAGAAGATACATGGGCATCATTACTATGTTTATACCAAGTGAATAGAAATAGATCAGGAGATGCTCAGTTATTGGCGGAGAGATAGCAGAGAAAGTTATTAAAATACAGAGAAAGTACTGTTAGAAGCATCCAGTGAAAGACAGATCTCTGCATTGTTTCTCTGAAGATAAAATTCACTGAACAATGTTAAGAAAGAAAAGTAAGTTTCTGATGCAATAAAGTCACGCATGAGTGAGGATACGAAGTCAGTTGTATTCAGTTCATAAAGTTCAAAGTCTAACTTCAGCAGTGCCACAGTGGTGTGTTTTCCAGAAAAAAACAGTGTCCAACACAGTGCCTTTCCTGCATATCTATGGTGGAGAAAAGGCTAATACAGGAAGGCTAAAAAAATTCTACTATTGGGTCAACTCCTTTCATTCCACCAGCAAAGGTAAAGAGATTTTTGATCTGTGTACAGGCTTTGAAGTGTTATTAGATAATAACTTATTGCCTTGGTCTACCAAGTCAGTACAACACCAGCAGCCTACTGCCTTAGAAGAAATATGAGAATAGCTTTGAGTGCTTCGACAAAAAAGGGAGCAGAAGAGGTGCAGAAAGGCTTACTAGCCCAGCCAAAGCTCATCCAGCTGGCCTGACTGCCAGCTGTACCCAAGACTTCATGAGTACTTTAAAAAAACAAACAGTGCATAGCAGACAGGAGCCATATCAACCACTGGTTTGGTTTCTGCTATGGAATACTTCGGTGTGTTAAGAGTTTTCAAATTCATGACTCCTGATATCCCAGGCTGCTTAAACCTGTATTAGAAATTATCTCAGAGGCATTAATGGTTAGCTTTGAAAATTAATGATAGATTATCAATAGAAAAAAGGACTAGATTTATTATTCTCTTTTCCATTTTTTGAAAATGAGTTGGAAAATTATTAATTAGCTTCATTTCCTGGAAAAATGCTGGAATTAAATAATCAAACACATTATAGGTGCCTGCAAGATAATAAAGAAATGGGTTACATGCAACAAAGACTTTGTCAGGAAGCAGTCTTGCCAAGAAAACATCATTTATTTTTTAATGAGGTAATAGGCTTTGCAGATAAGGAAGGGACAGTTAACAGTGTATCTTGAATCTAATAATGTTTGCCATATGATCTTACATGAAGTCAAACAAAGGGCTAGGAAAACATGGCATGAATGAAACTGCTGCAGGTTAGGTACGCAACTGCTGGGTTCATCATACTCAAAGAGAAATTATCAGTGCAGTTTTTCCATACTTCGGCAAATTTATTGCATGGTTTCTGCAGAGAATTTGTCCTGAGTGTTGCTTTGCTCAATACTTTTTCTAATGGTGTGATCACAGCACATGTAGCTGTCACCCTCAGATGACAAGAAACTTGGAAGGACTGCCAGTTTATTGGAAAACACAAAACAATCCAAGATGATTGTGATAAACTGGAGAAATGTTAAGAAAATGGAATTAACAATGTGAGATACTATACCTACAAATAACAAGCTGTAGATATAGAGAGTATAAAATCACTAGTTAGTTAAGAGAAGTTAAGCCCTATTTCAAAAACCGGAGGCTAAAATTATTTATCAGCTGAAGATGAATTAGCATCATCGTGCTGCTCCAAAAAAGGCACTCATAGTATAGGAAGGTACAAAGTCAGGCATGTAAAGACCACCCCACAATCTTTCTGCTCTCTCAGCCCACTGTACTGTCACCATTTGCTTCAGAAACATTCAGACAAACAGGAATCCATAGCAGAGCCCACTGGGTCACAATGTCAAAGACCAAAGTCAAAAATGTGACCAGGTCAAAAAGATAAAAAGGATTTTGTTTGTTTGATGCTGAAGAAGAGATACCTGAGAAGGGGTATAAGACATTCCAAACAGGAAAGAAACAATTTATGCCCCATGTGCATGAGAACAGCGTAAGATCTACTCAGCTAATAAAGTAAAGAAGTAGTCAAGCTAGACCAATAAAAAACACAAGCTAAAAGGGCAACAGAAAGGGCAATGCAGCATTGAAATACAGTTCTTAGGGCAGGCTGAGCTTCCCTCAGCAGACATCTCCAAGAACAGGCTTGACAAAGATTTGCCAACAATGACAGGATGGGGCTGAAGCCTATCTCAGCCCCCCTGAGGTGTTGCTGGGGAAGCACTGCTTCTCCTAGCTGCACAGCTATGTCTCAGCCAGGTTTTCTGTAGTCAAGAGAAATGGACGCGCATGCAAGATTTGTATTGCTCATACAAGATTTAAGATATCACTGCCAGCAAGAGAAAGATGATTATGCAGATTTTTAGGTCTTTCCCTGCCTTGCATAGACCCTTGCAAACTTTTACTTTCCTGAATCTGAAGAATGTCTTTTTACATTGGAATTTCTGAGTTAACGAGTAATCCCATCTCAATTGTTGATGAGATAATGACAAAAAATAGATGGGATTGTTTGTAGATACATGGCTATGCACAAACTGCAGGACCTGGGAGCCCTTCCCAGTTCCTCAGTCCAACTCAATGTTTCATTCATCCCCTGACTCAATTCAAACCAGAGGGCAAATGCTGTTTCCTCACCTTATACATACTGTAGGCTCCATGGGGAAGAAATACGGGTGTACAAGCCAGGGAGAAATTGGGTCATCATCCTAACAATAGCCTGAACACGTGGATAGCCAATATATTACAAATAATGCCTGAGTTTTCAGACTCAGATCACTCTCCAAGTTGATGCTATGATGTTTTTGCAGAAGACTGGCACTTTTTTGATGCACCATTTTGTTGCAGTAACCTTCTTAATGCCTTTCTCAGATGGTCTCCATACCCAAATATTCAGTTATTAGCTACAATTAATCTAAATCAATCGGTAGTTTGATTTCATTCAGTTGCCACTACAGGGTGGGGGGTGAAGAGGGAAGGAAGAAAAGAAGATAAAAATAACAGACAGCTGACTCACATGGTCTGTTCTAGCGTTTTTCTGTGAGTCCAGTGCTAGATGAGTTGGTCTTGAGGAGAACTTATCTTAGTCAGCTGAAACATATCCACTTCTTTTTTCTTCTCATCTAGGAGATAGCAAAAACACCCCATCCTGACAGTATTTTTTAGTAATGAGATCAGGAAGCACTAGTGGGAGAGAAGTTCTGCAGAAGTCATGTCTATTCTGCAGCTGGACTGAAGAAAAGAGTATTTCACTTGCAAAAATTGTCAGTCATTTACTATTCAGACAGAAAAATCTCATAATATATTAACTATATTTGTAAAGCCTACAAAGTCTCAGTTGCATTGATTTATACCAACAAATCCACTGTTTAAGTGATTTATTCACTGTGAGAACACTTCATTCTTAGAAGAAATGCACAGGATGAAAGAAATACCTGAATTTCCTCAGTACCTGTCAGAAAACTGCCTTATCTTTTGGCCCCACTGGAAACACTGCAGTAGGATTCATGCAACCTACTTTGTGATACCCATTTAATAAGGCATTTTGGATAGGTGAACAGAGGAATCCGTAGGAGGTGTTGAATCAACAGTCCTTGACAATGCAATGATGTTACCTCAGATGCGGCACACTGCAGGCTGCAGTAGCGTAGACTTCCCTCAAGACCCTGCCTGTATGTACTAAATACCTATTGTGCAAGAACAGCTCACTCTTGACAGCTTCTGTATTAAGACTACAAAGTTTGTTTTGTCCTGATTAGGAGACTTTCGTCATGTAACCATTTATTATTGAATATAGGAATGAAAAAATTTCACAGTACAAGGATTTTAGACTTTAGCCTATCCTGCAATAATGCAAGGCTCCCAATAAGACATTCTAGTTGCAGACTATATCAAAACAAACCTTGAAAACAATACCTTTTAGCAGCGATAGCAATAAGTTCTTTCTATTTCAATAAAAGCCTTCCATCTCAAAATCCTAAAGAGCTTTTTAAATATTAATCAAGCCTCTAAGCAACCCTGGAGATGCTAAAATACTGCAGTCAGTGATCAATTAAACCATACACAGTTTATCCAGTTTATAGATAAGGCATGGCACAAGTGCAGCAGCACCCTAATTTGCTGCGCACAGAGCCGGATCAGGCTCTCCTAAGTGGATTGGAGCCACTTTAGCATCTGAAACATTCCCTTTAGTGTGTCCCATGATAACTGTGCTAACCAGGTTTGTCCATTTATCCTGGGCATCCAAACCTCTATTAGAGAAAAAGTGACTACTACTTCTAGTTTATCATAGATGAGTGACTGAGGCACAGGGAGATAAATGATTTGCTCAAGGTCACACAAAAGGCCTATACCAGAGAATAAAGTATTTCTCAGTATTCCTACTTCTCAAATAGCCAAAATAGCCCTCCTTTCTTTTATTCTTTCCTTTTCAACACTTTTTTTTTTACCATAGTCAAGGGGGCATTGAATCAGTCTGAATAATGTATTATCCTGGCAGCATGGGGGTTTTCTTTTTCTTAATAGGTTTGACATATGCAATGAGTAAAAGATTCCGTACCTGTGCCATCATTTACCCTCTAGTTTTAACTGCAGTGTTCAAAAACTAACACCGACTGCACCTCTCAGAGCACATGCAAGGATAGCATGTTATTTGTCAAAGCTCACAAAGGCACTGCTGATAGTGCAAGCTTTGTCCACGAGTCAGAAACACTCTTCCCCCCTTTCATGCTGCAAATTTCTGTGCAATGTCAATACGAGTTTAAGGTCTCCCACTCTTTAGGCTCTTTCTGTCATGTGCTGACATCTTCTACGAATCAGCAGATTTTATGCCTCTCTTCAATTTGCTTGACCTGCCTCTAAATATGTTCCCAGCATCTGAAAAGCCATTCCCCACACAAACATATGATGAAGTCCAGATCAATAACACAGGGTAAAAACAAACAAGCTAACTAAGGCAAGTCTAAAGTCTTAAGAGCTATCCACAGATGCTGCTATCTGGACTGTTCAATATGATGTTCTGAATTGCACACAGCAGGATTTCATTTGCTACAAATAGCTTTGCACCAGCAGCATCTTCAATAATTTTATCATGCAGTGTTCCCTAGATAGAGCAATATTTCATTTAATAAACAGCAAATTAAAATAGCAAATATAGTGCAAGACAAAGCCTGAATAGATTTGCTTCAGAGTTTTAAAGAGAGCATTGATTTTCTTTTATTATTATTTTATTTTTTAGCATTTCTGTAGTCACTCATAAGGTCACCTTCATGACAATTCCAACAGGGGTTTATCTTGTAGTGCTCAGTCTGACATACAGCCTGATGATTTATTATTGCTTAGTTCTTGATACTGTTCACTGCACAATCCAATCTAAGAGAGACACATATTTCTCAATTCAGGGACTTTTATTTTATGAAAAATCGGCTTGGTGCTTTGTGGTAAAAACTAGACTTGGCATTTGATCTTAATTTTTTCTAAGTATTTCTTTCTATTCCACGTTTCTGTGCTGTATCTTTGATGTATTCCCAGATCATTTTTGTTTTCTTTTCCTTTTCTTTTATTCTCTCACCCTATTTTAGTGGGTCTTCACAGTGGCAGTTTCTTCCAGCCATTCTTATCTAGATTTCTGTTTCGTGCTAGTAGGTGACATGGTGATAGATTTCATAGGTTTTCTCTCCTCATTTAGGAGAAGGAATATAATTATGCAAAGGAGGGTTAGATGGACAGTGGAAATATATCACTATTAACCCACCAGAATACATGCAGATTCACTGTTGTTATGTGCTTAGAGGGGAAAAAAATCCCTCATATATTAGACGATGTTTTTTTCTCTCCTTGTATTAATATCAACTCAAGGGTAAGTCAACAATTCTCATCATGTCATTCCTGTGTCTACGGTCTTGTGATATGGTGCTATTTAAACTCTGCTCAACTGCAAAGCTGTCTCCAGTATTCCCATAGACTGTCTAAGCCACTAGGTATCATTAACCCTCATGGATCAGACTGCCCGCTATTCAGCTCCATTCCCTTAAGTCTGCCAGTCATTAGCTGGTACATTAAGTAGCTAATGGTGCTCTCACAGTATCTGCTGCATCATGCAGGTGCAACAGAATAAACATTTTTTGCCGCTGGTGCTTTGTCCTAAATCATTAAGGACCCCAATCTTGCAAAGATTTATGTATGTGAATAACTTTGCTCACATGAGCAATCCTGTTTCAACCCTCTTAAACACGCACTTGTAAGGTCAGAGTCTTGATGATCAAGCTCACTATCAGGTATTGGGCTGAAGGTTTTTTAAGGAAATGCAAAACAGAATCAGAAAACACTGAAATGCACTTTCTGCTCTGTATTCCCTTCTTGTCAAGATGTTTATTTTCTTCAAGAAGAACAAAGATTAATAGTCACACCTGCTATTATATGACCTCATTACTTTCCTACGAATTGATCAGTATATAAGAAAATTATATACCAAGGCAGTATGAATATTCCCCAACTAATTGGCTGCGGGTAACGGAGATTAACTGAGGACATGTAAATTATTAAAGCCCTAAACTGCTTCTGGAGCTTCCTTGCTGTCTCTCCTGGGCCAGGTTGGGGGGATTAGCTAGCTGTCCCTAATGGGAACATGAGCTAGAGCAAGGTTAAGTAAGCAACGCTCATCTCTGTGTCTGCATCCATTAGACACCTTTGCTGATGCTCTGGCGCCAAGAAGTCAGGCGCCACCCTCTACACTCAGAGAAGCACAGGAGGTTGCAAATGGTGAATTTAATACCACAGCAGGAGGTGCCATTTACAGTCCCAAAGGATAAGACTCTCCCTCTTCTCTTTCATGCTCATATAAACAAATTGAGGCTGATGCAATTTTAAATCCTGTTGTCCTATTTTATTTTTCAATATGTAATTTCCTCTTTACTTCAGCATCTATGCAGGGTAAAATTAAAGGATTTTTGTACACGGCTGATGGTTAAACTGCAAGGAGGATTTGTACTTTATGAAACCATGAAAGCATTGATGAAGAAAGAAAACCACCAGAAAAAAAATTCAGACTTATCAACAACAAACAACTTAAAAGAAAGGGAGATAAAGGTGCCTGCACAACCAAGCTTTACACAGTGTATTCCTTATCCGAGTCTGAAAAAAAGCAAAATTTACTTCAGAAAAGGCTCTCAAATATACAAATGTTTGTATAATGCTTGCCTGGTTTGCTATACCTATTGCAACATACCCTGGATTCTTTCATTCTTGGAACAATGTGTTAAAAAGGTTAAAATCGTGTCATGTTCTCAGTTCTTTTAAACTGACACATTCAGCACTGTTTGGAAGAATAAAATAAAGATCTAGTGAAAACTGCTGCCTTGTCAATTCAAGCCATTCCATCTATACATTGCTAGAACAACGCAAGAAGGCATTTTTGTACAATGATTTCTACAATCATTGTACAATGTACAATGAAAAAAAATAGTGTTTACAGTCTATATTGGAAAGAAATTGCAAATCAATATTTTTACAGAGGCTGTTTATGATTAATGCAAATCGGAAAAATGCAAGGCAGGGGAAATGCACAACTTCTAACTGTGTATTTCCACTAGATACAGTGAATAAAATTGATAGCACTGAGGAAAAGGCAATGTTTTCATAGCCTTTTGGGGATCCAGGGACCATATCCATTCCTCACTGCAGTTTCCTACATAATGTTGGCCAGACAATTTCATTCAGTGACTTCTGAATCATGCCCAGTCATGTGAGGTTAGACTATATCATTGCTTACAGAAGGATCCCAATGCTAGCTTTAACTGATTAGAGAATCCATTTTGTTTCCAGGCAAACTCTTGCAGTCATTCACTTACTCTTCCTATTAAAATAAATGGGGAGCAGAGGCAAAAGAAGAACCCTGGCAGCTGTGAGTGACAAGGTATATGGCAAAAAATAGGAAAGAAGAGAGATGGAAGCAAATAGGCCAAAAATGCATCTAGAATTAGTCAGAGGAGTAGGCCAGCCCATTAGCAGGAAACATCAAGTATTTCTCTTGTCAGCATAAATATCTGAGACATTTCAATCATAAATTACATGGTCCATGGCAGGCCATAGGGTCCTAGCTTCTGTTCCATATTGTATTACAGCACATCCATTAGCATCGAGTTAGATTTATCAGTGAAGCCGTTAAGCTTACAAGATGAGACAGACCATCTGACCGCTGCTGCTGCGGAAGAGAGAAAATGGGATCCGGTGTGGTTTCAGCATAGTATCTTACAAAAAGCAGACTCAGGGCTGTGCACTTCAGATGCAGGCATTCAAACAGTAAATAATTAAAACCAACATTGATTCAAATAAGGAGGAAGGAAGAATCTAAGGACACAAGAAATGTTTAGCTCTCATATCTTGCACACAACGCTCTCAGCGGAGACAAGGAGAACACTAAAGGCACGCAGCTTTCCAGCCAGCTCAGTGTTGCACGGTATACATACCATGGGCACTGGCTACAGCGTCAGGTTCCTACTAAGCAATACAGCCTTATTACCTTCACCTCCCTCCATCTGTACTTCAGTCACATCAAGCCCTGCCTCTTTACATGAAAGGCAAATTTAACCCTTATTTTCTTTTCCTTTTTGTCTACAGTTAAAATGCAAGATTCATCTCTGCTTCCCTATTAGTGTAAGGAAAGAAGGCCTGCATTTGACTGCTTTTGACACATCACAAAAACACGAAACATTCATTAAAGATTAATAGCAACATCTAACGTTCTGTTTTACTTTCAATTTTGTCACATAATCCCAATAAAACAGTGATTTAGCAGTATCTGTTAAAGTTATTTGTCACTGCTGAGTCCTTCCCTTGTCACTACTGACACTGGCAATACGTAAGCCAGTGAAGTCAGTCTCCACAGGATCTGTGTTTTTGGGGTGAGTTTTAAGCATACTTCTTCTGCAGGAATCTGTAGCTGCTACTCAGACTGGGCTCTATATTATTTAAGCTTTCCGATAAAAAAAGAACTCTTAAGTAATGCATTAGTGTTATTCTTATCTAGAGAAAGCTTGTGGGACTAAGTGAAAAGATAAAGGAAATAACAGAGACATGTGGCAGTGCTAATGTTAATATTTGATTAGAAATATTCCAAACAAGATGTCAAGACAAATTCAGTTCTTGATATCAACACACACCCAGCTAGTCGAGGCTGAAGTGGTGTATTCAGAAATACAGTTTAGAAAGCAAGTAGTGTGAAAATAGTTTGTGTTCATAAAATGAAGACACAGCCTAAAACAAAACAACCCCCTAACCCTTCTAATGCAATGCTCCGAATTAATAAGGACAAGAACTACTGGAATTAAATTTGGACCTGTTCTTCCTGCATTACACGTTTCTTAATTTAGAAGAACACTATGTGCAACATCAAACCACTTGGCTTCGTTTTCCCAAAGTCTTAAATTAAATAATGAAAATGTCTGAAGTCCTCATACTTAACGCATTTTTTCAATTCTATGACCACACAGTCACCACAGGTGCAATCTCCTAAAATTGAAGTGGTACAACAGCACTGTTCTCTGCTACATCACATCAGTTTGCTCCCCTTTTCATGTAGTTCTATGTATTTGTTAATGTTGTTTCTCTATAGGACTTGTCTCTTGTAGCACAGGAGAAAAGAGAATCTAAAAAAACAACTTGCCTCAGGTTGTAAGTCACCATGATGGTGTCAATATTGTCATTGTCGACAATGACATGCAAGGAGAAGATGAAGAAAGAAAGGCATACAATTAAGTTTAAGCTAATGGCATGATACCCAGAAGCAATTGTCACAGAGAGAAACAAGAAGATGGAATTGGATGTAGACCAGTCAGAAGCACAGAAATAGAGTTGCATCTCAGTTGTGTAACGATAACAGGTGAAATTATACAACTGGACAAAATCATCCAGAGAGAAAGCAGACAAAAGAAGTGGTAAAATAATTCAAAAAGAAAAACAAAATAAGAACTAAAGAAGAAAAGAGTTGCTAAGTAAGGTCAGGAAAAACAAAACATTAAGTGTTAATCAAAGCTGAGAAGGTGAGAAGACTTAAGAAAAAAGTAGACAAAAAGATCAGGAAGGCTGGGTATGGGAATCTGGCCAAGAACTAGTTGCTTGAGACCTCTGTAAAAGTCCACCAGAACCCACACCTCATCCAGGATTCAACTGCAGAATTGAAATTCAGAACAAGAGTTCCTGGCTTTGCCATGGCCTTCTTAAAAGACACCTCGATGAGAGTTGGATTACTGGGTATATCGGAGGTTTCACCTGCTCTCTCTCTCTGAACCCCCCAGTTATGCCACTGCAATAACCCTTTCCTGCATGGTAGTTCTGTGCAAGTTAGGAGGGGAGGTGATCAATAATGGAGCCATGTAAAGATGTAAGAACTGTGAAAGCATTTCAAGGAAAGATAATGGTCAAGGATACATTTCTTGATGGTGGGTACAGAAGTCAGCAGCAGCCAGAGATGGGGAGGAGAGGGAAGGAAACATACACCCAAGGCAGTGGGCAGAAAGAGAATTATCAGGAGCTTCTAGAATGGACAAGAAGCGTTGGTAGTTTAAACAAGCCGTGTTAGTATGCACCTGTTAAGATTATATGTGTACCCACTTTTATCATTCCCCTCCGTCTCTTTTTATACATATTTCCTGTGCTTTTTAATCTATCTTCCATCAAAATTACTATCACTGTCATTTCAGGTATCTGCCCTTATTTCAAGATTTCTGCCTGCAGTTTTCTTTAACTCCTTTATCAAAGATATTTCACAGCAGTCTTAAGGCAAAAGAGAGGGATCAGAAGTAGGAATCAAAAGACATCATAACCAATAAAGCTTACTTAATGAGACAGTATCCATTTAATGATCCACGAGGTTGCCTGTAATAATTTGGTCGCTGAAATAAAGGGCATGTTAGATTATTCCTTTCCATGAGAAAGCAACTCTTTCATAATGTTTTAGCAGCATTATGGCACAACAGTAATAAACTAATACAAGACCTTCAAATACAGCTGTACAGGAAACCAAAATGTAAACCACAGACTGTTTCATGATGTATTTTCTTCAGCTTGCCTCAAAGCAGTACTAGCCTTTCCCAAAAAAGGAAAAGAAAGAAAGAAAAAAAGAAAGAACAAAACAAAAAATTTACCTTGGTTTTGCTGAGGGAAATCATTGACAAGATTTCATGGGGAAAAGAGAGACTGCTGAAATACAAATTCTTTTTATATTAAGACATGTCAAGTTACATCAGGCATAGTTTTGGACTATGCAACTGTATTTTGTCTCAGGCATTTGCTAAGCTTAACAGGCTGAAATAGACAACAGAAGAATTGAGATTTATTTATTATTTTCTTCAAAATATATGCGTGTGGGTTTTGTGAGCAAGGGGATGATTTTCCCGACCCAAGAAACAGTGAAGACGACAGTATTTTTCAGTGCAAGCTGGGAGATGGAAATTAATGAAAGATACTTGTAAATCATTCATCAGCCTTGGCAGTGCCAGGCATTTCTGCATTTCAATAGCTCCACAGTTACAAGAACAGCATAAGGTAAGTTCACAGAAACCAGACTATTTCCTCATCAGAAGTATCACGGATTTACTGAAAGGATATTCATCCCTTACCTATCCCAGTTAGCAAAGAACTGACCACTGGAGCGGTTCTCTGAAACGTTTCTGGCATGCTGACAGACCCTTTTTTCCAGTGCCGTTGCATCCTAATGAGTGAGACTCCAGCCTGCTGCAAGAGCTGTTTCTCTCACTTACCAGGCAAGGTTTTGTGCACATGTTTGTGACTCTTCAGAGAATAAATTGTGAACACTGTGTTTTCCAGGTACAAGTACTTCATTTTTGAGGCACCGCATCTCCTCAGTGGAAACGTTCAGCTTCTTCCTAAGGCAGGAGGCTACTGGTTGTCACATTATGTTTCAGTCTTCAATGACAGCATATTCTTCAAGTTTCCCTGTATTTACCTTAAAGTTTCCTCTCTCTTGACAAAGTTGCTCCAAAACAAGCATGAAAATGTCAGCTAAGGGATGATGCCTTCTTTTAAAAGCCCTTACCAACTCTTTACTCCCTGATCTTTTTCTCCTTTTCCTTCTTCAGTGAAGGAAGGGAGCGGAAATGAGTGGGGAGGTTAAGCTGGCCCCCCTAGGCCCTGATATGCACTCTCCTTCACATCTTGATTGAGTAGGCTCCATCTTCCTGCTTGCTTTTCTTCATGCTTCTCGGCTTATTTAATAAAAAGACAGTGTCCTAACCCTACAGACCTTATTTATATTTAAACATAGAAAATTCAAAAGAAAAAGACAAACCAAAGAGAAAGCACTTCTTATCATGCCCTTACACAAGATGGATTTAGGACTCTGAGAAAAAAGACCAAGAACATTACTTCAAAGCAGAATCCCCCAAATAACAGAATCCTATGCAGTTTGCAGTGGCTTCACTTCACTGACAGACTGGTAGATCTTTACTATTACAGCAGGAAGACAAGAGGCAACAAGGATAGCCTTAGACACAAGTTTGGATGGTAACTACAGCTCTGTCCAGATGTAAAACAGAAGTTACTGCACTTTCAGATGTATAACAGCATTGTATGTGCTTCTAAACAAAACACCTCTTGTTATTCAACTGCCACAAAGGTTACACACTCAGAGCTTAAGCAGAAGCTCTCTTTAAGGTCTGTCTCCAGCTCAACTATTTACTTTTCATTCCACTGCCGCTGCTTTGGGTTTTGTTCTTGGTTGGTTGGCTGTTTTTCTGGAGTATCAGAAGTGTAATCTCTGATAAAGGACTATCTTTCTGAAGTGCTGAAAGATAGTTATAAATATGAGATATAGTAACTGTGCTGCAAACATCAACTCACACCTGTTGAAACACTAAAAAAAAGGAAGACTTCTCAAAATCGTTTCCAAACTTTCCCATTTGGGAATCAGAGCAGTTTTCATAGGTTTGCCACATTATGATTTTGTTATTTTTCATTCCAGCTACAATAAATGATTGGAGTATCTCTCTCCTATTGATAACCATTACAATTCCCAATAGTTCCTATAACAGAAGTCATGCAGTGAGGTGTTGGTATCATTTCTATATAGTTGCCTTAAAAGTTACCTTTTAAGAGTGCTAAGCATATGCCCTATGGATACTGCTACCTGCAAAAAGATTGAAATGTGATATGGAAAAGGAGTGTGAAAAACTATTTCATAAAGCCTCATGCTGCTTGCCAATATCAACATTTAGAAAGTGTAAATTAAATTTTAAAAAGAAAAAACACATCTGTTTTGGCAGAATTACAATAAAAACGTGAGGAAGCAAAAATACTTCTCATTCAGCAATAAGCACTGCAGTAGAAGTCTGAGGACTCACTTTTCTTAGTTACAGCGTATTCCATAAACATGATTGTGCCCTAATGATACCACTGTCCTTTAGCAAAACCCTGGGGCCACACAAAGTATTCAATGCCGTGGACAGCAGCTAATGTTTTCCACACTGCCTAAGGCCTAAATAGGCCTTTCATATACAGGCCAGATGTTCACTCTTTCTTAGGCCAGCTTAAGGCTAGAACAAACCTTTTCAACCAGGGTTTATCAGAGTTTCTAAATTACATACTGGGAAGAAATTTAATTGGTTTAATTAAGAAAGTTTATTTCATGGTAATTCAGTTTTGTTATGCTGCAAGACTTAATGTGTCCTCTGGTAGGAGTGATTTGTTATAAATATTCATAGCAACCCTCTTCCCACCCAAGCCAAAAAAAAAATAATTATCGAAGTGTAAAGTTGCAGATTAAAAAAAAAAAAAAGGATCTTCAGAAGTCTGGAACACGACTGATCAAATCTCCTCACAGTAGTATCCATGCTTATTTAAGGCAGGATAATTGTCATCTCTTTGTATAGCTCACACTGTGCTCACAGATTCTCTGTTTTTAACAAGAATGTCAAAGGCAACAAGGTGACATCTTGACTGCTTTCCCCCCATGAAGTTTCAGTCATTACTTTTCTTGACCAGCTCCTGAGGGGTGCTGAAGTTTTGGGTGGTTGGTGGTTTTTTTTTCCACAAGTATCATAAGAAAAAACCATTTTGTTTATTATTATTCACACAGATATCTTAGTGCTGATTTAATGTGTTTTGAAGTGGGTCCTGCTTTACTGAGATGCCTAACAATGTACATAACTGTGCCACACATCCAGGGTTAATGAAGCACTGTAAACTAAAGGTCTTTCTACCTCTTAAGGTCATAATTTAATCCTTCAGACTTAACAGACACCATGACTTAGCTAAAACCCCAAGTTTACAGGCATCAGCCACTACCATAATAGGCCTGCAGGTCAGGTGAGACAACAGAATGAAAACTAATGTTGATTCAGGCAGGTCCTTCTGAGACGCAGGCATCCTTCACACTGTTCTTTTTTTGCCCCTCATCACTAATCATTACCAAAGTGAGGAAACTGTGAGGAAAGTTCATATGTTGAATGTATAGCTCTCCAGTTGCAGCACAGATCTATACAGATCAATAGTGGGTTCATTCTTTCAGCAGCAAATTTAGCGCAGGCAAATGGTATCCACTGACAGCACTGGTGTTCTCTGCTCGTAACAGGTACCACACTGGGAGACCAGAACAATAGCTGCCTATCTTGTCTTGCCAATGTATCCCCAAGCCTACCCAAACCATAGGCACGAAACAATATTTTGTCCCTGTAAATCAAAATTAGAGGGAAGTCCGCAAGAATTTAGACCAACTATCATAGGACAAATCCCTAACTTTGATTATTGTCTTTGATTTTTTGTTAGAGTAATCCACAAAAAACACATTCAGGAGTCGGGCTCCAGTTTGATAACGGCTGTTCAAATACAGGTAGGAACAGCATTTTTCAAAAGAGCAGGTAATCTAAAACACACAAGAAAAAGTAGAGAGAAAGCAGCATGCTAGAGTGTCATACACTAAGAGGGTAAATATTTTTAATGAGAACAATGCAAAGTGCTCATCTCTTCCTATTATGTTTAACTCTATTCACTAGTGTTTCTTCATGAAAAACAACCGAGTAGTACTCAAGGCTTTCCAAAAACCTTATGTGCCAGTCACAACATGACTCTGAAAGCCATTAATTCTGTGGGTCATTATTTTGCCCTAAGATAGAGAGAATTTTTTATAACATTTTTTTTCCACACACGCATATTATGCAGATCTGCATGATTTCCTCCAGGCTGATAAAAACTCCGGCTCTCAGGTGTGACAAAACACTCGGGGATCTTTTCAAATATTTCTTTTCAAATACTTCTACATTTCTGGGAGGTTAAGCAATGTAAAAATACCAAGATTATTTACAAGGATCCACAGTGATAACAGAAGTTACACTGAACACACAAGAACAGAAACCACTTTGCTTTCCAAGTCTGTTTTGGTTTGAGCGATTTGCAGCAGCCCAAACACAGCTCTTGATTCTGTATCTGAGGGCTGCAACAGCCCCTGTTGTAGCATCAGACAACATAAAAAGATCCTTTCACATCATTTTAATTGATTTTAATCTACTTCCTCATTAAAAAAATGAAAAATAAAGAATTATCTGAAGGCATTGCAGCACCAGTCTCTACAAGCATGTTATTTAGCATCTATCAGTTAAATCACTTTTATGGGAAAGGCCCCGGACTCGTGTATATGGCCAAGAGATACTCAGAATGAAGAACAAGAATAATTGTATTTTAAAGGATGTGTGCATTTCTTTTCTTCTCTGCAACTACTGCACTGTGCAGAACAGTTTATCACCCAGTCACTAGAAAAGCTGTAGTGCTTTCAAGAATTCATGCCAAAACAGAAAAACCAACCACTCTTTGTTAGGCAGGTCAAATTTTTCTCAGCTGGTTAAATTAGGAAAGTAATGAGTCTTCCCTAGGTTACTAAAATCCATAAATCAGATATCTTGACAACACTTCTCTGCCAAATCATAGTAACAGATCCATTTACAAAAAGACTGAATTGGTACAAACAGTATTTTCTTTTCAGTTCCCATGGCTATATGGATATTTTAGGCAACAAGAAGGTGGAATTAATATCCTTTAATACTGCAAGGGACATATTTCAGAATAAGCACTATTATCCATCTATTCCTCTTGCATCAAAACAAAAAGGATAAAGAAACAATAGAGCTGAGCCTCGTTGTCAGAGACAGAAGGAATTGGAAATATACAGCCAACACTACTGCTAAGGCAGAAACAATCTACATTCTTAGCTGGCCTTACCAGCATTTTGAGGTTGAATAAGTGCAGTAAAGGTTAGGAAAGTGCAGTTTCCTTCCACAAACAAAATGTGCCAGCCTGTCATAATGCTGCAGACAAGAGATGGCTGTGCGACTACTTCCTATCTGATCTTCTCCAGTTCACGATGACAGGTCTTTCTCTCAAATTTACCGTATTCACATTGCCTTACTGGCTTATGACAATGCAGTAATCCATGACTACCTGCATAGATGCACATTTATTCCTTCTGTTGACAGAAACTAAATTCATTTTTCAAATTCCATATTATAGCTCTCTACAACCTGAGCCAGTGGAGAACTGTCAAACTACAGTTTGAGGAAAAAAACAACATTGGAAAGACATATTATGTGACAAAAGCATCCCAAATTCTAACACCTTCTTTATAAAGAAAGAAAAGAGAAGAAGAGAAATGAAATAATACAAAGAAGTCTTGACCCAAAGAGCATCATCTGCTATATAGGAACCAAAAAAATATGTTGTCTTCCTGAGTTCCCAGACTCAATTTCTGTATTTGAGTGTAATTTTTTAATCATTTGTTTAAGTTCATAAGACACCAAGAAATGGAACTATAAGGTAGTTGCTAGAAATCTTGTCTTTTTGGATACAATGAGAAATACACTGAAAGGAATGTAATAAAGGAAGCGTGAGGATAAAAAAGGGGGGGAAATTAGAATATAAAGCTATAGAACCATTGTATGAATTTTTAAAATGGTACAATGGACAGAAGCAGATCTAGCAGGGATGAGAGGTGAAGTAGGAGGATCAAAATTTTGTATCATGTGCAGAGAGGAAAAGCCCATCAGGAGCAAAGTATTCCAGATGATGGAGGAAATCATTTCTGCTATCAATGTTTTCGTACAGAGAGAAATTATCTAACGTGCCAAAACAGCCAAAGGAAAACACACAATTCTAGCTAAAGTTACCAGCACATGTCCCCAAGACAAACATTTGGGCTACAAAAAGCTTACATTTTAGACTAGATTTTAGATTTTAGCTGTTCTTCAATAGTATCCATCTATATAATTAAGCTATAGCTTAATCTACTTCATTAACCATCAGCTAAGTCACTGTATCAAAAATTAACTGCTAATATTTTTTATTCTTCTGGAGTGTGTATAACTTTCTTAAGAATTAGTTTAAATGTGCTATACACTAGCTCTAATTCACCTGCATTTATCTAGGAACAAAAAGATTTACCTGGGAACAAAAGATTATTCAAAAGAAGTCATTTTAACATTTTCTTCAATTTCTACTCTTGCTTTCAATGGAATTCAGTTTAATACATAGTTTTGGCTATGCATTCTGTCACTCCGAGTACAGACATACCATTCAACCACAAATTATCTCCACTTCTCATTACTAATAGTCATTCACGGCATGCATTCCATGTGGGAACTACACCTTAAAGCAACATCAGTTCTCTGTGAAATTAGAAACTGAAGGCTGTTTCATTAGCCACTTTTTTATTTGATGCCAACAGTGCATGGGGTTTAGACTTAAGTTCATAACCTGTTCATAAGCAGTATTTTTTCAGTTCACTTGCTACCATGGAAAAGAACCAAACCAATTAAGAATGCTAAAATTGCCATTTCATTTTCACTAAGAAAAGAGAGAGATTCTGCTAAACTGACAATAAAGAAAAAAAAATCTCACTATAGGAATATCCAATTTGACTAGATAGGTCATTTCATTAACTAAAAAGTAACAACAACTCTAATCAGTCTTTCTCACTTATAAATTACCATTTTTATCTCTTCAAATCTTTAATTCACTGTTGCTTTTCTTCCCATTTGCTACCAACTGCTGCCTTTGAAACACTACCATTAACCACATCAAAAGCAACTTGAAATAGAGGGTGAATTCATTTTGGAGTGAACTGCACTTCGTCATTTTCCTCATTTTTCCCCCACTGCTGTATTTTACCACAAATTTGCTCAAACTGCAGTGACAATGTCATTCATAATGTGCACTAGGTGTTATGGGAAACTGTCCTTAGGTTAAGTAAAACTTGCCCAGTGGACTCCTCTGCAAGCACAAGGAACCACAACATGAGAAGCTGTTCACCATGTGGTCAGTGAGGTGAACACAGTCCCAAAGGACCTTGTTGCTTGAAATAGTGCAGAGGTGAGGGGCAAAAAAAAAAAAATAAGACTCATCAACAAGGAAAGCACAATGACTAGAAAGAAACCCTGAGCATACATAATATATTGGTGAATCAATATGCATACATGTATATATATACACATATAGATAAAGGGCAAGCTGGCAAGTTAAAGCTTCTTGCAGGAAGTCTGAATTTATGGGACTGCTAACTCATGCAGGCTTTAACTTTGATAACATTGGTAAGAAATACCAAGCATAGGTCACCTCTGTCATCTTCAGATATGTTTCTGGTTTGTTAGTTAACCAGTCTTGATTTCCTTTGAGACAAGTTAAAGCTGAGAGCAGGTATTTATCAATTGAGGTCCCTGTCTATGAAATTGCATGTGCACAGCAGAGCCCCTTCTTTGACTGTCTTCAAAGCTCAGCCTGAGACCTTTCTATTGAAAATCTTTTCATATTTGACTATTTTGCCCGCCCTCTCTTTTCGGCTTCTTTTTTTGGCTATTTGTCCCTCATTCTCCTTGCTAAGAAAGGCTTCTCTTACTGAAGCACTGAGTCCCCCTCTTTTCTGAAGTTTTATATCTGTGCAGCATCCCAGATTTAGGCAACCAGCACTCCAGACAGTAGCAGAACAGATAAGGAACTTCAAGCTTTCACCTAGGAAGTATCTCCCAGAAGCTTCCAGCAGAACATCGACATGACATGGCACCCGGTTATCCTTTAACAACATTTAGAAAATAACAAGAAACAAGTCAGAGTCACACAACTATAACGTTGGTAACTCCAGCCTCATACCATCATCAGAGACATTAACCATTGCTCTCAAATTACTGTCAAGGATTTGTTTCTGTTTGTGCTCACTCTAGAAACAAATATGTCCGCTGTTGCTCTGCCCTCTGGTTCTGAACAACTTGCTCTAGCAAAACTTCCACCAGAGGCCTCGGCATTTTCTTCTTTGGTTCAAACAGCACAGTCAAGCAATGAAGGAACAGGCAGTTTTCTCTAGAAAGGTGAGAAAAGTCTTTTTTTTCCACCCAGAAATAACTCAGGCAGAGGATCACTACAATTTACCTCTTTAATGCAACAAATTGGCCCCTGCATATGTGAATGTAATATTCAACTTTCCAAAGTACTATAGAAAGAATGTGTCATTTACTTGATGTATGCAGCACTTTTAAAAGGCCGAGAGTTGACCTATGCACCAGTGATCTATATCCAAATCAAAGGATATTTGGGCATGCAAATTTCCCTAAGTAACTTGTACGCATGATTTTTCTTTCATGCAATGAAACCACTACCTGTCCCAGAAGAGTTAGGTACTGCTAAATAGCACCCTCATTGTGTAGATCACAGCATGCTACTGACCTAACCTGAATATTCCAGTTCCATTCCCAGGTGCTATTCTCTTGCTTCTCCCAGAAGTGCAAGTGTGCTAATCAGTTTAATCACTGATACAATAGATCATACATGGAGCACAGTCCCTCACATGGGAATGGGTTTCAAATTATCTCACCTATCAGGGGTCATTTCCTAAGGCTAGAAAGCTGTTCAAGCACTCTCTTGGCAGATCAAAAGTCTGTTTACCCTTCAGCAAGAAACCATTTCTCTCTGTTCTCTAATCTTTTCAATACTAGATGATATAACTGATACTATGCAACAGTTTTTGTAGCTTTGGCTCAGTTCTCTCATAGACAAAATGAAATCCAGGAAATCTGGATTTTTTTTCTGTTTTAGTCTCACCTTCCTTTAAATAGAAGATCGTATGCAGATCATATAAAATCAAATATTTCTGTAATGTTGTCTCATCTGTACATGCATTAACATCCTTTCTAAGCAGTACCACTATGCTATCCTCAAGCAGGCTATCATGCCTTGTTAGCAATGCACCTTTTAATCTGTCAAATTTTCCATTTGTTTTATTCTGTCAAAGGGCTTTTTCCCCCCTACCTTGAAGTACTCTGTACCAATATCCAAGCAATAATTAAAATACAAGCCTAACAATTAGTAATACCACCTGGCATTTGTTTCAGGCTTTTTTCCATTCGATTCAAGCATGGCAAGACACTGGGTAACATTATTAAATGCAATCTATAGCAGATAAATAAAAAAATTACTTCCATAGAATCAAAGATCTTTGTCATATGCCACACAGCCTGCCAAAGTAGGAATGAAAGACCAATTCCAGTCTCCAAGATCAAATTGTCATTCACCTACCCAAACTATTACAAAAAGCTAGAGGTATCAGTTTGCTGAAGGAAGCAAACTGATTTGGAGGAGATTTGGGTGCTTATCCGGCCTTTGGGACTAACTTATTATGATTTCAACAAATAATCACTGTATGCCTTGGCTTCTCAGACTGTAAGCTGTGGATATAGAAGTCCATGCCTATGTCCCACCATAGGACTGAAACTGGTGTTTTCTCTTGCATTTTTGTACAGTACGTCATGTTAGTTTTACATTGGTTTTGAATACAATTTGAAACTTTAATTCACACGGGATCTTACAGGAGGTGAGATACAGAGCTGAATTATCTTTCAAATATCATTCAGTGTTGCAAACAGCAGCACGAGCCTGATGAAAATTACTATATTTATACCATGTCAACGAAAAATAAGAAGCCAGAGTTTGTCTTCTTGCTTGGAGGCAATACATGACTCAGTGCAATGATGCCTGACTTTACCGGTCAAATTGAAAACAAATTTGCTGATGGAGCCATAATTTGCAGAAAATTTAAGACAAATTCTGAAACTTCAATTGCATAAATATTTTAAATCACAAAAAGGAAGAAGCAAATTTTTAAGTCATTAATAAATATCAGCTGACATCCCTGAAATCTGATAGAAATGCATGTTGGATAAATGGGGGTTGGAACTCGATGATCTTAACGTCCTTTCCAACCCTAACTATTCGATGATTCTACAATTCTATGTTCTCTACATCTGTACTTTAACAGAGCTTTCAAAAGCTCCTCTGATTAAATGAATTTTGTTTCATGGTCATAGGAGCTACCAGACATATCATTATATCACTCCCACCTTTACTTCCCATCATAGCAGTAAACCATAGATTAAATCAGAGAAAATGCTATCTGGATAAAACCTCTTCACACAGGGAACAGGTAAAATACCAACTTTTTCTGCTGTTACCAGAATCTATAATACAAGTCACTTATATGGCATATTCCCCCCCTGCCTTTAAGTAGAACAGTTTGTTCCAAGTGTGAAAGGACTGAGCATGCAGTTCCACTTGTTCAGTTCTCAGTTCTGTCATTGCCTGTACAAGTTATGTTGACTTTGTCCTCAGGTGTCTTCGCCCTTGTTTACAGATCCCTGTTAGCAATGTACAGCAAATCTATATAGATCACACCTGATTTCCAGACACAATATGAATTATCATTCATGACTTGATAACTTTTATATAATTTTATATAAGTACAAAAGAAATTAAGTGTATTAATCAAAAAGAGAATACTGAGATTTTAATGCTCCATCCAACAAACATGGTATGGGAAAGCATGCGTTTGGGGCTTTGGTCCTGCTCTGGAGGCAATTAAATCAAAGAAGATTTTTCAGACTATGATGTTGTCCCTCAGACTCATGTTATGCTTCTAATGTTTTTTAAATAATGTCTTCTGTGTGATATCAGGAGGCTCAGTGTCACACTGTAATTTGGTTTCTGTTAGCTCCCTTCATTTTAGAATATTTTATACACACTATTCAGAGATAACTTGTTTAATTTCCTGCTTGTTGTCAAATTCTCTTTGGTACATTCATAAAAAGCAGTGTCACTTTGGGGGAAAATTGAAAAAACAACACACACACTAAACCCACAGCCTTCCAACCCTGTGCTTCTGTTTGGGTAAGATCTTGATATCTCTGCTGAGGATTCTGGACTGACCCCATGTCAACATCTAGTCCTAAAACTAGAAACAGTCTTCCATGAAGAGCTTTGAAACGCTACATCTTTTTTTATAGACATCTACTCCTTTGATTTAATAGTACTACAGTCAAGAAGACATTTTTATGTAGAAAATTTAGGCTATATTGCTATATTTTTGACTCATCATACTGTTTATGAAAATTTAGTCTGCTCTGTGATTTAGCACCCAGAGCGATACCTTCTATGCTTCTCATTTGTTGAAAAGTGCTATGATTTTGCATTTTACAGTAGAATCACTCTCTCAAGCTCCCTTGTACTTCCTGAATTTCCTTAAGCATCATGGAAAGAATGAAAACTAAGCCCTGACACCCATCCTACTGAAAGATCTAGCCTAAGTTGCTTTTCAATAGAAAAACAGAGAGATTGTCTGCCAGTCAAGCAGCAAAAGTACATTATCCAGAGTGTATTTGTATCCTTTTCCAAAAAGCAGCTTGCAAATATGGCCAAGCGCAATAAATTTCTTGTGTTCCAATGTATTTATGGAAGTCAGTAATCAGCACTCGATTTTAAAGCAGCTCTTTTTAATTTCATGTCTTCCCCAATTTCATTCCAGCCTGTGCCAAAGAGGGAGCTACCCTGAACAGCATCATTTTGTCACGCTGCAGCTGCCAGCAACTCAGTGGTTTAGAGACTTGCTGCTGGGGGGGCAGGGGAGGAACAGTACACACACCCTTTTTGGGTTTTTAGTCTATATGTTAAAATGCCACATGGAATACATTAAAATTACAGAAATAAAAAGAGGATTAGAAGATACGCCTCGACTAGCTGCAGTTGCTCCTTCTCCCATCACATTCTCTTCTCAATGCCCTACAATCATAGAATAAGATTTCACCTTCCTGACATAGGTAGAGCTGAGTTCACCAGAAGCAGATGGAGATCGATAGGAACCAGAGCTAGTCACTCTTTTGAAACCCCCTCCCTCTACATTTTATGTCTTGACCAACTTTGCAGCCCAAAAGCCCTGCTCTCCACAGGTGGAGAGCTCTAGAGGCACACTAAAATGTAGCTCTGCAACACACAATAATCAGTAAACAGACAGAAGAGAGCTCTTTTTCAGTGTCTCTTCCTAGGGATTCAAAAAAGGCATGTATAGAAAGGCAACTGCAAAAGCCTCTGGAGACGGGGGGGGGAAAACAAGTTGCAGCTTCTTCAGGAAATTATGGGCTATGACACAGAAATGCTCTGGAATAACTGCTCTTTCCTTCTCTACCCACATACTCCAGGTCTGCATGAATCCAGTTTACTAACCTGTGTGGCTGATGAGGGTGTTTGTTCATCCTTAGCTTCAGGTTTCAGATTTGTTGTGAACAACGGGAATATTGCCACAGTGTTCTGTGTATGTTGGCTCAGGCCCATCATGCACAGAGAATGGCTTTCTGAGGAAGATGGCTGGGCCTGTAAAGGAAAATGTGCATCAAATGTAGATTACTATAAAGTAATAGGACTAGGAGCAATTGACCAAAACAAGAAATCCATATTAAATGGAAAAATTATGCAGCATGCAGCCAAAGGAAAGGACTTAGGGACAATTCCTAAAAGCCATAATCTTATCTTGGGGCTGCAATTAAAGGGGAAATAATGAAAATCAGAGTGGTAGGAGACAGGACACAGAAATGCATTCAAAGTTAAGAAGAATACAAATCGTGTAAGGATGTTGTTGCTTTACAAGGTAGCAGCAGAACCCTCAATAGGACAGCCACCATTTGTCAGCGGTTCAGAGAGGAACATCTCACAGCACTGCCCAAGAAGTGGTGCAGCAGCACCCAGCCAGGACCACACAAAGGCAGGGAAGCTGGACATAAATGCCATATTATCAGATGTCACTAGCACAAGCACAGCCAGCTACATGTCTGCTTATACAGCAGATGAGCTTTACTTTTTCCTCCCAATTGTTCCATCATCTAAAGTAACCAGGTTTCCATCCAGGATAGAGAAAATGAGACTAGGACCTCACAGGCTTCTGTGCCTGGCTGAGATAAAAATAAACTGTGTTGAGCTAAGTGGCTTTTCCATTCTAACAATCTTCATGCCCTTGAAATTTAGTTTGAAATGGAGCAGCCTGCTATTTCCACATCAAAAATCAATACAATCAACAGGTTAAAACATTCTCAGTTACAATGAAAAAGTATCTGGGGAAATAACGCATGATACATTAACAAACATCTGAAAACTTGAAGGCTATCAGAAAATAGAAATCCTTCCATTTGCCCAAGGCAATGACATGGCAGTATAGATGAGCACCACACAGAAACCTGAGAAGATGATGGTGTCTATTCCCAGCAATGCCAGTTGTCTGCTCCATGACCTTGGGAAAGTCACTCAACTGTCCTCTGCCAGAATGAATTAAAAATGCTTCCTCACCTTTAGTGGCTCAAGATCTATGCGAGGAAATTGTATTTCTCTTACATCCAGTAATTAAAACCTCTAAACATCATATGTATACGCACAATATAATAAAACAACAACACTTAGCACAGGGCTCTAGCAGAAAAGATCTTCCACAGACTCTGCCTCTCACTTGCACTAACTGATCCAAACGATATTCCAGAAAATATTGCCCACCTATGGCAAAAACCTAATTTTTATTCCTGTGAAACAAAAGGGAAGCAGCTTAGTATGCAACCAAATGAATCAGAATGTATCTTTTCCCAATCAAATTAAGGAAAAGAAAAATTTACTAATCTCATGCTAAAACATTGAGAATAGCCTGGTTTAAATGTCTTTTTAAATGACTGCACACCCGAAGCATCCAGCTTCCTTAGAGGGCCAGACTAACACACAGTTCAGTGCATCTCTTCAATCGAGCACCAGCTCCTGACCACAGGATGGAGGGCCATGTTTTTTCCCTCCTCCCGCCTTGAGATAAGTAAAAGAGAATCATTTGTTAAGACTGTTTTTGAACATTTGTTCATTTGAACCCTCTTTTTTATGAGATGTCTGGCGTGAGGATAGGAGAATGAGACTTGTTAAACAGCCTGCTAAGGTATAGATTATAAGTTTTAGGAATCCCATATACATCTGTAAGAGGGTGAGTGGGTGTGTGCATGTGTGTGTAAATAAAATGGCCTAGTTTAAAATATCTTTAATAACCAATATTTGTCAAGTTGAACCAAACGGGTGTGAGCTCCCTCTGCTGACTCGAAAGCTAAAATAAAGGAATGGTCTTTAGCTGCTTTTGCAAACACTTCTGATATTGACTCAAGGTCAAAGGAATGGACGAGTATAACAACATTAATGTAAGCATCATTAGCAGCACAGGCCAAAAACTAGCAATAAGGACATTATGTGTTTTATTTTTATCCCCCTAGAGTACTTCTACTGTGGCTACCAATTCTGATTTCAGTGGTATTACTCCTGATCTACAGACTAATGAAATAAAAACATTTCATACAGTCTTCATACTTCTAAAAAACATGTACCAAACAAGACATTAAAAAATTGGATCCTTACAAGAATGTGATGTCTTTGACTTTAGACATGGATATACGAAGCAATACATACCCAACTACAGGCAAACAGCCACCACCTCTTTAATCAGCAGTAACGTACATCTGGATTAGTGCACCACTTAAGCAAAAGTGAATATATAAATGAAGAACCGCAGCCATCACGTTTTAAAGACTATACCAGGTTTCCATGGATGTGAAACCTATGTCATGCAGTGGCCCAACAGTCAAAGTTTATACCTTTAAAATAGACCCTATTTAATATTTTATTGCTATCAAGACCAAATGTTTCCACATTTGTTCACGCCATTCTCACCAATAACTAGGAGGAGGCTGTCCATCCTCATCTGTTGGCTATATTTTATACAGTTCCTGATTTTTTTTTTTAGCAAATGCTTTTATATCACAGAAAAGTTTGGATGCGAACAAGTTGGTTCATTTACTGATGCTTTTCCAGCGCCATTTCGAAAGGAATTGCTGACATCTACTGGCTTGAATTATAAAATACTCAATTCATAGTTTTTATTCTTGGATAAAATCTAGTGGCTCCGATTTCTTTCTCAGATGCTGACAAAGAGGCAATTCTCTTGAAATAAGCAGAAATAAACCCATTCTCTCCCATTTAGCAGTTCATCTCCTCTCTGTGCTTTCTTGCAGACATAAAAGCCTAGAATTCTATCTGCTAGGCACCAACAACTCTTTGAACACAAAAGCATAGGGAGCCTTTGGTTCTCACATAAGGCCGCTCCACCCAACATGGCACAAAACCTGCACATTTTGTGCTGAAGATTCTCAAACAATTGTGCAAATCTGATGTGGTGCAAGATTAGCACCCTTATCCTCATCCTTCTCAAAAGGACACAACTCCCACTCAGCACTGCATTTTTGAACCTCAAGGCTGCTGCTCAGAAGCTCCAGTGTCAAGTTGGGCACTCAAGCTCTCTATGCAGTGTGTGCAATGCCAAGGGCTCAAGGATGGTGTGGAACAGAAGAGTGGGGCTGAAGTGCTTCAGTACGTGATTTGATATTTCAGACTGAGGGGCTATAAACAGACCTGCTCTCCTTGAACCTTGCTTAGGATCATTCACCAAGCACCCACTCTTTCACAACTCAATACACAAGCTGGGTCAGCTGTTTCAGGTGACCATGTCTTAATACACAAAATACCCCTCTTATCCCCAGTCGGTATTTATACATGCCTTACTCATTATTGTCTTGTTGCTGCGCACTGAACACTCTTCCCTCACTCTTTCCAACGCAGAGAATGGTGGGCACCGGCTTTGCTCTAAGCACACTTATGGAGTTGCACGCATTTACAAGACAGGCATTTCCATCTTGCATTCCCGAGACCTAGTTTAAGAGCTCTCAGGCTTTGGCTTGAACAGGAACAGAAGGTAGCTTGGTTGTGGTAGGATGGCATTACTACACAAGCAGCTTTGCAGGTGTCAGCCCAGGAAAGTGTAGGCACCTACGAGGCAAGGAAGCAACTCTGAATGCTTTGAAAATGTTTCTAAAATTAAGACTGTGCCAATTAGAGAGGCAGACAGGTACATGAGGGTGGTTGGAGACACAGGTCAAGAGCAGTCATTTTAGTGTGCAATAAATTTAGATGTAAGAGACAACTTCCTGCACCATGTCCTAAGGTTTTGTCTCAAAACAAGCCTTCTCTTTTTACATTCCTAAGGGCAGGAAACCCAATTTTCACTTCTTCTCCAGACATCCAGAATTGTACCATTGTCAGCTGCATCACTACTGGCAGATCAGTAACTTTCACTCTCTTTGCCAATACCTGGCCAAAGCATCTGACAAGCAGGAGGGCAATTAAAATATCGCTCTGCTCCAAGAAACATTATCGAAAGCACACAGGCTTCAGTGATAACATGTAACTGGGCTAACATCAAAACACTAGCAGCAGACCTAGCTAACAAAAAGTATCAAGCAGCTAAATTGGACTTCTCTTTCTGTGGTTCTTTTTCCCCTTCACAAATCAAAACACCCATCTACTTTGCTAATGTAATAATTCTTTCAGATTTACAAGAGCCTTACTCCTCTGTAGGCTCTCAAAAATGCATTCCAAATAGAAAAAGAGTTTTCACTGCTGTAGTTTTCAACAATTCAAACAAACTCTTGAGATAGGACATTAATATAGGAAAACGGAAGAGCAACTGACAACAGTAGGAATGCAGCAGGGTTTGGGATGACTGGAAAACACAGACAGAATAACCAAAGCCCCACCAAGAGAAAGATAGGAAAATAGGTGTTGGAGAGGAAGAAGAAAGCTTTGGTAGACCAGAGGATGATGAGAGCTAGCAGAAGTACCCAGGGCAGTGTCTTCCCAAATCAGTTCCACAGTACCTGTACCCACAGCAGGAATGTAAAAGGGTGTGACCAGCAGTCTCAATTCACTTTTTCAGAAGAAATATTTAAAGAGAAGACCTATAGGACAGAGGTAGTTGCTACAAAAGTTACCACAAATAAGAGAAGCTGGCACAAGAATCCATCCTTTTTTCCTTATATCCACAAACAGATAAAGTTGAAGGAATGGGAGGGTCAGCATTGACCTTCTACAGACCTAGACTGTATTCAAAAGCAGAGTGTAAAAGTGCTTCCGGATATTTTGTTGCAGAATTGAAGTAGGCCAGGTAAAGAGGACTGAAAATTGATGGAAAATTAGTGTAACTTTGGGTCAAGGAGAACTGAAGGAAAAAACACTAAGAGAAGAGATAGGCAGATAGACAATGAATGCACTTTAATGACCACACAGAGACCCATTTCAGACAGTACTTTATAACCTTCCTATTGCTCATCAGTTCTCAGCCAGCTACTAGAGGATGTGCTTGACATGCTGCAGTGAAGAGAAAGGTTTGAACACTAATTAATAACACGCCCTAAGGACATTGCAGTTTAAATTGGACAAATCTAGAACATGGCAGCAGGTAAACAGAGGACACAGAGATTGAGCGGTATAAAGAGAGTCATACACTTTCTGTGGGGGTTTGTTTGTTAATATTGGTATCTATGGTAGAGCAAGAATGAAGAGCTAGACAACACCGAACAAATAGAAACAAAGAGACATATTAGATGCCCAACTTCACGTTACTACTCAAGGTGGTTTTGCCCAGAAAAGTGAGTTGGCAACAGAAATGGGAGATGTATGGGAGGAGCCGTTTTAGATAGTAAATTTACATTTTAGTTCCTGAAAGTGATTCAATAGCATTGTGTTTGTTCACCTATGGATTCAGCTAATGCAGAGACACACAGCTGTGCTAAATGAGATGCTCCATCATTTGTGCCTAGTTTGAGTAGGAAAATAAGTCCAAGATGAAGTAGACACAAAGTTTTCCAAAGTCAAGAACAGCTTCGTATTTTTAAGTAAAAACAGTGTACACATTAAAAAAAAGGCTGTAAAAAATGAGATCCAGACTTGCATTTATCCAAGACTTTGATCTGAGCCCATTCAAAATTCCAGGGTCTTTGCTGCACGTTTCTGCAATGGCGATAAGAGAATATAGCTAAAGATCAGCCCTCAATTAGATAAATTGTCCTCTATTCAGAGGCCCATTAAGCATAGACTCTTTTGCCAAAGACTTAATATCCAAACAGCAAAACTACTTGCAATTTTGGAAAGGGATGAAGTGGGAGGCCTTAAAAAACAAATAATACTTTGGAGAACTGTACTTGGATTTAGTTACAACAGAAGCATATCTTCTTAGATTCGTTGTACAAAATCTTGAGAGATTGTGGTGCATGCATGGCCAGGCTCTACAGACAATGTAAAGCAGGTGCTGTTATTAATTGGCCATATCAGTCTTTTATTCAGTTACTTTTGTAGACAAACGTTCTTCTGCCATTTGGCTGCATCCACAGCAAGGATAGAAGATTGTCATCATTTCATCATGCTAACAAGGCAGTAATAAAAAAGAACTGGCAGTCTGGAAAGAAACTGCAGGAAATGTTAATGGTGGAGCCCCAGCACTGATGCCAAATATTTCCAGTAAAGGGGTATAATTATTTTCAGGTACTTACTCTATGACAGGAAAGAAATGGCTGAGAGCTTTCCTTTTTGGATCTCTGCTCCTAAAGCAGCAGTGGCAAGATGTACCAAATGCACACAGCAATGAGCCAGACTGGGAGCTGCTTCTTCTGGCATCTGTAGTTGGAGCGACTTTAGAAACCAGGAGATTATAAAGCTGCTGAGGTTTTCAAATTGAATCACCTGATACTTAACACATCCTTTAAGGCCAAGCATATGGCTAGGAAATTCTGAGCAACTCAAAGTTTTCTCTCTTAATCCTTTAGCTGACTGGTGACAAGTGTCTCAGGATTAATATAACAGGACATTGAGGGAGAATCCACTGAATACAAATTACCTAAGAGAGGCTGCATAACATTTCTCCCCACTTTCAAACAAAGAGCTCAGCATTAGTGTTTTGAAATTTGCCTGACACTTCCCTGATTCACTAAGGTGCTCAACTTCTACAAGTACTTAATAAACTAGGTGTCTTGGTGACATCTCTAAAGAAGGCAAGTTAACTTAGTGCCATGTAGACATTCACAACTGTTTATGTATACAAATGGTATATCCTCAGAGCAGGAAGAAAAACAAGCTCTTGGGAATCCTGCATTCAAGTGGAAAGTAAAAAAATTAGGAAGAACACTGAACAGCAAAATATATGACAAAAAGAAAGAAAATTTGCCGTAAGAAACTAATTCTCACTCAGATAATACAGATTCTTTCTTTGGAGCATGTGGTAGCAGGCATGGAGGTATTTTTCCAGTATTGAGGGCCTACAGTACTAGTTTTCATCAAGGTTTGCAGTATTTTGTCTCAATGAGGCAGTATGGCATTTTTTGGAAGATGGGAACAAACAGCCAAATGAGACTGCAAATCACTACAGCAGACCTAACGAGCCTCATTTGAATGGCCTCAGGCTTAGAAATAGAATAATGCAGATCTTGCCCCAAAAGCACCCCTGGAAATTCTCTTCTAGTAGCAAGGCTGAGTTTAGTCCATTTTTAGCTTTGTCAGACTTCGAGATACTGGGCAAAACACTTGAAGGCTAAACCTCTACTTCTTACCAGTAAAATAGGCACACTTGCCCTATACACATAGCACTTAAAGATCTGATTCGCACACCTTGTTAAAAATACTAGTACCCCATCCTTTCAGGATACTCTTCTGTCTTTAAACTTTCAAGTTCCCATTTCTTTTCAGGCCATCTGCGAAAGTACAAATGGATATAAAATTTACTCCTAAATAGTGCGAGAATGGTTGTGTTCAGAAATTCATCTGGAGTCCTTTACTTGCCCTCCTTCCTCTACAGCTTCCTGAAATAAGTATAGACTATGCCTCAGGAAAACAAAGCTATTTGAAAAGAGAACAGCTGCCATGGTGCTGAGTCAATACAGGCAGACAAAATAAAATAAAATGTAAAAAAACTACACTGCATCTGTGGCAATGTGTTTTTTCCCCTCCATCACAATGTCCCGAATGCATGAGCCTTGGCAAGAGTTTAGTAAACAACAGTTCAAGCTTGTGTTTCAAAGAAATGCATCCAAACCATAAAATCATTAAAACAATACACTAATTCCTGCAGTGGGGCATCCACACAGATGGTATTGCAGTACTACTTTGGAAGTCTTTCCTCTGCCTCTTTCCTCTACCAGGTTCCTCTTGGTCATCTGCCTCTAAGTACTTACAGGGATGAACTGAAAAGGTGCAGTAGTTATTTTAGCAGCAAAAATAAGGGCAAAAACTCGAAAAGCTCCACAATGTTTTGCTAGGCATTATTATAGAGGTACTGTTCATCTTTTCCGGTGACAAGAACAGGTTTATGGAGAATATTCATCTATGTTTTCACAAGAGAAATTTCTCTCCATTACAGCTATTTTCACAGCATGGTGCAAGGTTATTTACACTTGGAATTTATGCTGGTAAATCATAATCAACTAAAAGAATACAAACCAGCACTTATTTCTTGGTCTACAGGGACCATCATACTTGTAACCAACATAACCTAAGGAAGATGCTAGAAATCCTTACTCGGTGTTGGGATATTAACTGTGAATCCTTCATTCACCCTTAACTGCGTTAGAACATAGAGTGACCCAGAGAATATAGTAACAGTAAATACAGACCCAGGAGCATCCAAAAATACTGAATTAAAATTAAATAAATAGAAAGAATCACTGGCATTCTGGCCAGAGGATTCAGGCATTTGGATCATCCCCGCAGACTTTTGCTTCATTTAAGGCTTAAGAGTGTTCTGTTTATCTAAAAGACACCTGCAAGGGAAGGAAAAAACCCAACCTAACTGCTTTTAAAAGTGGGAAAACCAGGCCATGTGTTCAGAAGCAAAGTTTAAAAATGGCAGCTTTGTGAATGTTCCGAACCGTAAACTGGCTTTGTGAATATTATGAAAAGCAAAATGTACATTAGCAAATTGCAGCATTCATACTCTGTGAAAGAGAATTTGTACAGCTGTAGGCTGGTACATTTGATCTGCAAAACTTCGGTAGAGCAGTTCTTCATTGGAACAAGCTAAATTCTTTAAAAATCTTTCTTTGCTTTGGGATAGGGCCCTTAAGAAAATAATAAGCTCATTTTTATTGTTCTCCCTTTTATTCTGAAAAACATTCTCCTGGATGTAAAGGATTTTTCACTGGGGAATAAAGCAGAACTCCAGGCATGGTTGAACTAGCACCTAATAACACCAACTCTTGTACAGAATTTCTTATGACTTTGTACATTGCCTTTTATTCCCTATACCACTGAGAAGAGGGCAGAGCACTGTTCCAGTCTGTTCCCCATAACTCTTTTGGAGGCTGAGTCATTTCTAAGGTTTCCACTATATTCCT
Source organism: Ara ararauna (assembly GCA_028858755.1). Classification (NCBI taxonomy): domain Eukaryota; kingdom Metazoa; phylum Chordata; class Aves; order Psittaciformes; family Psittacidae; genus Ara; species Ara ararauna. The sequence goes on from CM054382.1 coordinate 60,158,062, forward strand.
CTGTTCTGCAGTTCCTGGTAGGGGAAAGGGTGGATGGGACCCTCCTTTCTGCAATTTTATGTCAATTGCGTGAGTGAGTTTTACACAATAATCAAATTGAGGAGGAAAGAAACACAGGAAAATGTATTTTATGGGCACAGATTAGGAATCTTGACACTACCAATCACCACTTTATGGGGCAGGATATAATTAAAATGTCAAAAAATAATGAATTAGCACCAAAATAGAGTGATCTTTATTATTAAAGCTTTCCTGTCCATAAAGAACTATTTCTCTTGGACAAAAAGCTTCTTTAATATAAAAGAACAAACTGCATTAGAGTTGAATTATCATTTATATCAGCTTCTTTGCACTATTCTAGCAGCATAAAGGAATCTATACTGGGTACAAGTAACCTACATTCAGCCTTATCTGTTGATATTGCAGAAGTGGTAAAAAAAGGCATTGTGGTATGGATCATACCTGGTATGTTCACAATAGTTTTATCTAGGGGTGAACTTCATTAATGGCATGAAACTGTATAATACGTATTATAATGAGAGGAAACGGCAGAAAGATGTTTAAATATGCCTTTGTATGCATGTAGATCAAGCATCTCTGAACTTTTATCATGGTATGTATGTCAACTATTGCCTCCTAAGAGGTATTCACTGGTGAACAGTATGAGTTCCGCATTCCCAGCTCTAACCATGAAAACAGAAATCTTCATATCAATGGAGTAAAAGCTCAGTTTTCCTGAGCTTCTCTGACAGAAAACTCAAAGGTACCTAGGTAACTGCATCTTTTAATTCCTTTTTGCAAAGTCTTGGTAAAACTGAAAACATGGATTATGGCCCTGAACTTTTGCTTTCATTTTAGAAAAATCATGGCATGGTTATTTCTAATAACAGCATAGTATTCAAATATTTGCTTAAAACTTTGTCATTGACCACCTATAACTGAAAAGTAGCCTTGTTTCTTAATGCTGTATATATTAGAGAAATATTTCATTTGCATGCTAATCAGGTATCTCCACAACTGGCTTGTTATAAATACACATTTTTTATCCTATGTTCTTCTTATGCTGCGAATACAAGTGAGTTTACCCATACAAGTAGTGCTGAAAGTCAAACAAGGCTATTCATCAAATACATATACTGTTCATCTAATGCCTGCAGAACTGGAAAGCTGATCTAAAATATTGACTGAAAATAGTATTCATTTCTTCTATTTTGAAATACAAATAAATAATTGATGATGAATCATTCAGCTACTGTATATATGGCTTTCAAAAACGAAAGATCAGCTTTGAGTGGTATAGCCATTATTAACATTTCTATAATTGTATGGAAATTCTGGCTAGCAACATATTTCCAAAAAGTGAAAGAACAAATACCCTCTGTGAAAGTACCTGAAACTCTTAACTAAGCTTGACCTTGAAAGCTGTAAGAAAAATATACTGCCAAAAAAACCACTTTATCATCACAAGAGAAGTAGATTTGGTATTTTACATACCTACTCAGATGACCAGATCAGTGTTCTTTACACACCCTTCATAGTAATTGCAAACCATTCCTATTGCTATCAAGAGCCCCCATAAGCCAAAAGGCCTGATCCCTCTTTATTTTAAGGGGTGGAGGATTTTTAGCTATTTTCTTTGCATTATCTATATGCCCTCTTGTAGATATCATAACTTAAAAGAAAATAGCATGACCTGAAAAGGTACGCTAACAGAGAAAGTACATTATTTAGCTGCACTGTCACCACCAATGCCATTCTAATAAAAACATTTAGAGTCATCAGTAAGGACAGAATGGAACTCTGCCTGCCAGCTCTGAGCCTATTCAAAGGTTAGCCTCAATTTAGTGTCAGTTCAAACTCATTTAAAATCCCATCCACGAATTGAGTTTGCTGCCCTTGCTGCTGGGGTAGCTAAATAAGGCGAAAGATAAGATCAAGCAGTACTCCAGCTATCTTAACTCACCTTTGAATGAATGTCTATAATGTTATGCATACAAACTGTACCAACTCCTACATATATATTTTTTTATAGTGAGAAGGTGCGCAAGACCAGGATAGGTTTCTATTTTCAGCTGGGGTCCTGTCCCAGTTACAGTGAAGATAAATGCAAGACTTCAGTCACAAAAGTACTGAGTCACTCCAAAAACTCACTGTGGTATTATATACGTCTTCATGCACCAAGAAAAACAATATTCTACCTTTTTCTTTCTTTCTTTCCTTATTGTTTTGCATTCTCAAGAACACAGATTCTTGCTAGCAGATGCAGCTAGGCAAGGCAGAAGCAAAGCTTAAAGCCGTTCTCTCTAGTTAAAATTAAAGCAAGAGGCATCGTTAGCAAAAGTGGAAGAGTCAACAACTTAAAGTGGTTTAAAAACCTTATAAGTTCACCAAAAAATATTTCTCATAGAAATGAAAAAGGCACATAAAATACAGAAAGCCGTAACAATGTCTGCCAAAATCTAGATGCAAATATATTTAGGATTGGTTCCACTTTATGTTTGTTTTAGTTCCGCTATAATGCTCAGATTTGCCTGGAGCTGACTCACGCTGTTTCTGAAAGGAAACAAAGTTTAACATCTCAATTGAAGACTGCAGTCTGCCCAGAGACTGGATCTCCACGGCTTTTACTGACCAAGGAAAATTATCTGATTTATGAAATGCTTGACATCTCTAAGAGCTCCTCCACAGACCCAAACTCCTTGCCTGGGCTAAATCAGCTGTAACAGGTAATTCTGCAGAAACATTTAGCAAGCTTATTAGGCCTCTGCATATTAACACGGGGAGGGGGGGAAAAACAAGCTATTGCCATGGCTATTGGATTTTTCACAGAAAATATTTTTCAGTAAGCAGATGACAGCAGAGTGCTTTATTGCTATTTGCTTCTGTCACCAGCCTCAGTTTAATTCAAAGTTTATTAAAGTAAACAGGAGTCAGAAATTTAATAAGCTTATAAAATGCCACTATTTCATACACTCCCCGGAAAGGGTGCTTCAGGACAAGATGTACCTTCTCAAGAGAAGGTACAGGCAGGCTGCATCGGTTCACTGTAAAACCTGGCTCACTCTACAAGCTTCCAGCTGGAAAAATTAGTACAAAAATTAGAAAGAAAACCACATTAAATGAGAACAGCAGCAAATTCATCTTGTTTATGGTCTAAAATAAAACCTGTCCCCATCAAGTACTCTCTTACAATTTAGTTACAGTGATCTCAGCAAGAGTCAGAGCTAGGCTCAGTGTGTATGTCACGTCCCATCAGGAATGCTCCTGGTCTCCGTCCCTTCTTTTCAAGTTCACAGAAAGCAGCATCCTCCCCAGTGTTCAGCTCCGAGCTGTGGGCACCCAAACTCACACACACCCTTAAACTGTATACTTCAACTATATGGTCAGGCCAAGTGGGAAGGCCTGTTCTATGAGGAGGTTTCAACAGTAACATGAGTTTCTTGCACAGGCCATCTCTTCCGACCACAAATCTTTGCTCATTTTTATTTATGTCAAAAAAAGTGTGAGACTACTAGACCTTACGTGATAACACCTGAAGGTGCAGATGCGTGCATCTATCTGTCTGCCATCACTGCTCCAAAGTTTCTTCTCCTGCTGAGGATCCCATTAACATGTAAATCTTCCCCATCCCTGCCTGACACCTGAATTTTTCAAAATAATTTAGCATCCCTTTTTCTCACCTGCAGGGCAACCCTCTTCCTTTTAAATGTTAATTAGGCATTTGGTGGCTTGGCCTAAAGTGTTCAATTCAGAACCATTTATCAGTTTCTCCTCACCTCCATTCCCCCCTCAATCATCATTTTAGAAAAGATCGAACTGCCTTTGGTTCTCCTCCATCAAGGGTCCTAATCAATAACCAAGGATATTAAGCAATAATAGAATACCCCATGAGCAAGTGACAGGAAGGCTTGGTGGTGTTTTTTGGAGATGGGCTGCACAATTTCACTTCTGGGTTTAGCATTCACAGTCATGAGACAATTTGGATTCCACTCTGCTCTTGTAAATTGGTAGCAGCCATGAGGCACAACACATCCCAGGAAGTGGCACCTCCTGCAGACCAGGTTATCAGATATTCTTCACATAACCTTGGTGATATCTTGATTCTACCACTTAGCAGACACCCATCAACTTCGACAGGGTCAGGATTTTATCCTGCATGGTTTGCACATTGCCCATCATACGATAGTGACCCACACTGCTTCAGAGTTTGAAGAGTTCCATTTTAATATATTAATGTACATTTACTATGTTTATACTTTAAACTAAGAGATGCCAGGAGCCCTTATAACGACATAAAATCTGACAGCTTGAATTTGAGTAGTGACAAGCCTACAGATAACTGCTGAAAAGCCTTGAGTAAGGCTTCCTTCAGGTTCACAAGTTTTACTGCACCACACCAAGATCCAGACAGCACAACACTGGCTAACCAAAGTCAGTGCCATCCAGCAGCTCCTGCTTGGCAGGGGCTCAACTGTAGAGAACAGTGTAAATTGAACAGGAAAACTAATGTTTGTTCTGTCAGCTGCACCTGCCTATCAAATCACACTGCCCATTAGAGCTTATTTTTCGAAATCTTTTAACCTTATAAATTGAACAGACACAACGGTATTTATGCCGCGATGAAATACTGCAGCCTGTCAGTGCTGCAATACTTAACTATCAAATCTACAAAATAGCTCTCATCTCCAGAGGATTTTAACTCATGACAGAAGTGAATTGGAAAGGCAGATGTTTTTACAATGGTTTCAAAGTGAAACAGATCCCCACCTCAGAACACATGGTTTGAAAATAGCATCCCCTCTCTCCCACTTACATAAGAATTAAGTGCCTCCATTAAGTGTTTACAAACCACATGATCCAACAGGCACAGAGCAATAAGTTTAAATAAACAAAACAAAGGGTTTGTGCAATTTTGTATCGGTGTACACACACATATAAAGCAGGTTTGTTTTAGTCTATTACACAAAATAACTGCCTCAGATGCTGTTATGGGCACTCATCTCTGACATGAGACGTTTAATTCCGCATCAGAATCAATTAACTCATGGTTGAGACTACAACTGCAGGGAATACTAATTAATAACTATTAATTAGTCAATTAAAGGTTGGGACAGCCTGTCAGCCTCTGTCTCAGGTGAGTGTTATACAATGCAAGGCTCACTGGAACAACCAGTTTGAAACCAAGCACATTTTCCTTTTGAGGAAAGTAATTAATCTGCTGCTTGTAATTCTGCTCAGTTTCTTCATTAAAAGCAGCATTCATTCCCCTTCGCTGCAGACTCTGCCCAGCAGATAGCCTTCCTCACTGTGCTCACCTGCATCACAACACCTTGGGATGCACGACTCTGGTCATGGTCCATTACGCCTTCATTAGATCCTGCAACGAGGAAAACTACTGCCTTAGCCAGCAACCAGAACTAAACGAAGGTCTGTAATGCTGTAGTATGTGTAATTCCTAGCCTATATGCTGAGAGGAAGATATTGCTGCAGGAGGAGACACTGTTTTATGGGTTTTGCTTGCTTGGAGGAGGAATCTGCTCCCCCTCCAAAGAACCAGCTAACAGCTCAGGAATTCCAGCTGCAAAGCAGGTGATCAGAAAGCGCCAAGCCCCAGGTGAGACTGCCAGAACTTGGAGCTGCTTCCACAAGTAGAAGCCACCTTCCAGAAAGCTGAAAGGATGATTTCCGCACAACCTTGCTCAGCAAGCTGCTGTGTGTCTGTGGAGCAACAAGAATGGCTCTCTCAGAAAGGATATTAAGATAGCTTGTCAGCATCTCAATACAAAGGAAAGCAGCTATATAAGGACAGAAGCCCAAAGATAGCCAAGATTTACAAATAACTTGGTGGGAAGTGAGTGGAACAAAAATAACCCATAACCCAAGAACATGTTCTCTACATTTTTTCCTATATGAAATTTCATTACAGCAGCCTTAGAAATCTAGTTGAAAAACAAATGGATGAAAGCCACTAACACATACTGCTCCTGCAGAAAATGTGTGTATGTTGTGCAAAGAAGTAAAGAACAGAAAGTGATGAGTTCTACTAATTCTTTAAGAGGACATAATCCTAATAACCTCACTGGAGAAAACCATGCCAAGAGCAGGCAGAGAGGCTGAAACCCCTGACCCTGGATCAATCCATGTAAATACACATTGCACCACTGCAGTTGTGCAACTGCAGCACAGGGATTAAAAACAGATGCCAAAACCACTCCAACTATAGCAGCACTTACAAAGTCTTTCTCCTTTATGAAGCCATTTTTGCTGCTCCTGCCAAGGAAAACAAGAAAAGAAAAGCAGCCCCTATGCTAGTGTGCCTGTGTAAAGGAGGCAAACCACCTTAAAGACATTTTTTGCTGTGCATTGTTTCTCTGCCTCATGCTAGACATGCAAAAAAGGAGGATGGCCAAGCTGTATATGCTACACCATTCTCTAGGACTTTTCCATACACTTCCTCCATGATCCTGATCAACTCGGATGTCTGAGTGAAAAGTACATGCTCTTGGTCTTCCTTTTTCAGGTTTGGGACCTTATAACAAAATTTTCTCGGAGGTTTCTTGCCCTAAGCACAATTTCCAACTGCATACCCGGACAGCTTCAAAATGCTCAGTCTCCATTTTGTCTAACCAAAACTCACACGTCTCCAAAGTAAATAACTTTAAGGATTTCAGATGTACATAAGCATGGGATCCACGAGATTGGGAGCTCTGCAATTATCTATCACAGAGAAATGGGTCATGGTTATTTGGATACAAAATAGCTAGTGCTTCTCAAAATTTCTGGAAGCAATAAAAGAAAAGTATTTAAAGCACAGAGGCAAAAGAACAAAGAGAAGATGAAATTAAAGTAAATCTTGCACCACTGAGCTGGCACAGACGACTAGATCAATGCCAGCACGCAGCTCCACTGTAAAGGAGCTCTGCATTCTGATCACTAGCAGTCTGCATGCAAATGCAACACTAAAGGAAGAACAAAGAACAAAGAAAGCAAATACAAATGCTTATGCACAATCATTCAGTTTGAGTTTATTAATAAAAAAAAAATTTCACTTTTTGCTTCCTCCTCTAAAAGGTTGTTTCCAGCATGGCTCTTTCCACATTTGCAAAATAGCTGATTTCAGCGATCCACAATTACACAGGATGCTATATCCACCTTTACTTACAAACAACAAAAAGGCATGTTATTAGTGCAAAGACATCATACTTCTCTCTAAACATGCATTCAAAGAAAACAGTTTCTAATAGTAAGCTTCCCCCTTGTCAGCATCACAGCATGCACAGGTGCCTGGGCTGAAGGGGAAGTAGTGCATGGTTTTGTGACATTTCTGTAGTGAAGGATTCCTACCTCTGTTACCATTAATAGCTGGGCTTTCTGGTGTTCCCTAATGGCTGCAAGTCTCTCAATCACTCCATCAAAGGCCACATATCTTGATTTCTCAACAAGGTGTCAGCTTTTAATAGTCTTTCCATAATAGCAATATTTTCTAAATGAGTAAGACTAGGGAGCAGATTTTTAAAGGTTTTCCAGCACCAAAAACATAGGTAAGTAGGCAGTACTCCAACTCAGCCAGCAGCTGGGAAACCAGTTTTGGGACTCTAAACCACAATCTCCCAGCTTAATCTCACTACCTCTGCAACCAATCTCTTTGCTACATAGACATAGCACATGCTACTAACACAGCATCAACCCCTCTCACAGAGCCAATTCATTCAGATCCTTTGAACACAGTGGCAATATTACAAGGACCTGCGGCACGCACTCCGGGTAACACATGGGGAATCCCTTTGCATTGGGCTGGAAATGTTTAATAAGGAGCCTTAAACAAAGTCAATGATTAAAGTCAATCCAAATAATCAGACACATTTTATTCTCTCTAACCGAACTACTGTCCAGATTACCCTAGACATGTGAGAAGATTGAATGTTGAGTTTATTAATTTACTTCTTTAATAACTGTGCCATTTTTTTCTCCCTCACACCGTTTCAAGAGCAAATACAAATTTTAATATTGTTTATGTTCTATCATTTGAAAATTAATAGCTTTTCATATATCTTTTGACTTCCTGGTGACTGCAAGGAAAAACAAAAATCTTCAATATATTCAAGGCTAAGTGTCAATTGAACTGCCTCTGATAAACATGTATTATAGTAAACTACTATAAACATTCTATGCAGTGATGTAGACAAATGCCCAAAGAGAAAACCCATGTAAACAAGATAAGTAAAACTGTCTTATACATATTTAAGGGATCCGTAAATGAGAGCTAGTCATAAACTTGACAAAGGTAATAGAAGATAACATGTTAATCTTCATTGCTATAGAATTCAGGTTAAAAGGTGATATAAATATTTTAGTCTTTTATCTGAGACTCTAGCATTAAAGATTTAGTCCCTCTTCAACTGCTTTGGGCAAGTGGAAAGGTTTTTGTCCTTTTCATCTTTTTTTTTTTGACCTTTGCACCTTCTGTTAATTGTTTTAAATTCCGCTTCTTTCTTCCCATGTTTCTTAGCTTGTTAAATGTTGATGCACTATACACAGGCATATACGCCATGCACCCACAGCATTACTAAAAAGAGAGCTGCCAGTTCTCTGATGAAAGGGCTTGCAAACACAGGGATCAATTTTCTACTAGTTAGAAATCCATGTTAGTATTATAGTTGAGACCCACAAGCCACCTCTGCAATGGCAGGGTGATTCCTTTCTCAGCCCAATGGAGGGCTCAGAGCTAGCTTTCACCTGTTGCTAAAAGTCCTGAGCAACCTGCTGTAGCTGACTCTGTTCTGTGCAGTGGCCCTGGGCTGGATGATGCCCAGAGGCACCAAGCACCCGCAGCTGCTCTGCAATCCCTACTCCAGACCTCCTCTCACCAGCCAGCAGAAACACTAGGTGACTTCCCATCTCTGCTCCATGCTCCACTCCCAACCCTCCTGAGCATCATCTGACCCTCCAGGTTCAGCATTTTAAATGCCTTTCAATGCTTTGGTCACAACTTCAGCTCTGACATTGTCCCAGTCTCAGCAACTGTAATTAAAAAAGACAGCCTACAGGAGGACAGTAGGATCAATTCTTATACAGCAAATATTGAGATTATAGATGTGGAAGACAACATGCTCTCCTCCCCACTGTCCACTACCTTCTGCAAGGTTACTTGCTTCAGGAGCAGCTGCTTCTAACCAAGCACAAAGACCAAGTAGGAGCAATAGTTCTGTTGCCAGAAGATGCAGATTTTATTACGGCTTTGTGGTATTTGGTATCTTTCCTAAAATCCCAGGTACTCACATACTGTTCTTGCATGGGAATCTCACCATATTCAATTTCTAGTTCCCAGGCTTACAAAGAAGAGTTTAAAAATGTGGCTGAAAGACATAAAATTGGTTTCAAAAAAGGACAAAAAGGAGAAAAACTGCAAATAAACCACTTTCATTTCTTAAGGTCAACATCAAAAATTGTGGCAGGGCTTCTAACCCGAGTGAGGCATACCAGCCAGCGCTGGATACACAGATCCTTATAGTGGGCTTGAATGCTCAACATCCTAATTCAGGAACAGCTGCCACTGCTTCACACCAACATCTGGCCCAGCACAATATAATGACAGACATTGGTCCTTATATAAATAAATATATCCCCCCCAAGGTGTATAACTTCCATGTGGAACATGGAAATGGCTGTTAATGCTCATTACTTGTACACTTAATTTAAACATCATGTAGCTGTTGATCTTGGGTTTAGTTTCCTGTAGCCAGCTTTTAATTTAAAATTAAAAAATTGTGGTTGATTTATTGCATCCAGAAGTTTGAGATCTTTATATTTTACTCATCATATAAAAAATTCTCCTAGAACACTGCAAGAGCACATTGGTATTTAGGGTCCTGCTCTTTCTCTCCATCTCTCAGCGATTTCCTCATCAAGTCAGCTCAATTTCTAGGTGTTTTCCCTCTCACCCCCTACAGCCACTCCTGATAATTGCCTAACTCTGAAAGCCAAGTAAGGTCTTTTCTGGATTATATATTAGTCACAGTAGACTGTGAAATCAGAGGTTAGTTAATAAGCCATCCGGACAGACGGGACTGTCCCTACAGCCCTGGCAGAAGCAATAACACTGATTTATCCATCTAAGAAACAGAATGTAAGTCTGAATGTACCCAGGTAACAGTTAAAAAAGCTTCCATTCTCAAGCAATTGCTTGTGTCAGGAACCTCAGGAAAACATACCAATATTCAAAAATATTCTGAGATATTTTGTGCAATAGAGTTAAATTTCCAGTGTTTATTTTAGATCTGATACTTCAAGGAAAAAGAGAGGAACTTTATCACTTTTTTCCTGTTTGAAGCTTTTCTTATTTAGTTAGAGCAGAGATGGACCAGAATCAAGACCCTTGATCTAAATACTCCCCCAGTTTCTCCTTGCCAAAAATCAAAATCTGTACAATGTGCCTCTCCCCTCAGTGATGGTCTCAGACTGTGCTGCATTCCCTCTCTGAGCCTGTTTGTCAGTCTGCTTATTTTCTCTTCATCAACTTTTTAGGGAAGAGGCCATTTCATTTTCCATCAAGCCTCTTCTCTCTTCCGTCGATTCTTGTTCTGTATTTTTCCCTTTTGCCCGCACAGAGCACTACACACATTTTCTTCTCCATTAAGTTAACTCACAATTCATCAAGATGGTGCACTCCAGAGCCAAACAGATGTGGAGCTGTTTTAGAAGAAAAGGCAGGGATTGTTCTGCAGCTCACTAATAAATGGCATCGATCTTGCTCCCTTTTAAATGAAACATGTTGTAAGTTTCTCTTAGTCATGCTAATGAAAGTATTTTACCAAGTTATTCCAAGAGTCCCAGACCAAAAAGTGGAGGAAGATGAGATTACAGCATTGAGAATAGCAGACCTATATTTTTAGTTAATGGGTATTACGTATTAGAAGAAGAACCTTATTGGGCTAGGAATAGGATAATAAAGTGCACTTCTGTATTTGAAGCAAAGGTCAGAAGCCTCTCTCTAAGTGGCATACATAATTGTTCTGCAATGTTTTCATGAGATCAGCATAGAAAACAACTCTCATCCAACCACATTCATGAAAGTCTTCAGGAGGGGTTAGGGTTTTGGGGTTTTTTTCCATTATTGAAAGGATTTGATATATTCAAAGCCAGGAGACATAGTTAACTCAAACATCCTTCTTGCAGCATTTCACAGAATCATTAAGGTTGGAAGGGACCTTTGGAGATCACCTAGTCCAACCACCCTGCCAAGGCTTTTGCATTCCCCCAGAGTAACCACTACTGACACTCACCACAAAGTACACATCTAACTGAATGGTTCTTTAATCTCACATGGCAGCTCCTGAAGTGCAGCTTCCACTGAGAACTATACATGCTCCCTGTACACAGGAAGGAAAAAGGGCCTCTAAACTGCTTCAGGAGATTAGGGCTTTATTTCCAAGGATGGAAAAGAAGCCAAGGACAACATTTCTGAAGTCACTTCACTTTCCTGGTAACAACGCTTCAAAGACTTAAAATCCATTCCATCCGCCAAGTCAAATTCTACTTTTCCAGTTGCTTCTTTATCTCCTGTTCTTTTGGATCTATCCAGTTCTCAATTCTCAAGTTACAGATGCGTTATTGTAAGCCAGAAAGATGCAACCACCTCGGCCTTACCTGATATGACCCTCCACCTCCAGCTTATTTTCCATGCCAATAGTCCCAATTACTGCTCTTAATGCCTTATTCTCCTTTATTCCCATGAGAGATTTCTTTTGCCTTCATCCTGAAATAATATGAGCAGTTACCACAAATTGTAATTGCTTTGTTGCTCCTGGGGAGTGCATTTTATACCTGCCTCCTTTTCAACAGGACAGATTCTTAAGGATGGCCAAAACCAGAGAAAAGCTGGTCTACTTGAGTTTTATGCTATAGCTTGCCAAATACAAAATAAAATTAGATTTTAAAAAGCACGGTGCAAAAAAGAGCCAGCTAACAATCAGAAAACAGGATCTTAGCCTCCACAAGTTCACAACTGTCAAAAAGAATAACTCATCCTAATGGGACAATATAAACAGCACTTTTTACTTTGATAAGCACAAAACATAAGCTCCCATGATGATATAAGTTGTTGTGGTTGGGTTGGTTTTTTTAAATGATAAATGAACTGCTTGATTGTTTTCTCTCTTTTGATAGTTTTGAAAGGAGAGACTGTACAATGGCAGAGAATAATTGAATTGTAAAGACAGAAGCACAGATGGATAACAACTTTCTGTCATTTGTTCCTGAAATTTCCTAAATGAAATTCACATCAAAATGTGAAAATCTGTAAAGCATCATTAATTTCAAGAGATCAGAGCAAGATTTTAAGCACGAACTATGAAATAGTTTCTGTGTGTACTCTTCTGATGTCTTTCCTATTTCATCTAATTAACAATAAAACAGATGTCCCATGACAAAATCAGCTTTTTTATCCAATAACACTCTGACAATCTAAAAATGCCAATCCCTTCACATATGTAAGTTAAATGTTACTGGAGAGAGTTGATGAAATTTAGAGATAAAACAAAGTGAATATTAACATTGGCTAACTAGCTACTGGGGTGCAAAAGAACTATTGTCTACCCTTCAAAGTTAGAGATCTCTAGTGGAGGGATCTTTGAAATAACGCTGTTCACAAGTCTTAAAATGTAACCTTACCAATTTAACTATCTTAAGCGCTCTAAGTTAAAAATCTTAATACATATAAGTTAAAGTACTCAAAGCTCTTATAAAGTCTTATATTCTGAAGTAAAAGTGATCTGTATTTCCTGTCAGTCATTTGTGAGAGCTGGGAATAAAGGAAGATTAAACTTCAACTCAGAAAAATTAACTAGTAATATCATAGCAAGAAAATACCTCATTTCCTTTACCCGACTACATAAACATGGGAAAACTCACAGCATTGGTATCCATTTACAATATGTGGCTCAAACGTTCCAGCACTGTGAAAGTTTACTCGTAATTACTTCTTGGTGGTGTATGTATCTACTGCTAATTTACCACCTGCCCACCTGTAGACGGTGTAGTAGTTCACCTGCAGATTGGAATCAAAGGCAGGGTGCTCTCAGAGCACGGAATTCTCCATTTGTTTACGTTGCTGTCAGGAATTACACGTGGCGGAAGGTGGTCAAGACTGCTTTAGGTGGAAATGCCACTTTTAGAAATAGTCACAATCTTGAGTTTAAGAAGGCGTCCTCCTCGTGTGTCCCCTCAAAGAAAATGAAGCTATATTTGACATTCAAAAGATTCCCTTTAGTACAATATAATTATTCTGAAGACACTACATCTCTTTATGAAATGTGATATACAGTGCTCAGAGCGACTTTGGAGAAGTTAATCATAGTTGCAATCATGTGTCTTTCCCGATTCATGCAGTTGTGTGATTGACAGAAACTCCCAAAGCAGAATTCAATTAAGTATAATTTTGATTTTTATAAGACAAGTCTGCCTTTGTTGTAACACCAAAATCAGTTCTGAAACACAGATAAAACAGATATTAAATAATGCAACCTGCAGCTGCTCAGGTAGAATAAATGCCACCAATAATAACGCTGCCACTGTTACCTTCTGCAGACTTCAGAATCTGTTTTCTCCAAAATTGAAATATGAATATCTAAAGTTACAGGATACTGTAGGGTATATTTTCAAGGTTATTAACTACCTGAAGTGCAAAGACTCACATGGATTTTCAGAAACACCAAGACTCCTACTCCCACTGAATCAAGAGGAGTGCAAACTAATCCTCAGAGTATCAGAACTATGAACATATATTGTGGTGGCACCACCTTCGGCAGATTATGTCTGTCACACGTCATCTTCTATATAAAGAAGTGCTTTGATAATGCTGGGTACAGGGGTAATGGTACAGCAATGCACCGGTCCGTGGGAATAATCACCAAGATTTATCACCCGAAAACCTTGAGAACTTCTGTATAGTCATAATAGTACTTATTTTAATTGGTTGAATACTGTCCAAGATTTGATCAGTACACCCACTCAAATCTTCCTTGCCACACCAAAACCCATTAAAGCAGTATCCGGTTCTTCCACACAATCCATTGATCTGCTGCTGCTTTTCACCTCCCACCCTCAGCACACTGAGCAATAAGATGAAAGAGGCCCCGAGTTTGTCCCTACTGAAGTGGCCTCTGCAAGACTGGGGTCAGTAGCTAATGCCATCTCCCCCTCCTGCACCCACAGCGCATCAGACAAGGACTGTTTCCCAGTACCTGCCTGTTGTATCTACCTGTTGCCTCCCTTTAAATGGCAGGTACAAAAGCCCCTGGCAGCCACTGTAATCACAGTAATAGCATTTTAGGAGTGCAGATAGTTTTACTCCTTTCAAGCTCTTTCATTCTGCTCTTTTTATGGTGAATACAGGCAATAGAAAGGATACAAATCCCTGAGTTATCATTACAGACTGGCTCACAAAGGAATGGACCAGCCACCACACAAATCATTTCTAGTAAAGGCAATAATGGAATGCTTTCAGAAATTCTGTTTGGGTTCTGCATCACAGATGCCCCCACTGCGTATTTAGATGATGGTCTCCTTCCCTAACAAGCTATTTACAGTCAAAACAAAACCTGGCCAAGGAAAGCACACTTTCCACTGGATTGCACACATCTGATGTGGTAAAACACAGTCAGAGAGACCTGACGGCAGGTTAAGCTGAGCGTTGTGCAAAAGAACGGGAAAAAACGGGTCTCAAAAGAAGCATCTGACAGTCGAAGGTCAGACAGCGCAGAAGCGCTGCTTCCTTGAAAGCTGGGGACAACCAGTGGTGGCTTTAAACACAGTCTCTGCTGCTCTCTAGTGTCCTAACAGTCACCTAGCTCAGCATAAGGGGCTCCTGCAAAGAAGAAATAGTTACTTCAGTGACATCTTAGCCTCAGTTAGGAAGGCATATCATTAAATATGAACAACTTAGAAATGTGTAGGCTACTCATTCTATTTCCATGGCCCTTGGAGTAGGAGGTCTCTTATCTCTTTTTCCTACTTCATACTATTAACCATAAGTTAGAGCAGTGCTAAAACACTTTCATAGGCCACTAAACTCTTGGAGATCGTTAGCGGACATTTTCAGTATACATAACATCAGGGGCTAATGAAGCTATTTGGAAATTACTGCAATAGAAGTGAATACACCCCAGGCCCTCAATAAGAAGCTCATTGGTTGAGATAAGGAGAGGGAAAGATCACTCACCAATTAGTCACAGGCAAAACAGACTTGATTTAGGAAATTACCCAATACAACTCTAAAGGTGATTCTGGCCTTCAAATTTTCATTCCTGTCAAACATTTTTTAGTTCCTGGAATGGTCCAAATTAATTGTCCACCACTGGCTTTGCTAATGAGTACAACTCAGCAGGATGCAAGTGTCACATCATGTTGTCTTATGGTACTATGAAAAGCAGATCTTAATACTACTTGTGCTGTAATCACAGCAGCAGAATTCAGACCTGGAGGGTGGTTTTCAATATCCTGAAGTACAGGCTCGTTCTTCTTCACCCTTTAGCTTGCATTCCTGGATTAGGATCAAAAGGGAAAAAGCACAGAGATTCTATGCAAGAAGCTTGTGCAAGGTCACCACAATATTTATCACTGTACATACAGACCCAACTCTGTTCCAGTATGACTTAGGCCTGCATCACTTTCAGTGGGTAACATAACATTTTATTCCTTACACAGAATTTTCCTCAGACAAAGAAAAGGTAACAACAAAAAAAGCTAGAAAGTGATTCATGTGATAAATTGGCTTTTCTGTTCACTTACCCACCTATATTCCTCATCACCATGATAAAAGTATTTCACAGAATCCTGTGAAAGTATAACCAGGGTGCCAAGTAAACACATTAGCACAGAAGCAGCATGAGTCTCTCAACACACTCATGAATGGGCAGAAAGCCCTTACTAGTTACAACTGACAAGTTTGGCACTGGAGAGGGTTTCTATTTTTAGCCCAGTTTCCAAAGGAAGTGTGGTTTATGCAATCATACTATGTGCAAATGTTGTGTCTGTCATTTGCACCACTATCACTACTCTGCCTAAATAGCCAGCTGTGGCCTAAGTCTCATAAGCAACAGAAATGCATAGGAACTTGGTTTACATAGCAAGTCTAACAGAAGAGAGTTGGGAAGTGCTCACACTGACTGCAAAGCTCCCAGTCAACATCAAGACCTACACCTAAGGCTAAGGGCTTTGTTGCTAACTCCTCATTTTACCTATGTTACAGTAACCAAGTGCAGTCAATGCAGTTTCCAGCCGGGATCTGCAGTTCACTGCATGTTTCTGTCTACAATCCATATTAGTGCAAAATAAATAATACTTTTTTAAATAATCAGTAAGAATCAAACCTCTCAGGTTTTTTAGGGGCCCCATATTGCTGCAAATACAGAGAGCAAGACACATGCTTTACCTCAAAGTAAGTGGGGAGGGAAAGCAAATGGGTCAGCAAGAGAACAAAATGGGATGTGACGAGAAAGGGTTGAAAAGGGGGCTGGGTATTGTCCTTAGCCGGACAGCAGCGGGCAGGAATCCCACCTCAGCCCGGGTTTGTTTTAGCCTATACATTGCACAGACCCAAAGAATGATCCCTTCCCCAAAGCACTGTGCATTTAGTAACACAGAAAATGGGAGGCAGGAGAGAGAATGTGTGACTTGCTGCGGAGTATAAAGCAGAGATTGGATCTGAGGTCATCAGATGATTGTGAGTCAGTTTAACACTTGTGGCATATTTGTTTTTAACTAAATTGAATAAGGGCTTCTGAAAACTGTAAAATCAGACCTTTTTATTTATTTAAATTGTCTTTCATACTGTGTTAATGAAAGTATTGCATGACATTCTCAGCTGCTGCTCCCTTAGTAGCTGGAATTTTCTGCCTCTGTCAATTTCTAATGCTGACATTTTACTTTCTTTTTTTAATCTTTGGGCTCAAGGCAAATTTTTTCCACCCTGATTTCCTTACAAATATTTGGGGCTTGCTCTTGCATTCCTTGAAGCCAGTGAAAATCCTGAATGAGCAGGGAATGCAGAACCAAACCACAGAGTAATTTACGTTTTCTATTTTATTTGCTTTGAAAGTCCCTGAAGAGATGTATCACTGTTTATTACCACAATAAAACATTTCTAATTCACTCAAGTGAGTTAATGACTGAGAAACCTCCCGGTTATTACTGAGCTGGCAAAGCATAATTGATTAGTATATTGTTTTCTAAAATGCAAAGCTAATATAAGCTTTTTTCCTTGTTAAGTACACCTGCATTTGATTACTTGTTACAGTGCTTTACTGCCAAATAGCAGAGCTTCTGTAGTGTGCTTGAAACCCCAACAATGTGCAGGGCTGCAAGAAATCTATAACTTAAAAACTCAGTGAGAATCCAGTATCTTTGAGTGCATATGAGTTGTGGGAAGTACCACAAATAAGATTAATAAAAGCCCGCTAACAGTCTCCCCTTTTTGCTTTTATTTCAAGCAGCTCAGTCAACAGCAGCTATTCATCAGGGCCCTGACTTCAAGCATGTCTATGAGAAGATTTATCCTAGCTATGTCAGTTTTATTTACCCATTCCATATGGTCATAATATCAAGTTATGAGCTGACTTAGGGACTGTTTGTTGGTTTTTCTTAGCCTAAGACCTACTCGGCACAATGGACCCTTATTGCTGCAGGTGCATCTGGCTGCTCCACTAACACAGATAAAAAGTCCATTAATTTCAGTGCAGTTACTCCTCATTTAGCGACATGGAGGAGAATCACACATAGCATGCCAGGACTCGGCTGACTCCACACAAATCATGGTAAGAAACAGGAATACCTGAAACACCAGACCAGCTTTGACCACACAGTGGCAGCAGAATCAAGACACTGCTCAAACAAGTCTTGTAACAGAAGTGTCACAGGAGCAAACTTCCAGTAGCTCTTGTTTGGGGAAAAGGGAAAATAATCCTATAAAAAACACATCAGGTGAGATTCATAACTGAGAGCTGTAGGGAATTTGCAAAAGTTAAGCCCTCCATTCTCCAGCTTGAGGCAAACTACTTGGGGATACCTAATTTTGCTCTAATGACCCAATGTGTGTTTTAAGCCTGACTGAAAGCTGTGCAAAAGAGCAAGCCCAGCCACTGACTGACTCCTAAGAGCTCCAGAGAAAGGGTGAAGAAAATGAAATGAGGTTACGTACCTCACAAGCTACTGTAAATGCAGGAGGAGGCAAATCCAGTCAGCACTATGCTGGAAGCCTTCGAGAAACATTCTGAAGCTAAATGATTCCAACCCAGTTAATCGCACCATGCTCTTGCACTTTAATGGGAGATTTGCTTAGACAACAACTGTAAAATAATTAATAAATTAATTAATAAACAGCAATAATGAACATAAGTAAAGGGCTTGATCTGCTTCCCACTTGAGTGAGTAATTCAAGACCAGCTGTCTCACTGTCCCAGTATTTCTATTTATGCCACCCACAGACAGTGTGGGATGACAAACCAGCTTGGAATTGCAAAGGAGCAAGGTCAGCCATGTCTTGTTCCTGGCCGTCATCAGAAGAAAGATATCACAGGACCTCCTCCCTACCCTCAGATAGTCCTCTATGATGGAGTGGTACCCCAGGACAGTCCCTTTGTGCAAAGACCTCAACCCAAGGCAGCAACGCATCTCAGCCATTGTACAACAGCAGAAGTTAACATACTTTAGAGCCTGCAGACCCAGGCTGCATGACCCATACTACACAGCATCCACTGTCAAAACATCCAGTGCAAGACTCTTACAGTATTCAAAAGGAGCAAATAAGAGGTAACACAGGAAAACAAACACCAGATGGAACAGAGGAGCAGGATGAAGAAAAAGGAAAATGCTCTGTGGTCTGCAGAATTCACAAAGCCGCTTTGGGGAAATGGACTGAATGGCAGGGGTTGGAGGGAGGCGCAAAATAAGAGATTGGGAATTTCCCCTCTTGTTCCAGAGCCCTGCAGGGACTCTGCTCCAAAGCCAGCGCTGCCCATCTCTGCACGCCCCTGCTGTGCTGCTCCGACTCCCACTGGGGTGGACTTTGGGGCTAACAGCTTGGAGCGATCAGAGGAACCTGGCCTAGGAAACCGCCACAGAGCAGGCAACCCTGCACGCAAGCCAGCAGGAAACAGCACATCAGCTTCCCCAGCAGTTTGTAAGGAAAACTGTGGTTTCTGGAGCTTCACTGCACAAGAGAACAAAACACTGTAAATTAATTAGCTGCCCTCCTCCAAACCAAGCAAGCACACTGCTGCAGCCAGGTGTGAGGCAGGGAACACGGAAGCACTGAGGGCAAAGTGAATCATCCACAGCACTAAGCAAGCTTGTTGGGGGATGGATGCATGCAAACTTAGAGGAGGAGAGCAGCCTGTATGCACCATGAACATTTTTCAGTTGGCTGCGACCATTTAACTGAACAGAGAGTCATCTGCCTTAATCATTTCTATTAAATTTATTATTCATTAACCACATTAATTATTTAAACTTAAAACTAAGGATCCTGGAAGCCAGTGCAAGACACTGACTGCTTTCAGTTCCAACAGTTGGCAAAAGCCTGTCTTCTGCTACTGCCAACCTGAAGTCCTAAGCAAGTCAGACCCTGTCTTGGACTGCTTTAAACCTAACACTTTAATAGCTATGTCATTCCCTTCTTTTTATCAAGCCTTTACGGTTGATGACATTTTTTTCTTCTTCAACCAGATGACTAAAAGTTTGCTTCAAAACAAAACCTGAGGTTCTAATGGAATACCAGGACTCCAAAAGTCAGAACATGTAGAAATCCTTTTAGTACTACAAAATATTCATTAAGTCACTAATCTTATAGGCAGTACTTGTAGTTCATGTTTGCTGGATGTGATAATTGTTCTTGTTTCTCTCTTTCAAACTCTAACTAGCTATTGTACATGAGGAAAGCTTGGGCTGAGAAGGACCTGGTACTTCATCTGTGCCCCAGGTAACTCTCCTTAAGCCCACAGGAGCTCTTTGATAGAACAGGAAGTTTAACCAAAGCCTTACAAGTTGCAATCAGATGCCTAAACCACAGCATCATTTTCTTCTGCGTTTGCTTGCGAGAGGGACACCTCTTATCCTCTGCACTTCCACTACCGACATTTGAACAAGAGCTCGGCAGGCACCTTTAAAGTTTTAGACACGATTATTAAAACAAAGAGGATTAGGAGAAACTACTACTCTTACAAACCCAATCTCCTGCGTCCTCCTAATCATGTCTTTTTTAGCCTCTCTCAGGAGAGAGGCTGCTTCCTGAGCCCTTTCAAGCATCCTGCGCTGCTACTTCGTAACTAAATCTCAGGAAAAAACACTGAAGAAACAGCACCTAGTGGGGCTTTTTCTTCAAAGGGATTCTAATCGCAATTAAGTAGAAGACACTTTGAAAACTATACCACATGCAGTCACAGGAATCTGCTACCGAGCCTAGGAAGAAGGGCTGAAGGTTTAAGAGCCAGAGCAAAGGACAGAGTCACTGAAGACATTCTGTTTAAGACAGATGTGCCAATTAAAGTACAAACTACATGGAGGAAGGAATAGTATTGCTGTAGAAGGACAAAAGATAACTCCTTTCTTCTAGTCAGATTATGAGCTGGTCATTAAAAGCTTTCTGCCCAAAACATGGCATGCAGTCTTCCTGCGAGAATATTTTCATGACAACACTATTTAAAAAGAATACTAAACATTGAATAATAAATACAATATTAAAAAAATAAGAAAAATCTGAACTCAGATCCAACTCCTCCAAAATTCGGTGGGTTTGGTTCCCTTGGACCTCATTCCTATAGAGCTGTGAAATAGCTAAAGAAATCTTAAAGGGAGCTTGTAAGAAAGACGGGACAAACTTTTTAATAGGGTCTGTAGCAATAAGACAAGGGGTAATGGCTTTAACATGGAATAAGGTAGATTTAGACTAGCTACAAGGAAGACATTTTTTACAATGAGGGTGGTGAGACCCTGGAACAGGGTGCCCAGAAAGGCTGTAGATACCCCTAAAGGTTGTAGATGCTCCATCCATGAATCCATTCAATGTCAGGTTGGATGGGGCTCTGAAAACCTGATCTAGTTGAAGATGTCTCTGTCCATGGCAGGGGGCCTGAACTAGATGATCCATAAAAGTCCCTCGCAACACAGAGTATTCTATGAAATAATTTTCTCTAATTTTGACCTTTTTTTAGATGGTATTTTCTGAGAATGCAGTTTCTTATTTTTGCAATTCTTTCGTATGGGAGGAAAAAGAAAGATATTTGTAAAAACAATACAGAAAATTACTTTTTAAAACAAAGTATAATGAAATGACGTAGCCAAACACATAATTCGAGATGACTTTCAATTTTGCCTACATGCAGAATAGATAACTTAAAGGGAACAGATATGCCAGATAATTTCATACTGACCATGGCCACATGCCTTTTTCAAGTTATTGGTAGATAACCCAGAGATTTGCACTACATGCCCATCCAAAACTTATTTTTCCTCAATGAGGAGCTAGTTATTCACTAAAAAATAATCCACTTTGTCAGCTGTATTTTTCTTAATTATAATTATTTTCCTCTTCACTAGCAATTCTACTGTGCTGAAATTACTATAGCATTAGTCTTTTCATGTTCAAGAAGCATATTTATTATGCTAGAACTAACCTGCTTTTCAACATCAATATGAAGCAAATTTGAAATCATAGAATAGTTAGGGTTGGAAAGGACCTGAAGATCATCTAGTTCCAACCCCACTGCCAGGGGCTGGGACACGTCCCACTAAACCATGCCACCCAAGGCTCTGTCCAACCTGGCCTTGAGCACCGCCAGCGATGGAGCATTCACAACTTCCCTGGGCAACGCATTCCGGTGCCTCACCACCCTTACAGGAAAGAATTTCTTCCTCATATCCAATCTAAACTTCCCCTGTTGAAGTTTGAACCCATTACCCCTTGTGCTCTCAGTACAGTCCCTCATGAAGAGTCCATCCCCAGCATCCCTATAGGCCCCTTTCAGATACTGGAAGCCTGCTATGAGGTCTCCACGCAGCCTTCTCTGCTCCAGGCTGAACAGCCCCAACTTTCTCATCCGATCTTCATATGGGAGGTGCTCCAGTCCCCGATCATCCTCGTGGCCCTCCTTTGGACTTGTTCCAACAGTTCCATGTCCTTTTCATGTTGAGGACCCCAGAACTGCACACAACACTCCAAGTGAGGTCTCACAAGAGCAGAGTAGAGGGGCAGGATCACCTCCCTCAAGCTGCTGGTCACGCTCCTTTTGATGCAGCCCAGGATACAATCGGCTTTCTGGGCTGTGAGCGCACACTGCCAGCTCATGTTCAGTTTCTCATCGACCAAATCGACCAACAACCCCAAGTCCTTCTCGGCAGGGCTGCTCTGAATCTCTTCTCGGCCCAATCTGTAGCTGTGCCTGGGATTGCTCCGACCCAGGTGTAAGACCTTGCACTTGGCAGGGTTAAAATTCATCAGGTTGGCATCAGCCCACCTCACAAGTGTGTCAAGGCCCCTCTGGATGGCATTCCTTCCCTCCAACATATCAACCGAACCACACAGCTTGGTGTCATCGGCAAACTTGCTGAGAGCGCACTCAATCCCACTGTCCATGTCACCAACAACGATGTTGAACAAGACCAGTCCCAGCACTGATCCCTGAGGGACACCGCTCGTTACTGGTCTCCAGCTGGACATTGAGCCATTGAGCACTACTCTTTGTGTGCAGCCATCCAGCCAGTTCTTTATCCACCGAGTGGTCCACCTGTCAAATTGATGTCTTTCCAACTTAGAGACAAGGATGTCATGTGAGACAGTGTCCAACGCTTTGCACAAGTCCAGGTAGATGGCATCAACTGCTCTACCCCTGTCCATCAGTTCCGTAGCCCCATCATAGAAGGCCACCAGATTGGTCAGGCAGGATTTCCCCTTAGTGAAGCCATGCTGGCTGTCGCCAAGCACCTTGTTGTTTTTCATGCGCCTTAGCATGCCTTCCAGGAGAGTCTGCTCTAAGATTTTGCCAGGCACAGAAGTGAGACTGACTGGTCAGTAGTTCCCCGGTTCATCCATTTTCCCCTTCTTGAAAATGGGGGTTATATTTCCCTTTTTCCAGTCATATTTCCCCTTTTCCAGTCCTTTTCAAACAAAGTGAGTTCTAACTTGTTACTGTAATCTTGGTGAATGGTTGGAGCTGTCCAAAGCACACAAAAAAGCAGTCCTGCATTGTATAGACTGCAAAATCTTCACAGATAAAGGAAATGGGTCGGTATGAAAGTCACTGAGACCATTTACACACATAAAATAACAAGATAGGAGTTCACAAGCTCAGGTCTAGCATGTTGCCCTTGGTATTCCAAGTTTAAAATTGGATCTTAGACACAGAACCATGTGGTCTACTACCTGACTTCATATCTTACCTTTGCAGTGTGAATTTCACAGAGCTAATTCACATGTTGATTTTGGTCTTAATGTCACATATGAATCTCTTACATGTGGCATTATCTTTCTAATCTGCACAAAACAAACTTCATCACAAAACATCCATTCCTCATTGATCTCCTGAGAATAAGTTTGCCATAATCAGCACCCCTGCTAAATTATCCTCAACCTTAAATCAACACATAGTCAGCATGCATGACATGATGCAGAGTGAACTGCTGTGCTAGAAAATTTAATTGGTAAAGAAACCACAAATGGTAAATGAATTCACAAGGGTAAGATAGATATATAGATATATGTATGCGTGCATACATACACACACACACACATGCACAGAGACCACCAACACTGAATTGAGCCAGGACTATTCACATACAATTGAAGGATCTACAAGTTTATCATTTGGTTATAGATTCTTTCAAAAATATGTTGTATAAGGAAATGAGCAATATCCCATACAGGGTCCTGCAGTTCTTTTTATACTTATTTCATGTTCTTGTCACAATAGGGTATGAAAATGAAAATTAAAATTAGCAATGTAATTCCACATGATGAGAGTCAGTGCCTGTTACCAAGCCTGTCCCATCTCAGATTCAATAGATGTGCCTGACAGTGCCTAAAAGTATCAAGTCAACAGTATGCCAATGGCATCCCAAAACCTCAGGTGAAAAAGATACCCACACCTTGTTTTTACCGGCTCCTCTGTACCTGGTACAGGCAGTGCCCACTGTCCCAGCTGCCATTAAACACCCTCAGTGCACTTCCACAACACTGAAGAAATTATAGAATCATTTAGGTTGGAAAAGACCTTTAAGATCATTGAGTCCAACCGTTAACAAGCAATAGGACAAGAGGAAATGGCCTCAAGCTGCACCACAGGAGGTTTAGGCTGGATATCAGGAACAATTTCTTCACCAAAAGGGTGGTCAGACGTTGGAACAGGCTGCCCAGGGCAGTGCTGGAATCACAAACCCTGCTCAAAAACCGTGTAGACGAGGCCCTTAGTTACATGTTTTAGTGGTGGACTTGGCAGTGCTGGCGTAAAAGTTGGACTTGATGATCTCACAGGTCTTTTCCAACCTAGTTGATTCTATGATGGCATTCTGACAAACAAACAAACAAGCCGTTTAGGTTTTTTAACCATTCAGAAGTGTTTGAATCAAATTTAGTATCAGTACTTCATGTCAACGAAAAAATAACACCCCCATCTAAAGATCATAACAAAGTGTCTAGACCCAAGCAGTATAAAGACTGAAGACTGAACATTATTATTCTTCTGTAATATTTGAGCATTTTATAGTGATTCCTGTTTCAGAGGACAGTTGTTGTTTCCTACTTGTAGGGAAACTTTTTAATGAGCAATTTTGTTAAACAACATGGCCACAGTATAGCCACAATGCTGAGAACCCAAGATGGCAGGCCAAAAGGAATCAAAAAACGAAGTTTTTTGGAGGTAAAGTAAAAGTCTATAATGATAAAGGAACAGTTAACTGAGTTATTTAAAAAATAATAATAATAATTTAAACATCAAATTATCTAAATGTCTTTTGCCTTCATCTAGAGTAGTCTGCACTTCACAAGCAATTCAATGTGTTTCAATGTAGCTAAGAAATGTTCTATTAGAATTTTCCCTTTAGTTATATCAGTCTCAATCTAGAGAAAAAGAATTTCAGCCTTTCCCCTTCCTCCTCCCCAGTGTTTAGGAATATAGCATAAGAGTATACCCTGGTGGCTATTTTGTAGAAACATCAGTGGTCTCCTAAGAGTAACATGTCAAAGTGCTTCCAGACATTTCACTGGGCTATCCAGTCTTCTTCTAGTTCAAGTGTTACATTAGGTGGCATGGAGAAGCTTTCAATATTTGAAAAACCGGGGCTTGGCCTAAATTTAGGACACTGTTCCCATAAACAGGGTCCCATAAAGAAAAGAGGGAAGGGAGGGTGAAGTGCTTGTTAATTTGATGGCACAGGAGGTGACTGAAACTTTTGGACATTGTATTTTCACCTTACAGTTAGCATTCAATTTTTTTTATAATGGGAGTTTGTTTCATTGGTTTTTGTTTTATCTTCTGTCAGGTCTCTCTCTCTCGTTTTCACATTATCATAACATATTGAGCCATCAAAGATACTTTTCTCCTACTGTCATACTCAGAATTGTTTGGGTGGGACAGCAACTGGTCTACATTGCCTTGCCACAGTCCAAAATCCACCTTTAATTCTTAAGTTGCATTCCAAATGAAAAATCCTACTTAAACGTCAGTGACATGTGATGGCCACATATCCTTACTCTCTTTACTTGTCATTTGCAAGAGTTCTGTGCTGTTGCCAGCACCGGAGTGATATTTTAACAGTGAATCTCATGTTTCCACTTTCTTTGAGTACTCTCTCATTTTCTTCAGACTACAAAACCAAGATGAGTAGGTTTACTAGACTGCCAACAGGCTTTTTCCCCCTTCCAACAACACGAAAGTCTTTATTGTTTACTAAACGCTGTTCTGCAAATACCGGCCAATGGTACTTCTGTAGCATTAACATTAGAAGCCTGTAGGATTCTGCAGATTATGTAAAAAAATTGTTTGTATTTTTGCATTCCAGCATTCCATCCTGTTAAATCTATTGATTTAATAAAACAAGTCACCTAAATTCTTCCTTTTTTCAATCACAGCAAGCTATGCCAGTAGGAGCAGGCGTTTTCATTGCACGTTCTCTAGGCAGAGAACTCATAATTCATTGTCTGCTTAAGGAGATCTCTAAGGAGAAGATTTTTACTTCTTCATCTTGTTTGCTCTGTTGGTTGATTGACATGTATCTCTGTATATAACTATATCTATGGCACAATGTTATAATAGCAAGGAAAACAAAATTATTACCTCTGCCTGACATTTCATCAGCAGTACTTGGGAAATATTGTCCCTGAAAAATACAGAACAGGGGGTTACAATTAACACTAAGAAGTGTTAATTAGACAGAGCTGGAATGACTTATTATAAAGCAGAGGGTATTTTACTTTTCCATGTCTCGCAATAGTAGAGCTTCCTGAGTGAAGTCAGAGGCTCTGCTCATGCAGCTGAAAGCGAGGAAATATATAACCCCTTGTTGCTGTACTTTATCACCAAACAAGTACTTATTAACAAGCATATTCTTTGGCACATGTTAGTATATATTCAGGACATAGGGCCTCTTCTGTCATTGTTAGAGCTCTGCTCTAAACTCTGAGGAATTTGACACATCTTAATGAATCAAGACAGAGTCCAGGAGAGCTTTCCTGCAAAATAGAGATTGCACACTTAATTAGGACCCTTATTAAAAATAAATACTCAAGTAGTACAAAAGTCTGCAATTCAAGCCTTATGTGTCTCATACTGAAACTGGAGACAGTCAATACTAGTAGTCACTTCTAAAAATAAATTATGATAAGTTGGTTTGAGTCACTCAAGGTCATACAGTGTTGGTAAATCAGCAGCAGGATTAAGCACACAAACCAAATCTTCTGAGACCCAAGGGCAGTTTTCACCACAAAACCTCAAAGCTTGCTTCATTTGCAAGGTCCTGGTGCTCCTCTGCAACTGCAATATCTCATTCCATGAGAATAATCCAGTGAAAGTTAAACAAACCAGCCTGTGAAAGAAGAGATAATTGTACCCTCCAAAAACTGGATATAAGAAGTTAATATGCTTTACTTCAAGTGTACCACACTCAGCTGAAGCATCAGTTATACCTATTTCAAGAATCATTTCATTTTCAGGTTAATCTCAGAACAGAGCAGGAGCTCACACCCACTGAGCACCAGCAGCATGTTGCTACCACAGGAAGCACTTCGATGCTGTGCATTCTGCTTCAAGACAATATTCTGTGCTTGGGTCTATGAAGGAACAAAAGCAGCTCTTGCTCTTAGATTCTGGACCCACTTGGGCATAACATCCAAGAGCCCCATTCCAGAAATTAAGCTGAGAGGAAAACAGCTGAATCATTGTCATTTATGGCAAAATAAAATTCAGTTACCACCAACCAGAGATATACACTAATAAAATATACTCGTTGTTACTGTTGCACATAAAGCCTACAAAAGCTTTAAGAAAAATAGCTACAACCTTTCTTTCCAAACATGAGAAGCAATACTCAGAAGAAAAAAAACAAAATGGTCAAAAAAAGTCATCTTTATGCAAAATTTAAATAAATGAAAATCACAACAGTAATCTGGGTGGTTAAAATTGCAAATATCTCAAATTCAATATACAAGCTGAGGATCTGTCTAGAAAAGAATATGTTCTCTGAGGACAGAGTCAGGCAGATTTAACATCTGTTATAACAAAGTTAACCCTTGGATAGGGGGAGCATTAGTTTCAATTAAGGCTAAAAAGATTCATGATACCATAGACATCTGCAAAACAAGAGACAGTCAACAAAGGTGGCTCTGTGCAAAACATTTACTGAAAATCACCAACAGGATCCTTTTTGCTGTTGCATTTTGGATGCCAGATGGCTGGAGAGAGTTCCAGCAGGCAATTTCTTAATGAGAGTGCCTCTGCCCAATATCCTCGACATCCATCAGATGCAGCATCTACCCTGCTGAGGCATCCAAGAGAACCAGACATTTTACCAATGACTTCACGAGGTCAGTCTTAGCTTTTTGGGGTTTATGAAACATCATTTGCTGCGGTTCATTTCGACCCATCTAATCAGGACTAATTTTCTTTAGACATTTCAGTAATGAGGAATAAAATACATGGATGGGAGATAGGGCTTCTAGGATAGCCTTAGCTCCCACGTGACCCTGCTTTTAAGAGCACACCTACCACTCATCACCTCAGACTTCAGCTTAATAGAGCCATTTCCCACTCAACAGCCAAGTACACTGTTTTGCCAGCCCTACTCTACAGTTAGAAACAATCCTGTTAACCAAGCATGCAGACGTCTTCATCTCACACAAGTTTCAAGCTCTTTCTAGATCAAAGATGTACATATCCTTGCTTGTCAAGATAAAGCAAGCTATACTGTCAGTGGCCAAGGTACTGGACACCGAAAAATAGCTGAGCCTTCTCCCAGGAGGGAAATTAGGATCCCAAAGTGAAACACGCACAGGATCCCAGTGGGCCAGTTAACGTACGTTTCAGCCTGGCACTAAAATCCGTAGGCACTGTCATATAACACTTAGGAAATAACTTGATAATGGTGAAACATATCGTAATGCCTTTGCCAGCTTCTCCAAATGTCTGCCATGGTCGTGGGGTACATCCTGAATATTTTGATACCATTGCACTCCCAGTAAATTAGACTTGGCTTAACTCATTCATCTGGTGTAATTTGGGCAACAGTTTATGCTTGTAAGACACATGATGGATGAATTTTCCCCCAAATCCATCAAGTCATCTACTACTAATCTTATGTTCTAAGATGCTTTCCAGTGGATCTGAAAAAAGAAATTCAACCAGTGCTTTGGAATCTTTTTCACCCATTGAACAGGAAGGTGGCTATAATGTAATGTTTGTAGAGAAGAGACCCTGATTGCACCTCTCTAATCCCTATTGGTCAAGGTGAAGCTTTCCCGAAGAAGGGCACAGATTTGAGCAAGGAGCTAGAGCCATGTTTTGCCTGCCAAACCTACTGGAGCATTTTCCCACTCTTGGCCCCACTGCATTAGGATTATTTTCTCTGAGCCACAGTAAAGCTTCACAATGTGGATAAAAAGAATGATTAGAGAAAATAAATGCAATTCATCCCCCTAAGCAGGAAAAAGGCAGGCGTGTTGTAACTTCATTCTACCACCCTGGACTGAGCACTGCAGTTTTAGTCCCTCTTCTGTGTGCCTGATCATTTGCCATTGACTCCTATTGAACAGGTCCTTAATTAGATTCTCCTAACCAGTATAAGATATCTGACTCTCCCCCTTACAAAGCAAAAGCTCTTTAAAGTGTAATCTCCACTACTGGCCCCATTTGTTTGGCTGCAAATGTCTATGGCTAACCTTTCAAGCAGGAGATTTAGAAAACTGAGGAAATCCATAGGTTCTACCCAAGGTAAACCACGGGCTTCCCCAAGCCATGAAAGGAAATCAATATCCCATATCCTGCTTACAAGAAAGTGAGGTAGCATTTTGATACCTTTGTTCCCTATAAAGCTGTTTCATCAGTAAGTCCCTGCTGCACAAATCCGAGCTCATTCTGACTTTTCATGCTGCTGATGCTACCCTTGGTTAGAAGCTCTTGGTCTCTGGATCCAGCTCCCTTCAGCAGCGGTTATACCCTCCTCCCTCCCCTGACTCCAGGTCCTGATGACCTGTAAGCCCTTTCCTGGATCTGCCAAATAGTTTATAAGGGCCCTGCCTTGTTGAATCTGTGAGCCTCTCCTATATTCTGGTACAGGGCTAGTACCCCATTTCACTTCCAAACATCTGATTTTAACAACCACCTCAGCATTTTAAGGCCAGCTAGTCCTGTTAAATCTCTCTGTAAACAGAAACCCCAAGCAGATCTTTTTAAAAGCCTTTGTAATTCATTCTTTCCATCTGCCTGTCAGACCACACGAAAGATCCACTCTCTGTTTCTGGTTTCTTTTCCATTTCCCTCTTCCCCCCAGGACCCTGCCCTGCTGTCACAAACCTACTCAAATTCGTACAGATCCTGCCCATCTGTATTTGCCCAGTTAAATTTTCAACTACTTTCTGAAGATACACACAGCAGATTTGTAATTATTGGTGGGTAAGAAAATGTGGGTAACCTGCTTTCAGTGGATTTCTACATCCTTTTTTTCCTGAAATTCATCTACGCTTTTACCCAGGCTTTTTTCATCTATTCCTGGACTGGGGGGGGGGGGGGGAGGGAGGGAGGAGAACAACATAGAAACTTTGGGGAACTGTGAAAAAAACTATGCAGAAACAACCTTTAGCATAAGTCTTACAGCTTTATGGCACATTAGCAAGATTCAAAACCAGAAAAGACGGAATTCAAGGCAAAAAAAACCTCCGAATCCACACTAGCTGCAAGTATACTCACACTGAGAGCATGTCAAAGCACCCATTCTTAACCCTCACAGAGACCTGCATTACAGAGCTTATTCAGGCAGAGCTTCTGTGTGAAGTCAGGAATCAGAACGTATCCCACATATCACCATCTCTTACAGAAAATTAATCCACAAATCAGGATATGACAAGATTTTCTCTCCTACACCATCAAAACTGGGTTGTCAGGACACAATGTTTTCCCCCTTATAGTCTAGAGTTTGCAAGGAGCTGAGATAAAACCTAAGATAAGACTTTAGCTCCCACATACAGGTAAATCCAATGCTACACAAAACAGCATTCCAAGCAGAATTATCCCCTGGGGGGGTTGTCTCATCATGCCCTTGTCCACATCTGCCAAATTCACACCTGGGGTGAAGAGGAACACATGTTTATGCTAGCATTTGGATAGAGCAGGCCCCAGACTTTGGTTAGAAATGGTTAGCAAACAGCCTGTTGCCATTAAAAACTATCGGTAATACCTTCTTGTCTTTAAGCATTTTCATCTCTCTTGATGCACTTGCTTCCACACAAACAGTCAGTGAGTCACTGTAAAAACACCCATCACTGTTTTACACTGATGGCCACCTGCTTGAGCCTTGGCTGGTGTTATAGGTGTACATGAAATTGAATCTTCTGTACAGCACCTGATATGACTGCATCTGAAATTAAGAACTTTCCATGGTTTCCCTGAGAAGGTAAATCCTCCACAAAGCACCAACTTACTCAACCTGCACACAGTATAACCAAGTCCTAAAGGCTCCCTCAGGAAAGGCATGTTACAATAGACTTCATGCAGGTCAAGGAGCTGCCTTACACTTTTCATGAATATGGCTGTCCTTCAAACTCAACACCAGAAAGTGACACAACATTTTCATTGCACTTTCCTAATACAGGCATTAAGATCTTGTTTTATGGAATCTGAAGTATTCCCACAGCCATTAATCTGAGTCCTCTGTTGTCTCACAAGCCTAAAACCACATCAGCCTCTCACCCTGCTCTTCTGCGGTGGAATTTACCCCTCTAAACATCTTCCCGCTTCTTGTACCTTCACCATTATCCAGCAGCGGACTTCTTTGCAAATCTGCCTTCTCCAGCTGCATCACCTCACACCTTATCAGCTCATCCCCCCCCCACCCTTTAACCTCTTCCACCCTGGCCCGTCTCTCACGTTAACACCACCAGCCCCGCACCAGCACAGCAGCCTCCCTCCCGTCAGTAATTGCCACCAAATCCCGCAATCAGCCCCACAGCTGATTAGGGAATTCAAGGATTGCCCAGCTTCCGAGGCTCCGCTGGCCCGACCCCGGCTGCTCCCGGCAATCAGGAAGGGGAGCAGTGGGCATTCTCCGGCGGCGCCTTGAGTCAGGAGCAGTGCTGCCATCGATGATTAGATCCACTAATAACATAGAAATGAGGGAACTGGCTGAAAAGGAATGGGGTTTAGATTAAAACATCTGTTAAAATTCATTTATTTTCGTTTTGGTGCGAAGCAGCTCGTTTTGGAGATGAAATGTAAACAAGCGCTGCGCAATTTCAGGGTTTGGTTTTGTTTCCTCTGGGGTTTATTTCCGGTTTTCGGACTTCAGCCCAACAGGGGGTTGGGGTATTTCGCGTGTGGTTTGGTTTTGGTTTTGCTTTAGGTTGGGATTTGTTGTTTTTGGTTTGGGTTTAGCTAATAAAAAGGCAGAGAAAAATAAAGGGGAAAGTGGAAATGACCGGTAACAAGGCAAAACCCATTTTTGCACAAGGTTTTCCTCATTATGTTGAAACCCGGGAGGTGGAAAAAGGAATGAATTCTCACTCTCCCTTAACTGACACTAAAAACAGAGGAAAACATTTCAAACAGCCCGTTCCTCTCCCGTTGTAACTACTACTCCTCTCGGCTCCATCTGTTGACTCTGGGCCAATCGCGGATGCTCGTGCGAAGGCTCCCGGTCAGCAGCCGCTGCGCGTTGCAGGCTCGTCCTGCGGTGCCGCTCCTCCTCGGTTTGTTCCACCTGCTTAATCACATTTAAATATATTAAATACTTTCCTATTGTTGTTGGGGAGTAGAAGTGATTGCTGCAGTTGCCATGGGGACGTAATGCCAGCATGGAGGGGATGTCCGCAACACCAGAGGTGTCCCTTCGCTTTGGTCCCTTAGCAGGCGCGCTGTCCGGCGTTGTGCTCCCACCGTCGAGACGACCCCTGGAGATAGAGATCCCCGGGCTCGTACTCGCCTCTGGGCATCACGATGATGTGATTTACCCAGTGGGACGGGTAAAAGCCGTTTTCCTCGGAGCTATGCCACAGTGGGCCCTGCTGCCCCGGCAGCAGCGGTGCTTGCTCAGCGCCGGCCCGCGGGCAGGACGAAGGCACCGGGCCAGAGGCCGCCCCTCCCCGGTGAGGGGCACCGGGGCCGGCCTGGCCCTCCCCGCCCCTCAGGGGCAGCGCCGGGCTGCGAGGCGGCTTCAAGGCCGGAAAACGCGGCATCAGGTCCCGGGACAGCCGCGGTGGTGGGGCACGGAGCAATCCCTGGTCAGCGGGAGAGCCGGGGCGCGGGTAGGGTCTCCCTCCTCGGCCTCCAGCAGAACAAGCCCCGCTGGAGGGGCTGAGGGTCGGGACGCCGTGTCCGAGGTACTGCCGCCCTTCGCCGCCGCTGGTTGGCCCCGGCGGAGGGGCTGTGCCGCCAGCTGGGCGCACATCGGGACAGCTGCGGAGCAACAGGCCGGGCAGGCGCCGGAAGAGAGGCAGAGCCGGAGGGGAGCCACCCCGCTCCGACACCATCTGTCCCCCGGGCCCCGATAGTGAGTCGGGTTTGAGGGGGGCGCATAGAGCAGCTTTGGGAGAAGGCGGCCCTGGATTGGAGTGGGGGGTAGCGGAGATATCCCCCTTCGTCTTACAAGTTAAACAACCGGTCTGTAAAGGCGAAAGGGACACATCACCCTTTGCATCTCCCCTTCCCCTCCCGGCCCCGGCGCTGCTCGCCTCTCCGGGCTGCCGTGGCGGCCCCGCAGCGAGCCGGGCGCGGAGAGGTTCATTTTAGGGGAAGGAATGTCATTTCGCTACAAATGGTTAGTCTAATTTGATCTTTATTATGCCGTGGATTAGGGCTGATTCATATTAAACACGAGTGCGGTTAATACAGCGCCGGAACGTGTCCCGCTGTATGTACAGCCGCCGCGGCTGCGGCCCCGCCGCTGCCTGCAGCTCGCGGATTAAGATTTAATTAACAGGGAAGTTCTCTGGCGCTCACCGCAGCCTCTCCGCTTCACAAATAATTTATACTCAGCTCCGCCGATTTTATTCAAGTGACACCATTTTATTTTACTCTAAAAGGGACCTGAATATTTCATGTTGTGCCAGAGGCTTCTGCTGTGCGAACCTCTCCGAGGCAGCTCCAAACCCAAGGGGTTTTTCACTTTTAATCTACGGGTATTACCTCTGTAGGGACAATGTATCAGATTCTCTTACCCCCTCCTCCTCCCGCCAATTTAGCAGCCTAAACTATCCATATGAAAGTTAATCGTCGTGATCCCCATTGTCGGCTGTATAAATCCAAGCTCAAGCCAACCTCCAAGGCACGGCAACAACTCTGATAAATAGTCCTGCTCGCCTAACTACACAAGAATGGCTTTCATAATTAAAAGGGGAGCTGAGTTAAATCAACAGCTCCTAAGCCCTTCTCAACAGGGCTAGAATGGGAGAAATGTGGCGACCTGATTTCTTTAAGTAGCAGCTCTTTGTAGCCCATTCATAATCCCAGATATGGAAACCCATCCTGCACAAAGTCAGCTGCCAACCGAAAAAAAAAAGGGAAAAAGGGGAAAAAAGTTTATTCAGATGCTCAAAGTCCGCCTTTTTTTTTCCAGTTTAACATAACCCTGGCACTTTATAACCAAACAGACAACTCCTTTTCCAATTAAAGTGGAATTAGGAAACTCAATCAAATTAGCTCACTATTAAAGCCCTTCTTTATTAAACCGTTTTATTGTAGTAATATTAAGTTTCACCCGCTCTTGGAACACGAGACTCTTAAAAAGTTTCCCTTGTGATATTGATTTGGCTGCTCCCAAGATGGATCAGGGTCACAAGTATTTACCTAGGTGGAATCTGTAATATTTACTTATTATGATGATGATGATTATTATTATTATGTTTTGAGAAAAATCTTAAAATTGTATCCAGCTTGATCGATCGCTCGAGCGAAGGAAGAACTGCATTTTACTTGCCCCTGTCCTTTGATTTTACCCAGGGGGGTCCCTCTATAGCTGCGGCGGGACGGTCCCCTCCCAGAGCCCAGTCCAATGACTGGTTGGTAGGAGCCGCGCTGTCAGCTCCCAGCCAATGTTTACACAGTTATATTTGAAGTGAGAAAGTAAACAGTCCAGCTGTGCCACGGAGCGGTTCCGTGGGATTAGGTTTCCATACCAACGAACTTTAGAAGCTTTTACAGTCTTAATTCGACCACGCACTCAACTTGTTCTCTGTGAGTAATAGTTTTCCTGGGCCAAAAACTCCCAGGACTGGTAAAAGTCGCGCTCCGGCTTTCGGGAACATCGCCTCGCGGGATGCAGGGGGAGCACGGCCGCTGCCCTCCAGTGTATGATAAATTTATAGAGGTAGGAAAGGCCTTCGGACTTTTTGGTCTTGAAGAATAGGCGGGCACCATTGCAAAAAAAAAAAAAAAAAAAAAAAAAAAAAAAAAAAAGGAGGAGGAAAAAAAGGGTGAAAAAAACCCAAACAATAAAATAAAAAATCAATAAAAATACAAATAAAATAAAATGATAATAAAATATAAAAAAATAAACACACGCCAATTAAAAAAACAACCACAACCCGCGCGCAAAACCTTTGCTCTTGAACCAAGGGGAAAGATTTGGAAGGACACAGTTCCAGAAGTAAACCAGCGGCTTCTTTCTTATGTGTACCCTCACCATCAGCCAGCGCCGGGGTTGGGGTGTCTTAACTCTTTCACGCCTGTCGCAAACACACGTTCTGAAAACCCATCGTTACTTATATATATCCCTTCGGTTGTCTTCACATAGAAACGATTAAAACTCACATTCAAGTTTCAGACACAAGGGGAAAGGACCTCTCTCTTGCTACACAGCAGGCTTTTGCTTTAAGCATGCTTTTCTCTCTGCGATAACGCCACATTTCCTAAATATAACAAAAAAATCAGTGAGATATCAATGGAAAAAAAAATCATTAATTTTTTACCCCTTTGATATTGATATTTTTTCCTCCCAGCATAAGTAATAAAAAGACCAGAACCGGCAAAAAAAAAGTATGTGACAATTTCAGTGCATAAGGAAATTGCTCTGGTTTGTAGGCTTCGTTTTTATTTATAAATGTCCCGAAGGATATCTGGTTTGACCATGATAAAAATGTAGTAAACATATTTGTACTAATTGCATAAACTTCTTTAAATATTGACTGTCCTTGTCAAATGAATTTCCCAAAGCACACTTCCATCGTCTCGTAAAATACCACTGGCCATTTATAAGACCCTTTTTTTTTTAATAGAAAATAACATTTATTTCTATGAAATGGAAACACAGAATTACCTGTTAGAAACAGCAAGAAGTTTGCTACATTGGAACAAGAAAGCAATTTCCTTGCAGATCACAAATGAAGGAGGCTTATTAAACCATCATACACCATTGGCGCCAGGGTCCTACAGACAGCTACAAATATATCTACTTTCCAATGTTATATACAGATCGTAACATTTTGGGGGGCGGGAAGGAAAAGGCTTTCAATTTGACAATATGTTTAATCTATATGCCTGGTAAGTATTACAATGCGCTGTCTAACCTTTAGCTTAACGTTAATACCAAGTTCACCTACGAGTTACATTAATAACTTAGATTTCCATTTTATAACATTATACACTTGCTAGTATACATATATATATGTATGTGTGTGGGGAAGAGTGTGTAGTGTGTGTGTAGCGTGTGTGTGCGAGCACACCCCACGACGTATCAAGGATATCCATGCTTATGGCCATAAGCAACAAAGAGTGACTCATGTCTGGACAATAAAAGTGCACCTTTATCACCGATTTAACACCTACATCTGTCCGCACCGGGCTCTGCACGCCACCATCGCCTGTACGGGGGAAAAGAGGGGGCAGAAAGTCACCCATGCCCGTCCCTCCTGTGCCTACCTAGCTACTTCTACACAGCTGGGCTTTGGGGAGATGCCCCTCGCTATTGCTTCTCGGGGGTGTTGTTGACCATGGGCCCGTAGAGCCCGCCGGAGTAGACCTGCTCCTTGTGCACGGCGGAGCGGTCCCGCATGAGGTCGCTGAAGGCGTAGTCCACGGGCGGCCGGAACCCGAGCGTGGGCATCAGCCCTGCTGTGGAGTAGGGGGTCATGAAGGCCAGTCCCCGGCTGTGCGCCGAGTAGGCGAGGCGCAGCGGGTTGAGTCCCAGGTGGGTGCCCAGCGGGTAGCCGCCGGCCTCTGCCCCGAAGTGCGTGGCGTTGGGCTGCAGCGGGGAGAAGGCGGAGCGGCTGCCCAGCGTGCCGATGGCGGGGGCCATGGCGCCGGCTATCAAGGGCCGGTGGTGGCCGCCGGCGGCGGCAGGGGTAGGCGGAAGGCCTTGCAAG
This sequence comes from Ara ararauna, assembly GCA_028858755.1. Classification (NCBI taxonomy): domain Eukaryota; kingdom Metazoa; phylum Chordata; class Aves; order Psittaciformes; family Psittacidae; genus Ara; species Ara ararauna. Next base: position 60,195,104 of record CM054382.1, read on the forward strand.
GCGCCGTCCCGGGCCCAGCCTTCCTCGGGGCCTTTCTCCGGGCCGCGGTTGTTGAGGATCTGCTCGATGGCCTGGACCACGTCCCCGCCGCAGCCTTGCAGCACCAGCTCCAGCACGCTGCGCTTGTGCGCCGGGAAGACGCGCGTCAGGATGTCGATGGGAGTCCGCTGCCGGCCGCCGGCCGAAGGCGACGGGTCCTGCTCGTCCTTGTCCGCCTCCGAGCCCGAATCCGAGCCCAGCGGGCTGATGGAGCCCGGGCTCTCCTCCCCCTCCTTCGGGCCCTTGGAGACGGGCGAGCTCAGGAAGGACTCTCCGTCCCCGTTCTCCGAGCCCGAGCCTTGCCGAGCTTCCGGGGAGGAGGTGCCGGGCACGGACTCGCCGTCCGGGGAGAGGGGCTTCCCACCGGCCTGCTGCGGGGTCACGGCGCGGCTCGGCAACAGCGTCTTGGGGAACAGCTCAAACTTCTGCATCTTGGACTCTGCGGGGCGGGAGGAGAAGGAGAGAGAAAGAGACCGTCACTGTGGCTGCCCCGGCTGTCGGCGGGGCCCACCCGCAGCACACCTCCCCGGTCCCCGCTGCCGCCTCTCCCGATCCCTTCCCCTCGTCCCACCGGTCTCCCCCGAGGGCGCGGTCTTACCTGTGGCTCCGGTGCCTCCCTCGCCGCCACCGCCGGCGCAGACGGAGCCGAAGACCTCGTACGCGGGCCGGGGCGGGATGATGCCGTTGGCGGCCGCCAGCGCCAGCCCCTCGGCGGTGCCGTAGAGCAGCTGCAGCTCCCTCGCCTCGTTCTCCTCCTGAGCCTGCTGCCGGCGCAGCGCCACCTGAGCCGCCATGACGCGCTGCCGCTCGGCGATGAGCGTGCACTTGGCGCACATGCAGTCCTTCCAGCGGCAGTACCGCTTGTGCCCTTTCAGCGCCGACACCACGCCGTGGTTACGGCAACGGGCGCACTTGGGCGTCCGCGGGTACTTCTCCGCCGCCCGCAGCAGCAGCGGCGGAGCCCGCAGTAAGCTCCCGGCTACGCTCACGGGCAGCGTGGCCGCCGCCGCTGCGGCCGCCGCCGCCACCGAGCTGGGGGGCACCGGAGGGGGAGCGGCGGGCACGCTGGGCAGCTCCGACCGCAGCTCCATCCCGGCGAGCCCGCCCCGAAACAGCGAGCCCCCCTCACGGGTCTCCCACGGAGCAACGCGGGGTGGGGGGGAACCCCGCGGAGAACCCGCGCCCGGACACGAGAGGAAGCTCCCGGCGCAATCACGGGTGGGGGGCACAAGGAGCACCGACGGCTAGCATGCAAACCCCAGCGCCTACCCGCTCGCCGACCCGGCCCCCCGCACACCGGAGTGGGGCTCAAGTGAGGAGGAGCCCGGAGAGAACCCCCCTGCGCCCTCCCCCCCCTCCCTCCCGAAAAGTGAAATCTAAGACAAGAATATCGGATAAAACTTAGATCTCTCGCGCTTCCGTGCTCTCCGTGCGCATCTGGCGGGGCAGCGCCAAGTCCATCGCGCAGGGCTCAAAGCCGAGTTCTACCGTCCGCGCCCGCGGGGTCGCCGGTGGGAACCCGAGCTCACCCGCGCTGCTCCCTAAACTCAGCTCCCCTTTCCCCCTAGTAACTACAGTCAAAGGCCAAAAGCGTCCCTTCAAAAAGACCAGTCCAGCACCTTCAGCGGCAGGATCCCTCTCCACGAGCCGCGGAGACTAAAATCCAGGAAAATTAAATCTTTTCTAAGGAAAATTAACAAAAATCACCCCGTTTCCCTGGCAGCAGCACCGCAGCCGGGCGGACACCCCGGAACACCGCAGTCCCGGCTGGGCTGGGCTCACCCGCCGCGGCGAGCCCCGAGCAGGAGACCGGCGTCGGTGCAGTCGGAGCGGGCAGAACCGACGGCAGGGCCGGAGCGGGCAGGGCCCTGCGCCCCCGGGGACACGCTGCTGCCGCCGCCGCCGCCTGTCGCGTGCGGCCCGCGCTGCCGGAGCTGCAGGCAGAGCGCGCTGCCCACCGCGCCGCGCGCCGCAGCCACTCGCGCTATTGTTGCGCCCCGCGTTGCCATTAGGCAACATTTGACAACAATGTGGCGCCTGCTATTGGCCAGGGGCGGGAAGCGCCGCGCTGATTGGCCGGAACGGCTCCTGCCCGAGCGCGCCGCGACCGCCGGGACCGGGCGGGACCCGCGGGTGTGTGTGTGTGCGTGCGCGCGCTCGCGTGTGTGCGGGGCGCGCGTGCCGGCCCGCGCCCGCCAAAAGAACCCCGCACACCCGTCCCGCCCTCCCGCGGCCCCGGAGCTGGGCTCTGCTTTGGGTTCGCGTTGCTTTTCTCCTCCTAAACCCAGCGGAAGCCGCGCTTCCGACGGCGGTTGCGTGGGGTTGGGGGGGTTTGGGGGGGTTGTTTTGGTTTTAGTTTGTTTTTCTGGGTGTCGCTTGTCAAAGGGGTGGGGGAAATGTCCTGTGAAAGGTGCCAGTTCACTTCACGGTGTCCCCGCAAGGTTTTGGTTTATAACACTATGTAACGATGTATCTCTCCTTCCCCTTTCCTTCCCTCTTCCTTCCTTCCTTGTTCTTTCCTTCCATCTCCCTCACTTCCCCCTTTCCTTTCTCTTCACCTTCTCCCCCACCCCACAGCTGCAGGTGAAGCGCCGCGGGGGACCCCCGAGGTGAGTGTAAACCCCGGGCGCGGGTGAGCCCCGCAGAGCGCCAAGTCCGCTCTTTCTCCTTCCCTCCATCCCTTGTGCGTGATCCGCGTTCAACAGGCGCCTTCCCCGCGGGGACAATAGACCCGAGGGACGGGTGCTGGAGGAGGAGGAGGCCGTCGGGCTGGTAACTGTATATTAACCCCGAAGCTTTTGTTTTAGCGTTAACGGCCCGGTTTGACGTCACAGCCGCTGGGAACGGGAGGAGGCAGCGCTTCTGCAGCCCCGGTGGGAAACAACGCCGCCCGCTCTCCCCGGGCTCTCCCCTCTCCTTCCCACGAGGGATTTCCATCCTCCTCAGCGCTTTTTAAAGGTCTTTGTGTGTCCGGCAGTCCTTCCCCGCCTGCCGGTGCCCGGTGCCGGACCATCCTCCCCTCCAGCATCCCGCTGCCAGACCTGCTCCCGGTGCGCTGCCCCCCGGCCGGGCCCCGAGCTCCCCGGGCCTGTGTCCCCCCCATCCCGTGGCTGGGAACCGCGCAGGGCCGCGGAGGACAAGCGGCACTCGCGGCTGCCGTGCTGCCCCTTCCCTTTTATCCCCTTTGGCTGCGACAAGCACAACTGCAGAGCTCCCAAACTTCTCCGTATTTCTATAACGCTCACGCCGCTCTTCCTCTCCATTTTATTTATGTCTATTATTTTTTTACGAAAAGAACGCTTTCCCAACCGAGTTTCCGCGCGTGCAGCTGCCACCCACTCCTCGTGGTTTAGGTGTTATAACACCTTTATTTAACACAGCCGCGAAGTCAAAATATACCCCATTTAATTTTATTCGCAGCCACTCATTTTACTCTCCGGGGAGAATGACTCAGATCATCTGATTTAGGTGGGAATTCGTAGAACTCGATCGGACTGAATAAGAAACATTTAAAGTGTTGCTTTACGTGAGTTTACCATGGAGAAAATGTGTCTCCCTTCTTCCTGCAGTTTTGTTTGGGTTTCGAGTGGGTTTTTCCAGCAAATACCTTTCACTTTTCCCCCCGAGGCAACCTGCCATCACCCCCAACACAGGACACGGGTTACGCTGATTTCCTCTTTTCTTTCAGCTTTGATTTAAATTACACGGCTGGGTTATCCTTGCCGGTTATGGCGGGTTTAAACGATTTATTTTGGAAACAAGCATGAAAAAAAGAAAACAAAAATAATAATAAATAAAAAACCCAATCAGTGGGTTATAAACCTGTCAGTGAAAAGCTGTGGTTTGTGTCCAGAGCCTCATGCCTCTAGTGACACTGCAAAGGGCCGTGTAGAAGTTGGACGCGCAGTGTGCGGTGTCTCTAGGTCCGCATCCAGAGGCGTTACTCACAGCTTCCGCAGCCTCCCTCCGCGCATCACCCAGTGACCAGACGGGAAGATTTGGGCACCGTGTCCTGGTGCGGAGCGCGTAAGAGACCTGGTCCCTCCTTCTCATGTTCATCCCAAATCAGCACTAAAGACACCCCCACCCAAACACTCAAGCACTTACTGCTTTTAAAATACAACAAACCGACATCGAAATAGTCGGGGTTACTAATAAAGAATAAGTTAAATGTTTATTGCAAGAATATATAAGGCAGCCCCAGGATTCAGCCCATACCGAAGACGCTTGTAGAAAGCTCCCCCGGTGTATCCCAAGGATGTAGAGCTTTCCCACCCGCCGTCCCCGCAGGGGCAGGCGACCGCCTCGAAGCAGGCGGATGGGCGCCTGAACGGGGCTGGAGACGAAGGTGCCGCTCCAGGGCAGGGGCCGCTCTTAGCCGGGGTCAGCCCGGCCCCAGAGCCGAGGGCTCCGCTCCGGGCTCCGCTCAATCCTCCGGGCAAAGCCAGACCATTCTCTTGCCTCTCCCCAGCTCCGGTCGCTGAAGGGGCACTTTCAAACGGGATCCAACTATTTTTTGGTCGCCGGTCTCTGACAAAGTGCGTTTAGAACGGGAGAGCCCCGACCCTGGAGTCTCGCTTTGCACTGGTCTAATAAAACAGAAACATTTTCTCTCCCGTCCTTATTTTTCTTTGGAAGCTTCCGCAGCGAACCAAGACAAACGGGGCGCACATTTCACATATTTTCATTCAAACAAAACCCAGCTGGCTGCGAGTTATCCCGGAGACCAGAGCCGCTGCCCCGGCTCGCCGTGGGTTGATAGGAGTCCCCCCGCCTGGGCCGGAGGATGAACGGGGTGCAGCGGGAAGGTTGCTCTTGCTGCCCCCTCTTTTCCCCCCTTTCTCTCTGCTGCAATTCATTCCTGTTTGTCGAGGCGCAATAAAATCTGCATGTACATCCCCGCTCTTGTGTCTTTCTGGGAGGGGGGTGTTTGCTTTAGGCGCCCCCGGAGTAGCCGAGCTCCAGCAGCAAAAGCGGGCGTGCTGTGCACCCGGAGCGGGACCCCACCAGGTTACAAGGGAAATGAGACATTAACTCCTCTAAAGCCCCCGAGACTCGTCCCGCTCCCGGCTGGGCTCGAGGAGCCCCGTCCGCCGCCGTCAGACCCCTGCGGGGACCCGCGGCCGGCCCCTGCTCCACGCATCCCCCCGCAGGGGCTCACGGGCACCGGGGAAGCAATCCCGGTTTGGGACCGGGCTCCAGGGCCGCTGGCGAGAGGGTCCCCGAGGCGGGAGAGCTGCCCGGGCCGGGCGCGGAGCCCCGGTGGGATGTGGGGTTCAGGTCAGAGATCTCGGGGCGCTGGCCCGGTTCGTTTGGAAGCGCCGTCGCTTCGCTGCGGGAACGGGGAGAAACGGCGCGTTTCGTTGCGCGGTGCCCCGGTTGGTGCTTAATTATCCCGCGACTTGCTAGGCTGCGGCAGCCTCCGGCAAGGCGCGGAGCCGGTGCTCACATCTGGGTCAGCCGGTAACACACCGGACGTGGGCTATTATATATTTGTATTGAAGAAGCCCCGATCTCCCCAGTGTTTATTTCCTCTCCTCACTCCCACCGATTCCCCTAAAGGCTTCCAATGCACCGCAGCTCCCGTGCAAAAGTTTGAGGGGGCCGCATGCACCGGTGCTCCCGCATCTTCCCCCAATTACAGTAGTAAAATCTTAATTAAAAAGAGCCCGTCCATTGGCTGTCAGGCTGGGGAAGGCAGACACGCAGCGCCCGGGAGCATCCCAGGGAAATATAGTTCTTGATTAGTGTATTTTCATCTCGTTCTTAGCGGAAGACAGTTTGTAAGTACCTGCTAATGTTAGTGCTCTTTAAGGTTTCAATTGTTCTAGGGGGTTTGCCATTGACTTTTTCATTATTTACCTACTGAATCAAAGTAAGCAAATGCCATCTGTTTCCCTGCTGCTATCATCTTCACTTTTAATTATCCGCCCAGCAGCCTAATAGAGATGATATTAAACTAAATCTTTTTGACATTAAAAGTAATTATCCCCAAACCAATATTACGAGAATGAAAATTACCCTTCCCCACCACCACCTCCACCAAGAAAAAGGCATATTCCTCCCAGTCCAGGCAACCCTTTCGGATCCCGGAGCGGGGACAGGCAGCCGGGGCTCCCGTTAGCCCGGACTCCTCAAGCATTTGAAACATTATTAACTCGCTTTCCCGGCTCCCAGTGGGGGAGGAAAAAGAGATCGGGAACAGGGATTTGTAGAAGGAAATAAGGCGAAATCGGGGCTCCACGTGTTCCTACATGGGCTCCTTCCCCTTCTCCCCGCAGCGGCAGCGGGCAGGGACTAGCCCGGCTCCTCACCAGGGGCACGGCGGGGACCAGGGCTGCCCGACCCTAACCCCCAGGCACAGCACCGCGCCTCGGGAAAACACCGGGTCATAAACACAGACATCAACACACACACGCAGCCCCTCGAAGTGCTCTGCCCCGTCCAGAGGCACCGGCAGCCTCGGCGTCGGGGGGACGGTCATGACAGAGACATTAGGAGCCGGATCGTAATTAAGGGGAGGGCGGCTGGTCCCCCAGCAGATGGTCGGTCGCCGAATTACCTCCACAGAGTCATTTCTCTTCGACTCAAGCTTCTCCGCCATTTCTCCTCCGGCTCGCTTTAATACGAGCCGGAGCCGCGTTCCCCCATTTCGTTTAATATGTGCTAAACTGAGCTAATTTTAATTGCATGTTTCAACTTTGCTAATTAAATAGAGCGGTCTAATTAAAAGTGACTAGGGAACAGTTTTAATTCAGCCCTCTACTTTTTTAACAATCCATTATGCAACAAATCCAGGGGTAAGCCCTCCCTTAAAAAAAAAAAAAAAAAAAACTACATAAAACAAGCTACAGATGATTGAGTTTTTACACCTTTTTACACGCTCACAATGGGGAGACTTGACCCAACATATGTAGCGGCGGGGCCGGGCTCCCCCCCCCCCCCTCCCCGGCTCCCCGGTGGGGCATTGGGAAGGGGCTGTCGGGCCGCTGGACCCGGCCGCGTCCCGGGGCCGCCCCGCTGGAAGCGCTGGGACCATTAACCCAGCAGAGGTTAGAGTAGCACATCCCCGAGCCAGCAGCCTAGGATTTGGGAAAATCGGGCTCTTTACACGCTTCATCTCTTCCCCAAGTGCTCATTAGGTTGTTAACCTCTGGTTCACATGAAAGGGGCATGTGATGAATCCCCTCCCGAACAAATGGGCGCATCCCCCTTCAGGCACTGAACAAAGCCCTTAAAATAACTGCACAAGAAAGCCTGGACTTGTTACTCTAAAATTTCTTTTCTCTGCGAGCTTGCGCCCGTCCACGCACACGGGCACACAGAAACAGGGATGGGGGGAAAAAAGAGCACACACGCAAAAAATATCCCTCACCCCGTGTGCGGGAGCTAAACGTGAAAAGTCCGGGTTGTGTCCCCCAGGTTTGGCTCAGACTCGGGATGCGGTTTCCCAAGGGAGGGGAAGGAAACCTGGAAATCTCAATCGCTTTAACGGAGCTGGGGGAGGCGGCCTCTCCCCGCGCACAGGGGGAAAGCCACGCACCAGCCCGGGCGGGAGGGGAGGCTGCGGGGGCACCCCCCCCCCCGGCTCTTCCCTTCTCCCACCGCCCCGACAGACGCAGAGTCGCGGGAGAGGGAATTTCCCTTTCCCGCAGTGGGAGATCCCGCACCTCGGAGCAAGGGCTTCAAGCGGCTCCTTCCCCAAACCGGCTGCACCTGCGCGGTGCCCGGTGCGGGGAGCTGGGCAGGGTGGGGCCCGGAGCTTTGCCCCGCATTCCCACAGCTCCTGAGAGGATTTGGGGCTCTTTAAGGCCTTTCCGTTGCTCGCTCCCTCCTTCTCCTCTCTCCCTTTTTATTTCCCAGCCCCTCGGGCATGGATTAAAGTGACAGACAATTTTCCCCTCGCACCGTATTGATGGTTAAATGCACTTCGAGATAATGCGCTGAAGGCGGCGGGAAGGGTTCGGGAGAGGTGCAGCCCCCCGCGGGCCGGGGGTGCGGGGCGGGGGGCGGATAGGTACCGGCTGTCCCCCTCCTCCCATCCCGCACCTTGCGGGGCGCGGGCTCCACCGGGAGCAGCGTGATAACGGCGCTGGGAAACGCGTGTGCCGCGGCCTCGCCTGCAGCCGCGGGCTGCTCACACTCACTTACACATGCAGGTAACGAGGAGCCAGCAGCTCAGCCCCAGAATGACTCAGGAAAGCTCCGCTCCGCTAATTTACTATAGGGCGCACCGAGAGCTTCATTAAAAAGGCTCTTGTCAGCTCCCTAACGATCCGCGAGCTTTTTAATTATATTTTATATTCCCCTACCCGTCCCCTAACTTCAAACACATGGTAAAAAGGATTTGCTTGTTTTGTTTCAGGTAAAACCTAATAATTAAAATTCAGACCCCGTCCCATGCATCTGCTTCGCCTTTGCCAAATGAATTGAAGGGAGAGAGAAAAGCGATTTCATTGAGATCACAGATGGGGTGCAGGTTTTTGGAAGAAATTTGAGAAACACCATTGTCCAGAATCAAAACTCTATGTCTTGCCCCACAAAGGGGGCTGCTTTAAGCCCCTCAACTTCTATGGGGCTTGTTTTTTAAACTTTAAGTGTTCCGCACAATAAGCTGCCACCAAAATGTCACAACCGCTCTGATTCCAAGTGTGTCTCGCTGCAAAAGGGTGCAGAAAAAAAATGAAGGGAGCAAAGGGAAGGAGAGTAATTAAAAAACCCCCGCGCTCCCTCACACCTGATGGGGGTGGGAATTGCCCCCACTCGTGACAGCGGGATGGACACGCAGGGCAGTGTGTGTGTTCCCCCTGCCCCGGCTCCTCTCCTGACCTGCCCAGCGCATCCCCGCTTATTTTTGGAGGGTAAATGGTTTCATCCGCCGAAGACTGAGCCTTTGATTTTTATTCATGATCATGACAGCCCCAGTCGGAGGGTGGTTTACGTCCTCTCCCACCCCCTCTCCATGTTTGTTGCCCTAGGAGCTCGGGAGCTTCCCAGTCCTGCCGGAATAGATGATAAACACAACCTGCACCGTTAAAGAGACGTATTGCGGAGGGGAGGGAGAGGAGCCGCTTCAACGGCATCACCAAAACCCGGGCGTATTCGGGAAGGAGTGTGGGGGAGGATAATTCCTATATTCTTTTTACAGTCAACATAACGCCTTTTAACGGGGTCGGTAACGCACACACAGACTTCTCTTTAACTTAATGATGGACCATCAGCTTCCTCCCCCGTCCCCGTTCCGCCCGGGTTGCCACCAGCCCCGCAGTGCTGCGGCTCCGGGCTCTGTGCGTTGGGGTTTGTTTGGGTGGTTTATGGCTCGGTAATACCCGGGCCTACCGTGTCCGCATAGAAGGGAACGGGAGATCCCGGGGAGCGCTCCCCCTGTGCGCGGCTCCCTCCCGCCGGGGCCCGGTGGGGATGTTTCCGTCGACGGCTCCTCCGCACCCCAGCGGGGCCGGGAGCGGCTCCCGAGGCCGCGGAAGGGCGTTTTCTCTCCGCACCCTCCCCATGGGGCCCGCATTCCGGAGCGCAGTCCGCCCGCCACGAGGTGCGAAGGCGCGGCCCGCACCGCGCCTCCCGGCCTGGCGCTGCGGTGAGGGGCTCGGCCGCGGCCATCTCCGCGGCGCCGGCTGTTCCCCAGCAGCGACCGAGGGTGCCGAGGGCCGCGGTTCTGCTTTTGGGGGTTTATTTGCTACAGCAGAGGACAGTGCAGCAGTCACCCAGTGCCTTACCTTCGTCTACACCTTGAAAAAGCAGAAGTACGTTCTCGGCAACAGAGCGATCTCTGCAATGCATAGGTTGGACTTCAGCTCTGAAAAACATCTGGATTTGAAAAAATTAGATCCAGAAAATTATATACAAAGTTCCTCTGTAGATGTGAGTTTGTAACTGTCATTAAAACAAAAAAACCCTTCTCAATTGCCACTGCATTTCGGAAATGCTTGTTCCTTATCCAACGAAAAGTCCTAATTAACGAGGGCATAGAAACCCGGCAAACAGACAAAAATGTTTCTACGTGCACATTAGAGTAATTTTAAACCTCCGAAAATGGCTGAGACAGAATGGGAGGTTTCAAATGGGAACAAATGAGGTGTACCGGTGAATTGCAAAAAGGCAAGATCAGGAGGAACTGGATGCTGTAGTTACAAGGCAGAAAACACCCATGAATGATAGTAAATAGCTAATGGGGACCCCGACAGTAGGTTGAATAAAACATAGAGGCAAATAAAGTGATGGAAAACACATTTTGAGGTAAATTAAAACATCCTTATAGTCACTATTTTGCTAGAATAATAAAATAACATTTAAAAATCACCAGAGTAGCATTTAGCTTTAAGAAGAAAACGGCATAAAGAGGAAGGTAATAAGGAGAAGTGAAGTCACAGGCAAAAGGCTAAAACTGTAATCAAAACTATTTGAAGACATTGCCTCAGATCCCCACAGTACAAATGTATCTTTCTTAAGAAGACTCCAGAAGGCTCACCAGAAGTAACTGAGCCGGGTGAGCCAGCGCATTAAAAGACAGACTCAGATTAGGAGAACAGTAAAGAACATGGCTGTGAGAAGTTAACTTTGGGAAGACACTAACCCAGAACTAAATAACTGACAGACCTCGAGGAACAACTACCAAAGGTGTAAAAGATCATTAGAAAACTAATTGGACTAATATATTCCCAGGGTGTAAAAGGAGTACTTGGTGAAAGTAGGGCAACTGCTGGAAGATGAAGCTAGTCTGTTCCAGTGCAGTTTACTACAGTGGAAACATCTTTTATTGAGAAAAAAGGGAGTATTACTCAGAAATGGATAGCTGGAAGCGGTAAGCAACAGTTTTCACAAGAAGAAAGGATACTGGCACGTCTCCAAGGATCTATGTGGGAACCACGACACCGTGTTATCCAAGGTACTCATCCATTATCTGGAGAAAGGTATCAGTAGTGATGTGATGATATTAATGAATGATACAAGCTCATTCAAGATGGCCGGATTGAAAGGAAATAGCAATGGACTGTGGAAGACTGTCACAACACAGAAATAGTAAATGAAACTCATTGGTAGTAAGTACAAAACAACGATCATGTTAACCAATGGTTTTGTGAGCACAGAAAAACTAATGAAGGTGCCTTCTATAACCAGCAGTTGAATGATATTTTAATTGAATTATGTTAAGGCTGTAGCGTGACTTCAGCCTTTATTACACATAAAAGAATCCACAGAGAAAAGACCTGACCAAGAGTGAATTCTCTGGTGTCTAATAAGACATTAAATCCCATTGAAATATATTTTCCTGCAGGTAGGTTGCTCAGGCTGCTTACTCAAGTCTCTCGTGACCAGCTAAGGGTTACACGCAGTGTGAGCCTTGCCCTCACTGCACACACTCGAGATATCCCCCATCTGGCTTCTTATTTCTTGAATTCTGAGCTACTAACTTTCACAAAACTTATGGAAACTTCAGACAGGAAAACCTTAATCCCATTCATTTCACATGCTTGAAATTAAAACCAAATTAATGCAAAATGTAAAGGAAATCACAAGGCATTCAAAAATATTTAGAGGAACATGATTAACAGAATCCCAGATGAGCAGCCCTGCCTTCCTCTCCCTTGCATCTTCACTTACTCACCCCTTCCACACTCCACCTTCTCCTGCTTTTTGTCAGTGCTGGTGTGCACACAGCCACTCAGTGAGCTGCATCAGCCTGAAAGCTGCTCCAGGAAAAAGGAGGTTAGTTTTTAGCTACATGAGTTTGTCTGGGTCTAGCGCAGGATGGGGGCAGAGGTGGCTCTTCTGGCAGCAATGCAGCTTTACACCACACTGAGTACAAAACTGTCTGGATCTTGATGTGCTTCGTGCTAAATTTGGTATTCCTCCATCTCTGTCAACTGTAAGGAAATGGTTTCAGGTAGAGAACAATGGCTCCTGCTGTGTAAAATACACAGTAATTTCTGCTTTCTTTCATGACCTGTCCAGAAAACAGTATAATAAAGGCTACTGCTGCTGCCTTCTCTTTTACACAAGAGCAAGAAAATTTAACTGGGGTGCAGCATCAACATCCAGTCTCTCCTCCTAGGTCATTTGTCTGAGAAGAACAGTGACTGCAATGAACCACCATGGGACACAGCTGTAAGATAGCTCACACCAGGCAAAGCACCCCATCCACTCCTGCTCGTACCTTCCCTCTCAGTGAGCTTAAGGGACTCTGCTATTTGGACGTCAAGCAGCTTTGACAGCAAAGAGACTACACATGTTGGAAGCAGCCTACACCACGATGGTGATGAAGTAGCCTGCTGATATGTCAGAAGCAGGGCCTTGTCTCAGACCTGTATCACTCACAATATGGGAAAACTTCAATGTAAAGTAGAAAAGGCAGGGGAGTTTCAGAGGAAAGCCACCATCTCTCTTCTGAAACAAAACTGTAACCTCTGCTTTGCCAAAAGTTGGAAGGAAGGACTTGGTGCTTACCTTGATGTATGGTCTCTGTGCTGTGAACCCTCCATGAAGAGAGGCACGCTGGGCAGCAGAGAGGAGGAAGCCTTGGATCCAGTGAGGAATGGTGTGTACAAGGCATCATCTCCATCTTTAGCATTTCCTGACAGCTCCAAGCAGCTTCTTGTTCTACCTGGAAGTGACTCTTCCCACACAGGTTTTTGCTTTGCTTTGTCTGGAGACCTACTTAGGTATTTTCTGCTTGTTGTGGGCCCTGTTTCAAGGCACATAAATCTTCCCATGCTTTGTTTAGGGAGTCAGGACATGAGGCTTGGATAATGAGGTGCTTCAGCCCTGCGAATCTGGTTCATGGCAGTTTTGTTTTCCCCCACATACAGAAGAGTGAAATCATGTGACTTTTTAGTAGAAACATTACTGTAATTGAAAATTTATTTTAAGTTTCTAATATCACCGAATAGGTACAGTTTATGAAAGCCAAAGTCCTTTTCTGCTACATTAAAAAGAATAAACACCCCCCCAACATAACTCCCTTAGAAACACCCTCAGCACTCTCACTGAACTTCAGAGTGCGTTTACAGAGAATACAGAGCACATGCTTGTGTTCCGCATATTCTCTAATAAATGATTCCAAACACCAATGTCAATAGGTAGAAGTTTCTTCAAAGGCCAGAGTGTGCCCACCTTCACCATCATGCTCTGAAGGGCAGTAATGAAAGCCGACACATCGTTCAGGATTCCACTCATTAACAGTAATTCCTTAAGACTTAAAACTAATGCATTAATCATGTTAATGATAATCCATTAATGTGAAGGACCTGAAGACAAAAAGATAGAATCAGGGATACGCTCTGTAGCAACAGCATTACAGTGTCAGGGTAATACTGAATCACAAAATTAGTCTGTAGACTGACTAAAGGATTAACCATGCCAGTAAAGCACATGAGGTGAATACCACGGTTTAGAAGAGCAGAAAATGATGGCATAGAATATTAATGTTTCTACACAGGGATCGGTTTGCGTCGAGGGTGTAATTTGGAAAGGTGACTCTAGATGGTTGCTTCTTGAAATCAGGCCCAAAGTATTTAAAGGACCAAAAATCATGAACGTTTTATTTAAAGAGTGATACACTTCTTGTGGCAGAATAATCCCTGTATACTGATCTTGATATCTTTATACCAGCAGACAGTAATGCCACCACTTTGAACATTTCCAGTTAATTATCACTAGAACATTTGGATAATGACAATGTATTTTGCAATATGAGCAAAATGAGGGGAAAAAAACAACAAAAGAGTTAGGGAAAAAAAGGCCAAACGAACCCTGGGAGCACTGACTTCAACAAGTTCAACAAATATTTAAGCCACATTTAATAACTTTATAAAACTAGTATCAAAGTAAAGAATATATAAGTCAAAATACAGAAATAAAGTCGAGTGAGAGAAAAGAGCTGGATGAGATCAAACAAAAGTTAAACAGGACAGATTAATATAAACAAGATGGCTGAAAGGTCGCTTTGCTTTGTGTAGCAGTATTTCAGCAACTCCTTTCCTCTATAGCCAGCTTAGAAGGAAAAGCTAATATGAAAAAAAGATATGCATCACTTTAAAATCCTGCTGTATGTGTTACTGTGATTGTTTGTAGAAACAGCATCACCCCAATTTGCAACCTATGTTAATTTCTTATTTACTAAACATAGTGGATTTTTTTTTGTAAGGAAGCAGGAGTTCACAATGAGGTGTCTGCGTTCAGCTTTCCATTACGCATACATTTACCTTTCTATGGGCTATGAATTCTTTTATTTGTGAACTGTAAATTACTGGAATTTGCTTACACTTCCAAACTTTTTGCTTGCCATAGATACTTCACTTCTAAGTGTCCAGTGTAGCACTCACTAATTACAGAATTACAAAAGGTAGAATAAGGCTTTCCCTGCTCAGAAATTTGCATTTTTGGTAAAGGTAACAACATATCAGCTTCACTAACACCCTAATAATAGGCATACGTTTAATTTTATATTAACATCCTTCCAAAGAAAAAAAAAAGAAAGCCTAAGAGATGTGCGCAACTGGGTTTTGCTTAGTATAAAATTTCCAAATCAGAGCTCATTTTGCTATGATAAACACTATGAATTACATACAAACATAGGTGGAAAACAGTGTGCCAAAAAAAGAGAGAAGTCTGATTAGCAGATGATGATTCCGTAGTGCCACTGTGCACTACCCTGTAAGCCCAGAGACTTAAAAAAAAAAAAGGCAAAAAACAAAACCCAAAAAAGACTAACCAAACCAGTTTTGATGCTGGTCTGGCACCAGGCGTACGTACATTATGGTCTTAGACTCAGTATGCTCATTGTATGGTTGAGAAATTTCAAGTACCAGATTTTTCCCCATCAGATGGCAGGTAGCTGGTGCATACACGTCAGACAAGAGAAGTAGGATTTCTTTAATTTGAGATGGGATCAGTAATCTATCGTTAAAATGTCCAAAAGTGTGCAATAATAAGGCAGATTTCTTCTTACACCACCTCTTAAGATGCTCATTGTTTGATGAAACAAACAAGGTGCTTTAAAACAGGAGAGTAACAGGATACAAACAAGCGCCAGAATGAAGGAAAACTGCTAATATGGGAACTGCCCTTTCTTTCACAATGCGAAATAAAGAACTTTTGTATCTGGTATTTGAAAGGTTTTTAACAGCTGATATTCAATATCAGCTGATTCCTGAAGTGTTGGCAAGATACCAGGTTTCTGGTACTGGCCATTTCTAATGTTATTTAAATATTCACATCATGCAATAAGCAGTTTCACGCACTGCAATGTAATGGAAAATACTTCCTAAACTGAATCAGAACTGAGACCCAAAGCAGAACCAGTAAATAAATATCTTGCATATATGTCAAACTATATTCTTCAAACAAAACCTTACATCTTATCAAAGAAGTCAGAAAGTACTAACAAAAATTATATGCTTTCTACTATAATACTGTTAAATTTCCATGGCTGAGAATGTCCCATTAATTTTTTCTGCCTTTTTAAATTAGTTGACAAAGTAGAAATTCAAACACAGAAATAAAATGCATATATATGAGAGCACTGGCTCAGTGAGATATCAAATATACAGCATTCTAGTGTCAAAAGTACAGGCAGAAATGTCCAAGATTTCTTGGTGAAAAAGGGGCATTTGAGGAGTAAAAATTCTACCTAACAATCACTCACATTTTAACAGTGCATTAATTATAACAAAAGCTGGATGATAAGTGAGCAACAGAGTCATCATGTTCAGTGTTCATAGCAGAATGTTATCCTCTGCTCATTAAGTGAGGTTGGAAACATATATTCATGTATGTGAAACTTTAGCTATGTTTTTTCAATTTTTCAGGATTCTTGTAAGAGGCAAAGTTGTGACATTGAACTGAGTTGGATGATAGTACAAGGTGGCGTTGATAGAAGTCTTCCTTCTGATGCTGTGCCTCTGGCTTGTCAAAGGGTGCTCAGTCCTACAATCTTGTTAAATTTATTCTTTCGCCTCTAGGAAAAGCGTTTCTTGAGGGTATAGTTTTACCTCCAGTAACGATTTATTTGGATCCAGCTGGGTCACCTGTAAAGATAAGAACAAGAAGGTATGTGTAAGTAGACTTTTTTGAACTGTTTCTCTTCACAGGGCAGATTTTAACCAGGGAGATGGTTGAGTCTTCTGTCAGTGACACCTGAAGTTGTGGGCATGCATTCCCAGGATGCAGATTAAGGAATATATACTGCATTTTATGTATATTATTATTAAATAAACAGAACAATAAGAAACAGAATCCATGACATGAATTTCAAGGTTTGGTTTTCCACTATAAACCAAAGCGTGAATACGTATCTGGTTTTATCGAAGTCAAGGTCTTTTGGAAGGACTGCTAGAACACATGAGTTAAGATATAAAATAAAACTCTAGTTCCAGGTAAGTATCCTAAAACTTCAATCAAACTGATGGTGCAAGCAGCATAGCAAATCCAACATGATCTCTCAACTGAAAAGGGAAAACTATTCTGCCTCTAATTTTCTACTCTCTTTCTTGCTCCAAGTCATATGGTGAAGCACCTTTCACTCACACCGATGCTTAGCTGCCACCTTAATGAACCTAGGCTGGGAGATAACTGTCCACTTTTATTTGTTTGGATATTTTTCTGTTATGCTAGTGAGTTTAATTGGTGAACACACAAGTCCAGGCAACACCAAATGCAGTGCAAGCAACAAAAGCACTAAGGACTAAGTAGAAGGGAGGAAGCACGGCCCTCCTCCTTTCATGGAGAGTGAAACGCTAAATCAGCTGACGATATGGTGAAACTGCATCTCAACCCAACTATTGAAGTGTGTAGTTATGCATGTGTGTGCATGTATATATATATGCATTATAAGTACTATGTTTATGTGTCATTTATGTATACATTTAGCTACGTACATTTGTATTATATGATTGTGCCCTGGAATCAGGGCTCCTCACTGGATTTGTAAAGGCATTTAGGCAATCACTTCTGCAGGTGGGCATACAGGAGAATTCCAGTGAGAGTTAAATGCTATATAATTTGGAATACAACAATACAGGCACTATCTGCACCATTACTGCCAAATTCTTCTGCATTTGGATCTTAGCACCAAACTCTGTCAGCTGCTCAACATGCTGCCTCTCCCGTTACCGACTTTCACTAAGGTACATAAGCAATTCTCTGTTTACTGTCAGCAAGAAACTTTGGTGATGAGGATTATATTTAGAAGCTAGACTGCTGCCTATAGGATATCTTGTATGAAAATAAAATTGAATTGTAAATACATAATAGAATTCTTTATATAGATATAATAATGACAACAAGGATTCTGGTGTCCTTCAGACATTCAGGTTTACATGTTAATGCCGCGATGAGCTTCAGAAGATTACTGTGAAGGCAAGAAGACTACTTTTATATGACAGCAAAGCTTCATATAGGAAGATGAACATTATTTCTTTTAATCTTACCATTATTTGAAATATTTGACTTCCATTTTTAAACTATTTTCCCTGGTATTTCTGTTTGACTTCATTTTGCTGTGTGAGCACACTAGTTGTCAGAAGTTTGCTTGTGAATAATAGATTATTAGTCTTATGCTATGGATATAAATGCAAATGCATACTGATAAACATTTTTTTTCCACAGTTCAATTTGTTTTATCTATGACCATAATATGCCACTACTAAAATTATCTTTTAATACAATCAAGCATACCAAACACTATGAATTAAGGAGAAAATGCTATGTATTTTGTCTTAAAAGCATAACTTACTAATCCCGTTACTAATTAACAAAACCAGTATTGCTCTTCTTTCTCCCCCCCAGCTAAATCAGGCAAACTTAAATACATTTGTATTTCTATTGTTTTACTGGACAGTTACAGAAAATTAATTATTTAACCAAACACTAAAAACTTATCCCTTCCTAAGTCCATTGAAATCAATATAATTTCATCTGACTGCAGAAGAAAAAAACCCCGAACACAGACGCATTATTTTGATCCCCAATGCAGGAACATAATTTCTTAAACTTCATGTATCATGGTGAGCTATTGCTAAATGTCTGAAGAGAAAAATAATTTCTAAAAACCAGACTCAATTTTATATTCCTATTATCCACAGCCCAATTATGCATTCCTGCACAGATGCTGCTTCAATTATTGAAAGGTTATTATCTTCAAAAGCAAACCCGTTACGTAAAAAACAGGCAAAGTAGTGCATTTAAGTTTGTGATTACAGAACTATGCTAATTGAGTATCTTGTTGCATTTTTTAATGTTCTGGTATTCTGCTAGAGTCCATTATTGCACCTCAACACGGACACCGAGGTAAATGGGGGTCTCTGCAACTCACAGCAGATGAGGTATTGTCCACCTGAGAGAACCGATTTTCCCTCTTTTCTGTTCAAGCCAGTATCTAATCAGACCTCTCTATTTTCAAATCCTGCAATCTTTATTTTTGCAAGAAAAGCTACAAAGGCCAGAACAAGTGTCCTCTACATTTGGGAAGAAAACCAATCTGAAGAGCCAGCCTAGGCAAAAAAATGATCTTCCAGACTGTAACCATATGGAAACCTATTATTCACTGGAGTATAAGTCAAGCTACATATCCTAGTCTAAACTGCTTGCAAACCTCCAGCACCTTAAATAATAACAACACATGATGTCCCTTCCTCATGGTCTCCACACTTAGAGGGTTAGCTAAAAGCATTGTGGAGTACCTGCAGCAAAAGGACTGTGCAGCTTTTCACCATCATTTCAGTGTGCTGCTTAATTCACTGAGGGACAGCAGAGTTTGCAAATGTTTACACCATTACCCAATTAACTAACAATATGGCTCCTACATCTGTTAACAAACAAAGCTGTTGTTGCTTTGTTTTAGCTCCTTGGCATTTTCTGTTCATATGGGTCGCCATTGTACTTAATTATCACACCATACCCCTTCTGCAGCTTCTACTTTGTTATTTGTGGTTTGTAAATATGTTGTTTACTACGAAGAATAGAAGCCTTATTAGCGAACACACCTCCTACCAAAAGAAATGGTTTCTCTTGTAAATGTATGAAATATAAGACCTAAGATGCTTTCTAACAGTCCTTTAAAACAGAATTAGAAACCGAAGAATGATATGTAATAGAGAGTACCAAACAGCTGTAGCCCACAAAAGTGTGTCCAGTGTAGTGTTGTAAGGATTTTTATTCACTTAAATTTCAGTGGATTCTTTCATAATTCAAAGTATAAAATACAAGCATATTTGTATCTGTGTACCTTGTTTCAATTACCATTAGGATAAATTCTGGAGTCCACTTTAGTGCCAACAACCCTTTGCTCTGATGTCACTGCATGACGCTCTTCTCAAATTAGCCCCATACATCACATAAGTTACGCTGTCCCAAATCCCTACACCTTTATTATTTAAAGATATCTTCTATGTTGATAGCAATTATGCAGGAAATCACTTAAGCATGTGTTTATATACCGAATCTGAATTGATCCTGTTGAACTTAATGAGATTACGCAGATACCCGTGTGGTAAAATCAACACTTTCTTGATAAAGGTTGCAAACTTCACCACGTTAAGCACCCAGCATTTGTTAAAGGGCCCAAATAAATGCTGAAAGCACAGTGGTTCTCTGTACTTTCAGCTCCTACAATAACTGTCTTTCTAACAGTCGTACGCATGCGCTCTACGAGTCCACTCACACGTTATGCGGTGATACCAGCCGATGAGGCCAATGTATTTTTAAAATATACTGTGTGGTTTTGCTAAGGTAAGTTCTTAAATTATAATGAAGTGTAAACTAAAACCCCTTAAATGGGCTCTAAGCTGTTCCAAGTTTATATAGTGAGGAGGGTGGCAGAGGAAGGACACAATGCTCAGATGCTGAGAGATAAGTGACAGCAAAATTAGTAATAGTCAAGCTCACAGAACCTGTCGAATAACATGCATGGGCACTCAGGGCTGTCCCAAAGCCAAAGCAAAGAGCGCCCTGCTAGTTTTCATCTTCAGGCAAATGACTTTCTATGCCATCTTTAACACTCCCCTCTCTTCATGGAAGACTCTTTCTAGCAAAATGACCAGAGGTGGTAACAGGACCTTATGTTCTACCAGTGTTAGATCTTGCCATTGAGCTGCAAAATGTTTTAGTTTCACTGAATTAGGTTTAAGTTGGTAAAACAATACTTTTCTTTCAATTATGGATACAATTTATGCTTTGATGCACTAGAGCTTAGACTTCATCTTTTAAAGAGCTTCGCTATATAACCAGTGCTGGATTGTTGCACAGGAAATTTATTGCTTTAATAGGTATTTGTTGAAATGAGTTCTGTGGTAATTATTTCAGCTAAGCAGTAGCTAGTTGGTTTGAAGCACGTCTGTGGTACTTTGAAGTTTGAAAGATTTAAGACTGTGCAAAACCAAGAGACAGTAACATTAACTCATATTTCTCCTGTAAGAACATAGTAGCTACTTACACTTTATGCTGAATAAATCCTTTGGTTTTTCATTATCAAGTAATGAAATTTAACACTAGTTGAAACAACATCTTAATACATTTTTATAGTGAAGGCTTTTTCCTTTTAGAACGATTTTTGTATTAGTCATGTCTTCACCTTTGCTGACATATCTGCTCTATTATACTTTCACATCCGGAGCAGCTGTACTTTTACCATTTCAAAGGTGTGGTTCCTTACCCTCCCTAACTCTGCAGGGAAAAGATAAATACCAAAAAAATGGCTTAATGCCCAGGAAGGTAATTTAAAAATAAAGAATCGAATACACAATTATTATGACACTTACACAAGCAGTAAATATCACACCCTTCACCTTTCTCTACGCCCTAGGACAAGGATCTGATTCCTGAGTAGCACAGCCTCTACACCACTTACACACGCATGAATACATTTAATGAAGCTAACGGACAAAGAGTTCTTTTACTCTCTTTCCTAATCCTCCTAAAGTATAAGTGCAATAGAAATTACTTAAAGGCACACCTGGTAAAGTACCAGATCTGTTTGAAAAACTATATTTTCAGAATGACACACAAACACAAGTGAAAGTGAATCCTTTCTACCTATTGAAATATCTATGGGTTACACAGATAATACGCTCAACTTGAGCAACAAACAGAAGTGGGGTTACTTTATAGAAATACATGCAATTCGATCTGGTTTAGTTGAATAAACTTGGAGATAATTTACATCTGAATTGAAGAAAGCCGTCACAAACAAGGCAAAATATGTCATAGTAAAGCACTTCTAGGCTTGATCCAAGCACAAAGCTTTAATCCAGATGTCACGCACTTCCTATCTTCTCTGAAGATATTTGATCAAACCAATATTTTAGATTAAGCAAATTTTAAAAATACATTTACTAAGCAAAGTGACAGACGTTGAAAAAAGAGAAAAATGTGATGCTACATCCTCTACTTAGAGTGTGCTTTATACTCTTGGAAAAGCTGTGCAGCTCTCTGAGATACCTGAGGTGCCACCAATCTTCATAGTATATATTTTCACTGCCTCGACGCCATTCATATCAGAAAAGAATCTGCTGCATAGATTTTAATCAGAGAAGGCTCATAAACCTTATTTGCGTTACTTGGCTTTTTAACCAGTAAATTAAGATAGCAAGTGCGTTCTCCTCTGTTTTCTAAAACACTAAGCATAACAACAGGGCAGTGCAAATAGAAGGATAAGACCAAACCCAGTGTTGCTCTATTTGCTTAGTAACACATGTACTACCTGGGTTTTAAAGACCAACATTATGAATTCAAGATTCTGCATGAAAATTTGATTTTTTTAAGTGGAAAAAACTCCCTTATTTTAGAAGAAAGCTTAACCCCCCCCAAACAAACACGAATCCTTCATGCACCAAAACTAAATAAAAGTCCCAATGTTAACAGTGTTTAAAAAAATACCAAATTTTTACCCAATTCCTACCACTTAACAGTGGATAGTAAAAGAAATAGGTAACTACAGTTAATCTATCTTCCAAGAAATGACATTAGGAATTGCTGTGTATAGCAGATCCACTTGGGTAGCTGTGAAGTAGTTCTGTGCTTCCTTTTAGCCTAAGATCAGAAATTTTATTTAGTGACCAGGGCTCCCCAAAAATAAAGCCAAAATTCATCCAGTTACAAACATAACTGAATATCTGTTTTGTATTTACTTATGAGAAGTCATCTCACTAAAAAAAACACTACGAAAAAGACTGAATCTTCCTCTGGCCTTCCAAACAGCTCATTTTCAATCACAAAATAATGAATACACTTTCATTTTATCAGGAGAAGTGAAAACACAAAAGAATTTAAATTAATTAAAGTCTCTTTCAATAATACGACTTTTGTTGAGGCGCTATTGATGGTGCTAAAGTATTACACAAGTTACCTTATACACTGAGAGCAAGAAGTCAAAGTTAGCATCCATCAGAAGAGTTACTTTCAGGTACTGAATAAGACACTGCTGGTCTCCACAGTGCCAATAACTCTGAGACTGGAGGGCTTGGAACTAGATGATCTTTAAGGTCCCTTCCTACCCAAACCATTCTACAATGATTCTATGATGACTTCAGATGCTGAGGTGCTGTAAAGTTCCCCTCAGGTTTTCTGCTTTCCTCCCTTCTTTCTAGTTTGAAATCTTTGATTTATTTAGGAATTATTTGTGTAATTTCTAGGAGAAAGAGAAGCCAAGAGAATACACTGGAATGGGACTTTTCCTGGCAAAGGACCTGTGGGCAGAAGAGCTCCATAACCTGCTCCTTCACATTATTTACTTTCAGTTTTCTTGCTGAGTAGGGAAAAGGTTTAAGTACAGGCATTTACAGATGACAGCATTTGTATGTTAAGCATACACTTTTCCTGTGCCAAGGAGCAAACCAGTCTATTACTTATTGGCATTGTTGTCAGCATGCTTATATCAAACTAACAATTATCCATGCATTTAATTATTCTAAACTGAGCTAGCTAAAGAAAGAGCATGTTACCAGAAACACTTTAACTTTCACTGTGGACACTGATGAAGAGCTGAAGGGAAGCAAACAGCCACATCTGCTGGAAGTTTGAAAACACATAACTACATTTAGTGCTCCACATGAACTACAAGAGCTTTGCTTTGCATGCATCCCAAAGGAAATGGATGTGAACACAGTCACTCATAGGAGAATGACCCAGGATTGGATTCATGTGCACTTAATTATAACTGCATGCAAAAACAATCCAAAAGGATTTTAACCACAAGTTCAAAGGATTAAGATGTTCAGATGCCACAATGATATCTACAGTATAACATTGTGATTGGTAGATAGGTAAATAGAATAAAAAGCGCGCCTAAGACTGCTTTGGTGATTCAGTCTGATGTATTACTTATGCAATTACCAAAACAGCAGGAGATCATTAAATTTTCTGGTAACCAGAGACAGCATTCTTAGTATCATACTATTACAAAGGCTCTTTATGGGTATTTTATCATTACATTTTCTTCCTACGAGGGGAAAAAAAGTCCATAAAATTGACATTAAGCTTGAATTCCAGGAAAAAGTATAAAATAATTTAGGCCCAGTTTATGCTGGATAATGCCATATGCAACAGCAAAGCTCTGTGGCTTAACTAAGGCATCTTCCTGTGAACAATAACGCGCCTCCCCTGAAATAAATGTCTTGTAAAATGGGGCAGTGCTGAATAAAAGAACACTTTTGGTCCGAGGGATGTGCTTGGGTGGAATATATTAATCACATGGTTGGCATTAGTCAGTGGGTTAACTAATGAGGATGACTCAACTGAGAGTTCACATACCGCATTGAGCGTTGTGAATGCTTGCTTACTTTAGTGAGTCTTAAATAAAACAGCTCATCTGAAATACACATCTATTTCCTGAAATTGGTTAAACATCTCCCATATTGAGAGTTATTGTTAGAGATCAGAAACTATAATGACCTACAGAATGCAATTTTATTTCTGTTTAGAATAAGCTTACATCTATGTGATGAGGAAGACATTCCTTCCATCTCCTTTCAATGCCTTCATACATAAAGGGCTCTCATCTTTCTCTTTGGATATCATAGTTACTTATGCAGAGACACTAGCTCTGAAAAGACAGATCAAGTCTGTCTTCCTTGGAAGCAAATACGAAAAATCTTTCTGTAATGCTTACAGAATTTTTGACTACCAAATGGAAATTATATTTCCACAAAAGTAAACATCATATTCAAGAAACAAAATCTACTCAATATTCCCTAATGTTCTCTAAAGTAGTGCCATTGATTTCAGTAGGGCAAGAACATCACCTACCCCCTTTTGTATGTGCAGCCCAAAAGACTGTGATACTACTCTGCGAGCACCAAACTTAACAGCAATCCTAGGGGTTGCAACTGCTTCAGTGTTCTGTCTGCAATGATATGTGGTCTTTCCCCTTGCACTCGAGGTTCATCAGTAGAACCGTTCTACTGTTGCAAGTCATCAGGAAGAACGACCAGAAATCATGCTTCTAAAAGAGGCATGGGAATATGCCACTCTGGTACGGCCAATCTGCCTAAGCAACTTCTTGGTGCCTTAACTAAACTAAGCTGCTTGAATAAACAAAATAACACCATATCCTGAAAAGAGAGGAAAGACAAGGGCAGTTGTAAATGACAAGAGGAGGGACATCTAACTTTGTAGGCGGCTATGGCCTTGTGTAAACTGGATCAGATCTGATAAACACATGCCACCATCAGAGCTGTATCGACCTGTAAAATTTTAAATTATGTGAATTAAAGCAGATGAGAACTGTTTTATGTAGTAGGAAATATAAACACCAGTAACTGAAATGGCAGGAAAAATTACACGGATCACGTAATAAATTTTTCCTGAACTTATAAAACATTTGAAAACTTTTTTGAACATAGCAGAAAAAATATTTAATTAATCCAAAATCCTTCTTTGCCATCAGACAGATAGTCAAGCTACTTTCCTGATTTATGTGAAGTTACTAAAAGTGCTACAGGGTATAATCATAACACTGCATGAATCCTTTCTCACAGTAAGATCTTTCTCCCAGTCTTTCTTTCTATCAAGAAGATGATTAGAGGAAAGAACGTTAAAAGCCAGAGATGGTCCTGGACATATAACACTTTCATGAACTGTTTAATGAGTTTAAACACCATCTAATGAGTTTAAAAGTAAGTTATCTGGAGTAAGTAGTTTGCACTGAGTGAAATGCTGAATAATCCTTACAAAGAATGGCTTCTAGAACTGATATACAGAATTGCCAAACTACTTGGCATAGCAATATGGAGATCAAGCGCCAACATTACCTGTCTGAGAACAGAGGATAGTTACCTTCTCAAAACTATGCGTGCTAAGTACTCTGCTTACTACATCAGCTGACTGCTGTAGCTAATTCACTATCCTGTGGCATTATTTTTACCACTGTGGGCATCAAAGAGGATTACTCTGAGCTAAGGAATGATTACATTTGGGTTTGGAGGAATATTTTAATATTTATATAATGTATAATATAAATATATATTATATATAATATTTATATAATGTAATATAAAATTAAGGATTGTCTGACTCTAAATTTACTGAAATCCTGATCATTTCTAATTTAAATTGACATGCAATCTGAGTTAAATTTCATTTCTGCCCTTTCAAGGGAGAAAGATTTTTTGTTTCTGTTTATTTAAACTGCTGTTGAAATTGGTTAATTAAAAGGATTTAAAAAATCTTAATACTCTAAACAGAGCAAACTGGTTCTGAATTATTAAGCAACATTTTAGATGCATTTAAATAACCTTAAGTGACTTAACTGCCACCTGATCCTAAGCTGTGGCTCAGAAAAATAAAATGTGAAATACTGTAGAAGTCTTGGCTTACCAGGGCCTCCAGATACAGTAAATAAAGAGCTTAAGTCTCTAATACCGTGTCTGCAAAAGGCATACTCTCAAACACATAACTAATGCTCCACCTTAAGGAAGAAGGAGAAATTATAGGTAGCAATTTTGATTTTTCCAGAAGAAATTAATAAATTCAGTCTGTCAAAAATAGTCTTTTGAAAGAGAAAGCACGCCAGGACCATAAAACACTTGTCAACATATCATTAATCCTACTAGGGCGGCTGAAGCCCAGATTGGGAAAATTTGTTCTGCACATTCCTCCTATAGTTTCAGCTAGACCTGATATACTTCACCTTCTTGCCTAAAGTGTGGTTAAATGCCCATTCCATTAGATGTTAAAGAGTTTTACGGAGACTTCCGCAGATCTCCACAGAAGGAAGCAAGGACCTCATCAACTGGGAAGTCTCCAGGATACTGGGAGAAGGTGGATCATGCAGGTGGCAGATTGACAGGACAACTGAAATTAGTGTTTGGGAAGGCTTTTAAGAGAAAGGAACTTAGAAGAAATACTGAATGAGAAGGTTGACTGAGCACACTAATATGCTTAGGGTGAGCTCTTTTTGTTATAGTTAAATGCATTTTGAAGATTAGGGCTATTCTTGGAAGAAAGGGAACTATAATTCTAAAATCAGCACATACATTTGAACAGCTCACACATTTGCTTCCATTAAAGACTGCAGGTGCGTTTAAGAATAAAGCAAAGAACTCATAATACAGCTTTTCACTCAAAAGATGTGCTTGCCAAATGCTTTCAAAGTTAGAGGTGCAAGTTACCTGCTGACCCAGGTTCACCTGTGTGATACACATTTGTTGGTATGTTATGTAGTGCTGCTGCCCTGTTTAAGGTACTGAGAGAGGACATGGTTAATATCTAATTTCAGCACTAGAAGAAAGAACAACACAGTCGGTGAAAAGACCCAATAACAAGTCACTGCATGTGCTTAACTGCTTTGGAATGTCACTGCTGCTTTAAAATCTACAAGCAGTGTCTGGAAAAGGTTAATCTGTGTATTTACTCATGTGTACAAGTTTGTATTTACAGTAGGGTTATGATACCAACTTTAAGTTAGCTAAGGATATCTCTGTAAGCAACTGGAACATAGAACTAAGAACTAATGAATTTTTATATATGAAAGACATAGAAAATACTTCAACAACACTGTATCAGGACTGATAGCTTTGAAAAGTAGGAAAAAATGCTCTAACAAATTTATTACAAGAAAATGCTGGATTGGTTAAAGAGAATCCACTCGTAAGACAGAAACGTTTTCAAGGATGTGTGCTATGGAATTATAGATGAGGACAGAGGAAAAAAATACAGTCTGGAGAAGACATGTTTTCATCTTATTGCAGCAAAAAGTCAAGCAAAGTAACTCTGATATATTCAAACATATTTTTTTTAGTAAGTTATGTATAAATATGTTATGTTTAAATACAAACAGCATTTTAAATGCCACTGTTTTCTGGAGCACAGGAATCCTAAGTGCTCTGTTCTTGTTGCACAGATTTCAATGGAAGTTTGTGATACAGGTCACACAGCAGAAGGGTCTTGACAAATTACACTATATTTTTAAGAGTAGCCTAAGGTAATGAATATATACTTTTACCATATTTCCAAGGCATTCATCAACTATGGAGTTGCACACTTCCAACTTCCCCAAACTGGGGAGCACGGCAGATGTCATTTATAGCTCTCAGTGGTTAGCAAAACCCCTGGGGATTATTTTTCATCTGTTGTAGCTCTGGTGGTCACAATGGCAACCAGATTCATACATGACCACTGAGTCAATCGGCATGAATCATTTATGTGACTCCTCATACATGGCGTTATTAGGCTGGAATCACAGAAAAAAAGATGACAGGGTCTTTGTTTCCCACGCAACAGACCAACGGCTCCATATCCTGCTGTTAAATTCTCCTTTCTTTGCCTCATCATTTTCCCCCTGACAGTTTCACAAATGTACTGAAAATACCAGCCTGATCTAATTTAGTGGCCTTTTTTCTTTTCTACACCTTTCTTAACTTGTCATTATATGAGTCATCTGATCAATTTCTGAGTTTGTTACAGGGGACTAAAATTAATAATGATGATGTGAACACCATCAAGTACAGAAACAGCCTAAAGTGCAAAACAAATGTAAAAAGCTAAAGTAATATACACGTAGGGTTTTTTAATATCAAATATATACTAAGATATAAATATGTTACAGTTAAGCAGGTATGACTTGCAGAATATTTAAGATACATAAAAACATTGTTTAGACTGTGAAAGATCGTTTTTCTTCTGTCAGATAAACTGAATGATTGGTAATCCTAGAAACAGAGATGACTTCTAGTCCTGGATTCCACTGGAAATGATATCACATGCATAAGGAGAAAAGTTAATTAGTGATTAATGAGATTCCTTAAATGCTGCTTTTCAGTCTGACAGATTAGGATTCTCAATATGAGACAAGGTGGAAGAAAAGCTGCAAGCACTACAATCCTTTTCACAGTTATGCCAAAAACTGGTCAGAAATCACATCCACTCTCAAGATTGTATTCTTGCTAAGTACATTATTTTCTTCCCCTTTGGAGTACCTACAAATCAGGTCATAAAGTAAGAAGTATCTGATACAAAATAGTACTGTAAACACACTACTCAGAGCCTTATTCCTAGGGAACTTCCTCCAGGAGCAGTGATGGGAAACAGATGGAAAAACAACCCAACTTACTGAGCTCTTTTGATGAAAACCGGCTTAAACAGTCACCTGAAGATGCCTCCAGGAAACAAAACCACATCTGATCCAGAGCTGCCCACACTTGTTTGCAATACTGAGGCAGTATGGCCAAAAAGCTGCTTTACCTATCTTTGCTTAGCTCTGTTTTGTCACCTCTGTAGTGCCTGTTACCTTTGTCTTTTATGTACAGGCCCTGGGTAATTGCTGCACAGTTGGATCCCTTTGCTGTAACAATGGCTAAATAAGAAATTAAAAGTTAATTTGTAATAGAGCAGAAAACATATAGGTGTATTTTCAAAGAAACTTAGTAACCAGTAAATCAACACAATTTAATTTGCATTTGCAAGCAGTATTGATTTTGAAAATGGGTCACAGCAGGTACATCATTAGAATTCTGAGGTAGGAGATACAGATGATTATTTACTGGTATTATGTAACGGGTGAATGAGTAATTTATTAGAACTTACTGATTAGCTCATAACTGCATACTATCGAACCCAGAGCCTTCCTGGTTCATAACATAAAATTACATCAAAATGGCAAACCGAAGAGATCAGAAGTACCAGCTATTAACAGATGCAAACAGAGTACTAATTTCTGTGTGCCTTCCTTCAAAACAGGATATCATCAACGCTGGCTCAGTATATTTGGGGAGTTTTCATTGAATATGGGCCACAATTTGCTTGTTTCAGAAATGAAGGATTTTTTACAATGTTATTGGAAACAGATTTTGCAACGCATTTTTGTATGTAACATCTGATAGTAGTTGGCAGCATGATTCTCATATCTTTTACCTTCTATGCTGTAACATACCGGTCCTCTAACATACTGCAGAAAGAAGTAGTGGTATTTATTCCTGAAAGGTACATTTACTCACATCTCTCCTAGGAAAGGTGCCCAGCAGCTTGTACTCCTCCCAAGGATATCCCTTGGAAGCTACAAAATCAAAGACAACCTGCAGCTTGCTGCTGGCCAGGAAACGTCGCTCAAAGAATTCTCCGCTGGGCGTTCGAATACGCAGTTTACTGACAGACTCGGTGCTCTCCTCTTTTGGTTCAGGAGGCAAAGACTGCTCAAGAGAGAGCCTGATAGCCTGAGGAAGGAAAAATAACCATTGAGCTTGCAACGCTATCAATAGAAGGACAGAAAGCTTTTCTTTTTATTTCTTCTAGAACTTCAAGATGTGCCACAGTGCTCCAGAGCCATAGCTGTGCTTTAGATCTCAATGACAAAATCATTTTTATTTATTCCTTAATAACAGCCAACCAGACAACTAATTAAAATAAATCCTTCCTTATAACACATATTATTAGGTCTACAGTTAATGCACGATGGGGATAAGTAATTTAATCATTTGGCAGAAAGCCTTGGAAAAAATTTGAATGAGAGAATAATTGCCAAGTGGCCAATTGCTTCCTTGAAGGGTATAAATTAAAAGGCAGTAAAAGTATTTCTTTAAATGCACTTATCAAATTGCCTTCCTCTTGCACAGAGTAATTGACTTTTTGCAGCAAAGACAAGACCCTTAGTGGCAGTTCAGAGTTAAAAGAAATATATGCAGGAGATTTATTATAAATAATCTAAAACACTGTCAAAAGACGTAATTAAAAATATCATGGAGGTACATTAGATATAGAGTGTACATATAAAATTAGGAATGGTCAAAGAAGAAAACTGGGAGAATAGAGACAGACAGAAGCTTTAAGATCTAAAGCAAGCAATTATTATTTGCAGGAAGATGGTTCCAAGCACATGCGTACACAGTTTCTGCAATAATTTGCATGAAATCAGCCCCAAATGTAATGACATTACACGCCTGAAAATTGGTATGACTGTCTTCCTGCTAACATTGTGTATGCTGCTGATGTCAGGATTTTAAGGGCAGAAGCCAAGCCTGTCCTCTGCTTCCAGGATCTACTACAACACTAATACTTTAAGCAGATTATTTTGGTTTTTAATTAATGCCTAGTATTTGATTGCTGAACAAGGTGGGCTTGATTTTGGAGGGTACTGAACACAGTCGGTACTCACGGACAGGCACCATCATCTGTTAAAAATCAGATCATACTTAGAAAGCAGTCTTGTTACACTATCGCCTCACTTGAGGCAGCAGTTAATGAGAATGCCAATGAATGGAATAAACTGCATGATCATACTGCCTGCCCCAAAATACACCTAAAAGACCATTTTCCAACCTGAAGAGGCAGTCAGGTATGGATTTACTCAGATTTTCTAGGAACTTTCAAGATACACAGTTGCTACTTGTGCCTTTAAAAACCTCCCCAAGGTCACTTAGTAGCAGAAACTGATGGAGGATGATCACATTAAAGAGAAAGAACAGGGCAGAAGCAAGGCTTATGAAGGCTTTTAAATTGTCTGCTTCTCACACACAAACCTCTGAGCAAATTATATCTCAGTATAAATATTTATACATAGAACTTGAGTTCATTTTTGCTCATCTACTATGAGATTATATTTTAAATAGATTCTATTTTAATTTTCTCTCTCTCCATTCTCAACCACCTGCTTACTATCTTTCTGTTTTGACATTTCCCCACAAAGTATAACAACAGATGCTACATTATTTACTGAACCCAATCAATTATATTATAGAAAAATAAACAACAGTAGCTCATTAGAGCTCTTTTCTTTGTGCAAAGAGTGCGTCGCTCCCTAAAGTAACTAGTCTCCAAGGCTTCAACATAAAACGGCAATTTACAATGGATATTCTGTACCAGCAAACCAACTCAGAAAACAATGACGTGATGGATCACATTAAAAACTCTTGGACCTGAACAAGCAATTTCAGTTTGTTGATAAAAAGATGTTCAGCTCAATAGTCAGATTTTAAATATACGAACTGAACACAAAGCCACTTCTGTAAGTAAACACTGTTGCAGACCAATTCAGTATAACTAATCTGTATACTTGAAAACGGGGAGTGTTAGTAAACATTATTCTTAAAATCCCTTTTGTTCTACTAAGCAAACAGATCCTACTATTTTCATCACTGCACTCTACAGTTAAACCGGGAAGCCCAGGTATATTTTGATAACATGGACTAGTCTTGCAACCTTTGCGTAAGAAAACCATTTCCAAAAGGCCAATGTATCGGGAAAGGTTCAGGAGCAGGGATAATAAAGCAGAAGTAATTACTGTTTTCTATGCATGCAAAATTACTTTAAAAAACCCAAAACCAAACTGTCTTATTTAAATCTGAGTGTGAGTTGATTGCTCAAGAGTTTGTTACTGCTCCATGCTACTGCTACTGATTTATGTTTGATTGCTATTAACATCACAGAATTCCATCTTACAATTATCCCTGACA
Source organism: Ara ararauna (assembly GCA_028858755.1). Lineage (NCBI taxonomy): Eukaryota > Metazoa > Chordata > Aves > Psittaciformes > Psittacidae > Ara > Ara ararauna. The sequence continues at coordinate 60,227,035 of CM054382.1, forward strand.
CAATTCTCACAGTCTAGTTTTATGCATTGCTCCTTCAGTAGTGTTTCAGCTTCCATTCGTGGTTTAGGCTAACAACAGGAGCTAAACACATCATCAGATACTGCAGGATAAGAAAGAAGTGGTCAGCACCTTTCTCAAACCAGTGAATACTGCTGTTGGGCTGAATTTACTACTTCCTGGAAGAAATGAAAGGGCTTCATGGTACTGTATGTCTAAAGGAGCGCCTGCAGAAACAAAGTTAAAAGTTCCCAAAGATTCCACCAATTATGGAGGTTGTTTCCTGGATCTCCTATGAGCAGGCCTATCTAATATCTGGCTCTAGTTCAGACCCAGATGATGTAATTGTGACCCAGATGATGGAACAAGAAAGCTGTTAAACAGTGGATAAAAATGATTCAGCTGCACTATGTTTTATATATATGGTAAGAAATTGACTTCAAAAAGTTAATTAATTTTAAAATTCACATAAAAGTTATACTTTGAATGAAAGTCACAATGTCCACAAGGTTCAGGAACTCAAAAACTTGTCAGAGAAGGTAAAACATCCTACCTCACGTTCTTCCTCCTGTTCTTTCCGAATTTGTTCCAAGCGAAACTGCTCTGCCATTTCTCTCTCTTGCGCTTCCCTCTAAGAAACAAACAGCAATCAGACATGTATTACCTCACTTTCCACAGCTGTGTTTAATGATGAGCATTAGCCAAATAAAAGCAAAGAAACTCAACCTTTCTGTAGAAATTGATATCAGATATAAGTCATTCCTTTCCCAACTTCTATTACTGTGTGGCCAGGACTGCTTTAGCAGGAAGATGTAGTCAAGTCTACTTCTAGTGACTGTACCCAGTGCCATTTTATAACCACTAAGGGCAATAATGGCTCCTACAGCAACCGTATCATCCCAAGAGCAGAACAGTTCTTTGCACCAGAGATACTTCACCAGCTGTGGAGAGATTCCCATCCTGACATTCACCCTGCACACACCTTTGCTCTGTCAGCCTCCAGGGATATGCGGTATGCTTCATCCTGCTCTCTCTTCACATTTTCTCTGGCTTCACGTTCATCCTAAAGTTAAAAAAAAGAAACAAAACAAAAAAATATCAGCAAACAGTGGACCAATATGATATATACATTTATATTCAGCAGCACTTTTTAATTCCAGTAACTTCAAATTACTTGACTGCTGCTAGGAGTAATGAGTTCAGGCGTGTCACTGCTTTAAAAATTATGATTTACCTAAATCAATGTTTCAGTTGCCATGTAACAGATCAGTGTATCCAAGCCCTGTCCTGAGGGCTCGACCTGGTACCAAGACTCTTTGCTCTCCCATCTTTATCAGGGCTGTGGCTGATGCAGCCCCCAGGAATGGTGCAGCCCCAGCCATTCTACTGGAGGGGTATGTGTGGGCTGGTGCTAGGGAGGGTTTCACTCCTGCACCTGACAGTTTGGATGGTCTTGTAACAGGGAAGGACAGACCATGGTCTAGAGGATGAGGATAGATTTTAATTTGCTCTCCACTCAGACCAACAGTGAGTAACAGCTTGTCCTGTGAGACAAGACCTGCTCCCAGGTCCTGGTAAAAAAGCCCTCAGGAGGATCCATCCAGGGTTTTGACTGTCAAACATCATCCAGAGGCCTTGATTCACAGTGCTGAATATTACACAATAATGGGAAAGTAGCAAGTCCTGCTCTGAAGCATCTCAAATGGACAGATGCAGGCAGACAAGAAACATGAGGTCAGCATGCCAACTTCAAGCCAGCAAACCTAGCAAAGTATCTTATTAATGATCACAGCACAAAGAAATAAAGGTTTACTAAAAATACATGAATGACAAAGTGAGGTATCATCCACACAGTGGAGGATCAAGAAGTGGATATCCCTGAAAGCTGGAATAACTGCACTGGGGTGATGTCTGATAAAGCGAAGTATACAATCAATAGCTTCATACTCCGCTTCTGGAGCCAGAGACAGCAGCTGCTGCCCTATGCTTACTCCTCTTACATCTTACAATCCTCCCAGAGCCCTGCAGAGGCTGCACTGGTCCCTATAAAAATCAATAAGATTTAGTAGCTGTGAGATTGCTGGCGGGCTCAGCACACTCACCTGTCGTACCAGTAACCATTCATCAGTAACACAGCACTTGCACCGGGGTAATCTGCACCCTGGATTTCATAGAAATGAAGGTCGACTACCTACTACTTCTTAAAGAATTATATTAATTTTACCATTCATTTGTAAGGTTTATTCCACATAAAGGAATCATAATGTAAAAAGGACAATAACCACCGAATAACTCATTCCCCTTCTTGGCTTCTCTAGACCTCGATAAGCTTTATGTGCTATGCTCATGGAATATCTTCAACAATTAACTCAAACCTTATAGCTGAAACTGCCCTACATTAATATTCTATTTCTGAGAAGAGGGGTTTTTATAATAAACAGCTCTGATTTTTATGCTATCAAAAGTATGAGGAAAGCCTCTTGAATACACAAAGGTTTTCCCAACTCTTCTCATAGATGGAATGTAATAGGTAAAGAAAAAAGTTTTGTACGATCTACACTGGGACTTTCCACAAGCATGCCATAAATTTCTCTTAGAATGGTGAGAACCAAAACTATCTTCCCAAATCAGCTTTCTAAAGGAAAATGACTTCAGGTAATTTGTGAGAGGATGCAAAAAACATTAAGAATTATTTCAAAGAGAACCTATTTAACTTTCATTTTTGCATCTTCATATATCACACCTAACTTCACACATTGAATTTCAAAGGTCACACAAGTCCAGTTAATGCCCAAAAGAAAACTGAAAGATCAGATGCAACTATCCCAACTACAGGCTCTTTCCTTCATCATAACATAGCTTAGTTCACAAAAAAAGAACCCCAAAGCAACACTTGAAAAGTAAAAATTAAAATGTTATAAAAATTGTTAAAACTGACTCAATGTATATATACACTAATCAGAGCTGTAAGAAATGGAGTACTGGCTTTTCTTTTTCATTTTACTGCCTAGAAGTTATTAGAAGTTATCCATGATGAGCACAGGATTCATTTACCTACAGAGAGCTTCACTAAAGAATTTCTGAAATAGGTTTAAATGATATAATCTAGATGATAACTGCAAAAAATACTGACGCTATCGATTCTACAACTAGAATCAAAACCTGAATTCCAAGCATTAAAAAAACCCCAAACATTATTTCCTCCCTATTCATCACAGTTATAATCATCCTAAAAGTGGATTATGAAAAAGACATTAGGAATGTGAAGAATTACTACGCATGACTGGTCCTCATGGAAATATATGAGCCACATCTAAATGTAAATGACTGTGCCACCGAGCTCTACAACGCATTGAAACATTTACTGAAACTGACTTCAAAATCAAATCTGGAATCCAGATTTCTTTAGGTAAGAAGCAGATGTAATCCTATGAAATGTCTCTTCGAACCTACTTCTGTATTTCATTAATACTGGTCACACTTGACAGGAACCACCTCTATGTAACATTCTCTGCTTCAGAGTTACACCTTGGACAAATGATAAACATTAGATAAAGCAGTTCCTCCTTTTTGCAATGCAGTTTGTTATTTTAGCCATCTCTTCCTCTAGAGAAACCCTACGAAGTATGAGGATGACTCAAGTTCACCAGAAAGTAACATAAGAAAATTTGTAATAGTGACAGGAAGAGCAGAAGAAAATATGCAGAGGATCTTTCAATGCACTAACGAAAAACACATGAAGAAAAATAAAACTGCCACACCACTAATAATTACTTTTAAAAATGTCATGTTATCCATGGACAAAATTTGAGGTAGCTGAAATCATTCCTGTTAAACCCATATAAATGCATCTCCACAGTACTTTAGCAATAAAGGCAAATTTGCCATCTTCCTTCTTCAAGCAACCAAGGTGTAAGCAGACAATGACTTATCCCAGGTCACCTTAAAAGTCTTCATTAGAAATGGGGGTTACACAGCAAGGACTGAAGGTGGGTGTGAATGTAAACTATCCATGTTCCGTGGGGTTTAGGCAGGAGATGAGGAGGTAACTCTCCTTTGCTCCTTAAAAGGAAAAAGTCACTGATCTCTGCTTTCCCATTTTGACGAAGCAACAATCAGGAGGACATACAGATTAGATAGAAAGTTTATAGTTAAAAAATATAACTGCATTTATCCAAAGAATATATTCTTCCGCTTTGAATTTACTTTGCTTTCAAGCATACTGCAGATGCAAAGTCACAACAAAAGTAGAAAACACTTATATTCACAAGATAGTTACAATGGACCAGATAAAGCTTTGCGTAATAAAAACCTTGAGTAATATTCAGAGCTACAAGACTAAGAAAAACTAACAGAGAAGGTTAGGAAGAAATTTATAATAACTTTCTCCAATAATTATTGCCTAAACCATTTGAAGTTACCCCTGAAGCACCTAATAGCAGGTGGTTTCAGATGCAAGATGATGGAAAAGAGGGATTCCTGACTGAATTTAGGACAGCAATGCTCCCTTTTCCTGCAGGTTCTACAGGGAAAAGAACATTTAGCTTTTTGGATGGGATGTTTTGCTGGAAAAGTCAGCATTGGCCCTCATGGGCTATTTTTTATTTATTGTTGCTGTTTCTGAAGGTAGAATTTAATGATTTAACCCAAGGAATCAGTTTTATACCTCATTTGTCTCAGGGAGACATGTTATACGTTATTCCCCGTTGCCCTTTGGGATCTGTTTTACTATGAAGTAAAACCAGACGAGACAGAACTTGAGAAGATAATCGTGAGCAGAAGACATTTCTCAGAGCATCACTGAGTAAATGGCTGTTACAAGAAAGAAAAAACCCAAAGAGAGTGTATTTACAAATGCTTAATGCTTATCTGAACGACAGGTCATTTCACTGAGCCACTCCTGAAATTAAAATCTGTGAGTGCTTAAGGCTGTTCATGGGAGCATTAAAGAGAAACACCCCTTTGGCCAAACAAACCAGGCAAGAAAGGCATTAATTTGACTAAGATGACAGACTTGCACATTGTATAACTTAAACATACATGATAGGGAATATATGGAGGGGAAAACTGTACACAGAACATGTGAGGCAGATGAGAACAATGAAGACAAAGCAAATGAATGTTTCTGCTGTGGCAGAACCACAAGTGGGGAGGCAAAACAATGCAGAACCACCAGAAGATCCTGCCTGTCTGTATCTAAGGCTGAAAGCCCAGCTCCAAATACTGGGTGTTTTGGGAATTACATCAAGTGACAAAAAACCCAACAACCCCAAAACTTTCTTTAAAGTTCTGCAGTGAGTTTCCATGGGAAAAAAGCCAGCCAGTCCTGTTACAACATCTGGGCTATATCACAGGGAAAGTTGCGGATTCTAAGAGAAACTAAGTGAATATTCAGTGATTGGAGCCATCAACATGTATACCCAAAAAGCCACATGAACTAAAGATGTTTTAATTTTATCTTCTTTTTTAAATCTGTTGTTGCCTTGTATTTTATCATAGTTCAAACTATGCCATAAGCTCTTGAAGGCGGCACTTGTCCCTGCTGGTGTGTCAGTGCAGTGAAGTGCTCAATGGGAAACCAATCATTTGGGGTGCTATCATATTACAAATTCAAAATTGGAAATTTTAATCAAATAAATTTTGATTACTGTAGTTTAATTAGTTATAACTAGTAATAATTAGCAAATGTGCTAATTGGATTTTTGAGGGGTTAAATCATGCTCTTCACTGGATGGCTGTCATCACCAGAATGCTTTTGTGCTATGGGATTTAATGGATTTCATGTATTTATTCTCGTAACCTCTTGTTGTGCAAACACTATATACCATGATACACATGACAGTGTTAGATGGAACGCAGATTATCAAAGGTATTCAGATGCTTAATTTCTACTGATTTTAATGTAAGCTTCAGTGCCTAAACAGAAATTGCAGGGGTCTCCTGCACAGCTGATGGAAGCACTAAGGCTATCCTCTAACTGGAGAACACAACTGCAGGTTAAGAAGTGGAGAAAAGCAACCTATTTGAAGAAGGAAAAGACGAACAGATCATCAGTTATCCTCTTCAATTTCCTTTTTGGCTGTGAGATATAGCATAGAATGAAGTAGGTTGGAAATGACCTTTAAGATCATCAAGTACAACTGTTACCCCAGGACTACCAAGTCCACCACTAAACCATGTCACTGAGGGCCTCATCTGTGTTGGAATCTAAAACTGTTAAATTATAACATAAAAAAAAACCCCTAAGGAAATCCCTTATATTTGACAGCAGCAAGGCAGGAAAGGAGGAAGCCAGGGAGATATCAGGCTTTCATATGCAAAGTTATAAAAGTAACACTTGGTCAGTAAAGCCCCGTCTACCACAAGAGAGTGCTCGTCTAACACAAGCGTACTTTTATAAAAAGCAGGTGAAGAAGGTGAATTTATGTCGCCATTTTAGAGTTTTGGTTTTCTTTTATGCATTTTTTAACCCCCCATCCAGATATAGGTCAGGAAGGACCTACATTTTCCTCATGCTGCAGCAGTACCAAGGAAGAAGAGATATTACCTAAGATCAGAGAGCAATGACGGTGACTCCTCAGGTCAATCTTTTGTATAGGTTATCTGCAGTCAGAGTCTGCTTACAACAGTTTTTCCAGTTTAAAAATTAAGTCTCTTCTCTTTTACACTAAAGAACAGTGCGTCAGCAGACATAGCTTAAAGAGAATTGAAGGTTTTAATGGGTATCTGTAAAAATAAGAAGGCTTTCGAAGCAACTATGGGTATTACGATTCCACTCTGAAGCCTGATCCGAGAGCAGGAGTGCTAGTGTTGCGTAAGAACAAAAATAAACATGACGAGAGAACCTACTGTTACTGAAATGTGGACAAGTTGGACCAGCTGTGTAACAGTCAATGCTTCTACAGTAATAAATGCTGACAGCAAAAATAAAAAGAATGCATAACCGAGACACCATCAAATGAGCCCTGTCATTACATGGAAACTCCACCCTGTATAAGCTTGTCAAAAAGTGTTACTGTAATCCTTTGAGAAGCCTCCTCCTGAGGCAATAGAGAAAAAATGTTCAGGATCAGCCCAGAACAGGTGTGTTGTGCTGCAATGCCAGGATTTAATCACATATCTCTTCGCATTAATCTCACAAAGGAACTAACACAGGTCTATATGGGCCCATCATGCCACGCCGAGATGATTATTTAACTATCCAATTACAGTAAGCAAGCTGACAGGGTGTTTAAAAATGGACATTCCAGGGCGTACAGTATTTTACAGTTATTATTTGTTTTCCTAAGTCCAGCACCAGGCACTGACACTTAAGAGGAACTGATAATACATGCTCTTTTCAAAGTCAATCCCTGAAAAATCTCAGTTCACACCTTGATCATCAGTGGCTGAGGCTGGCTGTCCCTGCTCCGAGACACCCTCTTTTGCTTATAGGAGAAACGCTGTAATGGCATTTATTTCCTCTTGGCAAAAATCCCCAACTCCCGCAGTTTAAACAATAGTTGAGGAATCAACATTTGTAGTCTGGGCCAGAGGAGCAAACATGGTTAGGAAAATATGTCCGTCAGATGTACGAAATCATTAGTGTGGCCTCAGAGTAATTCTACATACAAAGCCAGAGGATGGACTTCAGACCCTACACCAGACTGCACTGACCAGGATGGAACTGTATCGTGGTCAACTGGCCTTACTGCTATTGATGCCACCACACCCACCATTTAGTTATCTATTGGCCACTTTTTGTAAGTGCCACATGAGCACAATATCACATGTCGCTGATCATATTTTATTATCTGTGGCTTGTCGCCATGGCAATTTGGCTACTTAGACCATGACACTTGCTTCAAGAAACCTGCTCTACTGGGGGCTGATGGGGTCCATCTGTCAGAGAAGGGGAAGATCATCTTTGATCATAGTCTTGCCAAGCTGGTGAAGAGTACTTTAAAGTAAAGTTGCTAGTAAAAGAGAACCTCAATTCATCCCACTCCTACCAGTTTGATGTCGGAGAGGGATTGCAGGTCAGCAGGAGAGCCCCCTGAAGAACAGCACAAACGAACTCCTGCCACTCCAGCCAGTAAGTCAGCTCAGGTCAGAAAAGGTAAAGCCCAAAGAGTTGTGGTCAATGGCTCAATTTCCAAGTGGAGACCAGCGATAAGTGGCATTTCTCAGGGGTCAGTATTGGAACCGGCACTTTCTTGGTGACATGGACAGCAGGATTGAGTGCACCCTCAGCAAGTTTGCTGATGGCACCGAGGTGTGTGGTGCAGTCAACATGCTGGAGGGAAGGGATGCCATCCAGAGGGACTTCAACAGGCTGGAGAGATGGGCCTGTGCAAACCTCATGAAGTTCAACAAGGTCAAGTGCAAAGTCCTGCACTTGAGTCTGGGCAATCCCGAGCACAGCTACAGGCTGGGCAGCGAATGGGTTGAGAGCAGCCCCGAGAAGACAGACTTGGGGGTTAAGACAGCTGACAGAGAGCAAGCAACAGGCCCAACGGTTTGTGATTGATCCAGAAACCTTGGAAGGCAGGGAAAAGAACAGGATGGCAGATTGATCTCCATTTAAGAAAGCTTATGAGAGAAAATGGGTGCCAAAATTCCATACCACTGTACCTCAAGGCATGTATGCTGGATTACTATGAGTACACAGATGCGCCTCAATGTTTTTAAGGTATTTCTTTTGAGATTATGTTGAACACAATATACACACCTAAAAATTAAATCCAAGTTCTAGTTAAATGATGGCAATGTAGCACTTGACATCATATAGAAATATGCCCAGAATTTACGTGATTAAAATTTTATCAGACTACACCAGCATATTTTACTCCTACATGGATACAAAGCACAGGATTTAGGTAAACACACTATTACCGTCAGCTGATGAAATGACTCACTTCACTCAGGTGAGATATGCTGGTGATGCTGTTCTGAGCATCCTGCCTACGCCTCAGTCAATGATCAGTGACAAGGTGCTGACTGTAAAGCGATGCTTGAACAGTTACAGCCAACGTCATGGAAAACACCTGTACCATTAGCTGCCAGTGGTAATAGTCATCCTACACAGAAATAACCATCAGAGGGCACTGCAAAACATACTGTGCTAAATGGAATTATGCAGTAGCTGTGTTGGGAGCTTTCATGCGCATGCAAGTTAAAAATCCACGGTGGAGAAGTTCAGTTGCATGAACTGACTCATTAATGATTTCATGCTGTTATTTACAAGTGTTTCCAGTTCTGTTTCTCTCTCACACACACTTCTGTTTACAACAGAGCTATATAGATGACTTCTCTTTTGAAAACACAAAAGAATTTTCTGCTTATCTTCTTGTGGTTTTATGATGACTTATTGTAGCTATTAAGAAAACAGTAACAGAAACCGGACTCTGTATCCTGTTTGCTATTGTAATATTTGGGGAAAAAAAATGCACCAACTGCAATAAGATCTTAAAACAGAAAAGGTGTTGATGTTTGAACACTTGAAGTTGTCAAGTACAAGACCTGCAAGAAAGCTACATATTATGCAGCAAACCACAGAAAGACAATGTTTTTTTCACAGGCTGAAGCCCTCTATTTGAGTACAGACTGCTTGTCAAATACTCCCCTTCTGGAATAGTAACTTCATAAAGCAAGGTGATTTTTTGTTTTTAAACTTCCTGCTTCAAAGGCAAAAGTGTCTCAGATCACCTTTTTGGTGCGCTTGTTACAAATGGAGCCAAAGTGTAAGTAAATATCCTATTTGTGTATAGAACCCATCGAGTCTAGAAATCTGCCCTCAAAGTTTACGAAATTTTCCATTAGTTTTCTGAATGTCAAAATGTGTTAGAAAAAGCTGCTTTTGGGGAAGAAATGTCACTGGTGCTCTCAGTGACAGAAAACCAAAAGGGAATGTGAGCAAAGACTACAGAAGACTTGGACAAAGGTAGATTTTAGAGGAATGTAAAAAAATTAGTTTTCCATTCTCCCTACACAGGTAGAGCACTTGGAGTAAGAAGTCAGGAGACATCCATATCACCACTCTGGGGACACCTGTTACTGGACTGTCACTGTTCTTGGCCATCCCATGAAGGACTGACAGCAGCTCAGGAAGCAGAAGCCGGTTCCTGGTTCTGCAATCATGGCCTCAAGGCTATTGAGTCTTTCTTTAAGCTTTGTTTCCTTTCCACCCAGACATTTCTCAGTTGCAAACTCACTTGGTTTTATCCTCTTAGACACATTCTCTCACTATCTCACCTGTCCCCACCTTCTTCTCTCCTAAGTACTGATGTCCTCTGCTCTGGACAATTGTTCTGGTCCCTGTTCCTCCCTTTGCTCCAATCCTATCACTTCTGCTTCTAGTTCCTTCTCCTTCCCCTTATTTGCTCTTCTCTCTCTGCCTTTAAATGCTTTGTTTTTCTTCTGTTTTCTTCCTTTCTATGAGCTTTTCTAGTTTTCACTTCTGAACCTTTCTTGGAAATCATCTGTAATGGAAATTTTACCTTCTTACTAAAGCATTAAACCACCCCCCATAACTGACATATTCCTGTTAAAATGCAATAAAAATTTCAATTATATTGTGTCTTGGATTTTTGTTGTAATCCTCATAATAAAATTTGTGTTCAGTACTAACAAAATTGAAGTCAATTTCTTTACCAATGAATTACAGGTAGCATAAATAAAGAAGAAAAAATGATCTAGAGTGCAGATACCCTGCCTTCGTATTATTATAACCATAATCAGTAAATCTCATACTAATGAGATACAAGGTTTAAATGTGAAGAATGTGTTTAGTGAATTATTGTCAATCAATGTCTACATAACAGGGTAGGAAAAATCTTGAATGGCAACACACCTATTACTTTAAATTCCTAAGTACTTCATTACTTCAAAATGTCACTCTCAATTTATAGAGTAACAGATAAACATCTTTCAACTGTATACGTCACTGTGTCTGCTTCTGTGTAATTGAAACACTGGCTTTGAAGAGTCTTGTCATCATGTACCCATTTTGGATTGTTCCGAACAGTGATTCAGTACTGGCATAGTGCTGGTGAAGGTTGCTTTTCAATCCCCTTCTACATGTATACACTTAAGATACATCAGTCTGGTTTTGTTTCTACCTATGACTTGGAGCTGGTTATTGGGAAAAAATCTGATTGTTCTTTCCTTCTATGAGCATATTAAGCTCTGTAATACCACTGTAAATCTAAACTCATGAGTAATATTCAGAAAAATGAAAAAACTAAAAATGACAAGACCAACAAGGAGGGGTTTTTTTTGAGATCCCCTTAATGAATACACAAGGGAGACTTGACATATTTAATTTCTGATGATGGAAGAGACACTAAAACATATAATATACAAATTCACTGGCTAAAGAAACATCTGGTCAATTCTGCATCCCCAGTGATTTGTGGAAGCCAGTAGGTATCTGCGGTAACTTTCAATGCTCACCTCATCCTTTATGTCTTCCTGCTGCTGGGCACTGAAGATCTCCATTGCAGCAATCAGCCTCATCATTAGCTCATCCACTGTTGTGTTACCTAGCAACGAGGAAAGATAGCTAAACTTCATATCATTAAAGTTATTAAACAAAAAAGGAGTCAGTTTAGAATTAATCCATAAAAAATAGCCAGATTAAAAAGAAAAAAAAAGACAGAGTAGAAAATGTAAGTATCTCAGCAGAATGCTTTTAGTTTGCCTTTTTATTGAAAATTCAAAATAGTTTTTACAAACAAATGTTGATAATGTTGACCATAGGCTAAAATTTTAGGTGGTTCAAATCTGAACAACTGCTTTTGTGCTTGCATGGAATAACTTCAGTTTTGATTTTAATCCCTAACATTAAAGGAAAGTAATGTACCTGGGGTTCCTTGACATGGGGTTGATTTTACAGTTTTAGAATTACCATGTATGATCAAGGAGACTGAAGCAATTGCTTAGCCAGGTAAGAAAAGGTAGGATGTTGGCAGCAGCATTCAAGTGGTTTGGTTTAAAAAAACCAAACCAGGATACAGGGATTGACTGAATTTGTGCCCACGCATTTTTATTCAGGAATAACTAGTAGTAAACTTTCAAATGTTATAATATATTCTTTTCAATGTATTTGCTTCTTGCAAAGCTAATACTAGCAGAAAAGTATCTGTGTATACATATCCAGAAATACAGCACATGCATAGGAAAACAGATATCTCCTCACATTTTTTTCACCAGTGAGTCTCCAGTCTTCAGTAAGACTGAAAGATTAGTTTAATTTCCTACCAAGATGCATTCAGTCTTGGCTTCTCTTCCTAAACTGAAAACTAGACTACCCATTACAGCCACTTGTCATAGTAGTTAAAAGACCTTGAGAAATGGTCAAAAACTATAAACTCAACATCTGCCAGCCTAAACACTCTTCGGACCTTAGCAGCACAATACCAGCAAGAGCTAGATTTATATTGGTGACGCTGGTCAATATTTTAAAAGGAATAAACTAACCAAAGGCCACAGTACCACTAAAGAAAACCAAAACTGTCCCCATAGTTTCCAACCCCAGAAAAAAAGTAAAAATTGAAAGCAAACTTAGTCTGCATTTCAATAAACATCACTGGGACTTAAGTTTCTATATTGCCATATCTCTTCTGTAAACATGCCTTCTCACCCAGCCCTGAAAGGCCTCATTGTTCCCACTTCTAGCATTTGCTGCCTTAGCAGAAAATGTTATCCCGCATGCTACAACATGCATAACTTCAGAGACAACCATTCATCTGAGGGCATATTGTTAAAAGATATCCCAATTCATGGGAAAACAAAAAGCACACTTTGATTTTTGTTAAAGGATAGATTTAAGTAAGGCTGCAACAGATGATCACTTTAGTTCAAAAGATTGCAGAAAGGCTGATGAATCATTAAAACTTAATGACTGCAATGAAATAATTTGGATTATTTTATAACATAAAGCTGCATTGTATTATGATTTTAAATCAAGCTGCTAAAACAGTTAAATAACTTAAGCCAGTAAGTACCACTGGCTTCAGTGGGATAACACAGGTGCTGAACTATGCTGCAGTTATAAAAACAAGACAATCTATTTATAAGATTGTTTGTATGAAATAAGTTTTATAAGTGACAGAAGTACCATGAATTAATACATGGATTTTGTCCCACTAAGGAGACAAAATCCATGCAAAATTAACAGTTGTATGCATAGGAAGGAGCACTGCAGATTCCTCAAGAAAATTATTAATTCCATATGCAGAAAGAAACAGTGATGCTCTCTGCAAAAGGCAGTACTTCCTGAGGCCAAATTTCCTCAGGAATATAAGGAGATTGGAATAAAGGTTGCTAGATATAAGCAATAAATAAATGAGGACACAGTGTCATGAAGGCAAACTTGTGGAGAAAGCAGAAGAAATAAGAGGCAGCCATTCTTTGATGTATTTTAATTTGAAGAGTTACTGAGAACAGCAGTCAAAGGGCACCACTCCACTTCTAAGTCATCTTGCTGTCACAAAGAAATCAGAGGAATGGTTATGCCAGAAAGAACTACTCATCTAAGCCAGAAAGCTTCATTCATGTGAGATAATATTAGTAGCTTAAATTCTGATTTGATTTGGGGTCTCCACACTGCAGGCAGGTCTGCAGTGTGGAAAAAAAGCAACTCATGTTCAAATATTAGCCCACTACATGCAAGAATCCACATATCAACAAGGAATTACACGCAAAGAACTAAATGTATTCTGGCACTACATAAGAAGTGCAGCCAAAATCTTTTGGCTATTAGGATGTATCTGGATATAAATTTGGAACACTAAATATAGTTCCTCATTTAGACAATTTGGCTTCTAATTTAAAAAGATGAAAAACAAACTATGATTCTTCTACAGTCATGGCAACTTCAGTCTCTAATACCATGGTTAATTAATGCATTTATGAATAGTAGCTATTTATGTCATGGCAACTGAAAGTTTGTTTTGTGCAACAAATTCATATTCTGAACATCTTAGAAAAGGTTCTCAAAGATCTTCTAACAGTTTCAGTACTCACATAAATACTTTTAATAGAAAGTATAAAGAACTGTACCTTGTATTACATTCAATACTTCATTAGATGATCGTTTCCCCATAATAATGAGGAAAAGTGGAAACTGGTCTGTCTTCTGAGTCCGAATTGTTTGGGCTACAACACTCCCGAAGTGTCTAGTGCACATCGTCAGAAACCTATAGTGGGGGGAGGGGAGGAAGTTAACATTGTAGAGGGTGAAGACTGTTTAAATAAATAATTATGCTAAATTCAACAGTTTAACTGTTACCTCGCTGTTCAACATCTAGGCTTCTGCATTCAATTCTAGAACTCCATACCCCTTCTTATGATTATGAGAATATTTACAAATACAATAGACCCGGGTTGTCTAAATGAAAACAATTAATAACCAGTTGAGACAGTGATTTCATCTGATGGAGAATTCCATTTCCTGTGAAGCTGTTCTGCAGCCTAGAGTTCAAAACTAACTTCTCCTATAAAATCATGCTTAATCAATTGTTAAAACTTCTAAAGAGAAACTACGTAGAGCCATAATCTAGTAAACATGGCAAAGTACAAAGATAGTATCATTTCATATAAAAGCATAATAACAAAAGAGCAAGAAATTGTTTTTATCAGTCATAGAATTAAAACGTGGTACTTCAGAACTGTATTTTCTTTTGTACCAGTGCCCTGCCAGTGACATACTCAGCAGTATGGTCTAAAAAACAAGGATTCTAAGCTTTTGACCAAAAAGAGCTCTTAGATATTAGCATACAGAAGTCTAGCATTAGTATTCTTAACACGATCTTGAATAAATGAAAAAACTGATAAAGCTTTTCTCTTCCATTAGAGGACTGTTTGAAATTAGCATTTCTTTCAAGAGAAAAGGGTAGCTTATGATATGTTTTCAGATCTGATGGTAAAAAGTAAATGTCATAATAATAATGAATTATGAAAGACCAAATGCAAATATAGAATGCTTTAATAAGATCCAATTTAATAAAGTCTGTAAAAATAATGGACTTTTAATAACACGGGTCACAAAAGGCAAAATAGTGGAAATTCTGAGGACTAACCACTGGTACAGGCTTATTAATTCTTAATTATGTTCATGAAAGGCAACTTAAATCGTGTGTTTTCTTATGTCTTATGATAATATTTTAGGTAACAACTACTCTGAAATGTATGCTATAACTGAAGAGCAAAGTCCTGTTGTCACATGCATTAGAAGCCAAATCTATTTGGAAAGACAAACTACATTAAAATGTCAAGTGCTGCAAGTAATTTCTTCTCAAAGATACTGAAAAGATTCAAAATTGTAATTTTTTTCTTAATCTATATATATTGTATCGAATAAAATTGCTGAAAAATTGATAAACCTAATGAGTTTAGGGCTTGTTCAAGGGCACCGGAAGTATAAAAAAACCGCCTCTCCTCAGAGACAATTTGTAGTGTAACTATGGCCACAGTTGGATGGAAGGCCATGAACAGCGGTAGCCAGAGAGTATTTCAAAGCCATAAACGTTACTGGCAAACACTTTTCCTTGCCTCCTTGAATCTGTCTTGTGCAATTCAGAACGATCACACTCAAAGACAACATCGAAACCACCAAATACAGTCTGCTATATCAGAAATAGCTATGCAGAGAAACACCATCTGGTAAAGATAAAATGTCCACAAAGTCTGGACATATAAACTCCTAAACTAAATAACAATTGTCGATGTTTGCTGTTCGAGGCGGGAATATGTAAGTGAAACCCTGGACTCACACAAGTCAGTGGTAATCTTCCACTGCAAAATGACTTACGTGAGTTCAAAGTTTCACTCCCGGAGGTAATAAGGCCTGGGGACAATTGAACTGAATTCCTGAAGTTTGCATATAAAAACTGTTTAACTGTCTTCAATGCACCACAGAAGAAAAGCACTCGGGTTGTTTTGGGAAAACCAAATAATGTTATAACTCAGCCTCAAAATACACTTTTATAGGTATAAGCTTTGTACGTGGAGAATTAGGAATGCAGCAGGGTATTTCTGTATGTTCAAAGACTTCCCAGGTAAGTTTTCTCCAGGAGATGAATTTTTATATGTTGAAATTCTGGCTGACTACACAGAACCTAACAGATTATGATACCTTTGAGTTCTCTATAATCAAGGCTGGGAACAGGTTTCGACTCCCTGGCTACAGAAGATGGCATGCCATGCCAAGCTGTTGTAAGCGTACACATACTTTCCTGGTTGAACAACTGCAAAACAGATGCTAGATGCCAACAACTTCCATCATGGTGGGGTTTTTTTTCCTTCTTGGGGCCACTTCTTACAGCCACTGGTGCCATCTGCCCCTCTCTTTCAAATAACCTGCCTTCTGCTGCTGTCACAAACTGCTCAGTTCTCTCACATAGCAGTTACAAGAGCAGCTCATGTCAATTCTGACCCGAATGCCACGGATTTGCCACTGCTGCCATTAGGCAGCTTTTGTCTTGGGGGAGGAATGAGAAACAACCCTTCTCCTCAGCAGTTCCAACTTTGAATAATGAACGTCTAGATTACAGCACTGGCAGCTGCAATGAGGATGTTTGTGGGGGATGAATGGCCAATGGTTATCAATGCACATCTTCAGAGCAGAGAGAATACACATGAGAAACTCTTCTCACTAACACGATCCATCAAAATAGATCCTGCCCTTTGGAACCAAGCAAGACTCCACTTGTCCATTGAACTAAAATGCAGTAAAACCAACAAAAATATTAAGGTAGTCAAACAATAGATAAAGAGATAGCAGCAGCAACCTCCAGTGTCTACACCATGTAACTCCTACTTACCAGTGACAACCCACATGCTTTTCACCAGGTCAGTGGTAAGCGCTCAGCAATTACTTGTAACACATCTTTTCATTTTCTTAGATGGGTAGGAATTGAATTTTCATTCATGATCCCCATTCAGTTTTTTCTCACACCTTTTAACAGATTTTGCAACTACTTAACTAATTTTGCTTCCCCCCTCCCCTTTTCTGCTTTTACTGACTCTGTATTTGAAGATTTTCTTACTTCCTTCCACATTCATATGCAGAAAAAGAACCCCCAAAACCAAAAAAACCTTCCTCTGTGCTAATATTGACTGTCAGAAGTATGCAAGTAGGACCAAAACGATTTGGTGCAACAACAAGTATCTTACTCTGTTCATCATTAACAAGGGATTTTTTTTTACTTTCATCTGAACAGAAGCGTGCCAGATCTTTCAGTGGCATCTCCAGCGCTGGCAAGAGAACTGCCTGTGGAGTGCATCAAAGAGCCAGATGTCCCTCTGGGGAGAACTGTTTTCCACAACATGCTGGATTACTGTGATCTCCAACCAAAAGTGGAAATAAAGGAACACTGCCAGAAAGGGAGGGCAAATGGCACCCTACCACTCCTTTTAGTTTGAAATTACAAGAATATTCAAGGAGGGAGAAGTATGAGAAAGGCAAAAAGGCATTTTATGAAGGAAAAATCCATTAATAAAAGTAATCTCAGAAGTTAAAGAATAAAGTTCATCAAGAAAAGTAACAGTTTTGGCAGGCGGCACCATTTCCTTACTTCTTTCATGACTCCCTAAGTAACAAAAGCAGCAATTATTAAAGCTACAGAACAAACATGAGAACTGGCCGTGGCTTGACAAATACAGAAACTAACCCTAAAAAGATTATAAATTTATCTTAAAAAATATAAAAGTCAGATTGAACGGGTATTAATTCTTAGACGTAGTTCACTCTGTAGTTAAAAGTGGGCGGTTGCTGATCCTTGCACACCAGTTACCCTCCTGTGTGCGCTCTAAGATAACCTGTGTGAAGAGTTATCATATTTGTAGGATGTTAGTTTACCCAGAGAAGAATACTATCATTCCTTACCAGCTAATACGCGACACATGCTATTAAAATACACTCCTGGCATAACTTCATTGTAATTTTATCACAACATGCAATTTATTTAATACTACTTTTAAAAAATTCCTAGAGGCAATTATGAATAAATAACAGCTTTAAAAATCTACTGAAAAAAGTTTAAAATATTACTGAGTCTCCAAACCAAAGGGAATACTTATTACAACTTAAATCTGTGGTCCAGCATAGCTCCCAATGTCAGATATGCTATGTAGAACTCTGTACATGCTGGGGTTTAGCAATAATATGTTTCTGTGAGAACATGCAGCTGTTAATTTTTAACAACAAAATTGGCCACCTCTGGCCAAAGTGTGATCATCAAAAATGTTGATCTCCGAGCTCAGGATTTTTCGATACCTGGAAAAGCTTTTGATCTATATTATACCTATTTACACTGCAAAATATGTATTGCCTTTCTGAGGGGAAGAAGCCCAAAAGAGAAAGCCAAACCCTAGGTGGGAGATGGCAGCTGTTCTCGACGGGAGGTGTTTCTTCATTACAATGACTGTGATTGTCTCATTGTTTCTTTATGTATCTCCTGTTCATGTATTATGTCGTTTCACATTTTTGTCCCTCAAATGGACAGGATCTACTGCAGTCAAGTTTGGATCTGTGATTACACAAGATCCCTCCTTAGCACACCACAGATATGAACAAGCAAGTAAGCTAGCGTCAAAGAATCATAGAATGGTTTGGGTTGGAAGGGACCTTAAAGACCATCTAATTCCAAACCCCTGCCACAAGCAGAGACACCTTCCAGTAGATCAGGTTGCTCCAAGCCCCATCCAACCTGGTCATGAACTTTGGCTAAGATGCCAAATACTTTAGAAAAATGTAAACATTCCTTGAATATTTCAACTTAAACAATTCAATAATCTAAGAGCATCTCTGGTGCCCAGTCTCCAAACAGGACACAAGACAGAGGCATTGTTGGCTCCACACTGTGATATTGTAGTTTCCAATATGAACTGGTTCAAAGTGATTCCTACTATAAGTAGAGGAAGAATTTACAAAAAAATGAAGAATTGAAGAGTAATTAAAGGCAGAATTTAGAAAAGAATTGATGATTCTGAGCAATAAGAGTCCTCCGTATTTCCATGAAAAAATCACAGTGCCTCATAGCACTGCTACCTGCTGCTCCTGGCTTGATCCAGAGGAAGGACTCAAGGAATAGGAATTCAGTCTCCTTTCTCTTTCCACTCAGAAAAGTGGCGATGGGTATGGCTTTGAAAGACATGGACACCACCTACCAGTCATGACTGAAGTTAAGTATTAACTACTCAATGCCTGTTCTCCGTTGTGGTATCAATTTTCAGTTACTTACTGGAATCAAACTGATGATACAATCCAATAGGAGTAATAGCTTTGCATCCATCCCCAAATTAAACTACCTTCTCAAGACATTATGAATAAAAATGTCAAGCAGTCATGGCATAATATAGTTGCAGAAAGAGTAAAATAAACAAAAAAAAATGCTAATTCTAGCTCTTTTCTTGTTAATCAAATAAAGCTGCAAAAGAAAACTAATGCAGAGCAAGCTGCATATCATACATTGCAGCGTACCCTGAAACGCACGAAGAGGGCCACCTGATCCTATATTTGGAATGTTTTCTGTATGTTCAAACAAAAATGGAAAGCTCTCCTTTGCTTTTGCTTTTCTTAAACTCTCCCCAGCACCTTAATTAATAATTGTATTGGCAAATTTCTATAGTACACTAAAGGGCGAATTCTCTTCCATACAGAGAACTCTGCCCTCAAATGTATGGATAAAATGTATTAAAATAAATAATAAAAACTGCATAGGATTTTAGATCAAATTTCCTTATTGTCTGTACCAACATAAATAAGAGATGTGGTTATGTGCTACAGTCTTGCTCATACAAATACTCCTCTAGTTACTTTTTTACACACTGGTGGGAAAACTTTGGAAAAAATCCTCCTAAAATGAGGCCCTTTGGCACATGGAGCCCACTATGTTTATTGCAAAGAACATTTTAGCAGACAGGCTGCACTGGAGACACTTTTAGCTACAACATTTTAGCCTGAAGTACCGCTCAAAAAGCAAAAAGCAGCCACAGGACAAAATGTGATAACCTCTTGTAAAGTATCTATTTCCTTTCAGTCTGAGCTGGTGCTCAGTCCACAACTGGGATGATTTCGGCTGAAAAAAAATGTGATTTATTAATGGACAGATATTTCTGAAGGCCAACCTTACTTTAAGAAGCTTTAAAGCTTCAGAAATGCATGTGAAAAGAAGGTAACTTCTTTCTTGAGCATGAAGAAAACAATGCTGAATATCAAAGATGCAAGATTTGTGATTATTTTTACTCATAATTCTACACACTGCAAAGTCAACATGAGACTCATTAAAATGTTAATGTAAAAATAACATTTTTGTGTTAGGTATTTACATTTTAAATAAAAGTAAAAGCTGAGGTCATGAAACGGTATATTAAAATAAAGTTGCTATCCATAGTCTCCATAATACAGAGTTATTGTCTTACCCACACTGGTAGGGTCACAACTGTCAACTCAAACGCAAGGGGAAAATGAGCAAAAGACACAACACATGGTTTAAAGATGTATAAAGCAGCCTGAATCAAATTACCTGGATACCCTCTTTAGTATCCACACGCTAAATGTCCAGGGATTCAGATGGAAAAAGCAGAATTTTATCCACTTCTTCTTTATGCAAAAGTAAAGCCTAGATGGGTGGTTATCTATCTTTTCATAAAATGTGGAAGATCTGATTTCATCCTGAAAGGTCCAAACTGATTAAGTGAATACTTTATAGCCCCATTTAGTCTGAAACACGTCCCTCTAGAAATTCATTAATTTTGGATACCACTAGACATCAAACAAAATAATTGATAAAAGTATAAATAAAATATACCTGGACTCCTTGCTAAAACACTGTGCTAAAAATGGAAAACACAAGATGCCCTTGCATATCAGTGTAGTTTTGATTATTGCCTATCATATTAGAAAGGCATGTAATATGATTTGCTAAGGGATATCCAAAGCTTGCTACAGGTAGATGTAATAATAACCTAGATAAGAAAAGAGAGCATGTTTTGTTATTTTACAGATGCTAGTGAAGTGGGAAAAGCTATAAGCACATTTGGGTCAGAAAAGAATTCAGAATAATCTTCACAAATCGGACAAATGTCCTGACAAGTAAAAGGCAATTCAGCAAGGTTATGAAAGTCTCCAAGTAGGAGGAACAACTGCACAAATACCGAGTAAGAATCAAGCAGAAACGGAAGAAGAAAAGTCATGATGCGAAGAAGACAAGCATCATATTGGGGTGAGTAAACAGAAGGATGGTTTGTACAACCTGAAATAATCCTCTTTCTGTATTTAGCACTGAGAAGGCAGCTTTAGGCACTGAGCATCCAATCACAGAAGGATGATGCAAACCCATTATAGAAGGACCATATGAAGGCTGCAATAAAAATTGTCTACAAAAGGACAAGCTACAAGGAAAATACTGAAGGAATCTCAGTTTCTTAGAAAGTGTAGTAAAATATGAGATACGTAAGTCAAAAGAACGCAGCAGAAAGAAAGAATACTTCATTGCCTACTGGGGGTAAGAAGATGTAATTGCCATTGACTACTGCAAGAGAAACTTCAGATATTAGCGTGAACGGTCTAAAGGGAGTGAAAGTAAAGTACTGACACTGGTTATGGAGAAATGCTGAGAAACCTCCCTCACACCAAAAATGAGATCAGACAACTGCTGGTCAGAAGTAATGCAGGCACAGTGGAACCTTCTGGCCACGCACGGACTGAACCCTGTTGTCTGCAGCTCTCCAAGACCCACAGGCTGTCAGAATGGTAACAAAAAGGAGAGGCAAGAGGTCAGAACAGTCACCCTAACCTAAAGGAAGAGGATGGGCATCTGCACTTCTGCAAGGATTCTTTGTCCCGATCAGGCACCCTGCAATACCAACGAGATGCATTCATGCCTTCCAGCTGCATTTTGGTACAAACAATTCTGACTCTGCCAGCTCAATGATTTCTTCTGATGGTTGATTTAGATGGATATAAGCAGCTAAATTTCTCTACATTTCTAATCCGGCATTAGATTTCACTGGTGCAGTTGTGGACTCCTGTTGTTAGATGGACCTATGAATGACTTCTTTCTCCCCCCTCAAAACAGTCCAATAAGTCTGTCTTGACTACCTGTTATTCTGCCTTCACCTTTTTTGCACAGAGCACTACAGAGTTTCATTCTTTCACCATTTCTGCTCAACAAGCTTAATAACTAGGCTATAGTTTGAGTATGGTGGGACAGAATCTGCTTTAGAATTTGGTTTTATAGGGGGGACTTAAAAATATATGCTTACAAATGTATCAGCTTAGTTAATTCTTGTGGTTTTAACAATTTTTTTTGTATGACCTTAAAACATCCCTACAGGCATATAAAAGAATGTGTTGTAAACCTTAATCATATTAAGAGAGAGACTACTTTCTATTTATAGTTTAATATTATGGAGGCATCCATATTTTACTGATCACAACCAGATTAAAATGCACTCTGCTGGTTTTTAGTTCTCCAAATTTGGACACTTTTAGACTACTAACTTGAAATTACCTTGAAGCACATAAATATTTAAGCAGGGATAGTTTACCTTTTCTGGTGGGTGTATAATAAACAGTTTAACCATCATCTATATACAGGCTGTTTAGTTCCCCATCTAAAGAGACAATCACCTTTTATCCTTTTCCCTTTTTTCTTCATTTCAGTGCTATTAGGAAACTATTCACAAGTACAACCCCTAACAATACTATGCAGTAATTATGACTAGATGACAAAGAGATGCAAACAATTACTGAGCCCATTTTGAAACCCTACACTAATAAAGTCATTAGATGCTGCCCTTGCCATGAGCCTTCTAAAAGCTTCTGAAGTTACAAGAACACACGGCATTGTTCGTTTGGACAATCGCTGCTGGCAGAATGCAAACCTTGAGTTAAACCATGCTGCAAATTGATCTTGACATTCTGTTAAGACCGCCACTAAAATCAAAAGCAAAGGAGAAAAGGAGAAAATGAGCGGGTGGGATGTAATCATGGAACAGAAGGGTTCCCTCCTCACCTTCTTTCCTCTTTCTCCTCAAAACAAACCATACAGAAAATGACAAACTCACTTGGTGTTTGAGATCCTTTATTTTTAAAACATTAATTAGACTTTTGACCTGTTTTTATTGACTGGCACTGTATTGCTATCAAAGTAGATTAAATAAAATATTGCAAAATACAATAGGAAAGGTTTTCACACTGTTCTGTGAAACCTGTTAAGGCTTTAGTGCCCAAGGAACACATCCAGCAGTTTTTCAAGCAACATATACAGAATCTACGGTCACTGCTGAAGAGGCGGTGAGAAATTAACTCACTGAGTCCAGCGCTCACAGACCCCACACCTGCAATATATTTGCTGAAGGATCAAATAGGATTGGGGAGCTGGAGTAATATGGTCAACTGGTCTTCATCCAGGCATGCATCATTCAGAAGGTTAGTATTAAGGGTCAGCAACTGTGAATATGGCTAATTACTTGATGACGGAAATTGCAGGTGAAGACAACCTGCTGCTGAGAAGCGCTTTAGTCAATTAACTCTTTCCTAAGCTTAAGCAATGTGAAAAACTATCATTTGAACATTAAAACTAACAAGTACCTGTCATCAGAGCTGAGAAAGGCTGGCAACACCTTGAAATACAGAGCCCAAGGGCAATGATATCAAAAGCTAAAAGGCTGCTTACAGACATTTGAGTCACTTTTTACAGTTTTGGCACTGCTCTACTTGGCAAAGAATGTACACTGGAAATGTGTTAATATTATGCATAATCTATGCTTGAAAATGCTGTGTACAAACATAATGATATGTAAGCATGTGAAGGTATACATGTGTATATATATATATTCACTGTATATCTGTCCTGGATACAAATATATTAATAGATGTTAATGAATCCACAAAAAAGTTAGGCATGTGCTTGCATACGTATATGTACACCTCCCATACACAACCACATAATTAAATTGGAATAATGGCAATCAGTCAGCTCTTTTTGGTCAGAAAGTATCAGAACTATGGCTGCTTATATCTGGCTCTCCTGCTTATCTATACCATAACCTCTCTGGAAACCTGAGGAATCATTTAGCCCATGCTATGGCCCGATGGAGCTGGTGAGCTGCTGCAGCCACATGCTTGGACCAAGAGGTAGGGCCAGAATTGTCAACACCATTACTACTGCCCTGACACCTCCTGTAAGTATATTTCTGCTTGTTTAGGGTGGCATAGTAGCAAATATACATGGCAAGCAATGGAAAAAAAAAAGTGTTTTTTAAGTTCATGATTTACCACAAATTGAATGAAATAGAATGAGAAGGTAAAAGACAATAGTGTAGATTTGTGGGCTTTTTACTTTCTTTGACCCTGGACAGCATAAATTACAAGAATATTCTAAACTGTTGCTCACTAAACTGAAGTCTAAACCATAGGTCATAAAGTTTTCACGTAGATTCCCTAACAATATTATAAAACCACTTTGATTTCCTAAATGAAGGCTAATTATTTTATTATTTTGTGCCCTTTGTTATTATTTTTTTACTGTAGTAATGAAAAGATTCATAACTTGCAGCATTACCCAAGGTAATTGCTTCCTTTCCTATGAACCTTATATCAGAGGCAATTAAAAGCTGTAGAAACCAAATCAAAACATCCTCTTAAGTGTATTAACTAAAGTTCTCCTTCAGTTTGACAAAGTAACAGACCTGGGTGGCTTATGCTGTTTATGCTTTTGCAGTACTTCTAACAGTTACCCTGGCTCTTGCACACAGTGTTTTCATTCTAATCTTACAGAATTCTCTTTGCTCCCTTGCAATGAGTGCTGAAGACCACGGTTTAGAGATTCCAGCTGAAAAGCGCAAGCGTACAGTAACACAAGGTTCAAAGCACATCCCTATATCAGTGTCCACCAAGAAACATATTAAAAAGATGACAAGATTTTGGAGCTGCTTCTGTCATATAGTATTCAGGATGGACCAGGATGGACCCCTATTTCATCAATGAGGAACACGGAAACTACTATTTTAAGAGTGGAATGGTATCCATAAATGTCAGAAAGAGGACAGCAAAGAAAAAGAATTGGAATATTCTAGATTTTTTGGTTTATTGAGAAAAGTATATTTGAATTTAATCATGCCATGCTACAATTCTGAAAACCTGCCTTTTACTACTGACTTCTAGGTGCCCCTATAGATTGATGTCAATAAACTGGGGCTGATTTCTCTGCCTTCCCACCCTGGCTTTTCCACTAATGCAATTGTAACAGCACAAATAAGTCGCTCTTGGGCTACACCAGCATGCAAAAAGCAGTTCCCTCTGTTGTTGCCACCATTCAAATAAAAAGCTGTGAACTGTATTCATAGGGATATAAAACAAAATAAGCTCCAAGACCACTGTCACATAATGAAGGGTAGTAATTAAATAGGAGGTACTGAGTATATATTTATGGGAATGCCCATGGTGCACTGGCACTTCCCAAAGGGAGAAGGAAGCATCATGCCCCCTCCAAAGAAATCACAGTCTAAGGAGCAGGATGTGACACTAAACACAACCAAGAAATTATTCTCATTTGAGCCAGCATGCCTTGTTTACCCCTTACTATTTTTTGACCTCACTGTTAATATGACAGTTTCTTTGTTGTTAAGAGGAAGCAAAAAATGAAGGCTTAAAACCCCTATCGCACTGCATAATCGGTGAGTAGGTTCATTGAGAATAGCTATAAAGCCTTAAACAAGCTCTTTATTTTGTGTTTTAAGAAGTGTCATAAGGAGTTAATAGGACACAGCTGTACAGGCTCTTTCTAATAAGCAGCTTCTGTCGCTTTGGTCACCACAGGTGTCTCTGTAACCTGCAAACTCTTATTACTAGTGTATCAAAGTTGTGCTACTTAATAGATTTCTTTAGTAAAACACAACAAAGCAATTACATGGCTGTTGATCGTCAGTCATAAAAAAACCCTCAAACACAGTTTTTCAAAAGAAACTACACTGCAATTTTTTGTCATTGTAAAATAAAAGAAACTAGAGAATTAAATAGAAAAGGGAACAATAGAACAGCAGGTAGTCAACTGAACTTAGCCACTACAGATGGTTTAGAAATAGTGTTTCCTTCTACACCAACTTGTGGGATAAAAGAAAAGGAGGAGGCTCCTTACTGCCCATGAATGGCAATACCAAAAGACTTAAGCAACTTTCCAGTCTATGTATTTGGTCCCATGAAAGAACCTAGATGTTTCTTTTTCCTCTCTCTTTTCTGTTTCTAAAACTTTTAATCTGTTTTTGTAACTGCTTTTTTCCATAACCCCTAATTCTTCTCTAGAACAATCTAAACTAGAAACATAGCCGCTGATTCGTCCAGTGATGAAATGCAGAAGGTCAAGCAAGGAATTCCTGTGAAACACAAGTGTCATTTATAAAGCGTACTGGAAAAAGAGATTGTTCTGTTCTCCATCTCCACTTTCAGTAAAGAAATATTAACTACAATTTACATATTTAAGAATAAGAATGGATGAATGCTCTATTCTGGCAAGCCACAAAAGAATGAAACAGAAATATGTACTTTTAATTGTTCACTAATCAATGGAATTGTGTAACAGAAGTGACAAAATTATCCCAGCCCAAATGACTGTTGCATCTTTTGTTCAAAAGTTATAATAACTCTCATTACAGTAATATCCACAAGACATTATCCTGGCAAGCAGTCATCTTCTGTGTAAATAAAGGTGATGAAATAAGGACCAAGTTAGAAAACCAAACAAGTCTGATTTCTGAATATAACTGTAATCATAGAATCATTATTTTCACCAGATTATGATCAACTGATAAGTAACTGAAGAAAAGGGAGGTCTTAACATAAGGATAAGAAAATTCATTAGGAACATACAAAAGAGGTAGAAAGAGGTGGAATATGGATTTTTTTAATTCCTTTATCCATCAGCAAACTGATGGTACCTCTAAGACACAGGATAGTGTTGTGGTTTAAACCCAGCTGGCAATGCAGCCATGCAGCCGCTCACTCACTCCCCCCCACTTCCTCCCCCTGCTCCCAGAGGGATGTGGAGGAGAATTGAAAGAATGTAACTCCCATGGGTTGAGATAAGAACAGTCCAGTAACTAAGGTATAACACAAACCACTGCTGCTACCACCAATAACAATAATGATAAGGAAAATAACAAGGGAAGAGAATACAACTGCTCACCACCCGCACACCGATACCCAGCCTGACTGAGCAGTGATCTCCCCGTTCTGGGTCCCTGCCCCCAGTTTTTACATCCTGGGCATGACGTGCTGTGGTATGGAATACCTCTTAGGTCAGTTTGGGCCAGGTGTCCTGTCTCTGCTTCCTCCCCGCTTCCCCTCCTCCCTGGCACAGCATGAGGCTCAGAAAGTCCTTGGTCAGAGTAAACATTACTGAGCAGTAACTAAAAACATTGGTGTTATCAGCACTGTTCCCAGGCCAAAAGTCAAAAACACAGCACTCTTCAGAAGGAGAAAAATGACTGCTACTGCTGAACCCAGGACAGATAGCTCTTATTCTATCAAATCCCATCAAAATAACCAAACATTACCAAAGCAATGTTCTGCATGAAAACTGTAGTTCAAAAAAGTTCATATGAATTGCAAGCTTTTTTTTTTTGCGTATTTTTTTATATTCATTTATGACATGAATGCTATTCTTAAAGTAAGATTTTCATAAAGAACTGTAGTTATTTCCCCAGATAGTTCTAATGCAGTTACACCTATATATATGCAATTAGCGTCACACAATATTAAGGCACTGCAATGTAAAACTGCAAAGACGTGTTCCTAGACCTATGCTTGCAAAATAAACTCAAAAGAAAAAAACAAAAAGGAAATAGTTTATTCAAATATTTTTTCCTGCACAGTTAATAAGAAGACACTTTGTAATGAAGACAAGGACAGTCCAATTCTCAGTGAAAAACAGCACACCCTCATTGATCAGCTAAGAACAAGCATGAAGTTTTTAGTTCAAATAGATATCAAGCAGTAGAAGATTTGATACACAGAGATACGGGTCTTTCTTAAAAGAAAAGCTGCTCCACTTACAGTCCAGAGTCTTACCTTGCTCTGTTTGCTTCTTTTGTCATGTCCCATGCCCAGGTTATGAAGTTCTGACTCAGATAGGAGACAATAGATTCAGCACAAAGCATTTGTGAGCAGAAAACGTTGGTTAGTACGCTTTCATCATGGTGGAGGTAGATAGCAAGAAGCTTTCTCTGAAAAGACATGAGAAAAGATCAGTGAAAACTTCCTCAGGTTATTTAGTAATTACAAATTACTGCTGCAGATTTGCCCATTAGTAAAATCTATGGCGTTTACCAAGGGTGCAGAGTATCTCAACGTGGACACACAGGGGAAAAAAACAAGAAGAATTCAAGTCAAATGGCCCATCCCTCCAAATCTGTTAGGGACTGGAGGATTAGGAACGCTTCCTAATATTTTATTTCAGGTATCAGAACATGATGAATTGCATGAACATGTAAAATAATATTTGAATGAAAACCAAAAACCTTATTAAGAGACTTAGCTTAAGAAATTGAGTGAACTTTTTTTGGCTTGCTGCCCAATAGAGACATTTGGAACAATTCCCCAAGCAAGGAACGTACCTCTTGATACAACAGCATCTACAATACAAAACAATTATAAACCATCTGAAAAAATGATAGCACTGCAAACGTGTAAGACACAACAGAAAGGGCACAGGACATGCGGATTAAATCCCACATTGATTTTGTGAGTGCTGATATATCTGATTTTATATCTTATCAAAGAGCAGATGTTGAGGATGGTGTTTATGGCCTCTTGAAACAAGATAATTCTGGGCTGAGTTCTTCTGAAACCCTATTAAGTAATGTCTGAGCTTCTCTGCCAGCAGCAAAGAGGTGTGCTGTGTCCCCATGATAATCTCAGACCACCTTTTGGAAAGAAAGTCTATATGTTTGTAAATATAGACAGCAGACTGAGAAAAATACAGCTAGTGGAGGACTAAAGCAACTTCTCCCACTGTAGGAGAGGATCAGGTTCAAGACCATCTAAGGAACCTGAAGGTGCACAAGTCCATAGGACGTGATGAGACGTACCCACAGGTGCTGAAGGAACTGGTGGATAAAGTGGCTAATCCATTATGCATCATATTTGAGAAATTAGGTGTTGAAGTTCCCACTGAAAAAGAGGAAACATAACCCCCACTGTAAAAAGGGAAAAAAGAAGGACTTGGGGAAACACAGGCCAGTCAGTCTCACCTCTGTGCCCAGCAACATCATAGAGCAGATCCTCCTGGAAACTATGCTAAGGCACATGGAAAATAAGGAGGTAACAGCCAACATGGCTTCACTAACATCAAATAGTGCCTGACACATTTCGTGGCCTTCTGTGATGGGGTGACAGTGTTGCTGGATAAAGGAAGAACAACTGACATGGACCTGTTGGAGAGATTCTAGAGGAAGCCATGAAGATGTTCTTGAGGGCTGTGCACCTCCAATAGCATCTCTGCTATGGAGACAGGCTGAGAGAGTCAGGGTTGTTCAGTGTGGAGAAGAGAAGGCTCCAGGGACACCTTAGAGCAGCTTCCAGTGCCTGAAGGTGCTGACAAGAAACCTGGAGAGGGACTTTTTACAAGGGCAGGTAGCGACAGGACAAAGGGGCATGGCTTTAAACTTATTTAGATCTAGATTTAGATTAGATATTAGTAAGAAGTTTTTCACCATGAGAGTGCTGAGGCACTGGCACAGGTTGCCCAGGGAAGCTGTGGCTGCCCCATCCCTGGCACTGTTCAAGGCCAGGTTGGACGGCGCTTGGAGCAACCTGGTCTGGTGGAAGGTCTCCCTGCCTGTGGCAGGGGGTTGGAACTGGATGAACTTTAAAGTGCCCTCCAACCGAAACCATTCTATGATGCTATATCTGGTATTCAGTGAATTATAAATACCATTCAGAAAATTACAGCTTTCCATTCCCACATACCCATATATATTACTTTATGTCAAAATCCTACTTGAACATATTTGCTGAGATGGGATGCAATTTTGAGACAAGCTGTCTTTGTAAAAAATCCTGTATGGCTATCACCTCATATACTGCCTTTGGATAAAACTTAATGACTGTTTATAAAAAGAAGAATACATTTGAACATTAGAGTTTGGGAAAGGGATTAGTAATTTGCATTAATGTTTGTCGAATTTAATTTCAGTGTTCTTCAGAACCACGCATACATGTGCCAGGAAGGGCCATTAATAAGCCCAACATGCAGAGATCCATATAAGTGCAGCCAACAATGTTGACTGAAACTAAACTTGAAAATCCAGGGCACTGATGCACAATATCAAGTAATAAAACAGCATTTCTGTGGTGATATTTAATTTAAAAAGAAGAAAGAGGCAGGGGAAGATCAGGCACTGTCTGTTTCTGAGGATCAGCCATTCTGCATTTCAAAGCGTCGATCCCTGCAATATCCAGGTTACTGTGCTAGAATCTCGACTATTATATAGCAGTTGTAAGAGAGGGAGGGCAAAGATGTGTTTACTCAGTGATTAGGGCCTTAGAATAAGCCTCTAGCTCCTAGAGAGACAGCTCACCACTTATTCATTTGGTCCAATTCACAAAGCCTAGAAAGATTAAACATCCATGCTGAGAAGACAAGCGAATGCAGACGGTGAAAGAGAAATAAAAATTCTTTAAAAACTCTGAGATGACTTCATTATTTTTTCCACAAGGAAACTTTAGGAAAGTGTTTAGTTAGAGAAAAACCCACATTGACCTCTCTCTAAACCCTTAATCTTTCCTTTGTGGTGGCACTGCTTTGTGGTAAGCGGATGGCTTTGCTCTCCTCTTTTCACTAGGAGGGGGTAGAAAAAAAGGCTCTTGAGAAACACTTTTACTTCCAAAGAAACAACCCCATGAAACTGTTAAATATGACATTCCATACAACAGAATGTTTCAAAATATGTACAGTTTTAGGCTTAAAGATTTAGGGACAAATTTTAGTAAACAGAACGCGCACATACACAATAGATGTTTACACTGAGCTACTTTACACGTGCATCAACATTTTTGTTGCATCAACAACTCTCACCATGCACAGACTAAACTCGATCACATGTAAAAGACTGTATTTGTGTCTAATAATTAATCCAAAATGTTAAGGCCAGGCACAGACATACTACAGATGAAAAGAGGTAGCAGGAGGAACTGAAGTGCTGAAACATGACTTTGAAAAAATCTTAGTGGAAGCCAGGGATATGCTTTCCTTGGAAAAATACATTATTGCAAAAGGCTCACAAGCTTGGAATTTGATGCTGTTGGGGATTTTCTGTGTTTTGCTTTGTACTGGGGTTTAATGATTTTATTTTTTTTCCACTAACCCATGGCACTATATGTTTATAAGCAGGGTTTTGTTGGGGTTATTTCAAGTCGTTGAAAAATCAGAGTAAATTCTAGGACTCTATGATCACACTGGAAATGTTTTAGTCAGTATTATTAAAATAGGCTCACTAAACTGTTGAATAGTCTTGGCTTCCATAAAAGAAGCCTATTAATGGAGCACCAGTTTGTTCTCTGTTGGATTTCTCAAAAATAAAAGGACTCAGGAGTTATATACTTAACATAAAATTTTTACCAAGAAGAAAAAAATCCTACAGGGAAGAACTTTTACTAGTCCCTATGAAGGCATCAGATACTGAAAAGGTTCTAAGTACCAAACAGCTGATGAACTTCCAAAGGCCTTAGGGCTTTAGGAATTTAAGCTATGAAGAGATGTACTTTTCAGAGTATGTGGATGCTGAAAACCAGGCAGTCATACACTGGAATTTTCAGAAGAGGCCTGGATTTACAAACATACTCGGGAGTGTAAGTCTCATCAATGTCAGTAAGACTTAAGGTCTTAAAAGCTTGAAGCCTAAGCTCCAGGTTTCATTTTATTTCAGAGGAAAAAGGGCCATGAGAGAGAGGTGCTGTTTTCAGCATCTTGGCTGTCTAAACACTTTAAAAAATCCAGACCTCAAGCATTTCTTTTCTGCAACCTCTGTTGTATGCAGAATGCCTGAGACACAGCCATACTTTTGCTCCCTTGCCTCATACCGACCAGTGTGCATTGGGAAGGAAGCACTGCAGCCCTCTCCAGCCTGATTTTGCTCTGTTGATGGAGTATGCCCAGCACACGGCACCCTGGAAGGAAACGTGGGCTGTAGATGGACACTGTACTGCAGCAGGGCAGCCCCTGACAGGCACAGTCCTCCCAACCGTAGCCATGCACTATGAAACCTCTCTGCCACATCATCCAAAGTATAGCAACCTCCTGATACACCTGACCAAGAGATCTAACATGCACTCCCACACAAACACATTAAAGATCTGTCCTATGTACCAAAATGGCTATGGCACCCACTTGGCCATTGCTGCACTTTGGAACTTCAAAAAAGTTAATGTACTTTGTACAGAATTAGAAGAAATGAAGAAGTTGTCACTGAGGCATAAAGAAACATAGACATTCATGATGTTGAGAGACTAAATTGATAATCCCTGAGTAATGGGATATCCAATGGGATGTCACCCAATAACGTGAATAACTTCGATATCTGAGAAGAACATGAACCTGAATTAGAATAGCAATACAGTCATAAGGGTCAGGAAAATCACAGACCTGAATGGTTATTTTTGAATCTCAGGTTTACAAGTTCAAGTAATGACTGAGACAAAAATGTTCACGATGTAACATCTAGGGACATGAATGTTCTTTCAAGCTGGTAGGCTAATGAATCAAGATCTTAATTTTTCCTCTAGGTTTTAAGTAGTGAGAGCTAATTCAAATGAACAAAGGGACACATTTGCACATCTTCAAGTCTTTGAAGTGTACAATCTGATCCACCCATCTAAGGTGATCTTGGAGATCAGCCTTCTTGGACACAACTACTCAATCATGCACAATCCTTTTTTCCCTAAGTAGAATGCAAACCTTCTCTAACACCGAAGTAATACACCTTCAAATTTTCTCCACTTTGAAAAAGAATCAAAGGAATAGTGCAGATGGGGATTCATAGGAAGCCTTGTCTGTGTATTACACAGAACAGAACAAAACCTGCTGAAAATAAGCATTACTAAATTCCCCTGCACAAGTCAAAAGAAAGGAGACACAGAGAGACATAGGGCACTAACCAGCCTCTAGCCTTGTAGAAGAGGATCTGAACTAAACTGTAACCCACAGATTCCTGAAGTGGGAGTGAGATGATCCCAGTAATCTTCTGATCTGGTCTTTCGTATTACACATGGCATAAGATATCCCTAAACTAATTCCTCATTTAATCTT
The DNA here is from genome assembly GCA_028858755.1 of Ara ararauna. Taxonomy (NCBI): domain Eukaryota; kingdom Metazoa; phylum Chordata; class Aves; order Psittaciformes; family Psittacidae; genus Ara; species Ara ararauna. The sequence continues at coordinate 60,260,325 of CM054382.1, forward strand.
CAGTAATTTTATCTTTCAGTAAAACATCTAGCCTCAAAAAACCATCAGTGACAGAGAACCCATGCGAACCATGGTAAGCTGTTCAAACAGCTAACCACTCTCCCAGGCAAAGGTGCATTTTATTTTTAAGCCTGATTTAGTCGACTTTCATCTTCCAACTATTTGATCCTATTATACTGTTGTATCTCTATTTCAATCAATTGAACTTGCAGTGATATCTTACATAATGGCAAAGAATATCCAGTAATTAAAACTAAACTCAAAGAAGATCTATAAATCACAAGCTTTGAAAGAGAAGGAAATGTAGAGCATGGCAGTGAATGTCAAAAAACATCCATTATTTAATATCGAGTACAGAGGATACTGAAGAATGCTGAAGAGACCCATACCCAGGTCTAACCCTTCAGATATGAAAGCTATTCTTCAGCTATGAAGAACAAAGGGTGTGCAAGCATACAGTGAGACTACTGAGCTGATATGTTGTAGCAAACTTTCTAAGCAATAGTTATCCACAAGTTCAGAATTAATTTAAGAATGAAAGGACAGAACTGTTAACATCAGGCAGGACTGGAAAAAAAATGTAGGTGACTAAAATGGCACTTAACTCAAATTTATGTACTACAGTGTAGCTGCTTTACTCTCCATGGGAACACAGAGTTATACTTCCATACCTGTCCTCTACAGTTTCAACCAGACCATGTAGTTTAGTTTTCAAGTTATTTATGCCTAATTGGATCTGTAAAGTAGTAATTTCTCCATCTAGCAACCCTCAGATAGCTCAACTACAGATGCATTTTCAAAGCACACCCAGGATACACAATATGATCAAGCCCCTTATGAAATGTAGGAGTAGCAATTTGACTTAATTTGAAATGTACCTAGAGTCAAAGTACAAGGTGGTGGTGAAGCTGTGCTCCTTGACACAACTCTGCATTATTTAGGGAATAAAGATGACACAGACTAAACCAAAACCCTGCCCTGCAATTGCAATTCTCTCCTCTACTCAAGGTAGCATCTAAAGGACAGACTTCAAATTTCTCTTCCGAGACAAGAAGACTGGAGAGTAGTCAATGCTGTATCTATAATGTGCACCATCAGAATAATTATCTCTGTGAATCTTTGCTCTCTATTGAGTTCAGCATGAACGTCATGAACTGAAATAATACGAAGGGTGGTTTTCCAAGTTACACAGATAAAAATGATACTAGAGAGAGCTCTGTATGAAGGAATAGTCTGCTATAAAAATAAAAGCTTTTATTTGAACATGGCAGGAGCAAAATTTCTTCTAGGTATTCAGGAAATAAAGTACGCATATGTGAGACGGATGGTGCTGCCACTAAATTTAACCTAAAAGACAGAACTCAAGGAGGAGAAAAACATGGTTCATTTTCAGTATGAAGGAATATATATTGAGGTGACAACACCAATCTGTGCTAAGAGAGATGTTTCACATATTTATTAAAAGTCAGTGGACAGAAAGGTTGAGAGAGGAGCAGGAGGTGATCTGACAGAGGTATATAAAGATAAGAGCTCCTGAAAAGGTAAAGCAGATGTCTTTATTCTTTCTCATAATAAAAGAGTAGCAACCACCTATAAAAATGAAAAGGCAAACAAACTCTAATAAAAGAAAATACTTGAGTATTATTCAAGTAAATAGCTCAGTGAGATTCAATATAGTGATTCAGATCCTGTATTAATAACAGTACTGCCCTAAGTTAGGATAAACCCCCTGATATTTCAGAACACAAGGCACCCAAAAACTCCTTTCAGTCACACAGAAACCTTCCCCAAATATCTCATTTAAAACTGTCCATTGTAAGACTTCTTCCACGGCATCAAGTCTAGCTATTTCTATGATAGTCTAGCTACGCGAGCAAGCTGAGCTTGTTCTTCATAAACTAATGTAACACAGAAGGGTTTCTTTCCAATTGGCACAATAAGTAGAAAAGGATTTTCATGAAATAAGTTGTTAATTTAATAAACCTCTGTCTCTCTTTCTCCCTGACCCAATTTAAAAAACACTAATGAAAATATTTTCTTGTGTTATATATACAATAAGCCTTGGAAATGAACACACAATGCCCTTAACTATCAGGCTGCAGGAGCTAACTGGGGATTTCATTGCCAAGGACACCGGTTGTTAAAAGCAAAGGTCTGTATCTCACTAGTGTATTTTTCTGCTAAAGAGATACACAGGTTTTAAACTGGAGCTACATGATCATTCCATTTCTCCTACCTAAAAGTACCAGTTCCTCTAAAGGAAAAAAGATACCCATCATGAATGTTAATCTTAACTATCTAAAGATTCAAAATGAAAAGCCACAATAATAAAAGGTAAGCAAAACACAGCTAACAAGCATCTAAACTGAATATAATCTGTATATATAATATGAACCCATGACAACAAGGTATATATTTTTCAAGTAACATTTTCTTAAAAAAGATGAATTACCACCCTTTGCAATACTTGAAAAGACATGAAAATTTAACAGAACAGCATGAACTTTCTCCAAAAGAATTTTAACCCACAACCTGTGTTTAAAACACACATTTTGAAGTAAGTTCATTTTCTTAAAATAAAACAAATTAAACTATTTCTGCAAAAATGCTTCAAATTCTTATATAATAGGAATATTTTTGAGGAAAAAAGTATCTACAGTATAGATTAAATCACAGCTGATGGCTGTCTTGGTAGACCTAACTGTAGAGTGCACCTTCTGCTCTGGACAGCATTGAGAATTTGTCAAGAAAAGGCTAAGATCTCTGAGCACTCAAGCTGCCAAGTGCTCTCAAATTAAATCAGTTTGAAGCGGTTTTCATTAAGATGGATTGAGTGTGGCATCGTGAGAAACACTCTATCAAATGTAGTGTTTTACTTAGTGATTATGTATATACCAGTTGATGAAGCTACCCAAATCCTTGGTAATCCCACCACTCCAATAAACATTTAATGAGTATATAAGTTCAAAAAGCCTAGCAGAGGATTTAAACCTTCAATCTTGTTTTTATTTACTCTTGGAACTCAATTTCTCACTTCAAGTGAAGAATGCTGGTGCCTGAAGCTCATCTGTTGCCCTGGTGAAATTAAGTGCCCTCCATAGTATAAATTAGAAGACAGGACATACAGGTTGCAATTTCTCCTAAGCTTTTTTCTTATACTGATATACATATTGAATTACTTTATGAAGTGCAATTATAAAGAAAATAACGTATCCCTTATGAATTCCAGGGGGCAGTACTGAAAAAAACTCCAACCTTGTAACGGGAAAAAACCGAGTAAAACTAAATGGTATTTATATATTCTCATACCTTTGTTTAAAGTCACAATGCTACAATAAAAATTATGTCATTTCACAGGGTAGTTGGGAGCGAGAGATTTCAAAAATGAGGCAATTTTTACATTGGAAAATATCAGAAATAGAAAGTGACATGAATTTCAGATGTGCTATGTTAGCAGTGTAAGCAGCACTTTGAGTATTAGAAAAATAAGTAACTGCACTGCAGTAATTTCAGAATTATAGGTATAAAAAATAATTATGAAAGCTCCTAATAGGCCCTTGTTCACTACTATACTGATATGCTGTCAATCATTTCCGACAATATGACACAAAATGAGCTTCCTAACTCAAACACTTATCTTGTTAAATTAATACGATTCCTTTGAAACCAGCATTAAGGTCTACTATAATGAGTTATTATAAATTAATACTTTGTCAATGAATTACGTGTCCATTTATGCTCTGAAATCTGCACAAAGACATGAAAACATTCACTAAATTTCACGTGTGCGCACAACAGGTTAAGTATGTGTGAACTTAAGGTATACATTGCAGATTAGTAACAGTGCACACTTATCAGAACAGTCCCTAATATAACATAACTATTCCTTCCAACGTGAATAACTACAGGCAGCCAAAACATGCTTCTTTTTAAAATCAAATATCTATCAAGACAACTAAAAGTAAATTTAAACAGCGCGATTTTCTTGTTTGTGTTTCAGCTTTCTCTGTGCTCGATTATGCAGGGGTTTGGGTTTCTCCTTGGCGAATCAAGTCACCAAAACTTAAATAAACTATCCCCATTCTAGTTTTATTAAAATACTGATTTGAAAACTGTGCATGGAATAACAGAAACTTGAGATGTCTGGTTGGATGCACAGAAAAACTAAATAACCAAACCTTAGTGCTGGAATTCATCTGGCAGCTAAAGGCTGTACAAAGGGGGAAAAAAAGCACACTGTACTTCAGAGACCTTTCAATTTAAATTTACAATTTCATTAGTCATCCTTCAAAGGAGTTACCCACACACAGTGTTGAACTTATCAACCACAAGCCAGCGTTATCTGGTGCTAGGACACCATTATTTCAGGAAGAAAAGGGACGAGGGGTTGAGGGGAAAGAAAAAGAAGTAGAATAGCCCTGATGACTAAATGATTCCAATAAAAACACAGCCTGAATGATAAGGAATGGTAAGTTATTCACTGTAATTTCAACAACAACCAAGTATTTCAGTCAGTCAACTAAATGAGTGTAACGCTTGACAAACAATAAAAGCAAGATAACTACATTTTAGAGTTACTTTTTTAAGAATAAAGACGAAACATTTACAGCAATTTCCATTTTCCCCCTATTAAATAAAGTAATTTTAATACACACTTACATCTCTAGCTTTCCCATAGAAGGCTTCTTGAAAAGCAGCCTCTAATGATCCAATAAAATAAACCGGATGGCAGTCACCGTATCTATTTGAGATAAAATTTCAAATTAATAAAAGATCTTAAAAATACGCAGTTTCAGTATTCTACCTTTTCATGTATTCTGTAAACATAACGCATTGGCTAAAACTTTAGAAACATTTTAAGTACTACACTTTTAAAGGACAGAAGGGAAACACATAGAAGTTATTTGTCTCCCAGTATTCAAAAGCTCTAAGTAACTGACTACTACCTCACAAGACCTTACAGAACCTTTACAAATACCTTTAGCATAAAAACTTTATTTACATAAACACAAACTTCAAGTTCTACATAATTTTTCAATCATGACTTATTTCTTCTCTTTAGTACATTCTTAAAGGTTAACCGAAGCTTTTCTTGTATACACATTAATGCGTCTCACATTATATACTAACATTTTATCACAGAGAAATTTAAACAGAAGGCACAAACTTTGCAGTGTGTTAGTTTGCAGTTTCTACCTGTCTGATGAAACACGGCAACTGTTTAACAATGTATAATTTGGTGGTATAAAGTTTGGGTTTTTTAAAAGCAGCATTTCTGTATTTTTTAAAAGCAGAGATTTATCCAACCACTTCATTATTAGGAAGACTTTAGTGCAACTTTGTGTATCTTTTTCAATATTAACTGGTTTCAGCTATTCTGTTCCTGTATATTATCTTAATATATATATAAAATGAGTCTTCATTATCTTTCTGGACCCTCACATGACTGAGTAATGATATTGATTAGTGGCAAATTAAACACAGCAAGAAACTGTCACTCTAACTTGGACTGAGAAATTTTATTTCAGGAACAGTTCTAACAAAGTTAAGCTTAAAATAAACTAGATTAGGATGTCTAAATGTGCTATGATCCCGCCAAAAAAATACAAACTTGGTTTATTTTTATTTTCACTATTAATTTTTACTCCATTTGTTACAAGAATTCCAGGGATAACAGGCTAAGCTTACCTTGAAGAAAACTCTGCTGTAAATTGTAATAAGGCATCTCCTTCATTTTCAGCATTTTCTGGCACTTAAAAAAAACCAAGGAAAACCATGAAATAAATGCAACCTTATGGAGACAGATTTTAATATGCAAACTCATTTGCTTAATAGAGTTTTTTTATGTTCACAGCTTACTGAAGTGGTTACCAAGAGACCGTATAAATTTCATGAACAACTATTGATTATGAACCTTTGGAAAGACATGAAATTTCCAGACACTGTCAAGAATGTATTTAGGCTTTCCCAACAGTAAAATCCTCAAGTCCAGTGTAATGTGATACGTCATTTGTTCAGAGTTAGCACTCTGGACTTAATTTAATACATGAAAGCGAACGGACTGCTTAAAAGGCTTGACCCACTATATTGCTAGTTTCTTTTCTTTTCTCTTTTTAAACTCCCTATACATAATTTTATAAAGTTTCCCATATTATTACATATATTTAGTATCAAGAAACTTCTAACACTAATTCAAGTTTGAAGCAAAGAAAGAGTATACAGAATTGTATACAGCAGGTAACTGAGGGCTCCTGCTCAATCCTCTTCATAATTCAAGGGCAAATAACCACTGAGAAATTTGTTTAATATAAATGACTAAAAATATTAGTCACTACAATATGTCAAAGCTAAAATCTGTAGAATTTTCCTAAGAGGGAAGTGGAAATTTAGTTATGTACAGGAACATTTGGCTAGAGACCACAATTTCTAATAATTATTCTTCAACTACAAAAGAACCTCCCATATGGTTAAAAAACTTCCTCCACTGGGAGATGTTTTCACAGTTGCCAATTACGTCTGCAACACCATTATTTGATACATCCACTGGAACAATTCTAACATTCCTATCAAAAGACACTTTTCCTTTTCATGTTACACAGATCAATCATAACTCTCTGCCTTCACCATTACTGTACAATTACCAGTTAATTGTAAAGTAACTGTTAACTCTTACTCATTGGCGATTTCCTCAAGGCAGATGATGCTACTCCAAACATTTCTCCATCATCAACTCCAAACTCTGTAGCATCTTCAAAGTCATCTCCATCACTGTCACTAACCATATGAACATCTGTGCATTGCTACATAAAAACAGAAAGCATCAACCATAAGCCTCTATTACAGACATCATCTTCAGTGAAATATGAAGTACATGAAATTACAGTGAAAAATACGTTTCTATAAAAACACTTCCTATACTGCATTTTATTTTACTATTTTATACAGAATTATAAGATTGCTTTTTATAAATAAGATCTAATTTTTAACAGAAATCTGGTGGACAGAGCAATATTATGTGACAAAATGCGTGACTAAATAACTAAGGAACTGTCTCTCAACTGTATACACACAGCTGAGCAAACTTTATCCAAAGTTAATGTTCTTTCCCCTCTACTACAGCTGGTTTAATTGCATAAGAAAGAGTGAGAAAAGCCACACAATCTATCAACAATTTTAGACATACAATCTGCTTCTGCAATACTTGCATAGTGGGGAGACACTCCTTGGAAAGGCACCTATCTATCCTATTTTAATCTAGTCCTCCAACTCCCAACATCAGATCTTTTGGATTTCATGTCCTCTGAAACATAGCAGCTCAGGGAAACCTTGACTTTAACTATTCAGCATGAACTTATCTCCAATTGTACTTCTTTTCATGAATGACTATTTCAGCTCCACTTGACCTAGAAGTTACAGTGAACTACAGGAAAGTACATGAATCCCTGAAAGTGCAACAAAGCGTATTATGGAACAAAAGATTCCAGCTCTAGCATGCCAGTGACCATAAGAGGAGCAAAATGTTCCAGGCACGCTGGATATCTCTCTACAAGGTCTACACATAAAGAACCTCAAATAAAGTCCATTTAGTGAATGAACTAGACAACAAGAGAATTCTACAGGTGAACAAAGTCAGCAAGATCATTCTGAAAGTATGAAGAAAAGCAGTAATAATACATAGTAATGCTGGCAGATCTCAGGAGAAAACAATAAACACCTATTTAACTCAGTAAGTTCCTCAGGTATAACTAGAACATCATTATCTGACCATCCTCTAACTTTTAACACTATCCAATAGCACATACCCAGGCTCGCATCCTGACTGTACCTCACAGCTATCTCTTGTCAACTTAAATGAGCTGAACAGATTGAAACATTCTTTTTGTGCAGCAAAATAAGCTTTATGTGCTACAACTTTCTAAATAAAAATGGTATGAAAACTGTTTAGAAAATGGGAAACTGCTCATATTAAATTCATTGTGTGGAAGACCAAAGGCATTGGAAACTTTAATCCAAACTACCAATAGTTAGAAACAACAAAATGGGAGTTTATACAGACTGCAAGCATCTCTTTCTGGTAATATTAGAAACATATGTTTCAACTTTCTATTTAATTTGGAGTATTTTTCAATGCTTACTGTGGCTTGTTTAACTTGGTTTTTGACTTCTTCTTCAATGACTCGTTTACCCAGCTCCTCACTTTGTCACAATTACGTGTTACAGGAATTTTAAATTGATTCTTTTATGATGCAATTTTACTGACAATAGAAGGGACAGTGACCACTGCAAAATGAGCTTTCCCTGCTTCGTTCTAGAGTATACTGGTAATATAAAGACCGTGTTCTTACCTCCTCTGACTGTTCCCTTGTTTGTACAGGTGAAGATCTTCTTCCAACTGTAAGTCGATGGCAAGGAAAAGTCAGTCCTGATACAGCTAGAGTCATCTACAAACAAAGCAATGACCATTTATTAAAGCCATAGTCTCAGTTGAAGGTTGGGATTTTTTTGTTTTAAGGATGTTTAGAGATTCGAACTGCAGACTGCACTGCAGAAGACTGGATTAATTATACAAACATGAAAAAAGAGGCCTGAAAAATTAGTGACTTCTTACATAAAAAGTCAAAGAAAAGACAACCGACTTTACAGATGTGTATGCACACAGTATCAAAACAAGCTAAATGGAACTGCAAACTCAAAACTGTTTTGAATTGCTATTTTCTCTACATCAGTACTGAAGCTTGAAATATTATTTATATGTGGTAACTTTTACATTGATAGGAACCTAAGTTTTTCCTTTCTAATCAACAAGCAAATGTTAAAGTGAAGATGATAGTTACTGATACAACTAATTAAAAACAGTTTTCATCTTGCCAAAAAATACTACCTTGAAAGAAAAGTTTATCATCAGACAACATACCAGACACAATCGCAATGGCTACTTCAACATTTCATCTCCATCTTGGTCATTATTAATGTCAAAGGCACATGCTGTGTTTCTTATATGAACAAGAACACATGTAAACACAACAGCGGTGGCGAAATTCCAGTCAGCACAGGCAGGATAGATGCTGGTTAACCAGTTCCACCAGAAGCAGCACTTACGCCTGTTGCTGTTTGAGTAAAACTCAACCTTTTAACACTAACAAGACAGAAAATGGAAAAAAGCATCACTTAGGGGGGTTGAGCTAGATAATTTTTAAGGTCCATTTCAACACTAACCATTCTATGATTTGAATGACAAAATTACTCAATGCCAGCAAACACAAACCAGTAACATTGAAAGATCTGATCTGGATCCTACATTGCATTTAAAAAATGTACTATCAATATGAGAAAAATGAGAACTGTCCACCCTATGATCAGAACTGTCTGTGCCACTGCTGCATTTCAAGCACACCTCACACCTTTCTTTACACAGTGTAAGTGTACACCCAGCCTTCCTCTGGAAAGCCCATCAGTCCTGGTCACAGAAGGATGACGACCACAAGCAGGGTGTTCAGAAGCACCTAAGCCGTATCTTCATAATATGTGGACTAAATTTACAATGTGAATAGCTCTTATATAAAATTGCTGATTCATTTTGGCAATGACAAAATATTGGATCCTGTACAATTCTTAGCGACATGGAGAAAGATAGTTCTGCCTGTAAGTTTAAAAAGTATTGTTTCTAATAGTTCCTTCAGAAGAAGCACAGAGAGGACACAAAAAGATTTTCTAGCTGATATAAAAGTTGTTCCTATTTTTGCAGGGCTCAGAATAAAGAGACTTACATTATGTATTTGAGAAATACGACATCCTCCTAATTAGACTGCAAAAGCATTAAGGTAAAATAAATTGCAATCACCCTCAACAAAAATCAAAGAATAAATCATAAGCTCTACATTTCATTTACGACCATAAGCACTGAAAATACCCCATTTATTTTTATACATAATTCAGAATGACTTTATTACTTGCCTGGTAGAACTCACAATGATTTAATCTGCTGCAGGTTGAAGCAGGCTGATTAGGCAGGCTGGTTACCAAATGAATGTTAACCTGTCTGAACTAGCCTACTGTCACATTCTCATAGCAAGGTTAAACAGAAGTTTAGCTGCATAAAAAGCCCAGCTATCCTCTTAAAGGAAGTGAGCAATAATACTCTGGAGCAAATGAAATATTAAAGACGACATACAGGTCAAGACCAATTACCTGTAAAACTCCTGTGACAAGAGCATAAGAACTGTATTCTCTGTACAGAATAATCCACCAGTTTAATTAGTGTTTTTATAAGCTTTTAAGAATAAACAAAACCCAACTGTTCTAAAACCTGAAACTTTGGCCTGTACTTACCACACTATATAAAACACTAGTAAAACATACACACACACACACACACACACACACACAAACCACACACAGACTGAAGTTCTCTATCTAATAGCATCAAATACCCTGACAGATGCCTGGAAAGGCTCCCAAGATCTTTTACATACACATTAAAGAAAGAGTGGTAAGATCAAGCAAGCAGTTATTATGCTGCTTCATCACTTGGCCCAATAGCAGGGTGTTGCAATTCCAATTTGCAACCCTATATTATAGTGTCAAAGCGTCTCTCAAAAATGAGCTAACAGCAGAAGGGGTTCAACATCAGAGCACATTTCATCCTATTCTCCAGACAGTTGCTGGAATGTTGGGGTTTTTGTGCACATTTTTGTGAGAAATCACCCTCCCCTTTAGCATTTCTTTTTTTAAGAAGGTTTTTTTTGTAAAGGAAAGGCTAGGACAAGCAGAAGCTCTGCCTTTCATTTCAGAATCATCTAGCAGCATGAACATTTCTCTAGAATTAAGTTGCCTTCATTCTAAGATAAAGGAGAGAGTTTTCTCTCAGAAGAGACTCTTGTACCAGGAAGTTTAAGCTTTACTTTGGAAAAAATAAAACTATCAAGGCTAAACAAAAGATTCCTTGGCACCAATAATGAGCTAGAGATAGATTATGAAATAAATATACATGAAAGCAGAAATAAATGGGGTTAGTCCGTTTTTCTACGTGCGCAAATCCTTACTCAAAAGGTCTCACAGCTGAAAGGTACCTAGTTGGAAAGTGAAACAGAATCAGAAATAGGGAAAACAATTTGCAAGTAACAAGGTGATTACTGAAAAAACAGATCTCCTGCTGAACAGCGTGTACAGACTACTCATGCTTGTTGAAAGTTCGACATCTCCTGTTTGGCTTCCTATAGCATTTTAAGGAGGACGATAAAACTGAAGCCTTGAAACATTCCAGAGGAAGTGGCAGCAGAATAATCCTTTTAGGAGACAGTAGAGATATTGAACGGATTGCTACTGATAAGCAAAAGGTAATGGTAAAACGTGGACTAAGAGTGCACTAAAGATACTTGAATTACATTTTAACAACTAAAAGAAAGACTGCTACTAAACCTTACAATTTAGAGAGATAAAAAATGAGTCTAACGCTCACTTGTGCTTTCCAACAGTAAGACACTGAATGTATTTGGAAATGTTCAGTGTAAGACGATTTGCATTTCTGTTGCCAGCATTAATAATTGGGGATGAAGTTAAGCAATTTCTGATCTGAACGTGCAGGATTCTGTGCCAAGAACTTTCCAGGTCAACCTAGAAATATTTGCCAAATCTGGAGTAAGACCAGCTGTTTTAAACAACAGATTATTCTTCCTGTTAGGAAATACGATTTTTATGCAGAAGCTTCTACCAGTATCTTTTAGAACAATCCAAAAAGACTATTTTTTCAAATATTTCATGATACAAATATGTCTGCAGCAGGGAAAGTAACTGAGAATATGTAACTCCAGAGTGCTGCCATCACATCCTCAGAGTAATAGGAAAAACTACAAGTCCATCACCTCACAAGTTTGCAGTCCTCTAGAGTTTGCTGGCACAACTTAGCTCCCACTCTTGCAGACTTCTGGAACTACAAAGAAAGGAGCAAACTCAGTCTCGTGTACCAGTCCAGAGATATTTAATCAAGACACTGAAGATGAGAAAGATAAAACAGTAGTAAGATCATGAAGGAGTCATACCAACAGAGAACTGCAGCTTGCAGAACTCTCTCAATTGAGAAATGCTGATACAAAAATTATAAGCTCAGTGTACTGCATCAGGAAAGTAGTAACTGGATATGACATTGATCTTATACTAGGCCACACACTGACGGAGAAAAACAGCACTTCATATATGCTTCTAATGGCAACCGCATCTAATGAGGAAAGTATGAAGGCAAGCTCCAAGAGCTTTCTAATACTTTACAGAATGTACTTGGACATCCAAAGTGGCCAGCTGAAAGCAATAACCTGTAAAGAACTGGACCTTCTTCCTTTCCCTCAACTATCACAGTCATTTTGGAAATACTCTGCTCCATGTAAATACAAGTCTCTCCAACAATCCAGTAATCTGAATAGAACTAAGACAACTCTTCTTGCCAGTAAGCTGCCTGTATTTAAGTCACCACATACTTTAGGAAATAAATTATGGTAGGAAAACAGGCAGGCCATAAAGTACATAATTTACAGACTTATCCATTTCGTCTGCTATCATCCTCTCAGTATTTATTGTTGCAAAATATGGTCTTTACAGAGGGATGAGATGGAGAATAACCTGCCAAGAGAGTCAACCATCTCTGGTAGAACAGCTTTCATATCAGCTAGGTCTGGAGCAAATTAAACTCCCTACTGCTGTTGTCAATAGCAGGAAACTTCTCCAGGAGCTTCACGGTTTCACAGGTGCAATAGGCAAGACAAGCCCGCAAAACATGTCACCTTGCAAAAGACAAGAGCTGCAGAAGTGTAATGGAACTTCTCTGGCATAACGTGAGAGGCTGCGCTGCTCATAGGGTCCTTGTCATCAAGGGATTCCTTTTCTCTAAAAGGATGTAGCTTTTTTTAACAAGAACCATTGAAAACAAGCAAGCGTAAGTGATAATGCTAAAGGAGAGTAGGAATATTGATGTATTTTGTGCTCTTTAAGTATTTGATTGCTATGAGCGAGTGAGAATTTTCAGGCTTTGGAACGTGGGAGAGTTCTGTTTATTTGGTTTGCTTTAATGTATATTAACACATCTATCTAAATATATAGGCTCTTACCAGTATTCCTGCTAACCAGGGCAAGTTATTAAAAGTAGCCCATTAGAAGTTATCACCTGGTACTTGTCAGTTTAAAAAAACCCAAAACCAACAGCTTTTGATTGTTTAAAAGGCGACTTAAAATGAGAAACAATTTCAGTTACCCCGTAACAGGGTAACTATCTTTATTGTTTGAGCTACTCATATGAAGTATCCTTTCCATATTTTTCCATGGCAAAGTATTTTCTTTTCCAATACATTTTTTGGACATAAACCTCGATCATTTACTCTCAGAAATTCAAAGGTCAAGCTATGTATCTTACAAAGCATCAGAAAAAAAATTCACAGAACACTTGATCCATACTCAAAGGAGAGCAGTCTATCAATGATGCCAGATTTCACTTGCTCATGCACAGCAAGTGAAGCAACAGGCATTATTTGACAATGGCAAACTTAAACCAGAACAAAAACCTTGCAGCAGACATTCCTGCTGTACTTTTAATAAAAAGTAGAAAGATCATTAAAAGAAATGTAATGTCTGTATCACCTGACTGCTATGAATCAGTCAAATTATTCAATTAGCTGTAACAGCTTGTATTACAGAATTAGCTTGTAATACAGAATTATGTCTGGCTGTATATAATCTTCTTCAGTAGAAAACTAAATGGAGGAATTCTCATCGTGTGACTTCCTCCTGAGATAAAGGAAAATAATCCATGTTTTCTGCCTTTAATACTCAGAGATAAGGTAAGCAAACAGAATCCTGGCCTGCAAAAAAAAAGAGCATGCTTTCTGATACTTGACTCTCCTTCATAAATCTCCCATAAAAAGCAATATTAATTCCCAGTCCTGCTCAAGGTCAGCTTGTAGTATGTTACCCAAAAGGAATAATGATCTTAATAACCTGCCCTCCAGTTCTAGCATCCTGAAAAATAGGTGAAATTATAGTTCCAGCTTTCCAGCTGCACTCACTAGCACAGCTGGATGGAAGAAACCACAAAGAAAACTTCCCAAAGATGTCACTTCATGTGTAATTGCAAAGGAGGTACACACTTTCTAATGCCTCCTTCCAGACTCTATAACATTGAACAGGTAGGATTAAAACTGGCATATATTCAAATGTGGTTGTGGGTGAGTTTAGCATCCAAAGTGCATCATTTAGCCTTTTGGTTTTTATCATCTAAAGCAGTTAATGAACGCTCAGATTACCTTATCCCAAATCTTTCAAGATGGCATCTCTGCTGTAGCTCTTGTATTAGCCCCAGGCAATGAGATGCTCCCTCCACCACAGTGCCTTTCCGATCCATCTCTCTGTAAAGCAGTATCTTTGGACCACCACATCCAATCAATTCCAGAATTATACTTAACATTCTAGGTATCTTCATTTTGGTGAAAACTGGCAATACCTTTCTTCCCTTGTTGAGAATGAGATAAAAAAACCCAATCAGCCCACAGAGTACCTGTACTAAAAATGAATCTGCTGTTACCATGTGTTGCAATTTGGAGTTTGGCTGGATAAACAACCTTCACAAGTCAGTAACTGCAGCAGCTCTCAGAGAATGTTTTATGCCTTCACTTTTACCACTGTACTCTGTGTAACCAGTGTTCTGCTAAAGAAATAAAAGAATGTTATCTCCAGAAAAATATGCCAAAAATATTATTACTCACCCTGTGAAGTCAAATTTTGATAGAGATTATACAAACATCTTGAAACACAAAAAACTCCCTTTTGCCCTGGAAATAACAGCAGTATGCGAGCAACTTTCATTGTGAACATTGTAAAGCCATTGTAAGTAAAAAGTTATCTAATTAATTAAGAACAGAAGTTCATGCTAAGCTTGAAGAGCCTCTGATTCAGAGCTGTTTTAACAAGGGGAATTCTACCACAACTAAAAGCTTCTAACCACCCTTGATAATTATTATTGCAGTACATGCCAACTATGAAACCTAACAGACACTTGTGGCTGCTGTTTAGTACTTTCACCGTAACTAGCTTGCCAATATTGGCTAGCTGCAGTTTCATGTTAGAAATAAATATATTAGCAAACATGGAAACGATATCCCAAACTAATATTTATAAATCAGCAGGTCACCAGCTGAACAAGAGTTCTCTCTAGAGATTGCATTGCAGGCTGCAGTACACATGAGGAGGTTTATAATCCACATATATCACACAAAAAATTCTTAATCAGAAATGAATGCACTGTTGCCTACAGACTGCAACCTAATCCTGGTTCAAAAACTCCATGTGACAGCCCTTTCACTGTGCTCAAAATGTGAGTTGCTTAGCTTTTTCATTTACTGGTTTACTCACTGATACATGGCTAATGTATAAAGGAACAAACGCGACTGAGTACATTTCGTAACACGCCATGCTCAATTATTCAAAACGACCTAAAACAGAGGTGCCCACTGCAAAGTACTCAGTGACTGCAGGTGTCTCCGCTGTGAAAATTTCACTACCATATAATTTGATCCTTTTATTTGTTGGAGTAACTACTATGATGCTTTTCACCCCTCATCAGGTAAAAGAAAGGATAAGGATAGAGAGGGGAGGGAGGAGCTTTATCAAACATTTCAGTTTTCATATTAAACATACGATTTTGTTATCTGTCTTTTTATTATAGCCTAATGTAATTCCCTGAGCATGATAAATGGCAATGACACTACAGATGTCTGTCTGTATGTAGGCATTTTATTGAAGCTTGGGGGGAAATGTCTTTTTTTGACGACAGCTACATGAAGTTTGAGAAGGAAGAAAAAGTTTGAGAAGGAACATTTCTGTCCTAGTTTTTCTATCATACTCCATATGCATATGGTACTACTAGCTGAGTTCAGATACGAGGCATCATAGGGGTCAAATGCTTTCATAGCCCAAGTGCACCGATAGTAGTAACATAATAAACAAGATGAAACAATTAACGCATTTTCTACATTTTGGCTGAACGGCATGGCTCCTGCAAAGGAGTTTTCCATATGTCATGGTTTAAGCCTCTATAACTCACGCAGTCTCTTTCTCACTCACTTCCCCCTCTTTCTTCCCCTGCTCCCGGAGGGATGGGAAGGAGAATTGAAAGAATGCAACTCCCACAGGTTGAGATAAGAACAGTTTAGTAACTAAAGTATAACACAAATCACTACTGCTACCACCAATAACAATAATGACAAGGGAAATAACAAGAGAAGAGAATACAACCATTCACCACCTATACCCAGCCCGACCAAGCAGTGCACCCCCCCCCCCCTTCCAGGTCTCTGCCCTCCATTTTACATCCTGAGCATGACGTGCTGTGGCATGGAATATCTCTTTGGTCAGTTTGGGTCAGGTGTCCTGTCTCTGCTTCCTCCCGGCTCCTCTCCTCCCTGGCAGAGCATGAGACTCAGAAAGTCCTTGGTCAAACCAAAACATTACCAAGCAGTAACTGAAAACACTGGTGTTACCAGCGCTGTTCCCAGGCCAAAAGTCAAAAACACAGCGCAGCACCAGCTACCAAGAAGGAGAAAAATGACTGCTGCTGCTGAACCCATGACACCATATCTCCAGGTTCAGCCCATTCTCTATCTTTTCAGCCAGGGTAGATAACGTTGTGATAAATGTGAAATTCTCTTGCTTTTAGTCTAGACAGGCTTCAGTTTAGACGTCTGCAAGGCATAGTCATCATTGCTAATCTCTTCTTCTTGACAGGCACATCTCAGAAAAATTCAAACAAGTTAATTTCTCTCAGCCTCCCAAGATGTCATCTCTCCCCACCAGTCAAATGAAGTTCCCTGTTCAAAAAGATTACCATGCTAAGTGTGCAGAACAGGAAATCAGAGAGAAATACTTTTCCAGCAGGGCTGGATGAAGGCACAGACCTATGCCTCAGACCTCAGGCTTTAAGTCAGAATCTCAGGGTTATGTAGGGAACTGCAGACCAGTTCAACCTAACTTTATACTCCCAAAAGACACAGGAACAAATCATAATACAATCTATTGGAAATACCCAGAAAATAAATTATCCTGCTTGTTGTTTGCCTTTGGAGCAAGACAGGTCAGGTTAGTCCACACAGGTAAGGCTGCTCCCAGCATTTCCATTTTCCTTTTGTAATCTATGCTTTTTGAGATTAAAGAAGTGAGCAAAACATAAAGCAAAGAATATTTGTGTGGTGAAATGGAGACAGCAGTTAATGTGGCATATGGGAAAAATCCAAGTGAAAAAAAGCGAGGGAGGAGAGGTAGAGCAAGTGAATGACAGCAGGTGAAGTTTTACTTCCACATTCGAAATGTAATACTTGGAAGTTCGCCATTATACAAACAGTTGAAGAAAACAGTGGTTTCTAAGTGCATCCAGCACAGCCCTTTGAATATGAATATTGAAGCAGGGGAAATAAGAGTGTGGGAACTCTTCTGCAATTTTTTGGCACTCCTGGAGCCATCCCATACTCTCGGGAGAATCACTCAACTCTCCTGGTTGGAGACCCAAACACAGAGAAACCAACCCATGCAGGAAGGAGGTGGTGGACTCCCAGACAACTCATGCTATTTCTGAAGATACTCAGAGTCTCATCATGTCAAGAAAGATGATGCTATGACAGAAGAGATCCTTCACATGAGGTTGTTCTTGCCATGCCTCCAGTTCTCAGCTTTTAACTAAGCATTATTAACAATGCGTGGGCAGCCTGTTGTGCTCAAACGCTTGCTAAATTCCTTGGGAACAAATAAGCACTCAACTTGTCCAATCCCATCACTTATCGCTGTATAATTATACATTAAATAATCTATCCTGTTTTCAGTGTGTAATCTTCACAAAGTCAAAGTTATACATGACTTAAGAATTCCCACACGTTCATGTTTAAAAGTAATGTTTAAAACTTCAGGAGATGAAAGGTTTTCTGTGAATTAATGTTTATCTTTTCTGAAAGCTAGCAAGTATTCTTTCAGCATATCCATATTGAAATATACTGTACACACAAAACAAGTGTTACCACTGTAAAAGTGTCCCACTGTAAAATGAAGGTACATTGTAATTCATAAATAAAGCCTACCAAATGCATTTTTTTTAATACACTGAAACAAAGGCTTTTTGTACTATGAAATTAATTACAAGACTCAAAGATTCACTCTATGGAACTGAAGGGCTCTCTTCAGCGTATACTGGTCAACAAAACATTGGTATTCAAGTTCAGTACCTAATTTAAACAAATAACCAACCAAAGCTCCCCTTCCACCACGTAAACCCTCATTCCTCCTTGAACAACAATAAAAAGTGGATGTAATCCAACATTAGCCACTTCGTCTTTTGACATCAAATAGCATTAAGCCGGGAAAGAGTCAAGTATGCTCTAGGTTTGTTTGTTTTATTAAACTGTTGTGCAAACATTAAAATTAAAAGAAGAGTTTAAAACATTTGACAGCCCTTGAAATTAACTTCCTCTGGCAAATAACTTCATTTTCCTGCTGCAGCTTCAATACAAAAAAATATCTTGACAGGTATTCAACGTTTCATTTTAAACACTAACTGGATGAAAAAAACCTCTAGGGTGGAGTGTGTTCAGGTTATAAATCAGCAATGCTTATTTTAACTCCTCACAAAGTGTTGTTGAGATAATTACTGCTGACAGCTTTATTCAAGGTTCATTTCACTTCTTCTACTCTTTTTCCTCTGTTAGAAGTTCAGCAGGGCCCATGGGAAGATCCACCCCTCACACCTGTTAGGGTTCTTCATGTTACTGAGGCCAGTTTGGACATGTCACTTCAAATTAGCATTGTGCCAGCGCGCTGTGACAATTACTTATCACAGGTTTAACTCGGAAAAAAGTTTCTAATCCAGCCACAAGAACAGTGTCAGAGTATGTAATTTAAACCTGTCAACACAGGTTGTAGGAAATTCATTCCAAGGATTTCAGTCATGGTCCCACTGTAGGGCTTCGAACTATAATGAAGATTAAGATCACGAAAGAATGCTATAGAGTTAAGAGAGAACCCAAAAGTTAAGAAAGATCTGAACTGAAAAAGGTGCCATAAATATTAATAAATTTAAAAAATAAAATCTTAAGAGTAAGAGATTGCTTTGC
Organism: Ara ararauna; assembly: GCA_028858755.1. Lineage (NCBI taxonomy): Eukaryota > Metazoa > Chordata > Aves > Psittaciformes > Psittacidae > Ara > Ara ararauna. The sequence continues at coordinate 60,279,455 of CM054382.1, forward strand.
TTAATTCCCCAAAATTATTCTGAAGTTTATTCCAAAAGGTTGCATATTAAACATACATATCTTATTCCTTCTGCTGCACTAAAAAGGCACTACCCTGGCAGATGTTTACACAAGGTGCTGAAGGCAGCAGCATGGTGAAGATGCTCTGGAATTAACTTGTGGATAAACAGCACCTGGCGTGGGAGGAGGTAGGCTGGAGAAGAGTCCATGGCACAGTGAACAGGCCACTTGTGTCTTTCAGACACCAGATGAGGGGTGCGGGGCTCACAGCAGCAACCACGATAAAGCAAGCTTCACAAAACACTGCTGAGAGCTTCTGTATAAGCTTGAGAAAAAGTTGCGCCTGTTCCTCTGGGAACACCCAGCTCTGGTACACTGGTTGAACACACATGCCAATTTTTGCTACGGTTGCTGTTAATCACCAGCCGTACTACTGTGAATCTATCACTCTCATTTGCTAGCTGAATGAAAGAGAAAATCACCCCTGGTTTTGATTAGCTCTCATTTGATTAAGCCTAGTTAGGAATTAAAGCAGAAGGACCAATACTAAAGTACTTAATGTTGCTTCAAACCATAAATATATTTAAAGGAAACAAAAGGAAAATAATATTTCCTTGTACAACTGATTCTACTAAGAAAGAGATATACTTGAGAGAGTGAAATAAATACCCGTGATCACTTACAGAGCTCATTCTTCTTCTTAGACAAAAACTGTAAATATTAAAAAGGATGAAAAATCTGCCAAGCCATTTGCAGCTATTTGAAACACAGGGTAACAGAATTAAATGATCGCTGAAAGACCTGGAACACAGTTAAGTATAGACCATGAGGCTAATTGTGGATCTTGAGTTAATTACTTTCCACTGATACGTTTTCTCAATGGTCTTTTACATCAGTTTTTTCTTTCCTCAGTCTGAACCCCAAGGCAATTCAGCACGCTAGCCTCCAAACTCTGGGTGATTCATTGTGTACTTCTGCCTTAGGATTTTTAGTGCATGCAGAGAAAGCCAGGCTTTCACATCAAGTTGATGTTAATGTGCACTGACAAAGCAACAGTAAAGGAGCTTCATGTTTGTCACAACGTGCACTCTTTAATTTAGTAATTGCTTTATACTGACATGCAAATAATGACACATTTCCCAAATTTCCAGTTCCTCGGCAATGCTTTCACTAATTACTCAGTGGTTAAAACTTATGCATGTAAATTGGTTAAGTGAGTTCATTAATAAGTACACCTGTGTGAACTGATGTATAAAGTACACATGCCCGGGAACAGGTCGTAACTCACTGTACATTCCTGAAGGTCTCAGGAACCAAAAATAAATATTCTCTCACCAAAACAATACCTATTACATCTAATAGAGTGTTATTCATAGAAAAACTGGGATTCCCAACCTTTCCCAGGCCAGAGAGAGGCTGCCTTTGGGTGACAACAAATACCAGGAGTCAAAGCATTCATCCATTTCATGTTGCCAAATGAGAGGATCAAGGTAAACAAAAGAAAAGGTCTGTAAGAAAAAAGGAAGAGAGTCCCTCTATAGCACCTGAAAACATGAGAAAGCACCAGCACCCACACATCCATCAGTTCTCTGTGGATGAGTGTTCTCTGTCACACGCTCTGCAGCCTGGTTATGGTATTTTGTGATACTGGTAAATCTTACTTCTGATACTCAAATGGCAACTGTGAAAAATTCAGCTGCACTTACCATAGATTCAGACTCCTAACAACTGCAAAAACACTGAACAGAGTTAACCTGCCTTCCCGTATTTCCTTTCCTCAAAATTCTTCACAGTGTAAAGGCTGAAAAGTAATCAGGGCACTAATAACATTGTCCTGTTTCATTTGTGGCTTCTGTGTTGAAACACAGTGTCTGTTAGGTTTCTGATATTTTCTTTAAGTAACTACGTAATTGTCACAGAAGAAGGTATAACAGTATTGCTTGTTCTAAGTCTGATCACAAATCGCCTATTTTTTTCCTATTCAGAAGAGATAAAAAAAAAAGTAAACAGATTTTTAAGGTAAGAAACAATTGAAAGTGAAATAAGCAACAGCATAAACCAACAACCAACCTCGTAACATTCATCCAGATCACATATTGCCCACAGATATTCACAGATACATCTTGGAAACTGCTTTGCATTCACAAAGAGTATCAGCCAAATACTTGGCACGTTTCTGGTCTATAGTGGGATGCCATTTACTTCACAACATTGTACAATGCTTTGGATGGCAAACAGAAGAGTGCCTGGATATGTTTCCAGCACTAGATAATTCCCTGGCAGAGTTCAAGCAGTTGGGCTAGCAATACTGCTTTCAACAAATGGTTCAAACATTGACAGGCTTTTTATGCTGCCTCTTCTTCCTGGATATCACTATCCAAGGAATAGTATTTTTGCAACGTTAGTCTTTCAAAAACACAGTGTTACTGCCTTCTGAAAAGGATGACTGTTTCCATTTTTGTTTCCCTTACCTGGAGTAAATGGAAATGCTTTTAACTCTTTACATCAGTGGAATTAAAAGCACTAAGTACATAATCTTCTTAATTAAAGGACAAAGTTTCAAAACTAGAAACAATAAATTCTATTAATGCTAAAAAACTAATTTAGTGTTCTTAAATGGTAAATTGTTGGGTTGGGATGGTTGCAGCTAAAAATACATTTATTTCATTCAGTATAACTACATATTGAGTGTGCTTGGCTGATGTACGATAGTTTCAAGTGTGACAAGCAAAAGACAAAGACCATAAATAACAAAAAAATTAAGCATTTATAAAGGGTCTTTCTAATTGCAGACCTCATGAAATATTCCCAACATTTTAGACTGGATTTTCTTAGCCATTTAACAAAAGTACGGTGACCAGTTTCTACAGAAAACAAGTTGAAGCCATGTAGCTACTTTTTTTTGACTTTTATGAAAGTTTGGCATTAAATCTCGGCTTGCTCTCAGACATCAGAAGGCTTGACTTGCTTAAGTGTTTTATTAAATGTCATAAGAAAGTCTGCAGAGCTACAAATCTGCCTCAGGTCTATATTTTGACCACTGGGCAGTAACTCCATTTAGAAAAGGAATTCAATCCAGTGATCAGTATTGAAAACTGAGCTCTCCTCTTGTTTGGCAGAGGAAGTTATCTGTCTAAAATAGATTTATCAACTAATACTTTCTTGGTTCCATGTTTCATCAACAGTTTATTGGACTTTAACCGACACTTCCAATAGAGGACCAGATTAGCTCCATTCTAAGCATTTAAAAGGTTATCTACGGAGCAATTTAATATTATTTAAATACCACTTTTTTAAAGGAAGCATTTGAGACTAGTATATCAGGCTCTACACAAAACTAGAGCAAACCTGTGGTGAAGTTCTAACAACAGCAAACATTCTCCCTCACATATAAAACAACAGAAGTGATGCTGTTCTTTTACATAGCTTTCTTCTGCAATTACACAGTGATCCCACTTATCATAAACTCATTTAAAGTGAAACTCTGTTTACAGAGTCCCAGACACCTTCAATCTTTTGCAAAGGATTTTCATACATCTTCTAGTGAAGCTCTGCTCTGCCTCTATAGCAGAATTTCATTACAAAGAAACAAGCACCACTGTGATAATCCTTCAGGAATAATGCAATTACCACTTATCAAACAGGTGTCTGCTGTATTCCAAGGAGATTATCACTTCCTATTCTGCTCTCCGAGAGCACAAAAAAGAAGCTGCTACTATTAAATGACTGAGGAGAAAAGGAGTCTTTGATAACAGCTCTTGCTAGCTTCTCTCAGCAGGGCATGAAGTAAATGTAGTCCTTGTATAACATCTTGGCACTGAAACAAATATTTTAGTTTCTGCAAGGTGAGTTAGAGCACCTAAATAAGACCACTCCTGCTAACTGAATCTGAAGTCTCTCTCTCTCCATTGAGCACTCCAAGAACCTCAGCACCTACTGCCTTATGCCAACCGTGCCCGTTGTGAGTACTGAAAGAGGAGCTCTGCCCACTGCAGCAAAAATGGGCTGCAGGGCTGCTCCACCGAACACATCATTCAGAGATGTTTCTGTGACAATACTGTATTTGATGAAGGTACAAACGGTGAAGCTGTGAAAGTGTAGAGAATTAAAACTTTTAAGAGGATTAAGAATACAGATGTATGCTAAACTCTGAGTGTAATTTGATCAGCAAAGGCAATTTTTTCCTGTATTTTCAAACCAGCTTGTTGAGCGGGAGTTATCTCAGGAGTAGATCTCTAAAAATGTGAGCAAAAGCTCTCTCCTATAAAACCCGGATATGGCTTAATGTACACAAGGTGCTGTTATTACACAGCAAGATATATAACTGGTTTGGAAGGAAGCCCAGCTGCGCATCAAACACAGAGGAGTTAAGAGGGTAAACAACCTGCACAAAGAGGCAAGAGGCTGTTTCAGCATCAGTTAGTAATGTGACTCTATATAGGCTAGTGACTGTCCATAGCTAGGTGCCTGAGAGAAAGCGAGACACTGCTGCTCTGGCACAAAATTTCTCCAGTGAAGACTACCTCTACTTTGCTATAAACTCACAGGAAGAAGAGTGGTTCCTGCTGCTCCCTCCGTTGGAATACAAAACCCTCCAATCCAGCTCCTGTGCATATAGGTGGAGAAGAGGAATGGTTATACAATATACATTATATACGCCACCAGCACATTGTCTCATGTGTACTTGAGAGATCTGGACTGCCTTGATCTACCCCACCAATAAATATGATATTGTATATATGTATATACATATGGTATATGTATCCTCCCTACACATATGGTCATTTCTATCACACTTTCATTTGCAGGTTCAGTCAATATAAAGGCAGAAGGTGGAAGCAATGCGGAAGTGGTAAATTGAAGCAGCAGTCTCAGTCAGCCCTTGTTTGCTGATTTTAAACTCTACTCCTTTTAATGAGTTTATTAAAAATGACATGTTTATAAAAAATAACTATCATGCCTATGAGTTTCAAAGCACAAACAGCTAAAAACATTGTCAATCTCTTGGAAAAGACGAAAGCAGTAAAAGATGACAAATAATTAGGTCTATAGCTCTGCTGGTGTTCCATATGCTTTAAAATTCCAATGACAATAGAACTTATTACTGAATGAATTATTAACAGTAGCCTCAACATTTGCTACCAGCCTTTCCCACAAAACTAAGGTTGATTACAATGGCTTACGCTGAAATTGGGTCGAATTCTCCTCATAAAAGCTGACGCAATTTTAGTTGATGGTGCTTGTGTTATACAAGCGATGAATTTCGCTTTTTAAGTCCTCATTGTAAAAGATCGCATTGCGCTTGCAAACTCATTGAAATTGACATTTTTGAGATAAAATGTGGCAGTTACTCAGCAACGCAATTACCCTTTACAGTTTATGAGAGAAGCAGCACTTGAAATTGATAGCTTGCTCTTTAAAATGCACAAGGAATTAAAGCAAACAGCTTGCAACTGACACAGGAGGGTGTATAACTTTCCTTCAGATTATCCCTCAGAAGTAGTCATGAGATGAAATAGTAGAATCTCAAAACATGCTGTGGTATC